>CM053771.1:517089957-517124924 GCA_028658325.1 Potorous gilbertii | reverse complement strand
GAGATCTTATGTAATGGAGCTGGGGTGGAGCTCCTGCCAGCTCTTCGGGCCTCTGGCCAAGTGGCCTCTGCCTCTGCCATGGCCGCAGCCTCCCGAGGGGGTCCGAGTCCCGGAGATCCCCCGCTCCCCTCTCAGCCTGTCTCTCTCACTGACCTGTGCGTCTGTGGGTGGAGGGACCTTCGCGGCCGCCGGAGATTCAGGTCCCTGACGCCTGCTGGGTTCTGCTCGCTTCTCTCAGTGCCGTGCGGCCGGGGCGGGGGAGGGGAGCGCTCGGCAGGACAGGACTCCCCTCCCGTCCGGGGTACCTTTGTGGTCGGTTTTTCAGGGCTCTCTGCAACGGAAATCTCCTTCACTGTGTTGCTGCCCAGCTTCCACTGTTCCAGAATTTGTCAGGAGTTCTTTTTACAGGAAATCTATGGGCTGTGGATTTGGAGCTAGCAAATGTGAGTCTTTCTACTCCGCCACCTTGGCTCCGCCCAGAAGGTAGAATTGAATCCGTCTTCCTGATGCCAAGGCTGGCCCTCTAAAATACTCCCACATACGGCCTGAAGTTAAAAAGCTCAACACTTAATCTCAGGGAGGAAACTTACAGCTAATGGCTGCCTTACTCATCATTGTGGAGGTTTTTTTTAAAGATACTGAAAATTCTTCTGAATTGTCAGGATGAAAGCTGGAGGCAGGAAGGCTTCAGGTTAAACTGATGCCAAAATAGCACAGAGTTTATGTGGTTTTTACCCACATTATCTATCATTTTACATCTGGATCTAAATATTTTTTTTTCAATTTTAAGCTTTTATTTAATATTTTCCCACCAGTTACATGTAAAAACCATTTTTAATGTTTTTAAATTTTTGAGTTCCAAATTCTCACACAATAGTATTCTATTACATTTGTATACCACAATTTGTTCAACCATTCCCCAGCTGATGGACGTCCTCTCAATTTCTAATTCTTTGCAAAAAGAGCTACTATAAATATTTTTGTACATGTGGGTCCTTTTCCCGTTTTTATGATCTCTTTGGAATACAGACCTAGAAGTGGTATTGCTGAGTCAAAGGGTATGCACAATTTTAATAGTCCTTTGGGCATAATTCCATGTTCTCTAAAATGGCTGGATCAGTTCACAACTCCACCAAACAATGCATTAGTGTTCCAATTTTCCTACATCTTGAACGTTTGTAATTTTCCTGTTTTGTTAATAGCAATGTCTTTTTTGAGAAGCAAGAGCAATGACTTTCTGCTATGACAGAAGGAATAGCTCACCTTGATTTCTGTAGTTCTTGAAGATCTGGAAGCCATCTTGTTTTCTTTTTAGACTGTGAACCAACTGGCCCATGCCCTTCATATGGACAAAGACCTGAAAGCCGGCTGTCTTGTACATGTATTTTGGCCTAAGGCAAAGTGTGCCCTATTGAGAGATGACTTGGTTTTAGTAGACAGGTAAGACTGGCTGAAAATGTGTTGTTTTGTTGATTTTATCAAAGAGTATCATATAATCTACTATGGGGAAAAAAGCTTATATGATTAAAAAGTGGAAAGGTTAAAGTGTTGAGGTTTTTTTTTTTTGGTTTCCTGTTTATTTCAGGAATGAGCTATCAACCTTGGTTGGTCCAACACTTTAAAAAAATAATAATAATTTTTTTTCCCCAATTACGTGTAAAGACAATTTTAAAAAATTTCTCAGTTGCGAATTTTCTCCCTTCTCTCAGGTCCATTCCTCTTTGCAACAATTTCAAGGAGTTACAAATTCTATCATTCTTGCTTTGGATTTTGTTGAAAATATTACATGACTGCATTTGAATATGACTCATCTTTGTACCATAGGGATATATTCATGTTAGCCCGCACTGGAGTTGTTCTTTGACCCAATTTTTTCTGAATACCTGTAGCTGAAAAATTAATGATATGGCTTGTCTAGATGTCTGTTACTTATTCCCTTTCATGTTTTTCTCCATTTTTGCAGAGCCTCAGCCTTTTTAATCCGTATTCTATAGTGTGTTTAAAATAGCCTAAATCAAATGATTGTGCCCTTTACACTAGTGTTGAATAAT
The DNA here is from genome assembly GCA_028658325.1 of Potorous gilbertii. NCBI lineage: Eukaryota > Metazoa > Chordata > Mammalia > Diprotodontia > Potoroidae > Potorous > Potorous gilbertii. The sequence continues at coordinate 517,122,873 of CM053771.1, read as the reverse complement.
CTTAGCCATAAAACAAAAATTTATAAAATTTACTGGGTACTGCCAAAACCTAGCGTTCCACAATACATCTGTTCATTGTTTATGAGCCATAGATATCTCTTAGTGTGTTAGGAATAACTTTTCAGGAAGTAGTTTACAGGCCTAACTTAGTTAGAACATTGCACCTAAGAGACCCAGATCAGTCACAGCTGTACCTTCTTTGTGTCCATAGTATACTTCTATTAAATGGGAAACCATGTTGAGTTGTCAGCAGTGGAGCTGATTATAACTATAACATAATGCAGATTTCAAGTTTGCAACTTACTATAACCTAGGAAATAAATCTCACTTTTATAGACAAGAAAGAAAGTAATTTAAATCTTGAGGCCTTGAGCTGATTGCTAGAAACCAGGTCTTTATGGAAATTATTTTGGATGATATACTGGGACTACAGACTAATTTATTTTAACTTAGTATTTATGTCTTCAGTTTATAGTATAAAGGTTTTAAAAAATTAATTCTTTGACTTTTCACTCAAAATTATGTTTTGTTGTATAACCACGTTTTTATTTTACCCCAATAGTCCGGGCACAGATGTCACTACAGAGCTGGATAGCTGGATTGATAAATTTTGCTTAGATGCTGATGTCTTCGTTTTGGTAGCAAATTCAGAGTCAACATTAATGAACACGGTAGGATTTGAGCAAGTTACTGTCTTTTGATGTTGGGAAACATTCTGCTGATGTTAATTTTGAAAAGTGGTAGAATTAGGAAAAAAAACCCAGCGACTTATTTTAGGGAGCTGTGTGGAAGTTAGTAGCTCCCATGTCATGAGGACTTGTCTCTGAGAGGATTTCTAAGGCTTTAGGTGTTCATTCCTTGACCTCTTGTGACCAAAGAAGTTGAGTTTGGTCTTTGGGAGAAAGAGAAAGTGAAGGGATCAGAACAGAAAGTTTGCCTTTGTCTTCAGAGGAGGCTCTCTGACCATGTGGGCAATGTGGGACTGGGACTGGCACTGGGGCATGGCTGCTTTGCCCAGTTGTTTAGCAGGGTTTGAGGCTAGCGTGGCTCATCTTTCACTGAGACATAGAAGTGCTGTTGAAAGAGGTTGGGTTGGTCTTGAGTAAAGTTTACCAGACAGACAGAAGTCTAATTAGAAATTAGTGCAACGCTGTTAGATTCATGGACAAAAATCAGCATCATGCTTTCCAAGTTACCTCAGCTTGCTCTTCAAGTCCTTTCTAAATGTGTACGGATACCTAGGATGATGTAATTCTAGGACACATGGGATTCAACAGACAGGCATTGTCACTCAGAGACCAGTGTGATGCTTGTGTAAGTGCAGTTCTTAATTTCCCCATTTACAAATTGGTCTTATTAGAATAATATGCATGTGACGTCATTTGAGAGCCTTTTACGGTAGGTGTTTAAATATTTCTGAGACATCCAAAATGTTTGCATCACAGTAACAAAAGTTTAACTTTTACATGTAAATTGGCAATATGTGTATGTGTGTGTGTGTGTGTGTATGAAATTTGAAAAAGTGAGGGTTCTGTCTTTTGGTCTCTTTTAGGAAAAACACTTTTTTCATAAAGTAAATGAGCGACTTTCCAAGCCTAATATCTTTATCCTGAATAACCGCTGGGATGCCTCTGCCTCAGAACCAGAATATATGGAAGATGTGAGTTATGTTTCCTTAATTTCTGAAGTCATCACAGAAGCATTGAATTGTCAGCTCAGGCAATCTGTCAGCATTGTAGAGCCAAGTATTGTCAAAGTTCAGCCTTTGGTCCATGAACATTGATTTAGAATAAAATGAAGTGTACGTGATCTGGATCTGACGAGAAGAGTAGAAGATGTTTTCCTTTTATTTCTAAGTAGTTTTACTTCTGGAGTTTTTGAAGAAGGTACTAAAGTAATAGAGATTTTATTGCATTTATTTTATAAGTAGTTTGAGTTTTACCTCATGTGTCATACTTTTTCCTGGATATCTTAAAGATCTTTTCTACTTTGATCATAGAGATTGAATTTATATCCTGTTAGCTAATCCTTGCTGCCAGGGAAGGGAAGTTTCTTAGACTTGAGTTATGTTGAAGCCAAATCACTACCCACTGTCTAGTAGAATTTAGCATGAGATTGTTTCACATGGGACCCTGATGTGAGGAAACTGCCACAATGTGAAGCCCCCTAATTTGGTGGCCTTGTTTAATGGACCAGAAGGACCATGATGTGGCTCTGGAGAGCAGCCTTGGTGGATGTTGGGGCTTTTAGGTATAAATGTTCTCAGCCTCTTTAGAGGAATGGTACTGGAGCCAGCAGGGCAACAGTTACAGATCATGAATCCAACTCCAACATCCTGGTGTTTGCATGATCTGCCATTGTTATTTCTTCAAGGGCACAGGTTTTTCAAAGCTTTTACTTTATGCAGGTACGACGGCAGCACATGGAGCGCTGCCTGAACTTCTTGGTGGAGGAACTCAAAGTCGTGGATCCCTCTGAGGCTCAGAATCGCATCTTCTTTGTTTCAGCAAAGGAAGTTCTCAGTGCACGAAAGCAAAAGGCCCAAGGGATGCCCGAGGGAGGTAGGCAGCCTCACCTAAAAGAGTTTGACTATTAGCTGTTAGCTTGAGCTTGTTATCTGGGCTTTGTTATTTCTTTATTATCTTGACTTTTTCATCTCATCATTATAGAATCTTTACCTAAATATTACAGGTGGGGCACTTGCTGAAGGATTTCAGACAAGATTCCAGGAGTTTCAGAACTTTGAGCAAATCTTTGAGGTAGGATTTGTTTGGATTTCCAGCCTGTAGGTAGGTGGTAAAACGATCCCAAACCTTTGCTGTTGTTTCCATTAATTCTTTCCAACGTCCTGGTCAGTCAGTTCTTGCATATCACAGAAAGGCCAAAGGAGAGGAAGAAGCTGGCCCCAGTTAACTTGCAATATGTGAAAGGGGAGAAGGCAAGAAGGATGCTTGTTCTTCTTTCTGTGTACTTTAAAGAAAATCTATGCTATGTTTTATTCCTCATCTGTGTTGAAGAAAAAACATTCACATTTACTCTCTTTTAGGGTCAACATTATTCGAATATCCAGGAATTTCTAGTTTAAAAAGAACAGTGTCTAAACCAGCATCCTTCCATGCTCTTGGACATTTCTGTCTCCCCTAAGATGATTTGAGGTAGCATTAACTGGAAACTTGAACAAGGAAAATGTTGAAATACGTTAAAAGTCCAGTTTGAGGTTAACACTCTACTTCTCCAAATAGAACAGTAGTCACCTAATGACTATTCCTTCCCTGACCACATGCCCTTCTCCCTCCAGGATTGAAAGGGCTTTCAACGGAGACAGAGAGCACTTCTCCCTGAACGGGAATAGTCATAGGTCAGTCCCATCAGGCATTGGGGAAGGCAGTGGTTTAACAAGACTGATGGTACCCTTTGTTCTAGATTTGTTTTCTGCCCTTCATCTGTCTCCCTGAGAAAGGCCTTTTACATACTTAGAAAAGTCTGGGAGAGTTTTTTTAGATTAGAGAAATATTTAATTTGTTGCTATTTGTAGAGAAGATGAAAAGGAGATTTTGAATGTGCTTCCTGCACATGCTGTCAGACTACTTTGAGTGTTTCCATTCACTTTTTTTTCTTCTAAAGGTGTGTAAATCTTGTCTTTGTCCAGTGGCTGTGTGGTTGGTTAGACTGCACAAGGCATGGGAAGGTCAGAGGAGAGAATCATCCTTAATTCCCTGTTTAGCTTCTTTGTGATCAGAACTAGTAGAGGGATCTAGAGATGGCATCCAGAAAAGCAACATAGAACAAGAATTTTTCTGCAGCTAAAGGACATAAAAACTTCATGTTTTATTGGAATATGATATTTTGACCTACAGAAATGAGATTTGAGAACTCCAGAATTGAAGGCCCTCTCCAGTTATATTGGTTATGTCTCATTACAAGGATATGGCTATGGAGTTTTACCTTTACCTTATGCTGAACTTGTGTATGTAAGGTGTTGGTCTCTGTGATTTTTTGTCAAACCCTGAGCTGTTACGGTATGTGTAAGGATTTTTCTCCTCATAGATCACTTCAGTTAGAGGTGTAGGTAGTTTGATATAGTGGATAGAGTCAGAAAAGGGTGGGATTCCAGTACAGTTTCTGACAGTGTCTGAGGCCTTGGCAAGATACTTAAGCTCTTCTGGTTTCTTGAGGAGGCTGCTATTCCAAGTTTATGGGTTTCAGAGAAGAGGCAGATATGCATGGGGTTGTGGAAATCCAAGGTCAAGAAAGTAATCTACATTTAGAGATTCTTAATTTGTAATCAAGGGAGATGTATGGAGTGTATCTGTATAGTAACAATTCAATTAAATTTTATTCTAAGACTTCTTTTATACAGAAAAGCAATAAAATCAAAGGAAATGCTTACTCTATTAGCCCTGGCTACACTAACAAAACACAAATGTACTTGAGAACATGAAAACCATCTAAGAAATCTCAGCTTTTAAAAGAGTATGAAGTGATATATAGTAAAGATCAGTATTTGTAGCTAATGAGATATATGCATAGACAGGATATGGGTGATATATGATGCAGACAACTGCATCAAAGAATATCTATTAGAAAAGGATAGAAGGTACACAATATTTCCTCAGGCGTACATTGTTTGACTATGGCAGGTAAAAGATGAAGTGACTGAGGAAACAAAGGTTTCACCTTCTGATCACATCAGGCTATTAAGCAGTACCTACTAATTACATAACAGATTAGGACCACGCCTCTCAGCCTAGGGCTAGATGCCAAATACAGAGGAGACAGATTTTTATACATTAAAAACAGTTACTCAAATAAGGCCAATTTATTAGAAGGAAACAATACAACATTAGGTTGGTGGTTCCATTTGGTTTGTTTTCTTAGCCTTGGATAATAGCTTTCAGGATATTTGTGTGGCTGACCTGAAAGCAACTTAAGCATTTAATCGTATCTTAAACAATGACTTTTTTTATACTTCAGAAATGCTTGAAATTATTGCCATAAAACGAATACCTCATGTATACTTTTTTTTTTATGCTGTGGACTTAGGTAAGCAGTACTGAGGTTCTCTACTGGCCCATGAACATCTGGCTTTTCTGTAATGATTTATGGAGGTGGCGAGGAGAGTCCATAGGATTCATCACGTGGTTTGATAATTAGCAAAATAGCTAATATAGAAGGGAATGGATCTCTTAAAGCATGATGATTGACCTTTCATAGGAACTGTTTTGGTCCTAAATGGAGTAAGTTGAATATTAGGAAGGATCTTGACTTACTCTCTTCTGTTATCTCCCCATCCCAATTCTGATTGGGGACTGTTAATTATAATTTTATTGGTAATTTTATAGTTATTTCTAGTAAACATTTTGGGCAGGTACTCTGATTTAAATACAAGTTTGAAATCTGAGTGTTAATAATTCCTTTTGTTGCTTAAAACTATCTCTTTTGCAGCTTTTTTCCTCCTTCTGGGTGCTGGGTGGACTGCTCTTCTCAGTCACCTACTGAAAAAGGTCAAGTGGGATTTAATTGAGGTTTTTCAACTTCTATCTCCGTCTCACCTAGAAATGAAGTACTATTTGACCTTTGCCAATATGCCCTGTGAAATATAGATTTCCTAAAATTAAAAAAAAACAAAACAAAACAGGTAGCTTTGGAAGGCCAAAATCCAGGCTTGTCCCCATACTGGGGGTGCGGCTGAGGCGGGGCTAATTGCTCCCCCAGAGAGCAGCTTGATGATTGCCACCTCTGTTGAGGCAGCTAGGTGGGTCTACTTAGGGAGCTAAGTAAGCAGTGAGCTTTGGACTCCTCCAGTAATTGGTCAGCATAGGTTCTTTTCTGAGATTCTTTGAAGTTCTAAGAGTTCCTAAAGAGGGTGGTTTGTAGGCCGAGAACACAAATGTACCGGAATGAGTGGATAATTTGTTAATTTGCTGATGTTCCCCTTCACAAAAATGTTTGTTATATTGTGTTTTATTTTAAAGAATATATAAGGGATAAGTGGAAAGTTTTATCTTATTTGTTTTTAAAGTTACTTAAAAAACCCAAATGATAGTCTTGTTGCAGAGAAATTTGTCTTCTCCTATTCTTGGTCTTTTTTTAAACTTAATCTATCTCTCTTTGTGTCACTAACTTTTGGAGTTCTTCTTTCCTACCCAGTCTAGCTCTTACATTGTGTTGTTCCTTATGAGACTGAGTCTTCATGGCTGAAACCTAGATCTGCTTCATCGAGGAGCATGGCCTGCCTTTTAATCGTTCTTTTTGGTTTTGTTCTTTTCTCTATTCTGCTTTTATCATATAATTTAACTTGGGAGGCGTAGCCATAGTTGTCTATAGGAGGTAGTTTACAACTCATCAAAAATTAGCTGTTCTCATTTTTAATGTTGACATAATAAACTAATATACCCATTGCTGCCAGTTTTAAAGAAATAAAAACATACAGTTGTTTAGGTCAGAGGTGTCAAAATGTGGACAACTCCACAGTGTAGCTTGATCCAGATTGAAATCAGTTGAAAAGTATTTAACAAAATTAATAAAAATACAATAAAATATATATGTTAACATAATGGTTTTCTAAGTCACTCTGTGGCCCTCAGGAATCCTTAGCCATCTTTAGTGACTACATTTTTATTAAAATTTGACATCTCTGGTGTAGGCCACCGGCTTAGGTTACGAATAAGTTTGGCACTCCCTCCCATACCTTCAAACTTCCTGAAATGAGGTGAGGATAAAGGCCTTGATAGCAAAAGGAATGAGATTCATCTTGATTTAGAGTGGGATCAGGCATTTATGGGGGGGAAATAGTTATGTTATTAATTAATAGTTATTAACTTCGACTTCATCAGCTAATCATCAGCCAAGACCCAGGAAAAGGATCCACTCACATGTCATCCTAATTTGAAGTTTTCGGTTCTAAGAATCCTTCACGCCACACCTTCATTTCCTCCAATTGAGTAGTTCTTGCTGTACTGTATACCTAAGACAAGGCGGATGACTATGGAGGGAAGGCAAACTAAAAAGATTCTGGAATATTCAGGCTAAGGAAAGGAGAAAGCTAAGGGAAAATGGTCAGAGTTTTAAAAATAATGAAGAGGAACTGGGGTTGCTATAGAGTTATTTACCACACTGTGACACCACGTCTAGTGAGTGTCTCTTGAAGTGTGAAACCAATCCAGCAAGCACTTTTGAAAGAGAGGGCTTTAAGACAAAGAAATGGAAGATACCATTTTTATCCAGTCAGATACAAGAGTGGATAGAGAGAGACCTGGCCTCAAAACCTGGAAGACCTCCTTTCAGATCTTGCCTCTGACTGGTTATGTGAGTGACCCTGGGCAAGTCACTGAACTTGAGCTGCCCCAGACAGCTCTCTGAGACCGAAGCCCAAGTTGGATAAAAGATGCCAACCTTCATTGGTAGGCAGAATGTCAAGCCTAGTCCTTTTCAGTCCTCATTTTCCCAGTACTCAACTTGGAGAGCTCATTTTAGCTTGTCAGGAAGTCATATAGGCTGAAAATCTATGTTGAAGAAGTTACGTTCATGAAAATTAAGACCCTTTGGTAAATCCCCATTTGTTCCAAGCCAGTGTCACAGGACAACAGTATTCTTCTGCAAAACATACTTTCATGTCGGACTGTTTGGCCTAATGCAGTGTTTCATGTACTGTTTTGAAAACAATAAAATCAAAGCTGTATGAATATGAATGTTATTAATACTAACCTCTACATTGAGTTAAAAGTAAAATAAAACCAACTGATTTGGGCTTTAGAGTTAGGAGAGTAAATCATGTTGGAGTCATAGGATGACATATAGTTGTCTAAAACCAGATATATTCATAGTATAGAAAATTACTAGAATTTTGTGAAAGTCTTCAAAATTTTCGTTTGGTTTGAATCTGATTCTAGCCATTTTCATACAGCATATTGCAGCTGAAGTTTTTAAGGGGTAAAATTATGAACAAAATTAAAGGGAACCTCCCCTCCCCCTTGTTAGGAAAGATTTTATGCTTCCTGCTAATGTATAAAATTGGATTGCATCAGTTAAAGAAATTAAATAGGTCCACAGTAGCAAGAAATTCACCCAGTGGAAATTACTGTGCTTCTCTATGTTGACATTTTTAGCCTGTTATGTGTCCATATTTATCTACTTTGTTTTTACAGTCTTTATTTTATGCAGTTGACAGTGCACATTACTGTGAAAAGATACACATACATAGGCTTGCTGTTCAGAATCTTTTTACGTTTTGAGTTTACAGATGCTTGGTACTTTTATTTATTTACTTTGCGGGAGAGGACTTAATTTGATAACAGCAAGTTTTTGTGTTTTAAATTCCTGAACGTGTTGGGATGGAATTACAGTAATGTGTTGTGGCTTGGGCCCCTCGCAGGAGTGTATCTCGCAGTCAGCAGTGAAAACAAAGTTTGAACAGCACACTATCAGAGCTAAACAGATAATAGATACTGTGAAAAACATAATGGATGCAATAAACGTGGCAGCCGCAGAAAAAAGGTATGAATTCACTTTATTCCAATGAAAGAATGATAGTTTTTGGTAACCACTTAGATTTCAATGGTCAAAAATATTCAAACATGTCATATTCCAAAATTGTCTTTGATTTACTAAGTATCTTCTTGTGCCCTTTTATGGATGATGATATTCATACTATCACAAAGGAATCATGGCTCAAATGTAAGTTTTGGGCTCACAAAATTGATTGTCATTGATATTCCTATTTTTTTGTAAGGCAGAAAATATATTTTCAATAGCCAGAATATAATCTAATATAGTAGGATATGAGAGGATATGAAGGAAATCAGGTCTGCTAATAGAACTGTCAGAATTTCTTGGGAGTAGAAGCCTGTTTCAGTGAAAGGGATCATTTTTCTTAGGTATAAACTCTGATTTTTCTCAGGTCATCATTGTATAGTACCATAGAATTAACTGAACTAAGGAAATTGAGCCTTATGTAACAACTTGGTAAAATAAGAATTATTGTTTGGCCTATAACAGTAAATTAGATTGCTTTACCCTTTGTGGATTTCCCAAGGGCTTCTTTGAAAACAAAATATGGTTTATGCCAGAAATCAGCTGATTCACCCAATACTCCCCTGTTGCCCCGTTGGTTCTGGCATTATGGAACATGAGAAAGGAGGGTAGCCCTAGCACAGAGAACCTGTGACCTTGAGGCCACTAGCATCTATGGAACTTAGCTTGTTAGTAGTAGCAATGACTGAGTTAAGTTTATTTTAAGCATTCCAATTTCTAACACAATCTATACTATTTCTAACATAAGTTGTTAGCTGTTATTTTTTCTTTTAATGCCTTACACCATTGGATACATTTTTGTGAGCAAATTTAGACTAGTTTAGTTGCTTTTCTCCCTTTGTCTACACCTTACATGTATATTGTTGTCCCTTAATGCTACCTTAGGATTTATTCTTTGGAGGAGAGGGAGGACCAGACTGACAGATTGGACTTTATTAGAAATCAGATGAACCTTTTAACACAAGATGTTAAGAAAAAAATCAAAGAGGTTACTGCAGAGGTAGAGAACAAGGTATGTTTAAGAATAGTTTTGAGGGTCTCATTTTTGGGAGGGGAGGTTTTCAGTGCTGTTTAAGATATTTCTGAGCTGAATGAGTTGTTCTAATGCTTTCAGGTTTCATGTGCTATGACAGATGAGATTTGTCGTCTTTCCCTTTTGGTCGATGAGTTTTGTTCCGACTTCCATCCTTCTCCAAGTGTGCTCAAAGTATATAAAACTGTAAGTTTAATGGCCACACAGTTCTTTGGAATGATATTTCTTTATTTATTTTGTATTATTGGGATATAATCTATGCTGTTTGACATGGTACTTCTTAGTAATAAGGCTCTTAGGAAAGGCAAATTTCACACTTTAGCTTCCACGTTTCCTTTGTTTGCTTTTAGTCTTTGTTTCTGTATGTCAAATGTAGAAGCTCCTTGCCAGGTTAGTAATTAGAAAGGACACCCACCCAGTTGGCTTCCAGCTGTAATTGTCAGTGGACTAGAGTTCATTCTTCCATCTGATATCTAACTTAGCTTAAGTATTTTAATATATTTGCAATTTTAAAGCTGTCACACACTTAGTTGAGCTCACTGCTGTAAACATTGGTGCATGTTTATTTAATTTAATTGAAGTTAAAGCAAGGAGAGGCTTTCCCCCTTAAGGAAGATGGCGTTATCTTGGCAGTGTATCAGCTGGTGATGAAAAGCAGCAGGAATCCTCTTAGAGGCGTGCGTGTGTGCATGTGTGCGGCACCTCTGAAACTATGGAGAAAAGCAGAACAATTTTTAATCTAAGTAAAAATTTTTATTAGTTTTCGTTTTATAGTCTTGAGAGATTCACATTATTATAAACAGTTTATAGCAGACCTGGGATTTTAACTGGCCATGAAAAATAATAATATATCAATGTAACCACAGGAACTGAACAAGCACATAGAAGATGGTATGGGAAGAAACTTGGCTGACCGCTGCTCCGCAGAGGTCAACGCCTCGATGCACCAGTCGCAGCAGGAAATGATTGGTAATGCTCTTTGTGTCCTGAGATGGAGATTCTTTTCTTAAACTTGTAGGGTTTATTTTGTCATTTGGTAAGAGTTTTGTATTTATCCTTGAGTATTCTGTTAAGTTTGGAAGTTAGGTTACTGTGAACTCTAGTTGGCAAGAGTTTACACATTATGGTGGTTTTTCTGCTTTCTCATATACTACTAAGTATAAATACGATCTTACGGTATGCTTGTTGTAGAAATTTTAAAAAAACACCCCAAACCTGCTCCTACTTGAAAGAAATATTTTTTCTCCTTTCTAGAAAACTTGAAGCCATTGCTTCCTGCTGGTATACAGAAGAAGCTCCACGTATTAATACCTTGTAAGAAATTTGATCTCAGCTATGACCTGAACTGTCACAAGTTATGTTCTGACTTTCAAGAAGATATTGTGTTTCGTTTTTCCTTGGGGTGGTCATCCCTGGTTAGCCGGTTCTTGGGGCCTACAAATGCCCAGAGGGTTCTTTTAGGATTATCAGAGCCCATTCTACAGGTAAGATAAAACTTGTTAAAATTCTAGTAGAAATTAAAGAATCAGAGCTAGTACACTGATTTATTTGTGATACTTTTAGCAGATGGACCAGTTGCTTTCAATCTGTCTACATGATTTGATTGCCAAATAGTTTCTGGTTGTCAGCTGTCTTAGAGAAAATAGGCCCTTGAACAGTTTTAAATTTGAGTACTTAAGTTTTGCTGGTTCTCTGTGTCTCTGGAGATTTAATCTCTGGTACGCATTTGTGGGAGAATGGGAGTAGTGTGACTGTGGGCACTGACCCCATCATTGGTACTTGATGTTTTATTTGCCTGATTTCTTGAGCACCTTGTGCCTTTGTGGTCACAGACTTGTAAGATCCTGAGGAAAGATGCAGAAGATGTGTTCCTGTTTGGATACTCTTGTCTTGCAGAGAGGTACCACATATCAAGGCCACAGAGTAACAGGCAGCCATTGATACTTTGCACCCTTATGACAGTGTGAGATGATCCCTTCCTACTCCTGATTACTTAGGACTGCTTGTCTGTCTTTCCATATCTGCAGGGAAGAGAAGCAGTCTGGAGGGAGGCTGCAATCCTGACTCTCCCAGTCTCAAACACTTCTATTGTCTTTGTTTCTCTTCAACCTTTATAATTGCTGGAGTTAGACTGACTGTTGTAGCATCTGAAGTAGGGCTTGTTTCTCAAATTCTTTTGAGGGTGGGATGGATAGAGAAGAGTAAACAGTTCTTTTTCTTCTGAAATTGAACAGCTTTTAGAGAACTAAAGATGGGCTCTCTGTCTGCCCAACTGGGCTGCCTTGAGAGAACCCGAAGTGATTATTTAATAAGAGTTTTCTAACATTTTGTTCTGTTGGTTGTCCCACATTGCCAGGTGCCTCGATCTATCGCTTCAACTCCCTCTGCTCCTCCTAACCCTGCAACACCAGATCTTGTGTCTCAGGAAGAACTGATGGTGACTCTGGTTACTGGCCTGGCGTCGTTAACATCAAGGACTTCTATGGGCATCATTGTTGTTGGAGGAGTGGTAAGTACCAGGGCTCTCTCTTTGCTAACAGGAGTGCCTTGTGACTTAGCAATAACATTTGGAAGTTTGTAGGTTTAAAATATGCAATTGTGATAAGTAGAAATATCTTTATGAAATGTACACTGTATCAGATAGTCTTCAATATTAAAGAACTTGTTTCTAAATTGTATGGTTAGCAATATGAAAATTAATGAAGTTTTGGAACACTTTGCTTGAAATGAGCTTTTAAAATAACATACTTTGAATAATTTTATTTTTGTAGCTCCAAACCCCATAATTGAAGTAATAGACCCCCAAGATTTGCAGCTCTTGGGACAATTAGTCTGTCAGATTTTCAGATAAAGAAAATGAATTTACTTTTGAATTTAATTTTGTTTTAGAGACAGTGAAGTTTAGAAGCTTGTCTGTGTATTATGTCTAGCATATGGGAACATTCAGTGCATCCCAGCATACTTGTGAGAGGTCTCCTTTGTCACAGAACCCCAACATTTGAGAGTTAGGAAGGACTTTGGTGGCCAAAAGCTCCCCCCATGTGTGAAAAGCATCTCTGATTTATTTAACAAGTAGCAAAATAGGCCTCATCCCTTCTCTATGATGGCTCTTCAACCTCTCATTGGCCTCATCATTGTCATCCCACCCACCCTTAACCCCCTATTTTCAAGAATAAACATTTTCAATTCTTTCACTTGGTCTTTATATGTGTGGAATCTAGACTTTCACCATCCTGGTGTGTCCCTCCTTGAACATTCAAGGAAGGCCAGGAAGCTTGTTGGAACACTGACCTCAGAAATGTCCCAGTCCTCCAAAAATGTCAGCATGTGTAGTTCTTTTAATTTTGAAATCATAAGGAAAAAGTCTATTTGTGTCACTACACAAGTCCCCACTGATTCCAGAATTGGGTAAAGGTGATTTATAGAGGAGAAGAGAGGTACTGGTGAAGTATTTATACTCCTTTGAAGTTAGCAGTAGCTGACAGGTTGGGTATAAGGTAGAGGAGAAGTCCACCTTGGCTGTCCCCCCAAGTCAGTGCTTCACACACAGAGGAAAGTGGCTTGGATTTCACCTGTAGATTCCTAAGTTGTTTCCACCTTTGTGGGATTTGCAACAATAACCATGCAATTAAAATGGTCCCATGTAGTCCCCATTTCTGTTGTTTGTTTTCTGACAGTAATGGATAATTGTTCCCCTTGCAGATTTGGAAAACAGTGGGCTGGAAACTTATAACAGTTTCCCTCAGTATGTATGGAGCTTTGTATCTTTACGAGCGGCTGACGTGGACCACTCGAGCCAAGGAGAAAGCCTTCAAGCAGCAGTTTGTTAACTATGCAACCGAAAAGCTGCAGATGATTGTTAGCTTCACGAGCGCTAATTGCAGCCATCAAGTACAGCAGTAAGTCACAGAGTGTCTGTTCGAGCCACAGTACTGGGGTGACAGGGTCTGGACCCCGAAGAAGCCTCAGGTTCAGTTCTGTCACTGCATTTCACAGATGAGGAAACGGTGACTCAAGTTCAGTGACATGTCCAAGGTCACTGAGGCCAGACAATCAGAATTCTAATCCAGCGCTGCAGCTTTGACACAAATGCTCTCTGCTCTTTGGAAGGCTTAGGTCTGGTACTTCTTTCATGGTGCACAACCTGAGCTACTCCTAGGTGAAAATAGTTTCTCACTTTAGGTTTTCCTAAATCATGTTGCTTGGATCTCATTGTTACCCCTTTCATAGCGTCTATGAGCAAGCATCGGATCAGTGGAAGCCAACGAAGGTTGAAAGTGCCTCCAGTTAAGATTGTCTGGTTTGTATTTGGATTTCAGAAACAGCTTTCTGCAGTGTTGTTCATTGGTAGAGAAAAACTATTTATTGACCTGATTTCACATTTCATTGTTGAAGGGTAAAAATTACTTAGAATCCATAGTATCTAAAAATTAGGCTCAGGCACCCAGTACCTACACTGGATTGTGAGCTCCTTGAAGATAGGAAATGTCTTTGGTCTCTTTGTATTCCCAGCATTTAGCAGTATGCCTGCTGAGTAGTAGGAGCTTACTAAATGTTTGTTGATGGAATGAAAGGTTCCAGGAGGCACATCTTTTGCCGTAGGTCCCCTAGGGGTAGGGGTAGGGGTAGGGGTAGGAGTGGGGTGGGACTGGAGGTGGTAGTAGTAGTAGAGAGTGTGGGCTGCTTGTCTCTGGATATCAGTACTTAGAACTGAGCAAGGCACACGCCCTCACCACCAGAGCTGGTGGGCCAAAACTTGCCAAGTCAAAGATGTGACCTGACAGCAGTGACTTTTGAGTGAGAATGGGGGAGAAGTAATTCATGCCATGGTAATGATGAGAGCTGGAAGGGGAGGGGTCTCTACCCCTCCCAAGACCAGGGTACCAGGGGCAGGTTGCCTGGAAGGAATTCACAGACTCAAGCATTGTTGAGATCAAGGTAAAGATTTATTATGCTTTTCGGTGGACAAGAGTTGTTAGGGAACCTGTAGGATATTCTGTAGTGAAGCACGGGCCAGATATGCCAACTGGGTGTTTTAGAGGCAGACTAGGGAGTGGTTAAGGAGAGGTCAGTTCTTAAAGGAACATGCACTTTTGGTATCTACTGTGAGGTATTTTACCCAAAATTCATCAGAAAATAGCTCAAGAGCAAGGCTACATGGAGGTATGGTTTTAGGCCTGAAATGTCACTAGGTCAACCAACATTCAGGGCTGGCTGAGAAGTAATCCAGGTTGCTCTCAATGTCTTGTTAGACAAGCCATATGTAAGGGGGTACATGTATGTCTAAATCTAGGATACATATGATTGGTCAGTGAGAGTAAATGTCATTGTGACCCAGTGCACAGCCAGTTCAGTCAGTACACAGTTGGTTCAGACTAATAAATTCTATAGGTACAACTGGCTGCTGTAGCAGGAAAGGAGATAACAGTTGTTGCTGGAGCAGGCTGTGTCCTTGGGCTGGGGAGAAACTGCCTGAGATAGTATTTTGAGACTAGGGAGAAATGTGACTTTTAAAGAGAAATGTGATTTTAGAATTAGGGCCCAAGCACATACACCCATGTACTCCATCAGTAATACCATAGGGTCCCCAAAGCCCTGTTAAGATGTGTTACCATCTCCATTGTACAGGTGAAGACCCTGTCAGTCTGGTGAATTTCCCTCCCCAAAGAGCTAGTCAGGGCCAGAGTAGAGATGTAGGAACTCTTAGTTTTTTGACCTTGGGGTCAATGAGTGCTCTTTCCTCTGGCCAGTATGTCTGTCCTTCATGTTAACCTGGGTGGTTCTAGGATTCTGTTCTTCATGTTTCTGGTGAACAGTCCAAGTTGTTTGCTCTGCAAAGCTGCAGTTAGTTTCAGACTTTGTCTCCTTTGAGAGGGGAGTGCTGCTCCATCTTGTGGCATTTAAGAATATTGGTTTTTAAACCAATGTTGCCACAAGTATCTTTAAGCAACAAAAAATAAGTCAAGAACGGGGGGGTATGTTTGGCTAGTGGATTCAGGGCTCAACTTCTTTCCTTTAGCTGTGCGGTTTTATCTCATAGTTTTCTCATGATTGGTTGCCTTTAATATAAACAATTTCAAATCTCTTCTCAGTGCTATCTTCTAAGTAAAGCAGACCGGCCTAAAGGAGTTTTCTCCCTAATTTTTCTTTCTTAAAAAGGGAAATGGCCACAACTTTTGCTCGTCTGTGTCAGCAAGTTGATGTTACCCAGAAACAGTTGGAAGAAGAAATTTCTAGGCTATCCAAAGAAATAGACCAGCTGGAGAAGATACAAAGCAGTTCCAAGCTTTTAAGGTATGAGTCGTAGGAAGAAGTGTTTCATAACAAAATGCAACCATTTTTATGATTGTTTTTAATGCAGGGCCCTCGTTTCAGTAGGAGGGTTGACATTCACTAGTTAATTGGTGGTACAATATTTAATTTTCTGTGCTGCTATTGGAATTGGGGTGAATAAGCGATTTTATCAGTCAGGAAAAAAGTTGTTAGTCACATTCTCAATATTTAGAAAAAATTATCTTCTTAACTCACTATTTTGCCTGGCCAGTTAAAAGCAGTTTAAATGAGTTTTTTTACTCAAAATGACAAGGTCACTTCTCTGGGCCATTGACCAGAATGATAAAACTAGTAGAAGCATTTCCAGCAGCATTAAAGATGAGCTATTTCTTAGGATTGTGGCAGTATTGAGATGTCATGTTGGAGCTGAATGCTGAGTGAAGCCTTCACTGGCTTTATAATCCAGCTCTTGTTGGTGTGTACCAGATACGCCCACATGTACATTTAAAGTACACTTGAGGACATTGAAGAAAATTGTTATGGTTGTCTATTTCCATAAATGATTTTCCAGATAGGCAGAAGTAAACTTGGATTTCGTATGATGGTGAAGGGTAAAGCTGTGATTCTATTACTAGAATGTCATATCATTTATCTCTTTGAAATCATTGGAGAAATCCCACAATTAGAATTGTTAATGGTTACATGCTGAATTAGGCTGTTATTTGAATAGCCTTGTATCCAAGACTTTGAAAATTTAGCATACTTCTTTCTGATAGCCTTGATAAGTGGCCAGAAATGTATCTTGCCAGTTGTTGTCTAATTTGATTAAGACTTTGTCCTTTAGCCACCTGCAGAGCAGCTACATATATGGTATGCTAACTGGATTCAGCTAACTGCTGAATCTCTTCTAAGTGGCAAGAGCTCTTGTAATAGCAGAATTTTTTTCCTAAATTATTGAATGGAATGCATTTTCATGAATCCACATGCGAATTTTCAGTAACTTTTTGTGTACTTTTAAAAACAGAAATAAAGCAATTCGACTTGAAAACGACCTGGAGAATTTTACGAGGCAGTTTCTCCATCCAAGCAAATAGAAGAATCTCAGCAGAGGGCTCTGGTGGCACCAGAGGAGAAGCAGGACTTTGACTCTTGTGTTGATTTACATGAAAAGTGACTTAAATATGAATTATATTGACTATTGCTTGCTGAACATTGCAAATCTGGGTTTAGATTCTGGCAGTGCACTATCTCAAGGTGTTTGCATTTCTTAACAATGGTTACATGGTGTGTTTGTATCTTTAGTTGTAATGGGGGTTGGGAAGAGGTAAAGAAATAATGAATTTGTGAAGCAAAGTACAACTAATTGTGAGAACTGTGACTGGGGAATGGGCTCTTGAGCTCCTAAATAGGGTTTTGTTTGATTCAGAAAAACCCTGCTTCCTGGCATCCAGGAATTAGAAAAGCCATTGCAGCCCCATTTTTCCAGGATAACTTTTTCAGTGTCCTGTTTTATTGAGAATAACCAATCTTTTTATTTTTTTAAAATACTCATTTAATCTGTTAGTCAAGAAGAGGATTTCTTAAAAAGTGTTATTATTTATGCAAATATCGAATCATTTTTGTTAACACATTCATAAAATTTTCACTGTTGCCCATTATAACTACGTGATCACATCACAAGAAGGGAATGCTTACCTGTATTTCATTTGACCCTATGTGAATGTGCCAGCTTAGACAGAAGTTGGAATGGTTTGTGTTTCATCTTACCAAGGTTTTCACGTGCTTGAGTATATGGTGAATAATCCAGTTTGCTTTATGTCCAAAATGGGTTGACAGTTAATATAGGAATGAAGAAAAATTCTGTTGCTCTTGGAGGAAAATGTATTGGCCAGGTTTGACAGTACTGGGGAAAGAACAGAACTTCAGACTCCCCTATTTTAGGTACCAGAGCTGAGCTCTTTTCCTTGGGCTGCCTGAGCAGTTTTCTGTTGAGAATATTTTACTGTAAATAGGAATTTTGGGGGGTTATTCATTCACTGCTTCCCTTTTTGTGCCTTTAAGGCTTCTGAATGCTATTTATTATTAAACCTTCTCTAGGCACGTGTGCCTATTTTTAAAGAATAAATAGCATTGTTTTTGGCCATTGAAAGCCTTTCAAATTATTTATATATTTTTATGCAAATTAAATGTTAAACAGGATAAAATATTCAGGTCCAGAATTGGATGGAAAAGTTCTTAAGTTGTACAGACTGCTAATAACTCTCCTAGGGTCCAACTGAAAAATGGGAAAAGTGACCACACTGGGTGGTCTTGGGTTAGAGTTCACACTCATCTTACGCAACAAGTCAGCCCCCAGCGTGAGCCAGATCCCTGTATGCATGTGGACAGTGCAGTGGCTTGATTGCGTCATTTCCTTCAGTACTTTGAAATAAAGAATTGCCACCTGATTGTTTGAATATCTGTTGTATGCATGTTGGAAATAGGAAAGATGGCTTAAGAAACCAAAACCAACCCTCTCACCCTGCTCCCCATCCTAAGGTCAGTCAGCCCAAGCCTACAACTTAAACAGAAATTATGTGATTTTAGTACTAATGTGGTTCAGACTTTTACAAGATACTTGATGTTTATTTTCTATGTATGTTTGCAAGATCATTTATAAACTTTGTATAATCCTAAACATTTTACAAAGTTATTTTATAGCTGTTCAAACTTCCAAGGGAAAAATAAAAGCTATACCCATTATTTGCCTGATGATATAGAAAACATTTATATTGGTACCAAATTTTTTAGAATCTCTTGGGAAGACCCTTGTTCCCTTGCTTCTTCCCCATGGGGATCTTGGCAAGGTCTCTGACCTCTTGCCACTTAGTGTGGCTTAGTTTTGAAGAGTACTCTTGGATAAAAAGACGGGCATATGGCAGAACTAACAAACCTCTACAGAAGTCAAGCTTGATTGGTAATACTCAGACTTCCTGAGCAGTAATTAATTGAACATGTTGCATTTGAGCCTTCAGGGAAATAGAGGTGCTGCACATTTTGACTGAAGCAGTTGCTAGTTTAGGGGAGGTGGGGTATGCTTAAAACCAGTCTAAATGCCACTAATTATGTTTAACTAATATGTCCTGAAAACCTTCAGCCTCCTTTCTTTGCCTGGGAGGAATATAGGTGTCCCATCTCTTGGGAAGTCAAATGTATTCACTGACTTTTCTAAAAATTACAAATAACTTGCCTGGAATGTTGTAGCATAAAAATGAGCTACAATACTTCAAATACTCATTCAGCTTAATTCACTGTTGGAAATGTTAGCTCCTAAGACTGCCCATATTCTGGCTCTTTTGATGCTAGAGCGTACACTTAAGAAAGAACATTATAGCCCTATCAAAAAGGACAATTACCAATTACTTCTGGTTGGCTACATAGGAAGCTATGGGGGGAAAAAAATCTCTGCTACAAAGAGTGGTTAAAAGCACTTGTTTATTGGTTACAATATCAACTCATGGCAACATGTTTCACTGAGCCACTGTACAAATACAAAGATCAAATCTATTGGAAAAAGCTATAAACAGAAGTTCATAGCAAGTGACCATTTCACAGGGAAGTCATTGATGCAAAAGCACTATTGGAGAATGCACGGCACAAGTCCCTGGTTTTTATTAGCTTAAATTAAAGCTGTTAAGACTTAATCTGGATAAAGACACACTCCAAAGGCAGTGTGGAATCAATTCATTTTTTTGTAATAATTACTGACTTACTGGTCCAAGTCAGCACAGAGTGTGTAAAACAAATATTCTAAGATGAGAAGAAATATATTGGAAATTTGACTATTATACAGTGACTGCAAAACAAAAGTTTTTAAAAACCAATTACATTTGGACTCCTTTGGATGTAATATGTAGTACAAGTGTTCGAATGCCTCTTTGAAAGGAGAAAAAACACAGAATAGAGCACCATTGTGTAAGTAAAACAAAGGCTTGAAATATCTAAAGACTGTTCCACTGAAGTCCGTATTAGTCAAAAATCTAACATACTGTGTGTGGTACAAGATTTTGTCAGGCACATTTAATCTGTTATCAGTTATATCAATTAGTAACACTTTACACATTTTTACCATTACAACACTGCATTAACATTCTGCATGTATTTTACATAACCAGCAACTGGAATAAAAAGGCCTGTGGTGCCTCCAACGTGTAGGAAGAAATTTTGCCAGCATGCATGCCAGGTTACTGAATACAAGGTGCACCACCAGCCCATGCTTGCTTAATTTATACACGAAATGGGATCTTAAAATCAGTCGTTCTGCTATAGAACACAGCAGAAAATGCATTTGTTTTTACTAATTCATACCTATTCTAACCAGTATTTTAAAGTGTAGCACTAAAATCTAGTGGCATTGACTGTCCTTTGAACAAAGGGAAGAAAAGAATAATGGAATGTTTTTCATGCTCTTCTTATAAACAAAACATCACAATGGGACAAGTGGTACATTTTTGAATTTTAAAGGTTATAATGTAGATCTGCTAAGTTCATACAGCATTGCTAATCCAAACTGACAGAAGGCTTTGCTAACTCCATAATTTTATTTATCTTAATGGGATGTTAGAAATAGAAGCTTCAGACATTACTCTTGTGCCATTCATGCTTACACTGTCTTCTAAAATGTGTCAGGAAAATTCTAGAAGGAAGCCCTTCGTAGTCACCAGGATCAAACTTACAACTTCACTGTTTGATTTAGTCCCATTTGGGGGACGACTCAATCCGTTTCCTTCAGAGCCTACAACCACAGCTGAAATTTCTTATTTAAACCATGAGGCACACATCAAGAAGCAGAAAGGGCTCCCTTCAAACATCACAAAGAGGTAAATCAACTTTATTTTATATTACTGTGGCACAATGTTCCATGACTACCAATAAGGAAAGTGACAGCATCTTAGATTCCTCCTGTCACCATGGATAGAGCAGTTCTTCTGGAGGCAGGAGATGTTAACAGGCTGCTTGTCATAACCCAACAGTTCTGAACTAGACAAACTGATCTTCACATGACGCAAATTGCCAGGTCAGGTCATCTAAGCCATTTGCTAAACAGCTCCAGTGAAATCTCTTGGAGATGAAGAAATAAAGGCAACTTCTTCAAAAGATTTTTAGGAACCTCATTATGCCATAAGTATTATAAAGTGCACTATGCTCAAATGTCAATCATTAATAAGGTACAGTAAAAAACAGCTAAATTTTAGCATTAGGGGAAATTTATTTCTACCAACAGGCACCAGAAATTGCTACTACTTTTGATATAAATGTAAGTGGAACTTGAATGGCACTGTTTGATTTTTGACAAATTTTAAAGATCTACAACAGTAGATTTCCTGTGTGTGTACCTTCCTGCTGATTTTAGAAATAGTAACAGAATAACAGAAATCAGTGATGGGCAACCATGCTGGACTCCCAACCTGTAGATAAATTTAGCACCTGGCAAGCTATGCCATTTGGTGCTTAGAAATAAGGGAACTGACAGCCTGCGTATTTTAGATTTACTGAAACACAGCCTTATACCCAACTGGCAACTCAGCACAGCACAAAGATGACTTTTTACGTTATATGCATCAACTTTTCAAATACTTGTTAATCACTCAGATCAGAGTAATTTTAAGCTGGTCTACTCAAATTGTTTCAATATTAAGGTGAACATTTAAGAAGAAATTTGTTGGTGACTTTATAACACTTGTGGCTTGTCCAAGTGCCAAAGGCAATTATGGCTGTTGGCATGCTGCTTCCAAACTACTGGTGAGGACTTCTCATTTGTTTGTAAGGATGTTTTTCCTTGTCAGGAGAAATGCTTTTTAGCCATTTTTCATAATGATGATGAACCAGATGACAATTTTTTTTCTAGAGTTACTGTATACACCTTTAAAATTCACATTCTGCCTGACCTCAAAGAGCTGCTCTTAATGAAGAAACACATACACATTCCATAATTAGTACAGCACATAAAAGTCATCACACAGAAAAATGAAAATGTAGGAGTTTTTATAATCTGCAATATAATTTTGGTCCTATACCTCCCTAATTGGCCTTACATGTATTCTCTTTCTAGCACATGATATAGAACTGATCCTGAATTCACTGTGGTTGGCACACTTTAACTATTTGTAAACAAGACAGACTTACAGGCACAATCTGGAAGTGCTGACATTAGGAGTGACAAGTGATTATTATTTCATGTTAGTCTCAGCAATAATCTGTGGACTAACATGTTGATAGAATCCTGGGCTCATGTTCGCAAAAATGACTCAATAGGGTATTTCCCCACACTTAATACAGTCACCAATTAAATGACTTTAAGGGGAATCCAAGATGGAAAGCACATTTTTCTGAAAGACTACTGGTTTTTATAGTTCAGTTTCTGTGACACATCCAATGCTAATAAAATAACTGGTAAGGATAAGGAAATTTAGCCATTGCATGAGCATACTGAGACTGGTTGGTTCCCTTATGGTCCCTTGGCTTAAATGCAAACCTTTATTAGCAAAATAGCCTAAGAAATGTACACTTGGCACTAGAGGGACTATTTAAACAAAATAAACCACTGGTAGTAGACCACCGGTATCTACTAAAATGTGAAGGCACAGGCCACTTTAACCAAACTAAATTTTAAATTAAGAGGTCATAAAATTCATAGAAATATGGTTTACTTAAGGTTTTAAATAAGGTTACTGACCTAGAGACAAGGAATAATGGTTTTCATTCAAAACACAGTGCTATCTTACTACATTTATACATAAGACAGGCATATATATTCAGGTGAAATACTGGGAAATACCCTCAGGTTTACAGGAAAAACAACTCATTCTTAATCTCTGAGGCAAAGAACCAAAAATAAAAAATATATCCAACCTGAAAAATTTCCAAATATTGTAAAAACTCAGTGTAATGAAATTCAATTGGCTAAGTTCACAGTGGGACATGTCACTCATAGTGTCACTGTACTACTGAATGCCTTGAATGTGCAGAGAAGGTCAGTCATTTGTCTACTAGCTACTCTTTGAATGCAGAGTCAATTCTAAAATCCTGTATAGTCCTAGAAAAGAAAATGGCTACTTGGCAAGTGTAGAAAGCATTTCTGCCAGGATTCTACATAGTTCATCTGTCCCAAATGAATGTGGACACTTAATTCTGGGGAATAATGTCCATTGGTGTTAAAGGATGCACCAGAAACCACAAGGGAAAAAATATCAACCTCCAGGTTTAAGAGGGAGGGGCTAAAGAAGTAAGGCTTGAGGTAACAGAATGGAGTCACTGGGGCCCATCTTACCAGATAAAAGGAGGTCCTCCTCCTGTAGTGCCCACACATAGGCATAACCCCACATCAAAAGACATGGCATCACTTCCCACAGAGCAATTTCACAAAGACCCTAGCTTCTTCAAAGCTATCATTTGATTCATCCTCCAAAAAACTGAGAACTAGGACATTTCAGAAAGATGCAAAGCTATAAATGTAGTTCTTTAAAAAAAAACGCAAACGTATTTGACAGACAGACAAATGTTACAGGAGAGGCTGCAACTGTGTGTGCATTCTGTTCCATACCAGAAAATATAGAATTGGCAGACTTAGAGCACAAGCAGAAATTCCTCAGATCAAGCTGAGTGAACTCCCCAAAACAAAACTGGGTCTAGATTTACTTTCCTGTCATCATGGTTTTATATACTGGTCCCCCCTCCCCCCACTTCTTCACTTTATTTTCTTCTAGTTTACAGAAAGCGTGTGTGTGCGTGTGTGTGTGAGACAGAGAGAGAGAGAGAGAGAGAGAGAGAGAGAGAGAGAGAGAGAGAGTGAATAGAAAACAAACAAACTTCACCTGCAAATACAAGGTAGAAATGTTATTTCACAGCTACAGGCTGCAGCATTGATCTCTCCAGATCTCAACGGAGAATGTAAAACATATTACAACCCAGTTAATTCCAGATTCTAAGAAAACTGTCCCAAGATCCTGTTGCTACAGCCATGCCATCATCAGTAACACCTAAACAGCTGACACGGTTGTCGTGGCCAGCGAGGACGCCTAAAAGAATAAGGGGAAAAGAATTAGAAGTTGTATTTACTAAACAAGCCTCATTCAAAATATGGGAAATTTCAATATATCTCCATTATAAAATAAGTATGCCCTGCCCTTTCCGTAAAAATATGAGAACCCTATGAATTCACTGTAGTAATATTTACCACCTAGAGAATGAAAACAAAACTATAAATGGAAAAAGTCCTTCCCTTCTGATATGGGACCATCACAGGCCCCGCCCTGCTGGAAGCCACCCAGGGCTTCCTTCCCCCTTTCCTGGACACTCCTCCCGGATCCCAGCAAACCCTGTGAAACCTTCATAGCAGGACACTGACCAGAACCCCCCATACACACTTGGCGTTTGTCTGGTTGTTTCAGTTCCTGTTTTCTGGAATGTCTTCCCTCATTAGAATGGAAGGGCCTGTTTTTGCTTCTACTTGTACTTCCAGCAATTAGCACAGGAAGCCCTCAAGAAGTCAATGCCATCCCTCCCTCACCCTGAACAGACTCCTCTATGATTTGTCTCTATCCCTCTACTGTCCCATCCTGTCATCTCTCCCCTGAGGCTCTCCCACCCTGGTCCTTCACCTTCGCTCTCCTCCCCTCTTGGATCTTTTCCTCTTACTGTTGTGGCCTGAAACAGTGGTCAGGTCAGGAGGTTCTGGGCTCCCCATGGATACTTAAGGAGCCTCTGCTGCCATCTGGAAGCACCTTCCCCCTCCTTCAAAGTCCATGCCAATGCTCAGTCTGTTACCCATCTAGACCCCTGGGACAGGAAGGCCCTGCTGAAGGCAAGATGAGCTGAGCCTTGAATGAAGCCAAGGGGCAAAGAGGAGGGAGGAGAGCATTTCTGGCACGGAGGCAGATGAAGCATCATGGCCAAGAAACAGAAGGGAGATCCAGAGAGTTGGACTGTGGAGTATGTGAAGGAAAGGCAAGAATGAAAGCAGCCAGGCAGAGGAGTTCTCTGAATGTCAAAGAGAAGGTTTTGTATTTAATTCTCAAGGGAATACCTCAGCAGGAAAACACCTGGCAGATGCCAAGATGGGGTAGAGTGAGGAGACACCTGAGAAAGGGAACTTGGTTAGGTTATTAGAATAGCTCAGGTGAGATGGGATGAAAGCCTGGATTAGAAGGGTGTCTGTGACTACACTCTGGACATGTGGAATGAGAGTGGGCAGCAATAGATGAAGATGGCACTGAGGTTCTGACAAGGCTGAGGGGAGGAGGGGGACTGAAAAGTGGAAGAAAGGGGAAATTTTGGGGGTAAAGGTAATGAATTCAGTTCTGGACATGTTGAATTTGAGATAATCTATAAGATAAATCTTTTAAGATGTACAGCAAGCAATTGGTGACTTAGGATTATAGAGCTCAGGAAAGATCAGGGCTGGGTATACAGATCTTGGAACCACCTGCACAGAGATAACTGACCCCATGAGAGTTGATGAGATTGCCAAGATACTAGTGAAGAAAGCCCACGACAGAGTGCTTAGAGGAGACAGGAGGGGCTGAGACATGGAGACGGACTAGCTTTGGCAAGAAAGACTACTTCACCAGGGGCACGCTTAGGGCCTCATCATTCAATTCAATTCAAAATTTATTAAATACCTACCATGTGCACAACCCTGTGCAAAGTGCTGGGGATAAAAAAATCACAGAATGGGAAGTATTTTGAGCTGGAAAGAATTTTACAAGTTGATATATCTCATCCAACCCACTTATTCACAGAGAATGAAAACTTACTTTAAAAGTATTTACTAACCTGCACGTTCTCCTTTCAATGTGTCCCATACATTACAATTAAAGTCATCATAACCAGCTAGCAAGAGGCGCCCACTTTTTGAGAAGGCGACAGAAGTAATTCCACAGATGATATTATCGTGAGAATACATCATCAACTCTTGGTCGGCACGAAGGTCAAAGAGCCGGCAAGTGGCATCATCAGAGCCAGTGGCAAAGGCATGCCCATTAGGAAAGAACTGAAAAGAGAATCCAGAAATAATTATTAGAGATAGGGAGAAATCTCATGACTTTTATTTATTTTTTAAAGCTTTTTTAATTTATTGAAATAATCCTTTAAAAACATTTGCTGGTCATAGGATGAATTCTGCTGTTTATTTTCTTAATGTTAAACTACTTCTGTATCCCTGATATGACTCTAACTTAAGCATACTGAATTATTTTCTGGATATACTGCTGGGGTCTGTGTATAAGAATTTTATTGAATAAATTTTAATTAACATTCATCAGTGAGATTGGCCTACTCTTTCCCTGTTTTGTCTCTCCCTGGATGAAGATATATTTCTTTCTTTTTTTCTTTTTCTGGTTTGAAATCATCTCATTTAATCTACTCCCCCACCAAATTTATTAAGTGATTTGTTTTCAGTTTTCAACATTCACTTCCACAAGTTTAAAATTTTCTCCCCGTCCCTTCCTTCTCCAGTGAGCGAGGGAGCAGCAATCTTATATGTCTCATGGCTTTTATTAAACACTTCAGTCCAAAAAATCCAAGATAAATACTTTAAAATCTTAGATTTGTAGACCTACAGAAAGGCCTCAAAGAGTTATCATATGAAACAATTATAAAGATCTAACCAAAACAAATGTAAAGCAGTCCCCTTAGGGCAGATGGCAAAGAAGGTGAATCCAATTTTGCGTGTGATTAGGCTTGATTGTCAATTCCGGAAATGAATCCTGTTTAAGCCAAATAATGCTTGGTTATTTATAAAGTTAATTAATGATGGTCACAGATGAAAGCTAAAGGAGAATATTGGGCCTGGATTCAAGAATATTTCAACAATATTTCTTTTACTTCCAAGTGAAAGTGGCCAGTATCTACAACTCATGTGTTACTGTGTAGGTTCTCATTCTTAATAAAACTTGAAGAGTTTGTCAGATTTAGGATTTAGATAAAAATTTAGACATTAACAAAAACAAACCTTTCTCATAATTGGCTCCTGCCTATCTACCATAAAGAGATTTAGTGGAATAAAGCATTGGTAAGTAGCAGATTTCATTTATTCACATACAAATAAGATTACAGCAAACAGAAGGCAGAAAATAAAGGGTAGGGCCTTCTAATTGAACTGGTAAGGAAGGCACCTTGGATTCTCTCCTCAGCAGACAGTTTTTATGAGCCCATACTAGTTAGTGCACTAAGCCACTTACTTTTAAAGTGTCATAGGCAGACCTGGACGTGAAAGTAGACCTTAGTTTGAGAATATATTTGAGAATTTGCTGTTTCACATTAAAAATACCACACAGTTTGATAAAAATTATCGACTTGCTAGGGACAGTACTAAAAACAAGTTCAAGATTTAATCTTATGAAATAGAAATGAATATTTAATTTGGTTTAAAGCACACTACTTTAGATGCTTTTTTGGTGCCAAGAAGACAGGCTAACTAGCATTTCCAGATACACTTTTTTTTATTGCAAAATTTTTTTCAATTAACAAAAACTTATTCTCTCTCTCTCTCTCTCTCTCTCTCTCTCTGTCCTCCCTCCCTCCCTCTTCACCCCATAACTCCTAAAAGGGGAAAGTAAAAAGGGGTAATCCTTGCAAAAATAATATGCAGAGTCAAGCAAAACAAACTTCCACAGAGCACATGTCCAAAAATATGTCACATTCTGTATATCATGGAGGCCGTCACCTCTGTTAGGAGATCAGTGACATGCTTCATCCTTGACCCTCTGGAATCCCAGTGAGCAACTCCAAGGATCAGGCTCTTACGGAGCTCTCAAAGCTCTCTGTCATTACCTCCAGTGATTATTATAGAAATGGCCCTGGTTTTGCTCACTTCACTCAGCATCAGTTTTTATCAGTCTTCCCAGGGTTCTCTGAAAATGTCCCTTTAATCACTTTTTTTTTATCAGATTGTACTTTTCTACGTCCTTTCTACCAGTCATATCTTTGGATGCATAAACTTGAACACAAAAAGTACTTTGTATTTTCCTCCATGAAAATGTGAGTTTTCTGTGTGTAGTACAAACTGTCTTAAAGACCGCATGCCTTTTCTTGTCAATGTCATGCTACTACTGTTGTAGGGTTAACAGCGTTACTGGGAGTGTTGGTTGGTTAAATGACCTTAGTAAACAAATAAAAAGTTACTTAAAAAAAATTCTCATTGTATATTTCCAATGGGCTGGAACCAGTTATCATATTTTACACAATTATAACTGAATAGTGTGAATTCAGATACATATGATTTGTTATTCACACTAATCAGGACATA
Source organism: Potorous gilbertii (assembly GCA_028658325.1). Classification (NCBI taxonomy): domain Eukaryota; kingdom Metazoa; phylum Chordata; class Mammalia; order Diprotodontia; family Potoroidae; genus Potorous; species Potorous gilbertii. Next base: position 517,094,749 of record CM053771.1, on the reverse strand, counting down.
GCTGTAAAGAGGCAGCTATTTGTTGATCAAATAACAGTAATAGATATGTCTGTTGCTTCTCAGGGCATGTATCCAAGACCTAAAAGAGAATCTCCCAAGATTTGTCAAAACAGATGATTTGTCACCCACTTTTGGTCATTCTCATAGGTACAAATGATCACCAATCAAGCATTTATTAAGATCCGATACCATACACTAGATATTCTGCTAGGTGGTGAGATAAAACTCAAAGTCTCTACATTTAAGGGGCTTCCATTCTCCTGGGATAAAGAACACATAGTTATGTATATACAGAATAAGTACATGATGAACACAAGGATGTTTCGAAGGCACAAGCAGCTGGAGTCATCAGGAAAGGTTTCATGAAGAAGGTAGCACTTATGTCTTGAAGGAAGCAAAAGATTCCATGAAGCAAAGGGAAGAAAGGAGTGCCCTACAGGCACAGGATAACAGGAAAGACCATTTGGCCAGACCATAGAGAAATACAAGTACCAAGAAGTAAAGTGATATCTACTGAGGGTAAAAAGGTAAGTAGGTTGTGCAGGGTTGTGAAAGCCAAATAGAGGAGCTAATAGAGAGCCATTGGAGTGTATCAATTAGGGGCATCACGGTCAGCTCTATGCTTAAGGAAAAATCTTTGTCTTCTATGTGAAGGATGAACTAGAGTGGGGAGAAACTGAAGGCAGGGAGACTGTTTATGAGGGCCTGTCATACTCCAAGCAAGAGGTGATGACAGAGGAATGAAGGTAGTGCTTGTGTGAGCACTGAGGAGGGATGCAAAGATGGTATGAAGAGAGAAATGGCAAGATGGGACAAATGACCGATATGTGGGGCAAAGAAGAGAATATTGATGAAATAATAATCAATAAGAAAATTTGGAAGAGGGCTGGGTTTTTGAGGAAAAGATAATGAGTTCTGTTTTGAACATGCTCAGGACAGACTTGGGCTATCCTGCCATCTCTCTGTTCACTCTTCATCCACGCCAAGTTTCTTGGCAGTGCTGAATAAATTTCCATATCACAGGTCCTCTTCTCACTTCAGTCCCTGACTTGGTTATCTGATCAGTCTCATGAGTTCAACGTTCCCTGAAGATGAAAGTGGATGTGACTGAGACAACCTGGTAGAGAAAATGATATAGAGGAAAAGATCCAGGGCACATGTAAGGAAGTTTGGCATCGTGGGGAAAAGGGCCACCTCACTTTAGATAAATAAAGGAGGAAAGAATAGGGGATGATGTCAAGGGGTTTTAAGATAAAGTGAAAGTGTGAATAAGTTCACAACAAGGGTCTATTTTTTCTATGACACAGATAAGGAACCTAGAAAGCACTGAAAAAGATTATAAAAGCTGAGCAAGAAGCTGGAGATCTCAGAAGCACAAGAGGTAATTTGATCAGTACTGGCACTAAAGGATTCAGAAAAGAAAGCAAATTGTAAGATAGTAAGAAGACAGCATATAGATAGATACATAGTATATGAGAATTAAGATCTTGATTTCTGAACCACAGGTTAAAAATACAGGAATGGCAGGCACTGGGTCAGGGATGAAGTATATCTAACGAGGCCGAGTTAAGAATGTATTTGCCTAATTATTGTACTGCCCTTTGGCTCGTTTAATTACCCTCCCTGTTTCACAAGAATGTCATAAGAAAAGCACTGAGTAAAGAGTAAGATACTCTTTAAAAATCTACTTGCAAATCAAATCAAAAGGGAAGGGAAAAGGAAGTCAAGGGGGAACCTGCCCCAAATCACCAGGCTAGACATCACACAAGTACAATGATGGCAGAATAATGGCACTGGAGACACTCAGAAATTTGTAAGGACAAAATCTAAAAAGAAGTCATTAATGGTAAAATCCATGGCCCTACATTCTTCACAAATGCTCAGCTTAGAAAATTAAGATTAACCAGAAATTCTAAAGCACATTGAACTTCACAGGCATCACTGAAACTTACTGGAATGAAACATACAACTGGAATATGATCTTGGATAGGTATGTGTTACTGGAAAAAAAAGGCAAAGGGGAAAGTAGTATTGGGGTAACAATGTTTATTTAAAAAGTATACTCATGGTAGAAAATCCAAGAACGAGAAGGCAGAAACAAGGTAGAGAACATTTGGATGGTTTTCCCAATGGAGACTGAAACAAAAGTGATAATTTCCACTGTAGTGCACCACAGGTGGAGAGAAAGAAGAAAGAGATGAGCTGTTTAGGGAAGAAATGATGATTCTTGTACCGAGGCAATGGCATATTACTGATGGGGGGGCTTCAATTATTCAGACATCTGCTGGGCTGTATCTCTCTGACCAAAGCAGAGCAACAAATAACTTCCTGATTAGAATTAATGATGTTTTTTTTTTCTTCAAACAGTACCCCAATAAGTAAATGCAAATTCTATCCTAGATTTGATTTTTGTCAAGGACAAACTGATTGTTCTCTTGGAACTGATGGGAATCTAAAAGCAAGTGAACACTCCCTCCTAGAGTTTGTATGTACATAGCTATTTGCATCCTGTCTCTCCCATTGGAAAGTGAACTCTATGAAAGTAGAAACTGTCCTTTTGCTGGGTTTTTTGATGCTTAGCACTGGAGTTTTTTGATGCTAAGCACCCTAATGCTTAGCACAGTGCTTAGCAAACAGTAAATGGTTAATAAATACTTGCTGATTTCCATAGTTGTTTGTTTTCCAAGCAAACATATTTCCACGTTAATCATGTTACCAACACGTCCCCCCAACAACAATGAAAAGCAAGAAACACAGAAAGTTTAAAAGAAAGTGTGCTTCAAGCGGCACTTAGAGTTCAGCAGTTTTGTCTCTGCAGCGGAACAGCATTTTCATCACGGGTCCTTAGGAAACTGTCCTGGATCATTGTCTTGATCAGAGCAGCTAAGTCTTTCACAATGGATCATCAAAACAACATTGATGTTACTATGGACAATGTACTCCTGGTTCCGATCGCTTCACTCTGCATTAATTCATCTAAGTCTTCCCAGGTTTCCCTGATACCATCCTGCTCATCATTTCTTACAGCACAATAGTGTTTCATTACAATCATATACTACAAACTGTACTGACTAATTTGTAGAGAAGAGAAGGAAGGAAAGGAAGTGAAAAGGAAAGCCAGATACAGACTGACATAAATCCTGGATTTGGTGAGAACAGATCTACAATAGTTCAGAACAGACAAGCAGGATTCCAAAATGTACAGTTCACCAGGGAAGTCTATTTACAAGGATTCACAAGGGGAAATCTCAAATGAAGTAAATCCTGAAGATATAAGAGAAATAGCTGATGATGAGAAAAAACACGCATGACTGAAGAAACTGTGGATGTATAGAAACCTCATCCATCAACTTAGTTTTGAAACATAAAGAAGACAAAAATAAGGACAGTGGACAGATAAAAGAACGTGGAACAGCAGCAGAACTAGAGCTTATAATGAGCTAGTGCTGGGAGGGAAGCCATGGGGACAGTTTTCTCAGGAGTCTGTGGAATAGAATAGAGAATCTTGCTTCCTACAGCTCACACTGTTGGGTTCATGTTGGATTCGCCATATTTACTGCAAACAATTTTTTTCCTTAGTTTTGTTTTTCTACACTGTTCAAGCGATCTACTCTTTTTTTTTAAAAAAATCCCCCTAAAACCAATTACAATTTTGATGATTACTGTTTTATAATATAGTTTGAGGTCTAAAAGTGCTATGCTTTCTTTCATTCCTACCTCTTACCATCATTTCTCTTGAGATTCTAGACCTTTCATTCTTCCAAAGGAATTGTGTAATTACTTTCTCCAGTTCTGTAAAATAACCCCTTGGCAGTCTGAGTGCAAAGAATCAAGTTTGTTGATTAATTTAGTCATAATTTTTATTACATTGAGTTGGCCCAAACATGAGCAGTGACTCTAATCATTCAAATTTTTATGTCTAATGAGAGTTTTAAAATTATATTTATAAGGGAGGAGCCAAGATGGCAGAGTAGAAAGATTCACATATGCTAGCTCCAAACCCACAGCCCATGGATTTCCTGTAAAAAGAACTCCCAACAAATTCTGGAGCGCAGCAACAGAATGAAGGAGACTTCCATTCCAGAGAGCCCTGAAAAACCGACCCCAAGGGTCCATCGCACACCAGACGAGAGCGGAGGCCAGTCCTTCCTTGGCTGCGCGGCACCAAGAGGAGTAGATCCAAGCAGGCTTCAGGGACACAATATCCGGTGGCCGTGAAGGTCCCTCCACCCACAGGCGCACAGGTCAGTGAGAGAGACTGTTTGGTGGGCCAAGAGGGGAGCGGGGTGTCTCCATAACTCAGGCCCCGTTGGGAGGAGCAGCAGAGGCAGCAGGTGGCCAGAGGCTCCCGAAGCAGGCAGGACCTTGGGTCCATTACTAAAGGTCTCCACATAAACCCCCTGAGGGAACTGAGTCTGGGAGGTGGCCCTGCCCCCACCTGAGAACCTGAACTTAATCCCACTGAATAGCAGCCCCGCCTGCTGCTGAAAGCCCTGAGGCTGGGGAGCAGCATTTGAATCTCAGACCCCAAGCACTAGTTGGGCATAGGATCTAGGCAGGGGTGGAGAGGAATCTCAAAAGTCAAGTAACTGGCTGGGAAAATGCCCAGAAAAGGGAAAAAAATAAGACCATAGAAGGTTACTTTCTTGGGGAACAGATGTTTCCTCCCTTCCTTTCTGATGAGGAAGAACAATGCTTACCATCAGGGAAAGACATAGGAGTCAAGGCCTCTATATCCCAAACATCTGAAATAGCTATCCAATGGGCTCAGGTCATGGAAGAGCTCAAAAAG
>CM053771.1:517029488-517089457 GCA_028658325.1 Potorous gilbertii | reverse complement strand
GGGACAAATGGGGAGAAAATTTGGAACCCAAAATTTTGTGAAAATGAATGTAAAAAGTTAAATAAATAAATTTATAATATATAATAAATTTAAAAAATATATTTATATATATTTTGAGTGTCTTAGCAGGTTAACCCTCAGGTACTTAATACATTTTGTTAGTATAAATGAGATTCCTCCATTTCTTCCTTTCTGTTATGCCTCTACAGAAATGCTCTCAATTTCTGTACATTTATTTTGTATTCTGCTACTTTACTAAAACCACCAATCACCTCTATCAGTTAATTTAGTTACTCTCAAGTTTCCAAAGTAAAACATAATGTACACTTAATAAATATGAAAAATCTGTCCTCTCTTTGCTTATGGTTACATCTTTTAATTTCTTTTTTATTGCTGTTAGAATTTCTAAAGCTAACTCAAGTAATAGTATGAAGGATGGGCATTCTTGTTTGTGTATTTATTGGGAAAGCTTCTAATATTTTCTATTGACAATCATGCTAGCAGAAGAAAATGCAAAGAAGGAATCATATCAAACTCTGTTTATGAAACAAATATGGTATTGATCTAAACTAGGAAGAGCAAAAAGGAAGAAAATTATAGACTAATTTCATGAATGTATATGGATGCAAAAATTCTAAATAAAATACTAGTCAGGATACTACAACAATGTATCATACAGATTATATATGATGACCAGGTTGGGATTTATACCAAGAATGCAGGGATGGTTTAACGTAAGCAACACTATTAATGTAACTGATTATATCAATAACAAAAGTAGTAAAAATTGTGATTATATCAACAAATATAGAAAAAGCTTTTGACAAAATACTCAAAAAGCACTCATTCCTATTAAAAGCATTTGAAAACATGGATACAAATGGATTTTTCTTTCAAATAAATAAGAAGAATCTACCTAAAACCATCAGCAAGCATTACCTGTGACGAGGATAAGCCAGAAGCCTTCCCTCTAAGCTCAGGAGGGAAACAAGGATGCCCATTGTCACCATTATCACTCAATATCAATAACGGAAGAAAAAGAAAGTGAAAGAATCAGAACGGGCAATGAGGTAATAAAACTATCTATCTTTGCAGATTAGCTGTTCCCCAACGGATGGGCATCCCCCGTCCAGTTCTTTGCCACCACAAAAAGAACTGCTGTGAATGTTTTAGAACACATCTAACAGGGCTATTGCTGGGTCAAAGGGAGATATCATCAGATAACTAGAAGAGTATGGAACAGATCATCTTATCAGACTTATGGAAAGGAGAAGAATTTATGAATGAACAGGAGTAGAAAACATTGTGAGATGTCAAACAGATCATTCTGATTAGATTAAAAAGGCTTTACACATATAAAACCAATATAGCCAAGATTAGAAGGAAAGAAGAAAACTGGTGGAAACATTTCAAAGACAGTTTCTCAATTAAAGGTCTTAAATCTCAAATATAAAGAGAACTTGGACAAATTTATAAGAATACGAGTCATTCCTCAATCTATAAATGGTCAAGAGATAGGAACAGTTACTTTTTTGATGAAGAAATCAAAGCTATAAATAGTCATGTAAATAAATGCTCTAAATCTTTACTGACTAGAGAAATGTAAATGAAAACAGCCTTGAGAGACCATCTCACAGCCGTCGGATTGGCTAAATTGATGGAAGGGGAAATGACAAATACTCGTGGGGATGCGGAAAAACTGGGACACTAACATAAACTGTGGATGGAACTGTTAACAGATCCAAAATGTTACAAGGAGGCAAATTGATTCTTGGTGCAAAGAATCACTATCTGATGAGAGCCGTTTAACAGTCTGGCAGACTAAATGCCCCAACGGTTCATTTCTAAATGTGAAATTCTGTGATTATTTGACGATGGATCACCTGGATAGCCAAATTAATCGAACGATTCCCCTAGTCATAGGTATAGCACATGTCCTGGTAGAGAAGAGGACTAGGAATTCTTCCTTTGAACCCAGATAATTTTTTGCTATTTGGGATTTTTTTTTCCCTTCGGATTTTCTTGTTTTTGTTTCTGAAGCATCCTTACAAATCCTTCTGCTTGGCCTGTTTATTTCTCAAGTTTCAAAGAGACAGTAGTGATTCTTCTCATATAATAATGTAGCTAGGGAACACCTCAAAGGGCTACCTGTTTTTCCAAACCAATGTATTCCTCTAGAATGTTTAAGATAAAAACATATGGTTATTTGCAGATAAGCTAATGTCTGTGGTAATAAACCAGGGTTCAACCAGAAGGACTTTGTTTTTAAGAACACTGTATTATAACATTTTATAAATATAATTTAAAGCAGATTACTTTGAAAATTAGAATGCAAGACTATTTATGCACAGTATGATAAATTCTCTGTAGTGATACCATTCACTTACACAGACAGCATTAATATCTGACACATGCCCAATGAAAGACTGCCTACACATTCCATCTCGGATATCCCAGAGTTTAGAAGAGGCATCACAAGCACCAGAAACGAAAGTTTTCATGTCAGGACTTAGAGAGAGACTCATCACATCTCCAGTATGTCCCGTGAATGTGGTGGTCTGTTGGCCAGTTTCAATGTCCCATAAAGCACTGTAGAAAAACAAATGAAAATACTCAGTAGCATTTTCCATCTTTAAATGTATCATTTTTCTTCTTTGATCACTCTTTTTCTTACATAGACTTACCAGGTTGTATCTCCTGAACTTGTAACAATTTGGTTGTCATCTAGGAAACGGCAGCAGGACAAGTAGCCTGCAATATACAAAGTAGAAATGTTATCATTCATTCAGGAGCTGAGTGAACGTAAAGTGGTAACAAATACAAAAAGGTTACAGACTGTTACAGCAGTGTATAACGCTAAACTAATTCTTTTAATATCTAAGTAGCTAGAAAATCTATACAGTTTGCAAATAAATGAAGATGGTTAAATATACCTAGTAAATATTGCTAACCAAAAATTATTTGTAACTATTATATTACACTACTTATAGAGAAAATTAGAACTAAGTTAACAAGGCCCTATCTTATTACAAAAATATCCTTAATTTGAATAACTACTATGAATTTCTGATTTAATAACTGTATAGAGTTGCTAATGGCCTTAAAGTGCTATATGACAGCAGAACATTCAGAAATCAAATGTGAACACTAAAGGTGCTATTTTTCCAATTATCAGAAAGTTAAAGGTTTTCACAGTCCAAAACAATTTTTGTTCTCACCCAGTTAGCATTAATGCCATAGCCAGCTGAACTTAAATTTTTCTCATACCTGTGTTCACTATAGCTGTTCAGTCATTTTCAGTTGTGTCCGATTCTTTGTGAATTCATTTGGGATTTTCTTGGCAAAGACACCGGAGTGGCTTGCCATTTCCTTCTCTCCAGCTTCTTTTAAAGATGAGGAATGGAGGCAAATAGGGTTAAGTGACTTGCCTGAGGTCACACTGATACTAGGTGTCTGTTGAACTCAAGAAGATGAGTCTTCCTAACGTCACACCTGACACTATCCACGTGCCAATTAACTGCTGACCATAGGACAGTTCACTATAAACAATTAGGGAATAGGCCCAGGGCAGGGAAAAGTGTCGGACTGGACAGCTCACCTGTATGGCCTGGTAACTCCCGGCTCACTCTCACATTGCCTTCTCTGGTTTTCAGGTTGTAGATGGAACAGATGTTGTCCAAACCACCACAAGCAACATAATTACCAGAGGGAGCATAAGCACAGGTCATCACCCAGGAGGATCTCAAAGGAATGGCATGCATCTTGAGAACAAAAGTATTAATTAAACATTTATTTTTAAAAACAATAGTCACTGTTTTCAGATCTACTCTACTCTTAAGCAAACAAATATTACTAACATCAAAATTAAATATAAGCCATAAGACTCAAACTGCTAAAGTGAAAATATTTTGGAGAAAAAAATGAACAAAAAAAGAGAGAAAAACAGCCAGTATAAATTAAGTGCTATTTGCTCATGATCAAAAGTTTTATGAAACAAAGATCCCCAAAATTATACCCTTTTAAAGCTCATAAGATTTGCTAGGAAACTGAGTATATAAACACATAAAAATGGAATCAAATAAAGCTATTTCCCTAAGAAAATCATGGTGTGTGTGTATGTGTGTGTGCATGTGTGTATGTCTGTGTGTGGGGGGGTGGGTGTATATGTGTGTGCATGTGTAGGTGTCTGTGTGTGTGTGTCTGCGTGTGTGTGTGCATGTGTGTCTGTGTGTGTTTGCAGCACCCAAGTGATGGTATTTCAGAAATAGCAAATGTAAAATTTGAATTTGTTCTTAAAAGTCAAAACAAAATTAGATCATTTAAAGAATAAAGAACAAAGCATGTATAGGGCCTTAGATGGAAGAAATATTATATAAAGGGAAGTGATTATTCCCTTAGCCACAACATTAAGCAATAGAGAAAGGAAATATTCCATAGATATTAGTTTTATATAATTTTAATAATATTTTTTCAATAGAAAAAAATGAAGCCACTCCTCATTTGCTATGGTGACAGACTTCTATTAGCTCATCCACATGACTGCTGGGTAGACTTGTGCTCAAATATGAAGTAAAATTGCAAGACAGATGACTGGTGCTGAACCAGTGTGGACCTAACTGAGTCACAGGGGGTCCAGATTCATGAATCTTGATGTTATTAGTGTTACAGCTATTTACTATATATATAATTACTATAGTATCTATGTCTTGACCCTGAGAAAACCCTGCATCAGTTTGCAAGTCAACCTACAAGTGCAGCTCACTTCCTTGTGAGACTGGAGTGAAACCATGGAGGCGGTCATTTGCCTCTCCAGGGCATGTCCAGAATTAAGTTTGTTTTCTAGGATTTCAGACCTGTGCATTTTCCAAAGTCAATCTAAACCCCTACAAAGAAGTTCAGGTAACATAACATGTTACCTGAAAGCTATTCTCAAAGAACACAAGTTTATATAACCATACTTGATATTTAAGAAATCAGTGTTTTTATACCAATTTTAATGCCTCAAATTTAGAGATGACAAAATATGCCCAGATTTATTTGTAAAGTAAAATCCAGATAAAACAAAATCAAGAAAACCAGAGTTGTCAAACTACTGGAAAAGCCTTTAAAAAGCCAGATTTTATATTAAAAAGTCTATTCCTAAGTTTAAATTTGAACATCATTTGCAAAAGTAGCCATGTTGAGACTTCCACGACTGCAGAAGAAAAGAAGAGGCAAAACATTCACATATTTAAGCCAAGTCTTGAGGAGTAAATTAATATTTCAAATTGCTCTTAGAAGTAAATAGCAAATTAAAATCATATTTAAAGCCGAAAAGTAAAATGGAAGAAACCAAATTAATAGAGAGCACATCCAACCCAAAAACAAAACAAACAACCCTACCTTATTTGTTGTATAGCTATCCCAAATAATTAATTTTCCATCTTGGGAAGCACTGACTAGTAGCCTAAAGGAAACCAATACATATAATTTAGGGAACAGTTTCACATTAGTCACATGGCACACCTAATATAATCATAATTAACAGAAAGAACTACTCAGTGAAAAATAAATTTGATCCAAATTGAAAGTGAAATGGCAAGCCTGATATACACACCACAAAATAAGAATTTAACATCTAATTAATGTCTTGTTTTATTTTTATTTAATTTTATGGTAACGGCAGCTATGAATTTCTCAAAACAAAAACCCCATCCAGTGCACAGATATGATTAAATTAATGTAATTTGTTGAGAATTAAGCTTGCTAGATTACCCACAGCTTTTCTGAACATCAATGAAGATTTTCTTTTTCTTTTTTTAATTTTTATTTTATTTATTTATAAATGTTCTACAATCACTTCCTTAAAATTAAGATTTTATTCAATGAAGATTTTCAGTGAAGAGGATATTCATTTGCACAACAATTAATTTGCATGTGTTATCTTCCAATTGTTCTATATACTACTTTAACAAATTCACATTTTTATTATTAAAATGAAATCAGAACAATGACTCCCAACTTCACTCTGTTGGTAACACTGAAAAGTGTAGATGTACGAACCTTGAGTCATATCCCCAGTGCATGGCATAAATCTTAGCTAAGTGACCCCGAAGTGTACGTCGTGTTCGCATCTGGATTCTTCCCACAGAATCCAGACTTGTTGTCATCTTTAGAAAGAAAAAAGAAAATTATTATTTATCTTAAAAGGAATTCTAAATGCTAACAACAAGGTTTTCTCCCCATCCAGCAAGCTGTTCTTTATGACAAACATTTTAAAAGGATAGCTTAAACTAAATCAGGAACACTTAAGTACCTTAATTCTACAACTGTATAGATAGACTCTATGGGAAATTATTCTTCAGAGAAGGATTATGTAAGACATATAAAAGAAAAGAGATCACAGAATTTTTTTAAAAACTGGAATTGACTTTGAGATCTTCTGGTCCAGACCATCATTTTTAGAAATACCAAGGTCCCAGAGCTAGTTATTGGCAGAATTAACAATGACCAGTACAATGTTACACTATACCGTTTCTACTCAAAAACATAATGTTTTGGTAGAATACTAACTTAAATTAATACTCACAAATCTTAATCTTGAATCATTAACAAAAATTTAAACATAAGTGATCACAGGATAAAACGAGGTTTCACGTGGAATTGTAGTTCATAATATAATGCCAATGTTATAAAAGCTTAATAAACAACCAATCATAAATTTTTTCACTAAACTGAAGTGACAGAAAATGACCTGAAAGAATATATTTTGTTGCCTTACCAAGAAGATATTTTAATATTAACAAAATTGTAGAACCTCAGTATTAGAAAAAAACCTTAAAAATTCATCATTCTGTCCATCCTCATGATTTTACAGATGAGGTCCTGTTAAAAATTTAACACTTTATGCAAAGGAAACCAGAAATCTTATGCACCAGGTCTCTAAAAGGAATTCAGAATGACTTGAAGAGAAATCTATATAATCACACCCTACATTAATATTACTCACATAAAATTTAATTTCATACCATTGTCATTAATACATTGCCATCAAACCTTACTGTGATAAATGAAGCCCTGCTCTGATGCCAATAACCTGATCATTTATGATGTCAATTGAACGGCAGAATCCTATAATGTCACGGGAGCTTTAAGAAACTTAAAAAAAAATCAGCTAGTCCAAGGTTCACCATTTTTGTGTCATGGATTCCCTTTGGCAGGCCGGTTAAGCTTTTGGACCCCTCTAGAAAATAATCTTTCGTTATCTTCTTCATTCATTAATTGAAAAATATACTAAATTTTAGTTAGAGGTTAGTGAAACGATATAACCTGTCTTTGTCCCCCCACCCCAATTCATGAACCCCATGAAACTTATCTATAGATCCCTTAGGGGCTGATTAACAGGCCAATCACCCCTAGTCTAATTTAACCACCTCGTTTTACATATAAATAAAAGGAGGCCCAGAGAAATGAAATTACTCATTAGTTGCTAGTATCTGACTTCATGTCTAGAGCTTTTTCTACTCCACCACACTGCCTTGTACTTCAGAGTCACATTTCATGCCCAGCAGCAGCATCTGTTTGAGTCCCTTATAATATTGCATTTCACACCCTACTTCTCAGAAACAATTAAGGATTTTAGGCAGAATATGCCTTTATTGCACTTACATTTTCTATAACTTTGTGTAGCATCTATGAACCCTTTAACAAGCATGCAATTGACTTATATGTGCTGCTTAAGGTGAGGATGACGTTTTTCTTTCAATGCCAAGTTGTTATGTATAATTAATGGAATATTAAGAAATGATATTTTACCTGACTGAGTGTTGTGTCACCACATGCTTTCCTAGCATCCTAAAGGAAAGAGAAAAACACATATGTCAAATTAATTTAGACCATATTTTTAATTGTTTTGGAAAAGGTCAATTTTACTGAAAAGCACTACAATTTGCAACACTTTCTATAGTACTTTTGATTAACAATGAACTAAAATAAGCCATTCTTCTTAATTTGTTTTTCCTGAAACTTAGGAGAATGGTACCAAATAAGTACATGGTATTCAGGGCTTTTCTTATTGATAAGTCTTGATGTAAATTACTGTATTCTCTTCTATTCGTTTCTTCCTAGAAGCAGTTAGGGTTGTTGAGCAGTTCAAACACCAAAGAAAAAAGGTCATCATATATATCCTTTACAAACATCAAAATAATTTTAAAAATCAAGAAAATAACTTTTATGTCTTCACAATTTGTAAAGCCTCTTAGTTCCATACAAATATATCACAAAGCCTGATCAGAAATCTCCAATATGGGGATCTTGGAAGCCCCAGGAGCGAGATCAGCTACCACAGCACTTAGATAAGGGCTCTTTAGGCCCAGTGACTCCAAGGCCCAGAAAATCTAGCTCTCTGAACCTCAAAGATCCAGGGGAGCCTAATTCTGGTAAAGAGAAGTCAGTATAAGAATCCAGGGCAGGACCATTCAGGGACAATAACCCTACCCAAAAGTGCAGTAGGATGCAAAGCCTGCCCTAGCACAAATCTTCAATTCAGCACCTAAATTTGAAGAGATGAATGAATCAAAGTGCCAAAAGAGATTTTTAAAAATGTTGTAACTTTAATTGCGTATCAACTGTAAACAAAGACTCAAAGGAAAAAAAGAAACTTTCCACAAGAGCTACATAAATACCTAAAGAAATGAAGAAAGAGATTTTTAAAAGTAAGTAAAAACTCTAGAACAGAAATGTGAGAATAAGCAATTTCAAAGAGAAAATGACAAACACCCAAGAAATGGGCTCCTTAAAAACTAGAACAGATCAAAAAGAAATGAATGACTCCACAAGGCAGCAAAAAAATATTAAAACAAAATAAAAAGAATGAAGAAGTAGAAGAAAATGTAAGATATCTGATATAAAAGACAAGTGATCTGGAAAATTGTTCAAGAGATAATTTAAAAATTACTGGATTCACTGAAAAACATGACTTAAAAAAAAAAAAAAAGCCTGGATACTGCATTTCAAGATATTGTGCATTAAAACTGCCTGGATTTCTTAGAACCAGAAAGCAAGCAAACAAAAACAGAATAAATGCACCTATCATTTCCTGAAAAGAACTGCAAAAGGGAAAGCTCCAGGAATTTCAAATCCAAAGCTCTCATATCAAAGAAAAAAATATGGCAAACATTCAGAAAGAAGCATTGCAAATATCAAGGAACCATACATAGTCTGGAACACATGACCTAGCAGCTTCTGCTATAAATAAGAATAGTTTTTAGAACAAAATATTCCCAACAACCAAGAAGGTGATTTGTAAAGTTGAGTCTCATCCTATGAGGGGAAAGAACTGATCTTTAATGAAACAAAGGACTTTCAAGTATTTCTTCTAAAAAGATCACTGACAAATAGGATCCCTGAAATACAAACACAGAAGTCCAAAGAAACCTAGGCAGGTAAATTTATTTGGGCAACTGGAAGTTGCTGTATAATGATGTAGTACTAACATTTTAATGGAGAGAGATGAAATAAGTGTCCCTCTGTAACCTCAATGTCTTCAAAGAGTATGGGGGGAGGGGTTAAATAAGAAAAACAAGAGGTCCTGGGGATGAACTGGTTCAGTTCCTGAGGGTTTTAAAAAGGAAAGATAGAAAGAAGAATGTACTAGTGTCAAAACAGGAAGAAAGGGGTGATACTTGCTATTTCTCATAATTAGGTCATGTTAGAAAAAAAGGACATCAGATGTACCTCTCTTCTATCTAAATGAACCCACACAGGTGGTTTAGAGATACATGAAAGGCAACCAAGAAATAAGGGAAGGTGGGGAGGCAGGGGGAAGACAGAGGATGATACTGAGAAGGGAAAAGTCAAGCCAAAAAACTTCCTGATCTTAAAACAGGGATTAAGGAAAAAAGACAAGAACTAGCCTCTAAGTGGGAGCCTTAGATCACCTCTTAGACAGTTGGGGAATGGCTACACAGGGTGTGGTATAGGACTGTAATGGAATATGACTGTACTGTACAATGGCAAAGGAGACAGTGAATTCTGGGCAGCGTAAAAGGACTCACAGTGAAATGAGCAGAACAACTTATACAAGGAAAGCAACACTTTAAAGAAAAGTAAAGACTCAAGAATTCTGATAAATGTGACAACCAACCATGTCACTAGAGGACCAAGGATGAAACCTGCTGTCACCTCCTGACAGAGACCAGATGGATTCCGGGTACAAAGAGACATTTTTTTGGACACAACCATTCTATGGATTCATTTAACTTGATTTTGCTTGTTTTTCATGGTCTCCTTGCCCCACTCCCACCCCAGGCTATCTCTCCCTCAGGTTTTACTTGATGTCAAAAAAAGAAGAGGGCTACTGTAATATTTTTAAAATGTACAGATGAGGAAAGAAGAAAGTTGAGAAGGAAACAGACAAGACGAGAGTAAGAAGGGCAGTTTTGAAAGTAATACGAAGGATATATTTTATATATATATATATATATTTAAATCAGATGGTGTGAAAAGGACATTCACAATTTCATACAGAATTCTCTTTCTGTGTTCTGCTCTGGGTAGAAATGTTCTAGTTAGAATAAAAAAAAATTTTTAATGCAGCTCAGAATTAAAAGTAACATGGTTAACTTGAGAGCAGAATGGTGAATCTTTGCAGTAAATTTCTCTAAGTTTATTACCTAAGATAAACAACTCATTCCCTAGTATGTAAATAGTCAAAGGATACACATACACACACACACACACACACACACACACACACACACACACATGCACACACACAGGTAGTTTTCAAAAGAAGAAATTCAAATTATCCAAGGAAAGAATATACCAAATCAATACGCTCATTAAAACAACTCTGAGATTTTTCTAGCATAACAAAGTGAAAAGAGATCTAATTCAAAGTCTAAGGACCTAAGTTCACATTCTGATTGCTTCTTATTACTGATATGATGACATATATGTCATTTTACCTCTAAGGTCCTCTCCAGTTCTAAATCTATGATCCTACAACCCTATGACCTCATATCCACTGGATTTGCAAAAAAGACAGTAGATGAAATGATAAATGATGCAGAAGCTACAGGAAGATAAATACAAACTAATCATGCACTTTTGGTGCTTCTATCAACATGTCCCAATACTCTAGAAAACAACTTGAAATCATGTTTTTAAAAAGTTACTTAAAGGGCAGCTAGGTGATGCAGTGGACAGAACACAGGCCCTGGAGTCTGAAGGACCTGAATTCAAATTTGACCTCAGACACTTATTAGCTGTATGACTCTGGGCAAATCACCTAACTCTGACTGCCTTCAAAAAAAAGTCAGTTATAGATATCCTCTGTTCTAGTAATACTTTAAGAAATTCAAAAGCAGAAAGAAAATATTTTGGGACAAAAGTATTTTCAGCAGTACTTTCTGTAGTAGCAAAGAACTTCAAGAACAGTCAGTAGGCATTAATTGGGGGAATGGTTAAACAAATTGTGGTATATAAAGATATACCAGAATAGTATTTCACTATTAAGAAACAGAAAATCTGAAGAATTCGGAAAAAAACCTGGTTACTTGCATGAACTAATGTAAAGAGCACCAGAATAATTTATGTGACGATCTCAGTAATATAAATAAAACCAATACTGAAAGACTTCAGAACTCTGACCTATGTAGTGAGCAGCTGTGACCTGAGAGGACAGATGTTTTTGCTTCCAGCTTCTTGACCAGATGACTATAAGTGTTTTAAATAAATTTTAAAAAAAGACATCCATTTTTCAGACACGGTCAGTATGTTAAATTTGCTTTGCCTGACTGTTTTTATTACAAAGGAGGGCTAGGGATAGAGTGAAGAGGAGTTATTGGGAAATGATAGTAACATAAAGCAAAGCATTTTATAAAAGTTGGAGCTTTTTTTTTCCTAAAAAAAAAATAGTGGAGAACAGGAGAGGTACTAAAGGTCTGAAGAAAGGCAATCACTCCAGTTAAAAAAAAAAAGAGGAGAGATTAGAGTCTGGGTCAGTGAACTAGGCTTTAATTCCCAGCAAACTATGTAACATATTATTAAAAGGACAGTCAGTAAACAACTAGGAAGTGTCAATCATAATAAGCCAAGTGCTGCACTTGGGAGTCAAGACTGTGTGACCCTGGGCAAGTCACTCTGCCTCAGGTTCTTCACTTGGGAGTCAAGACTGTGTGACCCTGGGCAAGTCACTCTGCCTCAGGTTCTTCACTTGGGAGTCAAGACTGTGTGACCCTGGGCAAGTCACTCTGCCTCAGGTTCTTCACTTGGGAGTCAAGACTGTGTGACCCTGGGCAAGTCACTCTGCCTCAGGTTCTTCACATGTAAAATGAGGGAGTGGAGCTTGATGGCCTCCAGATCTAATTTTATGATCCTATCAGTTCTCACTAATTAGGAGATACTGTATACATGATACACTTTATAACAACACTTCTTTCTGACAGCAAAGAAATGACAAATGGTTACCCATTAATTAAGGAATGATTTAACATGTGGCAATAAATGGAATTGAATATTATTGTTTCGTAAGAAATAACAAATACGACGAATTCAGAGCAATTTACATAATGATCACAGCAAAGCAAACAAGAACAATGAAAGGGCAAACTTATTAAATGTGCAGACGGCACAAACCCAAGAGTGACAGCGACAGTTGGAAGGCAGAGTCAGGACATCAAGCCAAATTTAGTAAGACGGAATGTTACAGAGAAAAACGTAAAGTCCTACATTTGGATTCCAAAGACACTGACTTGAAAAGATGGATGTGACAAAGCAAGGCAGCTGTTCATCTGAGAAAGATCTGGGGATCTCCCTCCTGGTGACATGATGCTGAAGGCTGGAAAAAATGGGCTGAGTCCACTCAGATTTATGACACATAATCTCAACTGGGTCCTCAAAGCAAATTTCTTACACCTCATTAATCAATTCACTATTCCACTCACAAGTGACTATTCCAAAGCATTTTTTCCTTTCCTCAAGCCTCTCGTGATACCCCTTCCCCAATCTGAAGTAAATGCCGCATAATGTGTACACCCCCCCAAGTCCATTTACAGAAAGCTTTCCCTCTTTCCGCTCTTCCCCATGTCACATGACTCATGTCACAGCGTCTCCTACTTCCTGGTTCTGCTCCCTTCATCCTGCATCAGTTAGTCCAAGTCTTAAAGCATCTCCTCCTTCATTCTTTATAATATGATAGTATTTTATTACATCCATGTACCATAATTTGTTCAATCATTCCTCAGCTGATGGGTACCTCTTAGTTTCCAGTAATCTGCTGCTACAAAAAAACCTTCTATCAATATTTTTGTACAAATAGGACTTCCTCCTCCTGTGTTTCTGACTTTTCAGTCTTCAAGACTGTGCCTCAGCTATCTCTGTATCTTCCATCAACCCCTGTGGTCTTCTTACCCTGGAACATCTCCCGACAGTCGTCTCCTATTGCTAAGTTCCCTTTTGGGGTACTTTCTCACACACACACTCATATTACACTGCTCCCCTCAATTCTCCAGTTCCCTTTTGTATACTGTTTTCCTCCATTAGACTGTCAGGTCCTTGGAGACAGGGACCCATCTTTTGACTTGTATTTGTATCCCCGGTATTTACTTACCTGCTTGTTACCAACGCCTTTGCTTTGTTCATTTTGGATTATAGGCCCTTGCTATCATTGAGTCAAAAAGCATGTACAAATTGGTAAATGTAGGGGCATAGGTCCAGATTACCTTCCACAGTGGCCATACCAATGTCTTTATCACAGTTCACTCAACAGTGCAACAGTAACTGTTTTCTTGTAGCCCTTTCAACATGTCACTTTTTTCTTTTCTGTTAATTTTGTTAACCTGAGTTATGAAGTAGAACCCTAGAGTTGTTTTAAATTGCATTTCTCTAATTATTAGTGATTTGGAGCATTAAAAAAATACAAGTATTGACAGATTAGATCCTCTGAGTAACTGTCAACTTCTGTTTGTCCTTCATTTTCAAAGAGGACCATATGACATCAGGGAGATGATGACATGACTTGCAATTGACTTTGATTTAAGTGAGGGAGGACTGTGCAAGGTCTTCCTTCCCACTTTATCTTTCATTATCTCCTCTGAGATTCTTGACCTTTTATTCTTCAAGATGAATTTCATTATTATTTAGATGTATTTCAGGGCCTAAACTTCACTGAAGTTATTACTTATCTCAATCATTTTTAGTTCTCTATACCCTATCATATGAAAAAGGTGATCATTTTAAACTAAAATGGGTGTTGTGCTTCGCCAAAAGCCTTTTCTGTGTTTACTGATAGAATCATATTTTTTTTGTTGTTCTAGGTGTCAATATAAATCATGTTTACAGATTTCCTAATTTTATACAACTTAAGTGGTGCAGTGGCTACAGCACTGGGTCTACAGTAAGACAGATTCATTTTCTTCAGTTCAAATGTGGCCCTTGACAAGCTTACGTGACTCTGAGCAAGACCTTGTTTGTCCCAGTTTCCTCATCAGTAAAATGAGCTGGAGAAGGAAATGGCAAAAATAACTACTAAGAAAACCCCAAACGGGGTCACAAAGATTTGGATATGACTGGACAACAATTTTATACCAACTCTATACCTCCGGCATAGCTCTTATCTGATCATAGTTTAATCTCTGTGATACGCTGCTTTTGATAATATTTTCCTTAAAATTTTTGCATCAATGCTTATAGAGGATGTTGGTCTACAGTATCCTTTCTCCGGTTTGATTCTCCTTAGTTTATGTATCAAGATCCTATTTGCAAACCATTTGTAAAATACTAGAATTACTTGTTCTTTGAACATCTGATAAAATTTGTTTGTCATTGCGTTTGGACCCAAGGATTTTTCCTTTGGTAGTTTATTTCAAACGTTTTCTGACACTGGGGCTATTTACATTCTTTATTTCTTGTTCTGTTAACCTGGATATTTTATATTTTTTTGTAGACATTTATCCATTTCCTAGATGTCTGTTTAATTGGTATATGATATGGCAAAATAGTTTCTAATAACATCCTTTATTTCTTCTTCATTTGTTATAATTTTTTTTCATTCTTAATACTTTTAATTTGGTTTTCCTCTTTCTCCTTTAATCAGGTAATGGTTTATCTATTTTGTCAATTATTTTAAAAAAATCTTCAAATATCTGAAGACAAAATATGTTCTCCATACTGACTACCCCTCATTTCTTTGACTGTTCCTCATGACACAGTTTTGCGTCTTTGCATTATCTTGCCTACCCATTATTGGACAGGTGAATTTGCTAATACTCTTCTAAAAACGTAGGATCCAATATATCATACATTATTAAGTATCTACTATGTTTAAAGTGAGAAGCAGCATGGCACAGTGGACAGAGAGCTGGCTTCAAAATCAGGAAGACTCTAGTTCAAATTCCATCTGGGCCTCATACTGGACTCATTACCATGGCAGTGACTTAACTTTCCAGAGCTCCAGGCAGCTCTCAAAGACAATGAGTGACAGAGTGACTGCACTGGTAGAGATCAATGAAATTACATCTAGTTCCCTTCTGCACTAAAATGTCAGGCACTAGTGACACAGAGAAAAATGACAACAGCCCCTGTGCTAAGGAGTTAAATTCAATCCGGGGAAATAATGTAGTATCTACAGAATAAATACAAGGCAATTTTGAGGGAGAAGTATGAACACCTGAGGGGATTCAGAAAGGCCTTTTTTAGCTAAACTTTGAAGGAGACTAAGGATTCTAAGGAGTAGAGGTAAGGAGACAGTGTATGTCAGGAATGGGGGACTGGCCAATGGCTGGAAGTAAGAAAACAGGAGATGGAAAGCCCTATGTGTTTTACAGGAAGGTCAGACTGCCTGAAACACAGAGTGCATGAAGGGAAATAATGTATAATAAGGCTGAAAAGACAGGCTACAGCCAGTTTGTGAAGGGCTTTACAAGTCACACAGAGGTCTCAGAATTGAAGACAACATTTCAAATGTAGTTTGACCAGTATTCAGGATCCAATGCTTCTGGTAGGAAGAACAAGATGACACTGACTTTTCTGGAAATCAAAGTAAAATGCTGACTAATGAGAATTTGTAATCAACTAAAATCCCAAAGTTTCTTTTACTACTTCAGTTAGTACTGAAGAAGCAGAAAAGTCAGTCAAGAGTTTTCTAAACTTGACCTCTGGTGAGGGTACCTGATTTTGTGTAGAGGAAAACTCCAAAATTTTTAGAGAAGGCTCTAAGTGGATGTCTTTTCCCCTGGGATCTTCTTTCCTCAATATAAATGGACAATGTCAGGCATACCATTTCAAAAAAGAATAGAACAGTATGTCAGAAGTGTTGTTGATAGTCAAGGGAATTCTGCCAGCTGCTGGAGAGCTCCCTGGTAGGATTTCACTGTGTTGATTTTGAGTTAATGTAATGAACCTCTACTAATTCAGTCATGAAATGACAGGCCAAGCTACCAGCAGCGGGTAGAGAAGAAGGTTCTCTGTTCTTCCAAAATGGGAAGGTGTGTAGCATTCTGATAGATGGGAGAATGGCACTCAGTATCCCTTATATACATCTAAGGCTTCCAAAGGCGCCACAGCAATCTCAGTTAACAGTAATGTATTTCTTTCTCAGGTGAAAGCTAATTAGTGACTTCAGATGATGACCAGTCTTCTCCAAGATCATTCCTTAACTCTTCAACAATCGCTTGTGTGCCTACTTGAGTGTGTCCTTTGAGGCTTATGTTAAGATGATGAATGTGAAAGTGTTTCCTACAGAATCAAAATTACATTTTAACAGGTTTGTTTCAGGATTTTTGTTGGGCTTCAAACCCAGAAAAGTTAGTCAGTCAACAAGCATTTATTAAGCCTCTATTGTGTGCCAAGAATTGGGGTGTTAAGGATTCAAAAAACACCCAACTATTGCCTTCAAGTAGCTTACATCTCAACGAGGGAGACAAGATGGAAATAACAAGGTATATATACAATGTATAGAGAGAGTAAATGGAGGGTGGGCAGGTGCTACTATTATATCCATTTTATAAATGAGGAAATTAAGGCAGACAGAAGTCAGATGACTTGCTCAGGTCACACATTAGAAGGTGCCTGAGGTGGGCTTTGTCTCCGCTCTACTCACTGTGGCATTGCCTAGTCAACTGCCTGATAAGATGCAAACTCTGTGCCTGGAACTGTCCTAAGGGAACTTAAGTAGCTAAACTGCTGTACGATGACTGGCACTATGCTCTTTTTTAATGGAAATATGGTAAGCAGAACTAAAGTTCTGACAAACAAGCCAAGCATCAGATCTTACCTTGATCTGCCCCCGAAGCTGCTCCGCTTCCTGCCGTAACTGCTCCAGCTCACTCATCCTCCAAGTCTGTGTTTGCCTTGCGCTTAGTGACAGACAATACTGCTGAGGATAACTGTCAAAAAGAGATTTTTTTCCCTGTATTAATCTCTTTAAATATGCATATGCAACTCTTTGCATTCATTATGAAATTTAACTTAGCTACTACTGGAATACAGTTATATATTCCATACCAACCCATTTAATATCTTAGTCTTTTAAAAAGAAATATAATCAAAGTGGTAAATGAGAAAAAATCTTTTAGCTAAAGTATTCAGCCCTGAAATAGTACGGCCAGAAGGGGATCAGTAAGAAATAAATCATCTTGAAGGCGAGAAGAGGATTAGTGATTTGGTTTTAGGAGTGAATCAAAATCCCAATAGAAAAGCCAAAGACTGCTTTCTGAAGTTCACCTGCCTGACAAGTATCTCAAATGGCAACAAGCTATAAGTGACAAGTCAATCAACAAGCAGTTATTACGTGTTCTCCTATATATGGGAAAAAAATACTGGCATAGCTAGAGCCATTCGGACACTTCTATTAAAGAGGTGTCCCCCAGTCCCACAAAACACATCACAGTCCATCAGTTAACTAAGCTTTTGTTGACGGCTTCCTATGCACTAGACACTATGCAAAGTGCTGAGAATTAAAAAGGCGAAAGATAATATCTGCTCTCAAAGAGCTTACAGTCCAATGGGGGAGCCAACATGCAAAAAACAATGAACAAGCTATATACTATATACTATATAACATATATATATATATCTCCAAGCTATATACTGGATAAATTGGAAATACTCAAAAGAGGGAAGTCAGTCCCATTAAGGGGAATGAAAAAAGACATTACAGAAGGTGAGACTTTAGATCTGCAGAAAACCAGGGAAGCCAGGAGGCAGAGTTGAGAAGGGAGAGCTCCACGGTCTGGAGAACAGTTGATCACTAGATCCCAGAGTCCACAAGGGTTGTGTAAAGTCTAAGATGATTGCTAAGGAAGGGGCTGGGTTACACAGGGCTTTAAAAGCTGAATGGATGTGATGTTTGATCACCAACATGGCATGGAGCCAAAGAGTTGATTGAAGAGGATGACAGTGTCAGATAGGTGTTTTGGGAAGGGCAGTTTGACAGCTAAATGAAATATGGACTCAACTGGGAGAAGATGAAGCAGACGACCAAGCAACCAACTACTGCAACAGTCTGGATCCAAGGCACTGAGAGTATGCACCAGGCTGGTGGCAGTGCCAGAGGAGAGAAAGGGGTGTATACAAGAGCTGTACCAACTGTATCACTCAGCAACTGATGGGACATGGGCAATGAGAGATGGAGAGAAGAGAAAAAAAGGGAGGGGGGAGAAGGAAAGGGAGAGGGAGAGGGAGAGGGGGAGGGGGAGAAGGAGAGAGGGAGAGGGGGGAAAGAGAGAGAGAGAGAGAGAGAGGAGATGAGGATGAAGCTCAGGCTGGGAGCCAAGGTGACTGAGAGGACAATGATGCCCTCAACAGCAATAGGGTAGTTAGAAAGAAAGTAGACAGAGATGTAGAATCAGTGAGAGTGTCAATCTACTGGAGAAGACGAGATGGAACGGTATCACCTCTACATGCAGAGGAGTTTGTGAAGGGCCACTTCCTTATGAGACAAGGATGAAAGAAAAAGTGGTGAAAAGCATCTGGAGTAAGGTGAGATGAAGAGGGAACAGAAGAAGCCCTTAAGGAATGGCCTCAATTTTTTTTCAGCGAACTATGGGGCAACCCCTCAATTAAGGGGGTGGGGAGCCATGGGAAGTTTGAGAAGGAATGAAAAGGTTTGGGAAAGCTGATGTGGTTAGTGAGATAGTAAATTAGGGAGGTGTAAAAGGACTGCCTTTCTGCAGTGAGGTCCCAGTTGAAATTCTGTATCACAAATTAGTAGTGGACCTGATCAGAAGGTCCATGATTTTCTCCATTATTCAGCAGCACTTAAGTAGGAGTGAAGGCAGGGAGTGGTGGGGATAATTGAAGGTTGTGGTTTGCAAGAGGAAAATCTTCTACAGAATAAAGGGGCAGAGAAATCACAAGAAGACAGTGTAGAATTGCTTCACCAAGGGATCAAGTCTGGGAAGGGAGTAGAGTGTAGACAGTGCAGAATTGATGACCTGAGAAACAACTGAGGGGTTAAGGAATCGGAAGTGACAGTGAGGACAAACAGCAGGTTTGGAGGGAAATAAGTAAAAGGAGAAATTGGGAGGTTGAGATATTTGAGGGAGCATCATGTGTGCATCGAAGTTCCCTGGCACGAGAACAGGAGCTGGAGAGCAGAGTGAGACTGTCAGATACTGAACTCACTGAGGGAGGGAGGAGTGTCCCAGAGGTCTCTAGACAATTGCCCCTACAAGTTTCAGTGGACTGAAAGAACCTCTAAGGAAGAAAGGTGATGGTGGTAGAAGGAAAGCCTGAAAATGGCAATGGGGAGCAATAAGTATTCCAATTCTCCATGACAACCAGTGAGTCATGGGCATACATTTACAGAGAGTGACCAGTGCTGGAGAGAGTGGCCAAGGGAGCTGTCATCAGGAGGGAGTCAGGCCTTAGTGAATGCAAGATGGAAGAAATGAAAAAAGGTTTACAATGAAAGCAAGTCTGTTAATAATGGAGCAGGCAGAAGAGGAAGCTCTGGAGGAAGATAGGAAAGGGAAGTTGTCCACTGGGAACCAAGGAGACCAACGGGAGGTAACGAAGGAGGGGATGAAACCTTCCCGTCTGATGTCAGGGTCATTTTAGTATCTAAAAACACCACCCAGCTGAGTGGATTCACTGAATTGTAATTTGCAGTAAGTTCGACATTGGGAAAGGGACTCTCAGTGCTCTTTGTCCTGTGGCAGATCCCAGTAACAGCAACGCTCATCCAAACCGGTTCTGAGAAGATGATGGTGTCAAGAACCAATGTCAGGAGAACAGAAGCCACTGACACTGCTCTGGGCTGATCCCTGTCTCTCCACCCTCCCCTCCAATACATCCATTCACCCTGAACCTCCTCTCAGACTGAGCTGCTCTGGGATCACTGTGTCTGTGTGCTGCACATTAATATCAATTTGTATAATGCCTTCAAGCTCACAAAGCACTCATTTACAAATCTATATGGCAGGGAGTACAAATATTAATGTTCTCATTTTAACGATGAGAAAACTGAGGCCTTGATTAGTTATATGCTTTATAGTCACAGTCAGTCACTCAGTCATAAATAAGCATTTATTAAGTACCTATAATGTGTCATGTGGGGCAATCAAATGGATCAGTGGATAGAGAGCTGGGCTTTGAGTCAGGAAGACCTGTGTTCAAATCTGACCTCAGACAACTATTAGCTGTGTGACCCTAGGCAAGTCACTTAACTTTTATTTGACTTAATCCACTTCAGTATCTTTGCCAAGAAAATCTCATGGATAGTATGCTGTGATCTATGGGGGTCACAAAGGTTGGACACAACCAAGTGACTTAACATGTCAGATACTGTGCTAAGTACAGGGAGATTGTATAAAGAAAGGAAAAAAAAAAGCCCCTGCTCTCAACAAGTTTACAATCTAATGATGGAGACAACATGCAAATAGCTTTGTACAAACAAGATTAAACCCAGTCTGCTGATTCCAACTCCATAGTCAGTTTTCCCTGATGCCCATCTACTATGATACCATTTCTTTCAAAATAAGGTTCAGTAAGAAACAGATTTTTGAAAGAAGAAAAGTAATGGGAAGGGAAGGACTGAGAATAAATGATATCAAAGATCCATACCTGAAAGTTTCTCTTTGTAATTGTATTATCATGCTCAAAGTAAAACATTTAAAACACTCCTACCCTTAAGAAACATATTTTATCAAGTAAGATAACATAAAATATACACAAATAAAATCAATTTCCCATGTATGGTTAGGTCCTACAATATGGAAAGGGGTTGATTAATTTTCAACACAAGCCATCTTCTGCTTGTGGGATTTAATGTGAAAAATATCATGCAAATGTAGATAATATCACTATTGCTGTTATAATTCATCATTGATAATAACTGTAAGCACGCACATTTGTTATGGGAGAAGCACAAGAGATTTGCTTGAGTGAGGAAAAATGATATGTAGAAAAAACAGTGCTTGAAGGTTTAGACCATCATAGCAGCATGATATCTAAATTTTACATTATTATTTACCAAACTAATGATAAGAATATTATTTATCAAAATAAAAAACCAAGAATTTTTTAAAACAAGCCATTTTTTGAAATGAATTAGAGTTATTTTTCTCCCTTTTTTTTATGAAAAAGAAGGGCATTGGCTCTGTTTATACTAAGTATAACTGGGAAGCTAGGTGGTGCAGTGGATAGAGCAGTCAAGAGGACCTGAGTTCAAATCTCACCTCAGACACTTGACACTCACTAGCTGTGTGACCTTGGGCAAGTCACTTAACCTCAACTGCCTCATCCTGGGTCATCTCCAGTCATCCTGATGAATATCTGGATTCAGATGGCTCTGGAGGAAAAGTGAGGCTGGTGACCTGCACAGCCCTCCCTTACTCAAAACTTGCACTCAAGTGTAGGTCATGTCATTATTTCTCTGATGGCGTGGTCTTCTTCGGCAACAAAGGACGAACATGCTAAGTATAACTACCATACCAATAATTCTTGTCTCCTGAAGGAATATCTGACTATAATAGGTTGGTTGGTTTTTTCTGGGTGGGGGGTGAGGGCCTATGTTGAGGGGAAAGGAGAAAAAATGATTTAGGATGGACATTTAAATGCAGGAAGCGTTAATTGTTCTTGGAGCAGAACAGCTGTTTGGGGTGTTCCTATTTATTTGACAGCCATCTTATATAGGGTATTATTTTATTTTTCTTGCCTATTTTCTTCAGTGTCACTTTCCTTTTATCATTTTAGTATTAAAACATACTACCAATAGTTTTTACTTGTTTTTGGAATCATACTATTTTGTTACTGTTTACTTCAACAGAAACAACATGCCCCGTCTAGGTCAAAGAAAGGTAATCATTAGCTTACAGCACAATATGTGAATCTAGTGTAATTAGTATATTGCTTTTTAAAAATCTGATCACATACCCATACCCTTTGAAGCTCAAAGGGAAGGGAAGAGAACCTACACTGGCAGTCGCATTCTTAAAAGAAAAAGAAATGTCCTAAAATATATGCCCAAAATTTGCACATACAATCAACTAGTATTTTGAAAAAGAAAGTAGATCAATTCCAAATATGTGATCTAACACATTAAAACCACTTTATTAATATTACAAAACATTAAGCATTCAGTAAACACTAAATACACGAACAGAATTGGGAGTCAAAAGCTTGACATTTCTTTTTCCACCCAAACAAAATAAACTACTCAACAATTTTCTTGCATAAAGAACTCTGAAAATCAGCAGGAGAACTGACCACAAGAGTTACTGGTAATAATAACGAAATGCACCTCCCAGAAGGGCCTTTCATTTCTGAAGTCATTCCTTGCTTTGTTACAGTAAGTAAAAAAAGAAAGGATCACAGAACTGGAGAAGAACAGATGTTATTCCAATCCTCCCCCGCCCCCCCCCGACACACACACACACACACACACACACACACACACACACACAAAAGATGAGGAGGGGAAGAAAGTAGTTTACAAAGTAAGTCCAAATGTATTTATTTCTTGGCAAAACTGCAGCATGACTAAAGGAATAATTTGGTGAACATCTATAAAAAGAAGCTAAGAACACAAGGACTGAGTATAGCTTCATTAGGGGCATCCTAGAACAAATCATCACAAACCAAACTTATTTCCTTTTTTTCTAATAGTTTACTGGCTTGGAGAAGGTGCTACAGAGACAGTTTACACAGATTTTAGCAAGACTGACAAAGTTCCTCAAACTCTCCTTGGGCGGGGGAGTCAGAAAGCTGGGCATCACGATAGCAGACACTGGTGGACTCAGAAACAGCTGAATTGCTCAGGCCCAAACAACAGTCATGAAATCATTTGCTATCAGCTTGGAAGGAGACCTCTAGTGAAGTGTCCCAGGAATTGGGCTTGTGCTATTTCACACTTTTATCAATGATCAGGATGAAGGCATAGAAGGCATGTTTATCAAATTTGCAGGTAACAGTATCAGTCATAACAAAAACACTAAAAATAAGCCAAACTGATTTACTATAATGGCTAATCTCAGTCCTAACTCGATAGGATGTGAAACACTAATCCTTTTCTAAGTAGAGAGATGAGTACAATGTATACAGAAGTTGTCAGAAGTGGCTACTGTCTCACAGCTGGTTGTTTTATGTGTTTCGTTGTTTCCGGGAAAGGGAGGAATAGAATGAAAAAGATTCAAGTGTAATGTGGTAACTGTCTCAAGTACCTGAAGCGTTCATGGAGAAGGCTAGGACCCAGAAGACAAAGCAAAAGGTGTTAAGTTGTGGAGGCAGATGTAAGTCTGAGGGAAGGAAACAACTCCAACTGTTCCAAACTGAACTGGGATGCTTAGGGAGGTCATGAAGTTTTCCCTAACTTATCTCCAGAAAAAAGAAGAGATGACTTCTTGTCACAGTGTGTCCCAGTCAAAGCTGGTTCTTTCTGATTACTGCTATGGCAGGAAGAATTCCTGTTTAGAAGTAGGTTTGGCTAAATGGCTTCAGAGGTCCCTTCCAACTCAGATCTCAGAATTCCACAACTTCAGTTTTTTATCTGTGCTTTCAAATATTCAGGGACTCAAAGCCATGCTTGGTTTACTGAATCCTTTGGGGGTAGGGAGTGCACATCTTGGTTTTTGACAGAGTAAATAAAAAGGGGAACAGGATTAAAGGTAGAATACTCTCAATCCATTTAAGAAAAATATTTCTCCCTATACATCCTACCACTTGTGGATTCATTTGGGTTAATAAGTTCCTCCTAAAAATACAAATGAACCTTGGGGAGTTAAGCCTAATTCACATCTTTATATGGTAAGTTTTAATTAGTAAAAGTTATCAATACCACAAAATCTCCTCAAGGGCAGAGACTGTGGTGCTGTTTTTTTTAATCTTTGAATGTCCCACACTAGTACAGTAGTTGTGACTAAATCTTTGTTGAATTAAGTTGTTTGGGAGAGTAAGATAAAGAAATTTTGCAGTGAAAATCTTTCAGAAGCTGTGGTGGGTAGCTGAAAACCTTAATGTGCAGGTAGAGGGAGAGAGAGAGGGAGAGAGAGAGAGAGACAGAGACAGAGAGAGAGAGAGAGAGAGAGAGAGAGAGAGAGAGAGAGAGAGAGAGAGAGAGGGAGGGAGGGAGGGAGGGAGAGGGAGAGGGAGAGAGAAAGAGAAGGCAACAAGCTGCTGGGTAACAAAGACACATTCCTGCCAGAGTAGCTGGGGTGATAGTGATGGCAGAATGAAGGTTTCAAAACCTGTGTGCAGAGTTATGGGCCTCAGTTTCTCCTAGTTCCTATAGTAATTAAGTCCACACCAGTCCAGCCTGTCCAATTTAACCCAGTGTTTTCTCATCTAAACCTTGCTATTCACTCCAGAGCTGGAGGATATAAAAGGGAATGTTCTTACACACTCCTTACTTCTTTTATCAACCAAGAAGCATTGTTAAGTGCCTACTATGTGCTTAGGTCCTGTGCGGGGGACATAAAGACAAAGAAGAATAATCTCTGACTTTAAGTGACTTACAGAAGGAGACAATATATACAAACATAAATATATGTAACAAAAATAGATAATGAGGGGAGAACGGGCCACAGAGTACATCCCTCACATGAGGGTGAGGAGACCAGGAAAGTCCTCGTGGAGGAGCTGGGCTGTGAGCTTAGCTTAGAAAGAAACCAAGAATGTTTAAAAGTAGGAAGTGATAAGAAGGCATGCACAGCACAAAGGGACAAAATACCTTGTGTGAGCTAGTTACTGCAGATTATGTGAGTGAACTGATGAAAGCAATTACTTATGCCTACTGATGCCAAGCACCATGTACCGAGGATAAAAACAGGCAGCTAGGTGGCAAGGGACATCATTGAATTTATTGTCAGGAAGATCTGAGTTCAAATCCTACTTCAGATATTTACTAGCTGTATGACCCTGGGTGAGTCACTTAACCACTGTCTCAATTTCATCATATGGAAAATGGGGATAATTCTTCACAGAGTTGTTGTGAGGAACAATAAAATATTATACATTATACATAAAGCACTTTGCAACTTTAAGGTATTTTATATTATTGCTATTATTTAGAAATATGAAAGGTCCTTTTCTCAAGAAGCTCACATTATAACAGGAGGAAGCAGCGCATTTACGAGGGTTCAGCTGTGGGTACTACAGCAAGGCCTAGGGCGTATTAGCAGTGCACAGAGGTCTGGAAGGTGCAGCAGCAGGTAGATAATAACGTCTGATGCTCCTCCTTCCCACCATGACTCCCTCCTCATCCAAGCAGTTTGAGCAGCCTTGCCTACCGTGAAGAGTTGAGAGGGCCTATGGTCCACGAGTGTCTCACTAGAATGGGGAAAAGGAAGGGACACTGGAAGAAAGATAATTCTCCACACTCGAAGTGCCTGGATAAAGGCTGGGCAGTCTATGCAGGAGACGGGCGGAAGGCTCCCCACATCCATTGGGATGACATTTAGAAAGCCTGGGGCAAGAGTGGGGAAGCCAAGACAGCAAAGGTTTTGAACATCAGAGAAATCTGTGCTTGATTCTAAAGGCAATAGGGAGCCACTGAAGTTTACCAAGGAAGGGAGTGATATGGTTAGAGCTATGCTTTATAATAACCTTTTGGTAGTTATATGGAAGATGAACTGGAAAACACTATTACACAACAGACCAGGTGAGGTCCTGAGCTGAAGTAACAGCTTTCAGTGGAGAATTACAGAATTTAAGAGTAGAAAAGTGACCATAACACTGCCCCCTGCCAACCCCCAAGGAAAGGAATCTCCACCATAACACACTAAACAAGTCAATGCCAGTCAATGCCACAGACATTAAGGAGCTGCCTCAAGGGATGGTGGGTTCCAATCTGTTCCACTTCTGGACAGTTCTAACAGATCTAAGGAAGTTTTCCTTAGATCAAACCTACACTTGATGTGTTCCCATTTCCACATGATGGCCCTTCACACACTTGAAGAGCAGTTTCCGCATCCCTATTAAGGCTTATCTTCTCCACTTTCTTCAGTCATTCTTCCAAAGACATAGGCTCAGGGCTCTTCTATTCTAGGTGCTCTCACTGGGAACCTCTCGAGCTTATTCATATCATTCTTAAACTGAGCAGACACATGAGTACTGTTGTAGAGACAATCTCTCCATTTTGTTATTAAAACAGTAAAATATATAAAGAATTTCCTTATCCAAGAGAATTAGCTCCTAAAAATACTGAATTTAAATAAATGCTTTAGTAAGTGATATACATCAGAATAGCATTTCATTCCATTAAAGTTATAGAATCCACTAACAAATTCACTGTGACATTCATAATTCAAAAAGTGAGTATAGTAGGGCTATAGGATTTTAGACTTGGAAGATAAAGTTCACAGTCAAAAAAAAATTGAGAGCATCAGATAACATGGCCCTTAAAAGAAAGATATAGTAAGAGATAAAAAGTAAGAGATAAAATAAGAGATAAAAATTATGGCATGTTTTTTGCACAAGAGCAAATAAAGGGAGTTTAGTGGACTGATCAACTGTTAAAAAATTTAAAGACATATTCTTAAAGACATTTTAAGATATTAATTTCCTCTTGCCTAATAAAGTTTCTTTTGCATGGAGAAAATTTCCAACAAATTTTGTATTTCATACACTGTAAATAACAACACCGTACAGTGAGACTATTATGAAGTTGGGAAGAAAGCAGTAAATCCAGACATTTTATAAAAACAGCTGAGCAGTACCAGTTACGATAATTTGAATGATACCAATGAACCATTGTATCCAAGCCAATTTGTTAAATGAATTTTAAAAAACACACACACACACAGATGTGTAATTCAGAGGGTTCTCCTTTGCTCTCTCCCTCTTAAAATTCTCACAGAAATAGTACTAAAATGAAACATTTTATGGCACATACAATTATGCAACTGGATCAGTCTGCATACAGCTATATCAACCCATAATCAAACAAGCTTTCTTTACCTACTTGTAATTTTCATGCTAATGGTTACCAAAGCTAAAACAAGTAATTCCTAAAATCCATATCTTAAGTTGTTCTCAACACCTGAAGCATATGCATCTCTTTTTGCTTCTTAAAAGCTGAAATCGACAAGACAGTAGTAAAAGGTTTACTGGAAGGAGAATCATTTCAAATTTTATATTATATTATAGAATATTATAGAAATTTTAAGTTCACTTATATCTACTAGTCCATTTGATTTTTATTTTAGGCCAGACATGTGCTTTCACTAAAACAGAGAACTACTGGTGAGGAAACCCTCTACCAATGCAATACCAATACAAAATTAAGAGAATTGCCAAGAGTACCGAGGGATTTGCTGACTTGTATGGGGTTACCTGGACAGTGTCATATTTGGGACTTGAACTCAGGTTTTCCTCTCCTAAGGGTAATAGGAAGCTCCAGGATTTGGCTGGGTTGAGAAGTCACATGATTTGCATTAAATGATCTGGCAGGAGTATGGAGGATGACTGGAGTGGAAAGAAATTTGAGGCAGGAAGAATAGGCTGCTGCAATAATCTAGGCAAGGGTAGTAAGGCCCACACTAAGGTGGCAGTTGTGTGACTAGATACTGAGGAGCTAAAGACGTTAAGATCTATTAACTGACTGGATGGTGGAGTGAGGCAGAGAGCATGAGAAATCCAGGATAATGGTAAATTTGTAAACCTTAGGCACTGGATGAATGGTGGGGCACATGACAGAAATAGCAAAGTCTGGAAGAGGGGAGCATTTAGGGGAAAAGATAATGAGTTCATTTTTAGATATGTTGAGTTTTTAGATGTCTCCAGGATATCTACTGGATATAAAATGTCCAATAGGCAATTAGGGAAGCTCAGGTCAAAGATAAAAAAAAAAAAGCCTGCCTCCATACATACCAAAATATTCATAGTAGCATATATGGTAGTAACAAAGAACTGGAAAAAAAAAGTATGTTCATCAATTAAGGAATGACTAAACAAATCATGGTGTGTTCATGAACACGGTGGAATGTTCATATATTGTAAGAAATGATGAATATGAAGAATTAGCATGAGAAATACATGAAGTGATGCAGAATGAAATGTTCAGAACCAGAGAAACTACATATACAATGACAACAATGTAAAGCAAAAGAATAAAAAGGAAGATGAAAATAAACTGAACTATGTTAATTACAATAATGAAGAATCTTGGCCCTGGAAAAGAAATGATAAAACATATCTCCTTTCTTTCCTTGCTAAGGGGTGGGGGAGTGTGTGTGTGGGGGTGGTGGTGGAGGAGTAGAGAGACTCTGGATACAGAACACTGCCTAGACAGTCAGACTTGGCAACATACCAATTATTTTTGCTGAATTGTTTTTCTCTCTTTTTATTCTTTGTTAAAAGGGATGTCTTTTGCTTAGTAAAAGAATGGAGAATGTAGGGATGTCCTTAGAAATGTAGGTGATGTAAAAACAAAAAAGTAGCAATAACATTTTCAAAAGGAGATTGGTTGATGATATTGTGATATGAAGAATGGATACCCTGTCCAACCATAATTACAAGAACCTCTTTGGATTAGATAAATAATCTATGAAAGCTTAACAGAAAAATAGAAAGGACATACAATTTGATAAAGTGTTGGGATGACTTTGTTCCACTAAAGCACCTGTCCTGATGATGGAGAATGTCATTCTGGTCCATTTGGCTCAAACATATAATGAGGTGCTACTTTCAGGGAAATCAATGAGATTCCTAGGCAGCTTCTCAGTACTCTATGATTGGTACTTCAGAGACTGTATATTGAATACTAACTTAACACTTACCAATCATTTTTAAACAACTAATATGGAATAAGAGTCAGTTTAGCATTTGATGACCCAGGAAAGCTTAAAGACATCTCTAAATCTAGTGATTCTCTCCATCTCCTTCCCCGTTACATGTTATTTTACTAAGAACAGTTTCAATACTGATCCCTAGGGAACCCTCCTGCTAAAATCTGACCGTCCATTTATTCATCTCTATTCTGTTTAACTCATCTACAAACTACCAATAACTTCTCCTTGTTAAAACAGTTAGTTGGAATCACATTTAGAAGTGGAAGGGTCTTGGAGGTCACCGAGTCCAAATCCCTTGATTTTACAGATGAGGAAACTGAGGTACAGATAGATTAGACTTGCCCAAGATCATATATTGTCAGAGAAAGAATCTTCCTGACCAAGTTCAGCATTCTATCTACTATACTACGTAGTAGCCTAATTTCTCTGTTGTAGAGAATGAAGTAAATAAATTCTATGAAAAATTCAATTAACTTCCTCCAAATTAAATCAACATATACGTTGATACTTGGAGACTTGAATAAAAAGGTGGGGCTAGAAAAAGATGGCAAAAAAAAGTTGGAAAATACAATGTTGTTATATTAAAGAATGAGAGCTCAAAGCATGCTCCTGAAGCATAATGACTATACATCATGAGTACCTTCTTCAAAAAAAGAATTGGTTTGCATTGGATACGGGAAGCAAAAAGAACAAAAAATGAAACTGATATTTTACCAGATAGGAAACCACTTGTTGCTGATAGGCCTGTGTACAGATCAGCAACTTGTTAGAATAAAGATAAAAAATTGTACAATAAAGAACAAAATGGGGTAGGAGGTCAGGGAAATACTCCAACTTGACCTATTTAAACAAGTTATTGTTGCAAGAAAAAAGGTGGGGGGGATTAAATGGTGGTAAGACATAGAGACCAATTATGGTAATTTCATACAGAATTTTAGCTAATAAAATACAATAAAATGAAACCAAAAGAGCAAAAAAATTGTCTTGCTCAACAAACACTTGTATCTCCTTGCCAAGTAAAGACACATGGAAGCCAAGTTCAGAATATTTTCATTTGTACAATCCTTCAGAGTAAAATGTCAGAAGAACATAGCAGTATTGCCTCAAAAAACAGTAAAAAACCTATAAAGAAGAAAAGGAAGTTTAAAGAACGAATAGGGGAGAGACTGAACTAAACAAAATCACTCCAAGGGTATTAAGGATGAAACTATAAGGAAGGTGACAGACCAAAGAAAATATATGCAAAGATAAGAGAAACTTTTCAGCCTCCAGGACTATGCAGGCAATACATTTGGGTATGCTTACAGAAGGGAATGAAATCTCCTTCCCTGACTGTAGCAACTGTTCTTTGTGTCTTTTTATTCTTGGTGTCCAGCACGGCAAGTAGCACACAGTAGGCATCTGATAAATGATCACTGAATTAAACTAAACTGACGTGGCAACAGCACTGAAAAGAGAACAAAGTTGGGGACAAGTAGTTTGATTAACCAATAGCAGCCACCTTAGATCGGCCACACACGTTGGAGATCCATGAGTTGGCAGAAAGGCTATTAAGGACCATTTTTCAAAATATGTGAAAGGGAAAGTACCAAAGTCATGGGAAAAAGCCAGACATTATTACCCATAAAAAGTAACTGAGAGACTGTCAACAACTAGACAGCCATATGCCTGTTTTCTCAGCTTTAAAATGTTTTCAAAGAATAATGTATGCACACATAAGGCATCCTTAATGAGGATATCTGAAGGGAACTGGCAAGTTTTCTTTTGAAGTAATACTCTACAACAGATGACATCTTTATCATCACACAATTGCCTAAAAGATGCAAAGAATTTAAGTTCCCAATGTGCTTATTCTTTGTGAAAACTTTTTAATTCAGTAAAGCAAAATACTATTTTAAACACTCTCCAACAAGGTGTATAGCTCGTGCCCATGTGAAAATGATATAAGATTCGTTGAAAGACAGAACTTAGATAACTTTGATAATCCTCTGGTCACCAAGAACATGCGATGCTGAAATCTTCCACATGCTGCTCTATTTATTGTGCTGAATGTAGCAAGCTCAGGAACATTACTTACACAGCCTCCTGAACATTACCAACAGTTTCTAGTCAAATGCATGGAAAACAATCAAGTGAATGAAGAATCATTAACACGTATTTATTAAGTCCTTACCAGGTGCCAGGAATGTCCCCAGACATCTGGATGGACAACCTAGAGAGTTAGTCTATCGCCCTCTCGGTTCTCATGTATATAACGCCCACGATGGGTCAGGCACCGAGCTAAGATACTTTCATGTGATTCCCACAACAACCTTGGAAGGGGGGGTACCACTATTATCTCTCAATTTTACAAATGAGGAAACTGAGGCCAACAAGGTCAAGAGACGTGCCCAGCAGAGAGTCACCTGAGGGGCCGCATGGGTGTAAACAGGATGACAACACGTTACAAACAAGGAATCATGAAGAAGTAGAAACAAGCATGTCATTAAAGAAATAGACTAATGAAAAGGCTGTGAGATAAGCACCAGTGATGGTCTGTGTTCCGCTGGTTCTGTTGAGCCATCTAGAGAAAATGAGCAAGGCCATTGTGCCAACGATGAGGAGGACATAGAGGAGATTCAGTTAGGTGGCATGGCACATAAAGCATGTGACTGCGAGTCAGGAAAACCTGAGCTCCAATCTTGCTTTAGCCACTAGTTGTGCGTCATCAGTTTCCTTTTCTCTAAAATAACAGCACCTACCACTTCAAGGTTGTCCTGATGCTTTATGTGAAGAGCTACATAAATGTTCTCCATGATTATTTACACAGAAGATAGTCTCACAATCTGTGATGGTGGAGGAATATCCACATAAAAGAAGTCCCAGATTCATTTTCCACCAAGAGTTCTGCTCGACTTCAATTCCACTAAACAATGGACCTCCTGGTCCCCTCTTAACTCTTCAGTTTCCTTTGTGTGTTATCTTCATTCATTTGATTTTAACATCCTTAAGGACAGGGTCTATCTCTTTTTATTATATCCCCAGGGATTAGATCTGTGCCAGGGCATAAGCTCTTACTAAACATTAATGAATTGAGTAGAATGAAATAGTTTCATGCTACTCAGAAACCTACATTTTCAGGTAAGAATTCTAGAACATCTGACAAGATTATCTAAAATGTCTTTTTGTCGACCACAAGTGAACATGCCACAAATACATGAAAACATATGAGTTTTCAAGGAACTATAGAATTAGGGAGTTGAAAGAGTTTTTTGTAGTGAACTTGTATTGAAGAGGCTTGTCCTGACCCTAACTAGTTAGTTATACGGTCTCGGGCAAGTCACCCCACCTATAACGATCTTAATTCAACTTTTCCATTATAAATTAAAGGAGTTGGACCAAAATTGTTTCCAACTCTAAAAAGAATTTAATAAACTCAAAATTGTCAAGTCACTTCCCACATTACAGAAATTGAACAAGTCCTTCACAAATTCCTTATGTTTGACTCTATATCAGTCTACTTGACACTTTTTTCAAACAAAAATATCCTCACTAAAATCTTCACTTAAATTAACAAAGAAAGGTTCAGCAGTAAAACACTAGCCACATCAGTGATTGCAGCTAAAAATCAGAAAAGACACTAAACACCAAGGTAGTAAGGAAGCACATTCTTTTAGACTGAATGGTCAAGGCACTTGACACTGATAGGTTTATTAGAAGTTGTCAGTTTTTAAAAACTAATCACTAAAATGGGCAAAATATTGTTTGTAGTGGTACTATCCCAGAGTGAAGCAAATTGTCTGAGGCATCTGGAGAATCTGCACTAATTTTCCATCAAATAATCAAATTAATCAATAAACATTTAAAAAGTACCTTCTACAGGCAACGTGCTAAGTACTGGGGATACAAAAGGAGGCAAAAGGCAGTTCTGTTCCTCACAATCTAATGAGGGAGACAACATATAAACTAATACATACATGTATAGGATAAGTAGGAAATAATTAACAGAAGGAAGGCACTAACATTAAGAGGGGTTAGGAAAGGATTCCTGTAGAAATGGGATTTTAGTTGGGACTTATAGGAAGTCAAAAAAAGTCAGTGAATGGAATTGAGGAGGGAAAGCATCCCAGGCATAGAGGACAGCCAGAAAAGATGCCCAGAACTGAGACACAGAGTGTTTTGTACATGGAACAGCCAGGTATTCAGTGTCATTGGATCAAAGAGTACAAGAAAAGGAGCAAAACTTATGATGAATGAAAGGTAGAAGTCTATGTTACAAAGGGCTTTGAATGCCAAACACAGGATTTTGTATTTAATCTTGGAGGCAATACAGAGCCACTGAAGTTTATTGAGTAGGGCTTGAATGTGCACTTTAAGAAAATCACTTTGATGTCCGAATGGATGGATTGGCATGGGGAGAGACTTGTTGGGAGGCTGACTCAGCTATAGGCCACCGCAACAGTCCAGGCGTAAAGTCATGAGGGTCTGCACCAGAATGGTGTCAGTGTTACAGAAGAGGAGGGAGCTTATTAGAGACATTGCAAGGTGAAACTGGCAGGCCTTAGTTAAAGACTGGATATGTGAGGTAAAAGTGAGTGTGGAATCCAGGATCACTCATTATGAGAGACTAGAAGGGTGGTATTGTTTTCCCCAGTGACAAAGCAGTTGGGGGAGGAGGGGAAGAAGATGACAGGGAGAAGATAGAGAGTTGTTTTGGACATGTTTAGTTTAAGGTGTCTACCGAACATGCGATTAGAGATAACTGAAAGGTAGATGAAGAGGCAAGATTGGAGGTGAGCAGAAAGGTTGGGGCAAGACAGGCAGATCTGAGAATCATCAACACAGAGATGGTAATTAAATCTGCCAAAGCTGATGAGATCACCATAGATGGAGAAAAGAAGAGAGTTCAGGACAGAATTCTGAAGGATACCTATGGTTAGAGGGAATGATCTAGATGAAGATCCAGCAGAGGAGACAGAGAAGGAGTGATCAGAGAGGTGGGAGAACAAGGAGAGAGGGGGAGAGAGGGGGAGAGAGGGGGAGAGAGGGGGAGAGAGGGGGAGAGAGAGAGAAAGGAGATGCGTGTGAGAAGAGTTTATCAAGGAGGAAAGGGTGATCAGCAGTGTTAAAGGCTACAGAGAGGTCAAAGAGAATGAGCACTTTGAATTATGACAACTACAAACAGAGTATTTTAATATGCTATGACCCAAACCATAAAATTATAGTGCCAGAAAGGGCTCAAAGATTAAATGAGAAATAAGTTTCTATAATACGTGATGAGTATACCCAAATAAAGGGGAGAGGAAGAAATATAAGAATATACTTCAAATTCTATTCTACAATGACTTACGTTTCCTACTTCAAAATAGATGAAACCATCTCTTAATTTTAGAGATCTTGAGAGAAAATCATCTTTATAGAAGCAAACTGGAAGTACTTGTACCGGGGAAAATCTTTTATTAGTTAACGTATGTGATATTAGACTCTAATTATATGTAATTGTGTTCCAGAAGACAGGTTCCGTCATGTAAAAGCCTAACCATGTTAATAATAGGGTTCTATGTATTCTACAATATTATTAGGAGTATATTTGTTCTGGGAGGGGAATGTGGATGAATGATAAAACACTCCATATTAAAGGTAGATTTAAGCAGCAATTACTGCATGTAGTTAGAATATGTTACGATGCTAAACTGACATTTTTTTTTAAAGGAGACCTATATTCCAAATCTGACTTCTTTTTCTTTTTCTTTACACTATGATTAATCTGGAGACGTTGTCTAAAACCAAGTGAATTAGTCAATTCTTGATTATCAATGCGCGTTTGTGACCCCTATTGCTTCTGGTTTTTATTCCACTTTTCTCCTTTCCCTTAGGCCATTTTGTTGTTTGTCATTATTACCTCCACCAGAGGGCAGACAAATGAAAAAAGAGGTTAGGAAATGCAACAATGTTACTTTTTAACTTCCTGAGAAGTTTTAACAGCTTCCTTCCCATATTGAGTACTACTACATGGAAGGCCAGACAGGATCCTCTGAAAGCAGTCTATCGGAACTGGAGCAAATGTGCTACAATGTAGCCATGCCAGCCCTGAGGGGCAGGATAGAAAGCCAGTCACTTGGCAACATGATTAGAAAAGTCCAAAATATTCTCCCAAAATATTTCCTCATCTGCTTATCCTCATGCCACACTCCCACAGTGAATATCCCTTGCTTTAGGATATTTTGTTACTAAAACACTTTAAAACCCTATTGTTACTGGAGGGCTATTACTGGAGGTAAAAGTGAGTGTGGAATCCAGGATCACTCATTATGAGAGACTAGAAGGGTGGTATTGTTTTCCCCAGTGACAAAGCCTATTACACCCTATTAATAGCTTTAAAAATTTTTTTATTAGTATGTCTTAATGAATTTAGTTTCTCTGATTACCTAGGCCATCCCCAAACAAGGTCCTAAGGTGACAGAGACCCAGGAAAGGTATATTTTCATGGGGGGAAGAAAATAAAAATGTCAGAGTACATGTCTTCATAGGCGCTCTGAGACATGAAGACTTAACAAGTGAGGACTTGTGCCTTTGCAAAACATACTGCACAAAGAAACAGAACTCTTGTTAAAAACAAACTTCACCATTTTGCTTAGGCCTAACTCCGAATACAGCTGCTCAGAACTGGACAAATAGCTACTGTATGGATAGCAAAACAGGGTCAGACAAAGAGCAACAACTTCAGAGAATTCTACGAATACTGGTAAACACCAGCAGACACATGAAAAATGCATTTAAGTTCATCAAACAGCAGCCTCAGACAAGGAATGCTGCCACCAATGAAGAAGGAGTCTTCCTCAGGCAGACCCTGCAGGAAGGACTGTGGCCTTGTCAGTGACTAGCACACAAGTAGTATCACTGTTGAGGATGTGGGGATATCTAAAGGCAGAGGGAGATTTTTGTATTACTCATGCTCTTTCCCCCATCAACACAGACACATTGTTTTCTCTTCCTTTCAAACAGTTTATAAACTGAATTTTTACATTCAAGGTGAGGCAACATAATGGAAGCCAGGTCCCATGAACTAATTGTTAACCTTGCACACATCCCTTAACCTCACTGGACCTCAGTTTTTTCATCTATAAATGAGAAGAAAAGATTAGCTATCCTCTACAATTCCTTCTGGTTCTAAACTTTGATGACAGCACAATACCACTAAGAAATCAAACAGTTACCCACTAGCTACTGAGGGATACAAAGGTGAACATGAAAGAGTCCCTGCCCTCAAGGAACTTATATTTTCTACAAGTGCACAAGGCATACACAAAGAAAGACACTCATTTACTACAAGTCTCCAGTATCACTCATCTGATGAACACAGCTAGGGTAAAGTAATTCAATAAGAAAATTCATTCTAGGCTCAACAGCAAAAGATTCTCACATTAACACTTCATTATCTCAACATAATTTGCAACCAAGCAAAAACAACGTAGCCTATACTTAATTCAGCACTAATTTTAATAACTTACCAATAGATTCAAATGCATATTTAAAAAAAAAGAAAACTCATGCATCTTAAACTTACACCACACCCCACTCATAGAAAGAAAATCAATTCTATAGATTTAAAAGGAAAAAAAGTTATCAAATGTAACTATTAGCATTATCTCTTTTTGTGTATAAGAACCTATGCTCATCATAAGCAACTTTACAAATGTAAACATAATTTTTTAAAAAGATAACCAAGGTAGGACATGAATACATAAATACTACTTTACCATGATGGCTAAACTGATAATTATTCTGAGCATTAGGTACCAATGGAAGTTTCTTATTTTTCTTTTAATTGATCTCCAAAGGAATTATATTAGGAGAAAACAAATGCTTATGGAAAACTATGATTTTTGGTCTGTGTGTGCTCAAAGGGCTCCGTTAATTGATGAAAAATAAAATTCCAAGACTCTAGGAGTAGTGAAGAGGAAAAGTGTCACCTAAAACCACAACTCAATTATGCAAAGCAGAATTTCTCCACTCTAGTTGGAATGAACAAGGCTGAACTCCCACACATAAGAGTTATTTTTAAAATGAAATTTGAAACTATATCTTGTCAGAGGGCCTAAAAGTACAGGGATCACATTTTAGAGTTGTACATAATTTTAAATATCAGAAAAACAGCTCCCAAAGTATGTTTTCTCTACTAATATGACTTCCACCAGATCAGAAAGAAGGAAGTACCTATCTCAATCTCAGTTCACAAGACTAAGAAGGTAAGAGCTGGGAACCGAATTAATAAAGGGAATTGTACTGATTATCAATTGGGGCCA
Source organism: Potorous gilbertii (assembly GCA_028658325.1). Classification (NCBI taxonomy): domain Eukaryota; kingdom Metazoa; phylum Chordata; class Mammalia; order Diprotodontia; family Potoroidae; genus Potorous; species Potorous gilbertii. Next base: position 517,051,965 of record CM053771.1, on the reverse strand, counting down.
AATTCAAAATCATCTCAGCAGAATGCAGATTTAACAGGGGGGAAAACCCAACCCTTTCTTCATTTACTAAAAAAACAAAACAAAACAAAAACAACCCAAAACAATCCACACTGACAAAAACTTGCCTCTGCATTAGCACAAGTAAAAACTTGTTTGCTTTCATTGTAAATCCAGGTCTCTGAATCAGTGAACAGTAAAGTTTAAGGTAGTGATTTTCATTTCAGGGAAATGAAAAATGTTCAGTCATAAAAAGAAAAAAAGGAAGGAAAATAACTCCTCTCCTCAATGAATAGTTTCCCCACTTACAAACAACCTTTTAAAATCCAATAACATTTCCCCAGAACTGAATTTGTGATGTTTCTCTAGACCAGGGATTCTTAAATTCATGTCATAGACTCCTTTGGCTGTGTGGTGAAGCCACCTCAGAATAATTACTTAAATGTATAAAATAAAGTGTATGGAATTACAAAGAAAATTGATTACGCTGAAATAGTCATCAAAATATTTTTTTTTAAAAAGTCCATGTACCCCAGACTAAGAACCCAATGTTCTTAAGGACACAGTGTAATGTACAGGAATTACTATTTAAGAAATTCTTTGATTTGATATCACTGATGTCATTATTAATTATCCATCTAGAACTTAATGTTTGTTGAACTGTGCATGGGAGTCTTTTATGTGACTTATTAATGTCATTTCCCTTCTCCCACCTCCTTCTAAGTTTTGTTTTTCAATAAACTTTTGTTGTTCAGTCACATCTTACTTTTCATGATTCCATTCTGGGGTTCTACTGGCAAAGACACTGAACTGGTTTGCCATTTCCTTTCCCTGCTCATTTTACAGATGAGGAAACTGAGACTAACAAGGGGAAGTGACTTCCCCAGGTTCACAAAGCTAGTAAGCGTCTGAAGCTGGATTTGAACTCATGAAGACCAGTCTTCCTGATTCCAAGTCCAGTGTTCTATCCACTACACCACCTAGCTACCCTTTAAACAAAATAACATTACTTTAGAAGATTCAAGTACAACTTAATGATAATTGAAGAATCCTGATGATTGGTCTCTAATGAAAGATGAGTGGTCTGGGCAAGACACAATGGAAGTAAATAGTACTCAAATCTAACAACTGCTTTGCTCCATATACAAAGTCTGTCTGTCTGTCTGTCTGTCTCTCTCTCTCTCTCAAAATGGGATCATTTGTCAGACCAAAGCTCAAACTGCCACATAATATCCCCAAAACAATAAACCAAAGATACAGTTGGGCTAGGGGGAGGGGAAGGGCACAGAAAAGATAGCAAGGTAAAATGGAAAAAATACAATTTTAGCATCAGAAAATCTGGATTTAAATACTAGCTCTGCTGATATGTGACTTGAAACTCTCTGATCCTGTTTCCTTATCTATAAGAGAATAGGCATGGACTAGATTATTTCTAAACTCTAAATCTGTGATGCTGCTTTTCTCACATCAGGATAGCAGAAGACAGGAAATAAAGCAGAAACCCAAGTCCTAATCTCAAGATGCAAGTTGAATATAGCACCCCTAAAACACACACAAAAAGGAAGTCAATATAGGAAAGGAGAAGGAAAGCCAGAGAATCACAGGATTTAGAGGTAGAAAGGAACCCATGTAATCTAACCTTCTATTTTACAGATGAGGTAACTGAGCAAAAATACCTTGTCCAAGGTCTCACAGTTCATTGGAGACAAAGCCAGGAACAGAACCCAGTCTACTGTTCTTTCCACTACACAATGCAGATGAGTTGGACCCACATCCCAATACGTTCAAATGCAGACTCACAGAATCATTATCTTGTCCAACTGTTACTTCATATATGAAGAAGATGGACACTAGTGAGAGGCAGACCTCCTTGCAGGAAGGCAGGCATAACTTTCCTTCCTCCAGCTCCACTCGAGGTTAGGAAGGAAGAGCCACAAGGGCATCGCCTGGAAAAGGAGGAAGCCCAGCACACAGCAGGGAAGGGGAAGGGCCGGAAAAGGAGGTTTTAATACAAAGTAAACTCAATTACAAGTCATTAGGATACCATGGCAGGGGGAAAAAACCCTAATGCAACCTTAGGCTTTATAGAGAGGACAGTATCTATGATTAGGGAGGTGATGATACTCCTACTGAATGCCACATAGGCCAGAGAAACCACATGTTCAGTTCTTGGCACTTCATTTTGGGATGGCCTTTAATAAACTTTAACAAAATGTCCAGAGGAGGACAACCAGGGCCTGGAGATCATGTCAGCATGGACTGGGGATGGTTAGCCTAGAGAAGAGAACTCTGGAGAGGCCATGGATAAAAGTGTTCAAGTAAGGTTACCATGGGAAAGAGTGATGATGGAGGTCCGGATTAGAAGTAACAGATAGAAAAAGCAAAGCAGTCAATCAAAAGCATTTACTCCTGGTCTACTATCTTGTGTTCCAAGCACTGTGCTACGCAACAAGGTTAAAAACAAAAGCAAAAAAGTGTGTGCATGTGCCTCATTCACGGACCTTATACTCTAGTGCCTGAGACAACACAGAGAGAAAGCAGGTTTAGACTTGCTATAAGGGAAAAAAAACCACAACAAAACTAGGTTCCTCAACTGATCCCAAAGCGGAACAGAATGCATTAAGGGGATAACCCTCTCTAGAGGTCATCAAACAAAAGCTAAAGAACCACTTGTGGGGAGTTAAGAGAGGGACATAGGACCCTCCCTAAAGCAGAGCCATTTCAGCAGGGTGGCATGGTCAATGAAGACTTTTTTACCTCCTAGGACCTCAGTTTCTTCATATGTAAAATGAGGGAGTTGGACTAAAGGAACTCTAAGGTTCGTAGGACCATAGATGCACAGCCAGAAAGAACAAGAGAAGCCATCCACTCCCCACCCCACCCTCCCCTCATTTTACAGATGAGGAAACTGAAGCCTAGTGATTTCAAGTGTGAAAGTGGGATTAGAACTGTGGTCCTCTATTCCCAGGACCAGTGTTCTTCCAGGGATTCTACTGGATGATTCCCAAAAGGTAGGGAATCAGTTTTTATTAAGCACCCATTTATTAGGTTCCTACTATGTGCCAGGCACCATGATAAGTGCTTTACAAATATAATTTATAAATTTATAAATATAATTCGATCTTCACAACAACCCTGAGAGGTAGATGCTGTTATTATCCCTATTTTACAGTAGAGGAAACTGAGGCAGGCAGAGGTGAGGTGACTCGGTCACAGCTGGTAAGCCTCTGAGACTGGATTTTAACTAGGGGCTTTCTGACCCCGGGCTCAGCACCATACCCACTGTGGCACCACCCAGTTGCCTGAGCTCCCTCCTAGGTCTAAATCAATGATCCATCCCCCGGGGCTAAGGGCTGCACCAGTTCCAAGGCCTCTAAGGGCCATTCTTTCTTCTCAGAATCACAGAATTGGGAAAATTGCTGATGGAGGAGGGGGAAGAGGAAAGGGAAGGAGAGAAAATGGAAGGGAACGGGAAAAGAAGGAAGGAGGAGAGGAATGAGAAAGGGGAGGAAGAAGAGAGGGAGAAAAGGAAGGAGAGAGGGGGAAAGAAGGAAGTACAGAAAAGAGAAGAGGAAGGGGAGAGGGGAGGGAGGAGAAGAAAGTGAGGAAGGGGAGAAGGGCGGAGGGAAGGAGAGGAGGAAAGAGAAGACTGGCAGGACCAGAACCAGGGGCAGGACCAGGACCAGGACCAGGATCGGGGGCAGGACCAAGACCAGGGGCAGGACCAGGGACAGGACCAGGACCAGGACCAGGACTAGGACCAGGGGCAGGACCAAGATCAGGACCAGGACCAGGGGCAGGACCAAGGGCAGGACTAGGACCAAGGGCAGGACCAGGACCAAGGGCAGGACCAGGATCAGGACCAGGGGCAGGACCAGGACTAGGACCAGGGGCAGGACCAGGACTAGGACCAGGGGCAGGACCAGGACCAGGACCAGGACCGGGGGCAGGATCAGGACCAGGACCAGGATCGGGGGCAGGACCAGGACCAGGATCGGGGGCAGGACCAGGACCAGGACCAGGGGCAGGACCAGGGACAGGACCAGGACCAGGACCAGGACCAGGGGCAGGACCAGGACCAGGACCAGGGGCAGGACCAAGGGCAGGACCAGGACCAAGGGCAGGACCAGGACCAGGGGCAGGACCAGGACCAAGGGCAGGACCAGGACCAGGACCAGGGGCAGGACCAAGGGCAAGACCAGGACCAGGGGCAGGACCAGGACCAGGATCAGGGGCAGGACCAGGACCAGGGGCAGACCAGGACCAGGGGCAGGACCAGGACCAGGACCAGGATAAGGGGCAGGACCAGGACCAGGGGCAGGGGCAGGGGCAGGACCAGGACCAGGACCAGGACCAGGGGCAGGACCAAGGGCAGGACCAGGGTCAGGGCAGCGCAGGCCAGGTCGCTCCCCCGCTCCGGCTCACCTGCCTGGGCCGCCGCGCGGCTCCTCCTCGGGCCGCCTGCCCGCCGGGCGGCCTCTAGCAGCGGCTCGGGCTTGGGCTCGGGCTCGAGGGCTCGCGGCTCATAGCCCCGGGGCCGGAGGCCCGGACAGCCCGGCCACACCCAGAGCGGCGCGGCCGCCTCCGCCGCCTCAGCGGCTCGGAGCCCGCGCCCCGCCTGAGCTGAGGGTTCTCTCGGCAGCCGCCGCCGCCGAGCCTCGTCCTCTTCCTTCTCCGCCTCCTCCTTCTCGGCCGCCCAGCCCCGCACCGCTCCCGTCCGGCTCCCGCAGCCCAGCCACCAGCCAGCAGCGAGCTAAGGAGGGAGTGCCCAGACGCCGCCGCTGGGGGCCGCGCAGGCACCGCCCGCTCCCCCCGCTCCCGCGCCGCAATGGTACGGCCCCCCAGCCAGGCCCCCGACGGACTGATCCACTGCGACAAGAAAAGAGGGGGAAGACGGGGAAGGAGTAAGGCGCATGCGCCGGAGGCGGCTGCGGCCGGGCCGGCTTCCTATTTTCCCGCTGGGGGCCCGAAGGGCGGGGAGGGGGGAGGGTCGTTCCCGGCCCCCTTTGGTTTTCTCTGCAGCTGCTGCAGAGCAGGACTCGGGGAGCCTGGTGCGGACAGCTCTTAAGGCCTTGGGCGGCCTGGAGGTTCAGCTCCGTCTCGCGGCCCTCGATGAAAGGGAGAGTGCCCTGCCCGAGGGCAGGCTCCGTCTCCCTTTGGGCCTGGCACCCCGCGGGCTCTCCGTGACGCGGACCCCACGCAGGTGCTGACCCTCCTCAGTCCCACCTGCCCGGGGCCCGCCTGCCTCGGGGCATCCCCCTCGGGTCCCCCGTAACACGGGCCTGAGCGCCTCGCTCCCGCTCTACAAACTCCCTTGGCTCCCATCGCCCCCGGCAGCGACTGCCAGAGGGCCTCCGAAGCCCTTCACCCCCGCCCCAATCTAATCACACCCGACTGCCCGAGCTAGACCCCGGCCTTCCCTCGGCTCGGCCCGGTTCTTCACCTGCGGTCGGTTCTGCCTTTATCTCCTGGTCCGCATTTGTTTACGCGTGGTCTCCTCCCTTACTTTGTCCTTGGGGGCAGGGACTGTCTGGTGCCCTCTGGATCCCCAGCGCTTTCACCTAATGACTGGTTGACTGATAAATGAGGGGTTCGATGAGGCTTCGGAATTTCTTGGGGCCAGACTCTGTGCCAACCTCTCATCCATAGGGTGGTCAACGAGCATTTATTAATGCTATGTGCCAAGGACAGTGTTATACTCAGGGAAAGAAAAGGCAAAGAACATGTACAATGTCTGTAAAGACAAGATATAATCAAAATAAATTGGAGATAATCAACAAAAAGCACCAGCATTGCGAGGAGGGGGGGGTGATACAAACGGAAAAAAAAAAAGAAAGGAGGCAATGGGAGTTAAGTGACTTGCCCAGGGTCACACAGCTAGTGTCCGAGGATGGATGTGAACTCAAGTTCTTCTGGCTCAAGGTTGCTCCTGAGCTTATAACCTATTGAGAAAAACTGATGTATACCTATAAAGACAGGGACCAGACTTGTGGTTTCATTGATATAAGGAACTCCTTGGTGAGGAACTTCCTATATATCAATTTATGTGGGCTTATGGTTATTTTATGATTAATACTCTATGGTTAATACTAAAGAGAGCTGCCTAGAGTAGGGAGAGAGGTAAATATGCCCAAGGTCTCACTATGACTGTGCCCCCAAGCAGAAGAACTTGAACCCAGCTTCCCCTGTTCTCTTTTCATTGTTACCTTGACTCTCTTGTATGCAGATAATTATATTTTAAAAAATCTTTTTAGACTATAAACTGCAGAGAAGGCCAGATCTCCATTTGCTTGGGGTAGCTCTTCATGAGAAACTCCATACACACTGTTGAAATCACAGGTTCTCTCTCTCTCTCTCTCTCTCTCTCTCTCTCTCTCATCTACCTATCTATCTGTCTGTCTATCTATCTATGTATGTATCTATATCTATTCATAGTAAGTGCATAATAAATCCTTACTGTGTGTGAGGAATGGCTCCCAAAACTGCTTTGCCATGACTTAGTACAGTGCCTGGCAAATAGTAGGTACTTAATAAATATAAATGGGTTGATTGATTGACTTGAGCAAGTTACTTTCCTTTCTGGACTTTGATTTCACCATCTGTAAAACGAGGCTGGTAGCAGAAACCTCTTCTGGGTCTTTCAGCTCTGTAGTAGATGCAGAGTAAGCTAGAAGCCAGTTTGCTTCCACTTCTCAGTTTCTGATCCAATACATTGTAGTTTCCTCAAGCTTCCCTGATGCCTACCAGTTAATTCTGCCCTACAGCCTTGAGAGCATTGCTTCATGCACGCCATAGGAAAAAAAAATCTGCATATTGCCCAAGGAGGGCTGCAAATGCTTCCCACCTCCTCTGCTAGCTGAATCCAGTATTTTAAATTTGCTAATCCAACTAAAACCCCAAATAAATGCACACATTGCATTGGCTCACTCTGAAACCTATGCAGCAGAAAAGAGCAGTTCTTCTCTGCCCTCCCCCACCCCCTGCTTTTTCCCTTTATCCCTCTTTCCCTTTCTTGGGGGCTAATGCAATATGATGGACGGTTGCTATAGCATTAGATCTCTGACGTTAAACAGTTTTAAAGAAACAACACTGGATTGTGAACACTGCTGAAGAGTTAGCACACTGAAGCCTCTTTGTTAGAAAAAAGAAAGAGAGAGAGAGAGAGAGAGAGAGAGAGAGACAGAGAGAGAGACAGAGAGAGACAGAGAGAGAGAGAGAGAGATTTGAATATCATTTCAAGGCTGGAATACTCCCACAGCGTTCCAGGCTGTCATTCTTAGAGAGACACTCACCTGCAAGAAATTAAGAAAGACTTTGAAAAATATGCTAGTTTTTACACTTTCCTAGGAGACAGAAAAGAGAAGGAAAGGAGAAAATGAAAAGAGGAATAGGAGGAAGAGAATGGAGGAGGAGGAACAGGAACTTGGGGATCAGGTTAGATTAGGGATACTGAACAAATTGGACCTCTCCCCCTCCCCTATTATATTGTAAGCCCCGGGAGAGCAGAGACAGTTTTTGGCCTTTCTCAGTGCCTCCCACCGCTGACACACAGTAAGTTAGCCCTTAATAATAAATGCTTGGTGACCATAAGATCCCTGGATAGAATATAAGCTCTTTGAGGGCAGGGAGTGTTTAATTTTTGCCCTTGTATCCCACTGTGCCTGGAACACACTAGGTGCGTACAGTATATACATACTTATCTATACATGTGTGCATGTACACATGCACACACACACACACACGCATTTCCCTTCAGCCTCATTTACACTAAAGAGACCCTCAGAAAATACTATAGATTTGGTTAGGATAAGGGTATCGTGTTTGAGAGACCACCAGGAAAAACAAACTGAGAGATTCCCCTTTCATCAGAAATCAGCAGTTCCTGATGGGAGATGGAACTGGGGAAGGAGGGGAGGAGTGGGTTAGAGGTTTCAAAAGATTATCACCTAGCTTTTCTCATTAGATCCTATCCCTTAAAACAGATTGCATTTAAAGGCATCATCAACCTAAAGCACAGAAAATGTTGCTGCTACTGCTTCAAACCTTGAGAATAAATAATGCAAAGCAAACACTTCTATATCTCTTTGACTAATAAATGATCTGGGCAGAGAAACTGCTGAATGAATAAAGTCCAAGTACCAAAGGGGTAAATTTTAATTATCACCACAACTATTCCCTTTCCAAGAACATCCTTCATTATATTTTTTGCTTCAGCTGCTGCCATATCACTCTGCGGTCAGTGCTGGTTAAAGCACAAAGCCATACTGCAAATCTGAAAGTGGAATTGATGAACAGAATGTCATTACCAGAAACCACTTTCTAAGCACTCAACATTACATCGAAGCCATCTAGCAATCATGGATTGTGCTTAAAGACAATAGAAATTATAAAAGACATGAAAAACACAAAGCATAATTAAAACATTTTAAACCTGCTGTACCTTGGAGCTGGTAATTGTAGTAGGATATTTTTATCCTACTATTTTATGATTTTTTTTGGATCCCCAGCACATAGCATACAGGCATTTAATAAATGCTTATTGTCTGATTGATTTCCCCCGGTACACCAAATAGTTTTCTCTCTGAATGTAAATGCTAATTATAATATTAAAATATTCTGCACACCCCACAAATCATGGATAATAAGAGTGGGCAATTGATGTTGGAAATGGCAAGGTCCATCACCAAGAACACTTCCACCCCCTTTCTCAGCCTTAGAGTATCAGTAACATGATCGTGCTTAGATCTTGGGTGATATAACTGCTGAAACTACCCTCTTTTGTCTTTCCCACAGTATGCCTCCGATGCATATTGTCATCTTCATTACCAACCAACTATGAAAATTAAAAAATGAAAGTTCTTAACATTATCATGGTTTTATTGCTACCAGTGATGAGGCAGCTCAGGTATTTTTAGGAATCTGGAGGAAGCAGCCACTTCATCTGTCCCTGGAAGAAGTGTTTATTAGTCTTTGTTTAATTCTCGGAAGACAGACATTCTCAGCACACAACAGTGATATGGAAGCTATCCCCTTGTCCACATATACACAAGGCACTATTTTTTGTCATATCTTTTTACTGTTTTGGTTTGTGAAGCTTCCCTCTATTTTTTTTTAAGAATCCTATGATTCTAGTCATAATCCATAGCTTTGTTAATATCATGTTACAGACCGGCCAACTTTTTCCTTTACACTCCCTTTCTCACATAGTTCTGGTCTAGATGCGTGTCAAGATAATGGGAAATCCTATACATTCACAGTCTGACCCAGGGTCCATTAATATATGGATCAAGCTTATCCTTTGACTGTAAGATTGTCCAAGTAATGAAATTTCCACTATTTATCTAGCCTAAACATTTTCCCATGAATTCTCTGACAGTGTTCCATCATGTACATGGAGGTATGTTTCAACTGATCTTTCCCCATATAAAGTCTTACTTGCATCCATCCTCCTGCCGTAGGGGTGACCCAAAGTTTCTCAAAGACAATTTCAGGAGGAAATAGTCTCTGGTTTATGGTTCTGTGGGCCTAGTCAATGAATCAAGTCAAATCAACAAACATTTATCAAGTCCTCACTATAAATCAGGCAAAGCCCTAAGTGGAATCCTAAGAGGCAAGATGACCCAAAAGGGGGTGAGGGGAATAAGAGAAGACACCAGTGCCAGAACATTGTGGTGAAGCTGGAAAAGGAGGGAAGGATGGATGGCCGCTCTATGCAAAGGAACTCAAGGAACTCACCATTGAAAAGAGAGTTGCAGGGGCAGAGGAATTGTCCAAGGAGAGCCTGGTGACCCCACATATCTCTTTTGTGTGAGGTTCATACCCACACAAAAGTTGGTCATCTGGTTGTGGTCCTTTGTCTTCAAAGAGGACCAAAATGACATCACCATTGTAAAGTGAAGTTTCAGTGTATCCAACTGTGGCTAGTCAGACCAATATGAGCTCAGAATGCTCTACCACAGGGTGGGCACGATAGTCCGTGTGAATATTTTGGGTGGCTATCCCAAATCTGCACATTCTACATTTCCTTTGTGCTGTGTCAATTCTGCTTTGCTCATAGAACACAGCACTCTTTCTGATGTGGGCATGCCATGCTGAGTGGTCCTGTGCCTGTATCTTTCATGACCAACAATCAAATCCAAAGTTCTTGAGAGAGGCCTTGAGAATGTCCTTGTATTGCTTCTTCTGACCACCATATGATCACCTGCCCCATGTGAGTTCTCCATAAAATAGTCTTTTTGGCAAGCATACATTTTGCATTTGAACAACATGGCTAGCCCATTACAGTTTCGCTCTCTGAAGCATAGTTTGAATACTTGGCAGTTCAGCTCATCAAGGACTTCAGTGTCTGGTACCTTATCATGCCAGGTGATCCTCAGAATCTTCCTGACAGTTCAAATGGAAGCAATTCAGTTTCCTGGCATGGCACTGGTAGACTGTTCATGTTTCACAAGCATATAATAATTAGGTCAGCACAACGTCTCTGTAGACCTTCAATTTGGTAGTCAATCTAATACCTCCTCTTTCCCAAACATTTCTTTGGAGTCTCCCAAACACTGAGCTAGCTCTGGAAATGTGTGTATCAATCTCACTGTCAATGTGTACATCCCTGGAAAGTACACTACCAAGGTTAAGTGAACTTATCCATAGCATTCAAAGCTTCTCCATTTGCTGTAACTGATGGTTCCACATATGGATGGTGTGGTGGTGGCTGATGGAGCACCTGTGTTTTTTTGGTGTTAATTATTAGGCCAAAATTAGCACAGGAAGCAGAGAATTGATCTATACTTTGTTGCATCTCAGCTTCAGAGGCTGCATTAAGTGCACCATCATTTGCAAACAGAAAATCATGCATCAACACTCCCTCCACTTTGGTCTTGGCTTGTAGCCTTTTTAAATTGAAGAACTTGCCATCAGTACAGTAATTGACCTTGATGCTGTGTTCATCCTCACTGAAAGCATTTGTCAACATGGCTGAAAACATCATGCTAAAAAGCATGGGAGCAAGCACACTGTCCTGTTTCACTCCATTGGTGACTGAGAAGGCACAAGAGTTTTGTTCATTATTCAGAACCCAGGCAAACATGTCATCATGAAATTGACAAACAATATTGATGAACTTCTCCAGGGAACCATATTTTGACATAAATGTCATGTGGCAAAGCACCTGTTGCTGATTCTATTCCAGCTGAGATTTACAAAGTAGGGGGACCATTGATCATACAAAAGTTGATTGAAATTTTCTAGGTTATGTGGCAAGAGGAGGGTATCCCCCAGGAGTTCAATGATGCCTCCATTGTCCATATCTATAAGGGCAAAGGGAATAGATTGTCCTGCGACAATCACAGCGGGATCTCGCTCTTAGTCACTACTGGCAAAATTCTTGCTAGAGTCCTCCTTAATAGGCTTATCCTTCACCTGGAAGATGGGCATATACCTGAGAGCCAGTGTAGCTTCAGAAAGGGCCAAGGAACACTCGATATGGTTTTTGCTGCTCGACATCTCCAGGAGAAATGCCAGGAGCAGAACAGAGGTTTGCACATAACATTTGTAAATCTGACCAAGGCCTTTGACATTGTTAGTCATGAGGGCTTATGGGAAATTATGTCAAAATTTGGTTGGTTACAGAATCTCTCAGAGACCATCACAGAGGGTAGAAGGTGTGCCCACACTGACAAAATCACACGTATTAGAAATACTAAAGCATTGGATTGTACATAATTATTAGAGCAAGTTATTAGTTATAACTAATAAAGTTAGTTATTTGGAACTAAGCATATCCAAATGAAGCTACATTTGGACTAGGTCACATTATAGGTTAGAGATGATAGAGTCCAATACCCTTCTCTAGTCTAATGGCCTCATTTAAAAATTGAGGAAAAAATTGAGGCCAGGAGAAGTAAACGGTCTTGCCCAAGATCCCACTTGTTATAAGTGATAAAGACAGAATATAAGCCGAGGTAGAGTGACTCCAGATCCATCACTATGCCTTAGATTTAAGGTTCCTTTGGGAAAGGGACTACGTCTTCTATTTAGGGGAGCTTCTCCAGGACCTATGGCCTTGTCTAGCACAGAATAATCAACAGACCTGTAAATTAACAGCTATCCCTCCTTTGTTTGGTATTCAAAGCTCTTCATAACCTGGCCCCTTTCTACCTTTCCATTGTTCTTTCATTTGACTGCCCTCCGTATACATTACTGTAGAGGGAATTCTGGTTTTTATAATAATTGATATATGTGTAATGAATACACTAATAGATTAGATTTTTCAGAATTGCCTTTTCTAGCTTGAGTCAGACTCACAATGCAGGTGAGACTGACCAATCAAACTTTGCCAAGGCTCACAATCACTGGCATCCTTGTGCCTGCATATGTGAAGTGAAGCAAATCAAAGATTGTAGTACCTGTTCCCCTGTTCCTGACACAGAACTCTGGCCCTGTGACCACCAGTACAACCCCAAGGACTGGAGCAATATTGCTCCCACAGGGCTCCAGCATTGTTGTATTGTCTTGCATTTGTGGATTTGTTGTGGGAAACCACTCTGGCCCTTGGAATGAATGTAGTCCACCTTCCTCCCTCCCTTCCCACTTGTAATTTATATGTATAATCTCTGTCTTCACTTCAGCAAGGTGGACTCTCTGATCAGGAGAATTCCCGATTTGCAAATCTGTTCCTCATAAAGGAACTAATTAATTAAACGTTTATTCGATTACTGGCATTTTGTCTCCGGCCTGCTGTTTTGTCACTCTCAGATTAGAGATTGGTTCAGTAAAATCCTGTTATTGCCAAGCAGTGAATTTGGCTTCCTTGTTGTTCTTCCAACAAAGCAGTGAGGAGATCCTCACTGGATATTTTCACTAGCTGTCTCCCATGCCTGGACTGTTCTTCCTTTAAGCCTCCACTAAAATTCCACTTGCTACAAGAAACCTTTCTCAAGTTCCCTTAATACCAGTGACCTCCCTCTGAGGTTACCTCTAAAAGCTATTTGTACATCATTGTTTGCATATTCTCCTCCGATAGACTGGAAGTTCCCTAAAGTAGGAATCATATTTTTGCCTTCTTTGAATTCCCTGCACATTTTGAGTTAATTTTTCAGTTATGTCTGACTCTTCATCACCTCATTTAGGGTTTTCTTAGCAGAGATACTGGAGTAGTTTGCCATTTCATTCTCCAGTTCATTTTAAAGATGAGGAAACTGAGTCAAACAGGGTTCAGTGACTTGCCCTAGGTCACATAGTAAGGTTGGATTTTAACTTAGGAAGAAAAGTCTTCCTGACATCAGGCTGGCTCACTTTGCCACCTAGCTGCCCCAACTAGTATATAGTAAGTGCTTAATCAATGCTTATTGACTTGACTCTCAGTTCCACTTACCCTGACATCTGAAGATGTAAAATCAGTTATAAAGAGTGGCAGAGATACTGACCTGGCCAAGAGAATTTAGGGGTGGCAATGATCAATGGAGAAAATATCTAAATATTGTGAAAGAAAATTAATTTCTGCAGGTAATGATTTTTTTTTTTTGAGGAACACTTGCCTAATGCCATTTGCTTTACACTCCCATTATTACTGGGGACAGAGGATGACTCTGGATATCATCACAGATCCTTAGTACCTCTGCACCACACCCTTCACTTCCCTGAGCCTTAGATTTCCTGTCTATAAAATGAGAGTTGGACTAGACACCCTTTGAGGTTCTTTCTGGCTCAAGATCTTTGATCCCAAGATCTGTTCACCATGAAATACATTTCGTTGTCAATGCGCTCACTACTCTTTTTCATTCATTCATTCACTGAAAAGAATTGGCTTCGCACCCACTACGTGCTTGATTCAGGATTGGAATGAAAAAGACAAAAACAGAAACAATTCCTTCCAGCGCTTCCAGTATTCGGCAGGGGTGGGAAATGAACAATAGACCTAAAAAGAGGTAAATGGAAAATATGTACCGAGCCATTACAAATCGGCATTGAGTTGAGTGTGGTGTAGGGGGAGGGGAGGTAGAATTAGAAAGACCTTGTATGGTTTGTCCTGAAGGAAACTAGGGTTTCTGAGGGGGCAGAGGTGAGGAGGGGGTACATTCCAGGCACAGGAGACAGACTGAACAAAAGCATGGAGAAAGGGGATGAGATTTTGTGTATGAGTGACAGTCAACGGACATCTCTTCCGAAGGAGCTCGGCTAAGAGTTAACTTTTTCTATCTTCTCATGAAATGACCTTAACTTGTACATTTCATTTTATTACTGAAGACCTTACTTTAAGTCTTGGTTTACTAACTCATTTGTTGTGTCACCTTAGGCAAAGCAGAGAATTTCATTTTTTCACTGGTTATTCCTTCTTACCTCTACCTCCTAGATTCCTTAGGGTCCTTCAAGACTCATCTCAAATCCCACCTTGGCAAGGAGGCATTTCTGGGTCCCTCTCCCTGCTAGTGCTTTCCCTTTCAGATTAGTCATAGCCAGGATAGTGGCAGGGTATTTGACCTGGAATCAGGAGGAACTGAGTTAAAATTCAGCTCTGTGACCCTGGGTTAGTCATTTAACTTCTGCCTGCCTCAGTTTCCTCATGCAAAATGGAGATTATATAGCACCTATCTCTCAGAGTCATTATGAGGAAAAAATGAAAAAATATTTGTAAAATGCTTTGAAAACCTTGAAGTACTATAAAAATGATAGCTATTGTTATGTGATTTCCTTCCATTTACCTTGTATATGTCTAGTACGTGCATGTTAAATGACCTCATTTTAAAGTATTTATTAAATACACTTGTCTCTTTAAGTACCACTGTTCTCAATTAATGGTATTGTTTAGTTTTCAGATTCAAGTATCAATATATCCCCAAAGGAAAAGCACAACCAACCAGTTAAATTATTGCTGAGTGTCCCATTTTACATATGGAGAAACTGTAGTACCCGAAAAGGAAGTCATTTTGTCTAGGCCATGCAAAGAAGTTCATGACATAGCAAGTTCATTTTAGACTTTTAGGAAGCTGTTCATACCCACACTACTTTGTACTTAGTGGGTACAAAATTAAAGTTTCTCCAGCTGAATTCTTCATAACTGTCTTAAACTAAGAAACTGCTCTTCTCAAATTCCCAGTCAGTTTTATATATGATGAAGACAGAATCTCCCAAACTTAAAAAATCCCCACCATTCACTAGATCCTCCCATCTCTATGAGCTGTCATCCTTAATCTCTCCTATTTCACCACTGGCTGAACCATCTGGATTTTGTCAGGTTCTCCATAATCTCATCATCCAGGAAGATCACCTCCACCCTGATTTCACCCTCCCAGTTTTTCAGTACCTCCTGCCTCTGGGCCTCTTTCCTCTCTGGATTGTGGTTTGTGGAGAACTAGATCCTCCATTGAAGGAAGCCGACTCATCATTTCCCATCCAACTTCACTGGATTTAGAGTTAGAGGTTGTTGGAGTCATCTGATTCTTCATGATCCTATTTGGGCTTTTCTTGGCAGAGACACTGGAGTGATTTGCCATCTTTCTCCAGATCATTTTACAGCTGAGGAAACTGAGGCAAGCAGGGTGTGTGTGTGTGTGTGTGTGTGTATGTGTGTGTATGTGCGTGTGTGAAACCTAAGTAACAACTGACTCCTCATGAGCTAGATAATTTGTACATAATTGACCAGAAAGTCTCATCAAAATTTCAAGTCTCAGACCTCTGAACTATTTGGGTCTCAAGGATGGTTTCATTACTTTGCAGGAAAAAATGAGTCTCATCTACATGACAGGGGCTTTGGTAGATGTTGGTCCTACCACCCTGGTCCTCAGGAGGAGTTTGGACTTGATGGTCCTTTTCAGATCCACAGCCCTATAAACTGTCTATATAAACCACTGTCTATATAAATGTGAATTCTCCTCCTCTTTCCTCCTTCCTCCTCCTCCTCTTCCTTCTTCTGGTAGGTGAAAAGACCTGAAGTCTAAGTCCCATGACTTTCTGAACCAGACCAGCATTTTGGAAAACGTCAGCATCAGGTTGGCAGCAAGGGGATGACTGTTTTCAACCACAGCAACTCTCGAAGGTCACCCATCAACCATCGTTACTCATTGAATCTGGGGCTAGAAGAGGTCCAAGAGGGCATCTAGTCATTGGATCATGGGGCTAGAGCTAGAAATGGAGCTCAGAGGGCATCTTGTCTAAACCCTTCATTTTATAGGTGAAAAAAACCAAAACTTAGAGAGATAAATTGTTTTGTCCAAGGTCACACAGGTGGTCAACATCAGAAGCAGAATTTGAACCTTCAAAGACGTCTGATCTGGGTAAAGGAGTACCCACAATGACAAGATCGCCAGTCCTAGAGGTATAGGAGAGGCAGCAACAGCAATAACAGATTTCTGTCTTTTAGAGCACCATTTCTCTTTCTCAGCACTTGGATGAATTGGGATGCTAATAAAGACTCAGCTCCCTTGTTCCAGTGACAGGTTTCATGCTGGAGCTTTGATGGCTTATTCCATCCTATTTACAAAGATGCTGCACCAAGGGCTCGAGGCAAGAATGATCACATATGTGCCTAATAATAGTACAGTATAAGGTTTCCCTGGTCCACAAAGAAATTAGCATAATTACTCAGTTCGGGAGCAGACATGGGGATTGTTCTACATGTTTCTCCTAGGAATAGATGCTGCTTCAAGCAGCTGAGTTTGGAACATGAATGTATGCAAAACATCTTTGCTAGAGTAGATTCAATTCAATTCTACAAACCTTCATTAAGTACATACAAGGGCAAGGTGCTATGCCAGACAAAATGGAAAACAGCCCTTCAGGTTAAAAAAGTCTTACATTTTTTACATTCTATAGAAAACATTTACACAGATAATTAAATGTTACTGCTGGAATGACAAAGCATTATGCCACATGTAGCTATCAGGAAGGGCTTCCTTCCCCTAGAAGAAGGCACCTTGGTGGAACCTTGAAGGAAGCTAAGGATTTTGAGAGGTAGAGGCAAATAGAGAGTGTGCTTCAGGGTCCTAGGATCATAGGTTTAGAATTAGAGTGGAGCATGAAGCCTATAATCAAACGCCCTGACTTTCAGTTCCTACTTTATTGCTTAGTTTAGACAGTCCTGTGAAGGATTAACTGGTGAAGGGGAGAAGCTGGGAGTCACAAGGCCAGTTAGGAGGCTATTGCAATAGTCTTGGTAAACTATGATGGGATTAGGGTATGGACGAGGGTGGTGGCTGCGTGATTAGAGGAAAGGATAAATGCAATAATGTTTTAGAGACAGAATTGACAACACCTGGCAACTGATTTAGACGTCGGAGGGAAAAAAGAATCAAAAATAACTAAAGTTGGGAATGTGGGTGACTAGAAGGCTGGGAGGATGCTTAATAGAAATAGGGAAATTTGGAGAGAGATGGGCGTAGTGGGGAAGATACTGAGTTCTATTGGAGACCGTTTGAGTTTGAGATACCCATGACACATCCGGGTAGAAATGTCCCAGTCCCACTTGTGGGTCAATTCTGTGCCGCTGTTGGGAAAAGATGAGGACAGGTTGGGGAAGAACTAAGTTTTAAATGTCATAGGATTCATTTGATTTTTCTGACCGGAAACCTTAGTATTTTAGTATTTAGGAATAACTTACATGGATCCAGTGTTTTAAGCTTGGCAAAGCACTTCAATGACATTTTAGGGACAGGTGCTTATTTTTTTTTTTTAATTTTCTTGATGTCTTTTTTTTTCATCATCAAAATTCTCCTCAGAGTCTTTCCTTTACCCCTTCCCAAAGAGTCATCCCATAAAATCCTATTTTTTAGGATGAAAAAAGAAAAAAAGAGACAAAAAAAATCAACCAAACAGATCAACATATTGAAAAAGTCTGAAGTATTTGCAAAGGTTAACATGGACAGACCTCCCACCTCTGTAAATAGTTAGGGAGGGGTCTTCTCAAATCTTATCTTTTGAGATAAGATGCATGTTCTTTATAAATTCACTTTTGATTTCTTGGGCTTGTTCTTTATGGGAATTTTCCTCTTAGCTAGATCTATCATTTTCTTGATAAGGGGAACTCCATGTAAACAAATTCCTATTATGAATGCAGATTCAAGTCCACTCTAGAGTTATCTGGGGACACTGAAATATTAAGTGACATATTCAGGGTCACACAGGGTCACACAGCCATTATGAAAAACAGATGAAAACTTGGAATTCCTTTTATTCTGACTCTAAGGCTGATTTTAATAATAATAATTAACATTTATACAGCATTTTAAAGTTTGCAAATCACTTTAAAAATATCATCTTATAATCCTGAGAGATAGATACTATCATTATCTCAATTTTACAGATGAGGAAATTGAGGCAGATTGAAGTTAAGGGATTCTTCCAGGGTCACACTCTGAATATATCTGAGGCTGGATCTGGACTGAGATCTTCTTGACTCCAAACCTGGTCAGTGCTCTGTCCATTGCCCCAATGAGGCCTTTCAGATGTATCATCCTTACCATACAAATGAATACACTGAGCTTCGTAGAGGCTAAGACTCGGGGGTGGCCTTCTAGGTCCCCAAGTGTGGCTCTTTGACTGAATCCAAACTTCACAGAGTAAATCCCCTCAATAAAAGGATTTGTTCTGTAAAATTTAGACTCAGTCAAAAGGCTGCACCCAAGGACCTAGAAGGCTACATGTGGCTTTGAGGCTGAAGATCCCCCATCCCTGGAAGTAATTTGCTCACAGTCATACAACTAATACCAGAGGTGAGATTCAAACCCAGGTCCTTTAGACATCAGGGTAGAGCTGTTTTTACAGATTTGACAGTCCCTTGTAAAATCCTTTACTCATTAAGTTGAAAAAAGAAAGAGAAAAACATTGGATATCATATAAACACCAACACTTTGCCAATATTGATTTACACAGAGACCACCTTAATTCAGTCTGTTATCACCTCTTGCCCATATCTTTGCAATGGACTCCAAATTCAGTCTCCCTCCCTCAAGTCTCTACCTGTTCCAGTTCATACTGTTGCCAAGGTGATTTTCCCTCAGTACAGATTTGACCACATCATTCTTTTACTCTATAATTTCCACTGGCTCTCTATTGACTTTAAGAGCAAATACAAACTCATCTACTTAGTTTTTGAAACCCTTTACAGTATGGCCAAGATCTACCTTTCCAGACTCCCAGTTACTCTCCCTTTTGTACTCTGTAACCTAACCAAACCAGCCTTACCGATATTTCTCACACACAGTACTCTGTCTCCCACAATGTCTTTGCACTGGTCATGCCTGTAATGCACTCCCTTTTTACCACTACCTGGAGAGTTATTTTTCTTCAAGATTCCAGCACACACACTCTCCCTATGACGTCTTCATTTTATAGATGAGGATACTGAAGCAAGAGAGGTTAAGTATGCCCCTCTCCCAACCAGGGTCATGTAGCTAGTAAATGTCTGAAACTGAATTTGAACTCAGGACTTTCTGACTCCACCCCCAAAACTCTATTCACTGTGTCACCTACCTGCCTAGATATACCTGTGTATGTGTGTGTGTGTGTGTACATAATACATCCTGTGTTAGGATGTAAGCTCCCTGAGAAAAAGTAAGTTTCATTTTTGTATTTGTATTCTAGTGTAGTGGCTGGTCCACAATATGTTAATAAATAATAATAATATTAAATAAACAAATAGTAATTGATTAATAAAAATTAAATAAAAATAATAATTAATAAATATTTGATGTTTGATCTCAGTGATTACAATTAATTAGCTCTTTCTTTACTTCAGTGGAACAAAGAGAAATAATGCACAGGATAACCATAAAAATGCACAAGAAAACAAGCCCCAAAATATCAGAACTCACATCAGTACAATGACCTGACTTAGATCCCTAGTGCCTCTTTGTGTCTCTTCAGTAGGAGATTGGTGCACTACAGAAGCAAAGTTAGGTACATGCTATCTCACATGGTCAATATATCTGTTTGTTTTCATAAACTATATTTAATGGAAAAGAACAGAGATGCAAAAAACAAACACCAATAAAACTTTTAAAAAAAATTCCAACTGCCCAGGGAACAGAAGGGAGAGTTGGCTCGCAGGCACGAGTTACCTTTTGTGCTCAAATGCATTCCTGGCAGCACTGATCTCTGCTCCCTCTTCACCTATGTTCAAGTGTTCTCCAATTCAGCCTGAGTTTTTGAACTCCAACTCAAGGGAAACCAGTGGATTAGTACAATAATGGTTGTTTAAACAGGAACTACTTTCCAGTTTCCCCAAGAGCCAAAAGAATGTATCAACCTGGAACACTTAGTAATAAGCACTTGGAAGCACTTGGAATATCTATGTCTCTTAGCTTCTCTCACAGTAAGAGCCTCTTGGCACACTTGCTGTGCATTCAGCAGCAACTCCTTCAGCAGCTTCTTAAGGATGTCTTTACTAAGTCAAAGTAAGGTGGGTAGAGATCAGAATGCTAACTATCATTAATAGCTCAAAACAGTCTCTTTTGGTATGAGTGGAATATTTCGTTTAATCTAACACCAAGACCTCTTTATCATCCCATTAGATTCCATCTTCATCTCATGATATTCTGGCAATACCAATTTCAATGCTAAGTCCCTAAACTTTCTCTTTCTGTCTCTTCCTTCCTTCCTTCTTTCTTCCTTTCTTTTTAAAATTTATTTTATTTTTAATTGTTGGAATAAAACAACCATTTCCATAACATAGTACAATAAAAAGACAATTGTACATGAAACTGCAAATCTATTATGTACAACTTGCTATCCCTTTTAAATATAAATATCTTTCTCATCCTTCCCTCTAACTCTAAATAGCTAGATGCTATCCTTTTCCAGTTTTGCTTTAACATCAACTAGTATTTGCTGTTATCCCTGTTAGTCTGTGTGATGTACTTTTTTATGGTTTCTTGATTTAAGAATTTTAAATTAAAATGGCACCACTTCCACATTTTCTGGATGGCACACCACTGTGATTATGAATATAGACTGACTCCAGCTTACTTTTTGAGTGTTTCAGTGAGTTAATCATTGAAATCATGTCACTTCTCTGGATTTCCACAAAATCAGAGAATTTCAGAATTGCAAGACATCTCAATGGACATGTGTCACCTGTTCATGAAAAGGATCTTTCTCTTTAACATACCCAACAAAAGGCATCCAGGTTTTGCATAAAATCCTTCAGTGAGGGAGAATGTCTCTTCCAAACCCCCGCAACCCCTTTTTTTCTGGTTGCATCCTATTCCACCTTTAGATAGCTCTCACTGTTAAGAAGTTTTTCCTTAACATTAAACCTACATCTGCCACTTTGCAACTTCCACCCATTTCACATTAGTCATTCTCCCCAGTGGCAAGAGTGTAGTGTTTTGTTTTTTTCAAAAAAAGAATATAAAATTTGCTTTAAAAATTTATGTTAGTTCATGTTTTTTTGTCTGAAATGTTGCTTTATTTACTATCAAAGATAGAATTAGATTATATTTGTGTTCACTGAAACCAAGAGAAATATATTTTCTTTAGAGATAGATCACTGAAACAATTGTTCAAACCTTTGCAAGGAGGACTCTTCCTCTTCTTTGGTGACAGTGAGTCAAATTTATATTGACTCAGAACTGAGGTGAAGAGAGGGAAAAAAAAAATCTTGACAGCCAGGGATTGGTTTTCTTTTCTTCTTGTTTGGTAGATACAGTAGCAGCTCTAAAAATAAAATTACCTAGGAGGGTTTTTTCCTTCTAAATTTCAAAATCAAATTCTTTTTTTTGGTTTATTGCATTATTTGCTTCTTTTTCTCTTAAGAAGTTAGGGAAGGGGGTGGAGCCAAGATGGCGGAGTAGAAAGACTCACCTATGCTAGGTCCGAATCCACAGCCTATAGATTTCCTGTTAAAAGAACTCCTGACAAATTCTGGAACAGTGGAAGCCATGCAGCAACACAGTGAAGGAGATTTCTGCTGCAGAGAGCCCTGAAAAACCGACACCAAAGGTACCCCGGACGGGAGGGGAGTCCTGTCCTGCCGAGCGCTCCCCTCCCCCGCCCCGGCCGCACGGCACTGAGAGGAGCGAGCAGAGCCAAGCAGGCATCAGGGACCTGAATCTCCGGCGGCCACAAAGGTCTCTCCACCCACAGACCCACAGGCCAGTGAGAGAGACGGGCTGAGAGGGGAGCGGGGGCTCTCCAGGACTCGGACCCCCTGGGAGGCCGCCACTGGGGCAGAGGCAGCTACGGGCAGAGCAGGCTGGAGCTCCACCCCAGCTCCACTACAAAGGATCTCTGTATAAACCCCCTGAGGGAACTGAGGCTGAGAGGCGGCCCTGCCCCCACCTGAGAACCAGCAGATAAGCCCCCATTGAAGAGCAGTCAGGCCTGCCGCCAAAAGCCCTGAGGCTGGGGAGCAGCACTTAAATCTCAGACCCCAAGCACTTGCTGGGCGGGTCTAGGCCAGGGGGTGGAGAGGACTCTCAGAAATCAAGTAACTGACTGGGAAAATGCCCAGAAAAGGGAAAAAAACTAAGACCATAGATGGCTATTTTCT
>CM053771.1:516981724-517028988 GCA_028658325.1 Potorous gilbertii | reverse complement strand
TAATCTCTCCTTTGGTTTTCAGTATTTCTAATTTGGTATTTTCTTGAGGGTTTTCAATTTGTTCTTTTTCTAGCTTTTTCAGCTGCATGCCCAAGTCATTGATCTCCTCTTTCTCTATTTTATTTATGTAGGCATTCTCCCATTCGTTTTAATTCTTCTATGCAACATGACTGATATGAAAATGTGTTTAATAGGAATGTGTATGTAGAACCCATGTAAGATTGCATGCCGTGTTGAGGAGAGAGGGAGAAGGAAAGGGGAGAAAATTTGGAATTTATGGAAATAATTGTTGAAAACTGAAAACAAACAAATTAATAAATTTTGGTGAAAAAAACTGAGGCACAAAAAGTGACTGATTCAAAGTTACACAGTGGAACACCAGGAATTAGAACCCAAGTCTTCTGATTAGCAAATAAATGCTTTTTCCTATCACACATGCTTAATGATTCCATATCCTACCATTACTAATACTGCCATAGCTGGTAGAGAGAGAAAAACAGTTTTCAAAGATTTGATACTAACATGGAAGAAATGACCAGCCAAAAGCTGAGATACTGATGCTGCTGAAGGGACAAAACTCTTTTTGGCTAAAGGCTTAGGTGTAAATCACTTAGATTCTGACTTGCTAAAGCAGTGATATACAGTTGTATACAGTTCATTATAAGGAAATTGTTTGTCTTCATGAATTTTTAAATCTGTTTAAGAATACTGCATTTGGCACAGAAGTCATGGGACCTTAAAGTAAAATGACAGCAAATACTACTTCAATCTTTTCAACACTCACTTAACCTTCCAAAGCAAATGCTTGTAGGGCATGCACTAGAGACAGTGACTGAAAATTCACAGTTGATGTAGATCAGCAGTTCCCTTTAGTGGTTCAAGAAGTTTTCACTAAAAGTTCTTTAATGAGACCAAATGAAATATTTGTAAAGTGCTTAGCACAGTGCCTGCCTGGCACATAGTAGGTGCTCAATGAATGCTTGTTTCCTTCCTTCCCTCCTTGAACCTTAAGCAGTAAATAACAGCATATTTGTGTTACAAATATATTTCTCACTTTGTGATAATAAGCATGTGCATGTTTGAAACATTATGGGGTTTTTTCCAGCAGCAACTCAAAATGGTCATGATTATGTATGCAATGATTTTGGTGTTTGTGCTGTGGTTACACCAAACTCTGGCTATTTCTGAGTAAGCCCAACATGTTCAAGCAGTTTCTCAACCTGTTATCAAATTGTTTGCAAACCACCACAGGGTTTTGACATTCAAGTCCAAACTTATTCTCTACATAGATGGTCAGACACATGCAAACATCCTAATTTATATTCTGCATCCTGTATTCCTCATTCCCTTGTTACCTTGTAATCATGCCTCATAAGTTATTTAATCACATGATCAAAATGTTACAAATGTTTGTGTCCTTGAAGTAGACAAATGTCAATCGGTTTGAAAACCATGATTACTGAACATGTATATTATAAGCCATCTTGACTGTCACCAACATTCCTACAGAAACAAGTAGTAGAAGAGAAGAAAGTGACATCTGAAAAAGATTCTTTCCTTACAAAGGATAGCATATATGTGTGTTTATTGTTCTAGTTGTGTCTGCCTCTTCATGACCCTATTTGAGGTTTTCTTAGCAAAGATACTAGAGCAGGTAGGTGGCACAGTGGATAAAGTACCAGGTCTGGAGTCAGGAAGACTCATCTTCCTGAGTTCAAATTTGGCCTCAAACACCTATTAGTTATGTGACCCTGTGCAAGTCACTTAACTCTGTTTGTCTCAGTCCTCATCTGTAGAAGGGGATGGAGAAGGAAATTTCTCTGCCAAGAAAACCCCAAATTGGATCATGAGGAGTCAAACATGACTGGAAAAATAACTGACTGGCAAAGATACTGAAATGGTTGGTCATTTCCTTCTGCAGCTCATTTTATAGATGAGGAAGAGAGGCAAGCAGGGTTAAGTGACTTGCCTAGGGTCACAAAGCCAGTAAGTGTCTGAAGCTAGATTTAACTCAGGAAGATGAGTCTCCCTGACTTCAGACCCAGCAATCCATCTGACCGTATTACTTCTTTTAATTCTTATAGAATGTTCCAATAATATATTAATAGAAATTTGATAGTTTTATAATTTTAGATTTTGAGTTTTTGTGGTTATAGGTAAAATACATTTTATATTTTCTAATGATATAATGTAAATTTTAATTTGGTATTTTGCGGGACAAAAGTTGCCATTATAATTATTGGAAATACTTAATAAATCTAAAAGAATATTAAAAGTAGTATTGTAATTTACCTGGGGGTTTACAACACATTTTTTTTTGTTGTTTATAAAAGCCACAGAACAAAAAATGTTGGAGACCACGGATGTAGATCAAATGGTTAATCTTAACTTTAGTCGTAACATAAATATGCATGTTATCATTAAATGTTTGCTTTTGAATAGCCAAACAATATAAGCAAGTAGAACATGAAATTTTTTATTACTTTTCAAATCAATATTACCATGGTGTCCATTTGGAGCATTTCAGCCAAGATCTTTATGGCTCTGTTCATCATCCCTTTGACTTTCCAGACCAAAACACCCTTTCTTGGACACTATACCCCTATATGTATATTAGCTTATATGAATATAAGCTCCTTGAGGACAGGAGCTGTCTTGTTTTTGTACTTGTAATCCTCAGCACTTAGCATAGTGTTTGGCATATAAAAAGAGTCTAGTAAATGCTTTTTATTCATTAATTCATTTTGTGAATGGCATTCCTAGAAGAGTCTGAGGATGGTTAAAAGGTCTTATCCACTG
The DNA here is from genome assembly GCA_028658325.1 of Potorous gilbertii. Lineage (NCBI taxonomy): Eukaryota > Metazoa > Chordata > Mammalia > Diprotodontia > Potoroidae > Potorous > Potorous gilbertii. The sequence goes on along the minus strand of CM053771.1, from coordinate 517,026,189 downwards.
GCACATAGGAAGTGCTTAATAACATCAATGATCTGGGTGTGGAACCCTGCATATGCTGATACTTTTTCTATATATTGGGTAGTTTTGCTGAACTGTTTTTTATTCTTGATATGAAGGATGAGTTTCTGGGAGACAAGGGGGATGGGTATCCTGGAAAATGTAGGTAATATAAAAACAACAGATCATCAATCAACTTCCAGCAATGTTTCATTCTCCTAGCTTATGATGTCCACTTTATAGTTGGGAAACTAAAGCCTGGAGAGTCTGTTTATACATATAAAGGGGGGAAATGGACATGATAGTCTTGTCTCCATCATGCCTCAGGCAGAATAGGGAAATTACTTGTCGATCAAAGACTGACTCAAGAATTGCCTCTTTATTGTTGATTTAGCTTTGGACTTCCTACTTCTGTGGACATCTTATTAACTTTTAAATACTATCATCACTTTGCTATTATTAGCCCTCTCACCTCTTAATCTAGGAGGATATATGCATGAAGACACTAGGCATCATGGGAAATAGTGGATTTTAAATGACTGACTTTGAATGACAAGGAAAGTTCTGATTTATGGACAGTATTCCCACTAGGTATAGGTCCATAAATGATAGTTGTAGTTGATGGTGAAGTGTGTGACTGAATTGTTCCCAAACTAGATGACAATTTAGATTTAATTCAATTAAAAAAGCAAACCAAATCATGTCTGTCCTCATGGAGCTCATGTTCCACAGGGGAAAACATAGATTATAAGAAATTTGTAGTTAATTTGCCTCTTTTTGCACACCCCATTATTCACAAAGTGCATCTTCTCACACTAGAGCATAAGTGTTGAGAATGATCTTCGTATTTCAAGGTTGTAAGTGGTCTGCCATCCCAGTCAATTTTCAAATGAAAAGATTTCTTTCAACTATAAACATGATTCTCATAAATTCCTGCTGGGTCTCTTCTCCACTCCATCTTTTTGGGGGAGTTTCTCTTAAACCCTATTTTTATAAAGTTATTTGAGAAGCTATTTTAGGAAAAGCTATGTCAAACAAAAATAACCATTATTCCCTAAAGATAAGCTAACAACAAAGAGTATGGTCTTCAAAAATAAAATGAGTGTTTTTTATTTTCACAACACATTTGTTTCTGGGAAAAACACCCATCATCTACCACATTGTCAGGCATGTAGAAAGTACGCAATATATGTTTGTTGAACCAGAAACATCAGAAAGAAATATAGCAACCCTTCCAGGCAATGTCCATTTCAGCATTGTAGGTTGCAGGTTGTGTCTTCAGGGTATAACTACTTTAGGTTCAAAGAATTTTGTGGATCCTAAAACCTACACAGAGTGTCATGAGCTCCCACTAGTTTGCTCACCTTTCATAAAGACAGTAGATATAATTAGTGCAAAGCAAAGATATTTATTAAGATGAAAGAGTAAGAAGAGAAGCTATAAAACATTCCCCCCTCCCCACGCTCAAATCTGAGGTTGGGTCTCCTATAAATATGCATGGTGTTGGTAAGAAGGGAAGGCATGTACATCATGCACATTAGTAGTGAGGCACACATGAAGAGAATACACTCAGGCCAGACTGGAGGACCCCCACTAATAAAATATAGCACCTACTATGTGCCAAGTACCACGCTAAGTGCTTTATGCATATCTTTTGATTCTCACAACAACCTTGGAAGGCAGATGTTATTACCCTCACTTTATAGTTGAGGAAACTGAGGAAGGCAGAGGTTAAGTGATTTGCCTGAGGTCACACAGCTGGAAAGTGAGATGCCCTCTGAGATAGAATTTGAACTCAGATTTTTCTGACTCTAAGGTTAGAATTCTATTCATCAAACCACATAGATGCCTCCAGCTCTAGGCAACTGACTTTAAGTTGTGAAGAAGGCGCCAATTTGCACTAGTAGAGGGCTTTTCTTCATTGGGAATTACCTACACAAACGAAGTCACAGGTTCAATCTATATTCCTACTCTTTGTTTTTTAAATTCTGAGAAGATATTCGGTGGGAAAACAGTGAGTGGAGTAATAGTGATGAATCATTAAGAACACACGGAGAAGAAAATTGGGGAAGGCTCAGAGGGGAACACAAGCAGAGCAGTGTTGACATGAACATGCTGAATTTATGACATGCTTTAAAAATAGAGAAGCTGTTTGTAGTAGAGATTTTTGACTTCACATGCAATTCCTTTTTTCTTCTTTGCATATGAAAATGCTCATATTAATTGGTATTTATTAATAGAATAACAAAAAAACACTTTCTAAAAATGAATTGAATTTATTGAGAAAAGGATTTTTAGTAGGAAAGAACACACGAGTCCATCATTTTTCACCCTCATTTTATGGTTGTAAACCTGGTCCCATGAAGCAAGAATTCGTTTTGTCCTTGACTCTACACTTCCACCTGATATATTCAATCAGTTCAACTCTTGTCATTTCTATTTCTATAACACTTCTTATATATGTCCCCTAATCTCTGTTCAAACAGCCACCATCCTACCTCAGATCTTTATCATTTCTCACCTATATTGTTACAAGAGCATCCTTCCTAGTGGGTCAATTTGCCTCTCAGTCTCACTGCAATCCATCCTCAACACTGCTGCCAAAGTGATTTTCCCAAAGCAGAATTCTGACCTCATGGCACTTGCCTAACTCAGTAAACTCATGTAGCTCCTTATGCCATCTAAGATCAAATACAAAGCCCTGTCTGATATTTATAACCCTTTATAGCCTTACCCCTTTCTACCAAAGGGGAATGTTCTGCATCTACCTTCCAACTTCTACTCACACTTGAATCCTGGATCCCCAGAGGGCAGAAGCTACTTCTTCTTTCAAAGTTCTAGGGGTAACTTTGAGAGGTTAGGGACATTTCTTCTAATTTCTAAGGCTCATTAGCCTCCACCATTGTATCTTCTTCATTATTAGTTGACATAAATTACTTGGTAAGATTTAATTAGCATTTGGGAATAGGTATAAGTTCAGGGAAACATTGACTCAGGCTTAGAAAGCACATGTCAGGGGCAGTTAGGTGGCATAGGAGATAGGGCACCAGTTCTGGAGTCAGAAGTATCTGAGTTCCAATCTGGCCTCAGACACTTACTAGATGTGTGACCCTGGGCAAGTCACTTAACCCCAATTGCCTCAAAGAAAGAAAGTACATGTGGAGCTCCTGAAAGTCTTTTTGCTAGAATGTTCAAGTTTTTCCATCTAGAGAATAGCTTTCAGCTGGATTCTTCAGTCTGTTTTTCCTCAGGAGACCACCTTGGTCCTCAGCTCATGCTGCCCATCGTAGCTCCTCTGGGACACTATTAGAACACTATTGAGAAGTCCAGATCCTTGAAGACTCCAGAACTTCACAAGATCTTCTTCAAAGGATCAAGATGGGGGAAGGAATCAGAAACTGCTATTTCCCCAATCCTGCAACCCAAGTCCCCTTTCAAGAGTGACTAGAACTTTGCTCTCCTCAGATTCCAGATACTCAAAGGCTGAACGGGCTTGTTATTTTGTGTAAAACCCATAAGGTGAGACCAAGTTTCCTCACCCAAGCCAATAAACTGTGCAGCCTTACTCTATTTCATCTAAAAAATTTTCAAATTGGTTAATGCAACTGTGCACATTTAGTCTAGTGCCTTTAATGTCCATACCTCTGATTGAAGTCAGGGGGACCCTCATCCTTCCACTATTCTCCAAATCTTCTTACACATTACTCTTCCATATACTCCATGGTCCAACCATATTGATCTGCTTGCTTCTCCTTGCACATGCTCCACCTCCAACCTCCAGGCCTTTGCATTATCTCTTCCTTTGCCAAGAATGCTCTCATTTCTTACCTCTAACTCTTGGAATCTCTGACTTTCTTCAAGGTTCACCATCAAGGCCTCATCTTTCTGCAGGAGGCCCTTCTCAGTTCTTCCAGCTAGCTGATAAAACCTTCCCCTTTAAGAATATAGCATATCTTGCTTGTACCTATTTATGTACCTGTCATTATTGTCCTCCCCTAACCCTCCACATTGGAATATTTTTGCTTTTTCTTTATATCCCCAGCACCTAGCACAGAGTTTGAAATATAGTAAGCACTTAATAAATACTTGTTGATTGATTGATTGATTGCTGGGGGTAGGAAAGGAGACCAAACCTATAATTTCATTGTGTGGGGAAATCCCAGTGTCAAAACTATGAGCACCAAGATAGATCAGCCCCTCATCTGTAATTTATAGCCTCAGAAGTTGCCTGGGGCAACCATTATGAGCTGTAAAATAGCATTTCTCTCTTGTCTTCCTTGACTGCTAAGGCAATTTAAAATAAATGATTTCAAAATTCTCAAAGCAGTCTGCTGATTTCCCCTTTTTTTCTTATTTTGAATGTTTTTATTACAATGTAGACAAATATGGCTTATTTTCCCTTGTGCGTGGGAGGTGGGGAGGAAGCATCTGTTTATAAATAGATGTATAGATTAGTTTGATGCTCCATCCATAGCTTTGCTAAAGTATGGCCAGAACAGAGTAACCATAATGGAGAGAGGAATGATACATTCCACTCCTAGGTATGTATTTTGGTTTGAGTTTCAATGTGCTTTTTGAGTCCAAAAAGCCTCTAAATCATGTATAGTGAATGTCTCCTGGAATACAGTCCTAGCTCCTCTTACTCACCCTGACCCAGCCATGTACAGCCCCAGTTCCAGCCCTGATTCCTAGGCAATGTGAACTTGACCATCAGTCTTGCAGTATGTGGTGGTTAATGATGAGTTTATTAGTCTATACTCTAGGGAGAAATGCTGTCACAAATGTCACCTTTCTTTGCAAGGGCCCATAAGCCATAAACAATAATAATTGCACTCTGAGATAGCTAAATTGATATTCCCCAACCCCTACCCATGCCATCTTATCCTCTGTCCAACTAGCTTTCAATTTTAGATTCTTTTACCCATCTGAAAATGGAGAATGTTGCTTTTCTTACCCTCTTTTCTCATGTATGTATGTCAATGTCATTAAAAAAAATTCCAGTCCGAGAGAAAACAGGACCTCAAGTGCTCCATTTCTAAATTAAGCTACAGCTTGAGCTAAAAATAGCTTTCTAGTCTTGAGAAGCTATGCAGCCTGAATTTCAATGGCCTGTTTCTCCCCAGACAGATAGTCTAGTATTCACTATATTGCGGCAGAATTGTGCTAGGTGAGAGCTTCCTGGATTTTCTTCTGAGCATGTTTCTCCCTTAGGGTCAAGGCAGAATGAAAGAAATCCAACTATAGTTTTAGCTCTAATATCTATGCATTTTTTCTTGGCCAGAGAGGAAGTTCTATGGCTTTTCCTTCTTGTAAAAAACATGTTTTATTAATGCCTCTTGTTTTAAATCACAGTCATTTCTAAATATAAGGAGCCCTATGATGATGAGCCCTCCTTCAGAACAAGGGAAGACAGATAAGTAGCATCCACAGATATTGTAAGTCTACTTGAGAGTATGTTAAATAAATACATTTATTTATTTACACACATATGTATATGCACATGCATTGTATATAAGTTGTGTTGTTCAGTTGTTTCAGTCACATCCAACTCTTTGTGACCCTGTTTGAGATTTTCTTGGCAAAGATACTGGAGTGGTTTGCCATTTCCTTTTCCAGCTCATTTGACAGATGAGAAAACTAAGGCAAATGGGTTAAGTGACTTGCCCATGGTCACATAGCTAGTAAGCGTCTAAGGCTGGATTTGAATTCGACTTCTTGACTCCAGGTCCACCACTCTATCTACTGAGCCACTAGCTTCCCACTTATATACACATTATATATACATACATTCATATACATTGTTATAAGTAATGGCTAACTAGGAGGCAGAAGGAAAAGGAATATATTGGGAAATTCAGGTGATGTAAAAAACAAAGATATTAATTTTTTAAAAAAACAGAGTTTGAGATAGATGGATAGGGCAGAGAAGAGAGAGACACAGAGAGAGAGAGAGAGAGAGAGAGAGAGAGAGAGAGAGAGAGAGAGAGAGAGAGAGAAAATGAGACAGGGAAAAAGAGAGTAGAAAGGGGAAGGAAAGGAGAGAGATGGACACAGGACAGAGAGAAGGAGGAGGGAGAGGGAGAGACAAAGACAGAGACAGAAATAGAGACAGGAGAGACTGAGGTCATTCTCAATTCAGTGTTGTGGGAAGGAGAGCAAATGGCCTCCCTCCTCCCACCCTAGCTCCCTCTAAGCCCCCCAGTCCTACCTCTGCTACACAACACATAGATACTATTGTTGTCCAAGCTTTCCCATGGCAGGGATGTTAATTGTTCTTTGTTTTAGTGTTTTTCTGCTCTTGCCCAGCCGTCTGGCCTTGCAAATATTCCTATCTCTCTAACCAGTTATAAAGCTCCTTATTCAAAATTCTCTTGTCACTGGCTATTTGATAAATTGCCGGGACTCTCTTTAGTCTCTAGGAACCTGCTGGGGAGGGGGCACGACTGACACCTGCAGGCCCTTTTCCAGATTGATACCTGTCAAGCACTTACCTTGTGTCATTTTGCTCAGGCTCATTTTTTTGAAGAGTTTTGATCCTTGGCAGAGTTGGGTCCCAGAATTGCAACATGAGACAATGGTCCATAGTAGTCCGACCCTTTTTAAAATGGCTATTGATCAATTGATTGATGACCTGTGGGGATTAGTCACATATTTTTTCTTACTGCTCATTGAGAGCAGTTAAACAGTGAGACCCACCATCAGCCAGATAGGGCTAGATATTGAACTCATATTTAAACCTAATTCCTATACATTAAAGAGATCATAGGTCTATAACTGGATATAATCTCTAACCCTTTTCTTTTACAGATGAAAGAACTGGGGCTGAAGGAGTTATGGGACTTGCCTAGGGTCACACAGTTGGCATCTGAGGCAGAATTTAAACTCAGATCTTTCTAACCCCAAGCTCACTACTCCATCCACTCTGCCACCTAACTACCTGTGACATAGAAGTATATGCTGGAGCCAGTTCAGACCTGGCTCATGAGCTGATTGTTAAATTTTTAGTGTGACCATTTAGACCTCAGAAAACTACAAATTGGCACTTGATTTACTGTTTTGATGATTGTCTAGACTTAAGAAAATGTACACAGATTAAACTTAAAAGTGTGTCTAGCATATCCTTCCTCCCCACTCCCCCACCCCCACCCTCACCCAGAGCCAAGTGTTAAACATGTAAAGGTGTCTTACTACATATGGATTTAGTTAAATGTACAGCAAAGCACCAGTGAAAATAGGAAGAAATTACTCTGGCCATTCAGACCTGAGGCTGAATGGACTTCTCTTAAGCTGCTTCCCTTGAAATCTTTCCTCTGCCCCATCCCCTTCTTCCTCATCCCTCATGGGGACCCAGGAATGCAATTGCCCATGATCCTTGGACTGAGCTTCTTACTTTGCTGAGGCTATTCTGCTCCAGCAGAAGTTTAGGAGGAACAGCAAGAGAGGGGATACAAAGGGTCTGGGTCTCTTTGGTTCTTGATTTCTTCATGCATAAAATAATGGCATTGGCCAAAAACAATCTCCAAGGTTCCTTCTAGCTATAGGTCCAGAATCATATCCATCAATCAATATACGTTTATTCAGGGCTTACTATGTGCCAGTCACTGTGATGAATGCTGGGAATACAAAAAGAAGCAAATATAATCATATGATTCTACACTGGAATAAATATTATTTGTCCAACACTATTATTTTAGGCATGAAGAAAGTGCCTGGGAAGAGGAAGTAGCTCAGTGTAGCGGTGGTGGGAAATTGTGGCCAGAGTAATTTCTTCATATTTTCATTGGAGCCACCATTCACTGGACTAAAAAATTGTAATTCTTTAGAATGGAAAGAAGACTAGGAAGGTCTATAGTGAAAGCTGGTGAAATCATGAAAGGCATAGGTAAGGTGAGCATAGGCTTTTTCACCCAATTCCAGACTAGTGGAACTAGAGCTTCCACCTTCTCTCCTGCCCTTGAAGCTTGAATGGGGGCAGTCTTAGGACAAATAAAAACAGTATAATACAGAGTTGGTAGCAAACTCATGGAAACTTTTCCTTTCACTTAAGAGATGGCACATCTGAAAATAGAAATTGTTTCCCGAAAGGGTTAGAGAAATTCAAGCATGACTGATCTATGAGGAATTATAAAAGGAACCTAGGGATGTTTTGGGAGCGTATCCCTGGCCTTTGGCTCCTGATGTCATCAAGGGCAACAGTGCCCCAGCATAAGATGTCCCTTGGTGCATTTCTTATGTAAATGAGTTTCCAATATGTTCTTTCGGGGCAGATTTTCCCAAAGACATTAATTCTCATCTTTGATGTAGGAAGAGGGAAGAAACCAGTTTTAGGGTCTGAAAAACATGGTGACCTAAAAGGATATTAGTACTTAATGGCAAACACAAACTATACCATACATTATTACATATACATAAATTATACCATACATATATACATTAGCAGCCAGAAAATAGGCAAGGTGACCTAATTCTTTATTCATACATTTGCTCTATTTTAGAAAAGCATAAAATTCAGCTTCTGTAAATGTGATGGCATTTCCCCCCTCCTCTTCACTACTACCTATGCTTACCTCCTGCTCTCTTTCTTATGCAACATATAGAATACAGAAACTCTTGGTAGAATCTTAGCTCCAACCCTTACTAGCCGCATCACCTCAGACAAACACTTTCTATTCCTAGGTCTCATTTTTCTCCTCTGCAAAAAGAGGGAGTTATACTGACAAATCTCTATGGTTCTTTCTAGCTCTAAAAATTCTCTTATGACAACTTATCCTTTTATTGATATAATACTTAGGAATAGCCAGCAGTTGAACAACTTAGTAGCAACTGTATGGGTTACTATGCTGAGATCTTTTGTTGTCTGTTTTGGGGACTTAGAAATATTGGCAAACAAGTCAGAATGATCTATTTTGAATATTACAAGAATATTACAAGCAATACATTTTCATTGGACACATTTTCACCCCACATAAAGGAAGGTTTGTGACTCAAGGGGACATCAAGGATAAGAATACAGAAGGGAAGGGAGAGGTAATAAGGGACAGATTTTACCAGAGTGGCCACCAGATTTCTTTGACCTATTTCAGAAGGAGAAAAGGATTTGAATGTTGCTCAATCAATCAATCAGCTCTTATTAAGCTTCTACTCTATGCCATATATTGTACTAGGATACAAAGACAAGAATGAAGTAGTCCCTGCCCTGAAGTAGCTTCAGTGTTTTTCAGACATTAAAACAAGTTTCTTACCTCTTCCTACATCAAAGATGAGAATTAATGTCTTTGGGAAAATCTGCCCTAAAAGAACACATTGAAAACTCATTTTACATAAGAAATGTACCAAGGAACATCTTATGCTGGGGCACTGTTGCCCTTGATGACATCAGGAGCCAAAGGCCAGGGATACACTCCCAAATCAGCTCTTGTGTGCACTAACTGATTGAATGGGAATTGGGGATGACATGAACAGAGATAATATGTAGGTAAAGAATATAGTAGAAAAAGTAAATGTGAAGTAATGTCTTGGGAGAGCACACTCCCAACTTGATGGGAGGGGAGGGGTCAGGATAGGTCTTGGGTAGGAGGTAGAACTTGATGGTGATGGTGGTGGTGTTTGGTGGTGAGTAGTGGTGATTGTTGCCCTTCATTTTCAAAGAGGACCAAAATGACATCACTATGTTAGAGTCAAGATACAGTGTGTCTGATAGTGGCTCATCAAACCAATGTGAGCTCAGAAGGTTCTGCCATTGGTAGGGCACAAACAGTCCACATGAACTTGGGCTGAGTCTTAAAAGAAGCTAGATTCTATGAGAGGAAGGTGAGGAAGGAAAGAATTCCAGACAGCCAGCAAAAGGATAGAAAATGAAATGTCAGATGTAAAAAATGTAAAGTAGCCCAACTTGGGGAAGATGCAGATAGTGGGAAGGAATTTAATATCCAACAAACCTGGAGGCAGGTTGGAGATGGATTCAGAATGACTTTTAATGACAAACATAGGAATCTGTGCTTCATCCTAGAGGCAAGAGGGAGCCATTAGAGCTTCTTAAGCAGGGGAGTAACATCTTTGAATCTGTGTTTTAGGCTATTAATTTGGCATCAGTTTGAATGGAATAGAAGAAGAGACAGATTTGAGAGGAGGCAAGAGGTCAACTAGGAGGCTACTGCAATAGTTCAGATGAGAGTGGATGGTGACCTGAGCTAGGGTGGTGGCCATATGAATATAGAGAGGGTGATGGATATGAGAGATGCTATGAAAGTAGAACTGACAAGCCCTGGTAAGTAATTAGCTGTGGGGGTGAGGAAGGAGAGAAGAGTTGAAGATGAACTCTGAGACTATGAACTTTAGTGAACACTTCCCAACAGAAATAGGAAATTTTAATTTGGAGTTAAGTTTAGAATAAAAATAAATTTTTAAAAAAAGAGATGGGGAAGTTAGGAAAAGGAGAAGTTTAATGTGAAAGATAATGTGTTTTGTTTTGGACCTATTGAATCTGAGATGACTATGGAACATCTAATTTAATATGTCCAAAAGGCAGAATGGAGCTCAGGAGAGAGGAGAGGACTGGGTATGTCTGTCTGTGTACATCCTTTGTTTATGAGGACCATGACATCAGAGAAATGATGACATGACTTGCACTTATCTTTATTTTGAGTGAGGGAGGGCTGTGCAAGGTCACCAGCCTTAATTTCTCCTCCTGAGCCATCTGGATCCAGTGACCAGATATTCATCAGAATGACTGGAGAAGGCCCAGGATGCAGTGGGAGACCTTGGCCTATTCAGGTACTTACTTAGAGTGAGATGAGGCCCATTCAGTGAATAGACTTCTTTAAGAAATAATCAGGGAATGGCCCCTTTAATGAGCAAAAGAAAAAAAAGTAAGTCCAGCTGGGAGGGAAGGAACAACAGTTACTATTGATAATCACTCTGAAGCCAGGAAGGACTGGCATGTAGCTTCAGTAAAATGATGAAAGTTATAGGGTGATGGCTTGAGGGATGATAGGGAGACTTTTTAAGGATTACGAGAGACAAGGGCATATTTTAAACACTAAGAAAACAGTCAGTAGATGGAGTCAGATTGAAAATTAGAGAGAGAAAATAATATGACGAATGCTCCAAATTACTAATGATAAGACAAATGCACATCAAAACAATCCTGAGAGTTTGCCTCACACTTCATAACTGGCAACGATGACAAAAGATGGGAATAGTCAATACTAAGGGTCAGTAGGTAAATAAGTACATTAGGATACTATTGGTGGAACTGGGAATCTGTACAGCCATTTTGAAAACCAATTTGAAATTCTGCAAATAAAGTGACTAAAATGCCCATATTCTTTAACCCAGAGATTCCATTACTTGGTTTATAATCCAAGGAGACCAGCGATGAGAAGGAAGTCCCCATATACATAAAAATATTTATAGTATCCTTGTGTGTGTGTATGTGTGTGATAGCAAAGAATCGTAAACAAAGCAGATGTCCATCAACTGGGGAAACAAACTGTGGCAAATGAATGTAATGGAATATTACTGTACTATAAGAAATTACAAATATGTTGAACAGAGAAATATGGAAAGATATATATGAACTGATGCAGAACAAAGTAGGGAGAGACAAGTAAACAATATACACAGCGTCTACAACAATGTGAACAGAAAGAACAACAAGTTAATGTTGAAAATCATAAAGAATATGAGAAGACACCTCCACCCACCCAACATCTACCAGTGTTGTACATAGTGTATTAATGTGTTGAGCAGTTATGGTATTTTTCTCTTTCTTTTTTGTTTTTTAAAAATACTGTTTGTTATACGGGATGACTCTCTGGAAGGGAAAGGAATACTGAATTTCTGTCAACTTTCTAAAAAACCAAAGACATCAACAAAGAAAATTTAAGAAAAGAAAATGAGAGTCATAGAAATAGAACTGCAGAGACAGAGACAGAGGAACAAACATATGAGGGATGGAGAGAGGGGAAAAAGAGAGAGGGAGAGACAGGAGACACAGAGACAGAGAGAGATAGAGATAGAGACAGACACAGAGGAACAAGCAAATGAGGGATGGAGAGAGGGGAAAAAGAGAGAGGGAGAGACAGGGAGACACACAGAGAGAGAGAGAGACAGAGAGAGAGAGACAGACAGACAGACAGACACAGAGGAACAAGCATATGAGGGATGGAGAGAGGAGAAAAAGAGAGAGGGAGAGACAGGGAGACACAGAGAGAGAGACACAGAGAGAGAGATAGAGAGAGAGAGAGAGACAGAGACAGAGGAACAAGCATATGAGGGATGGAGAGAGGAGAAAAAGAGAGAGGGAGAGACAGGGAGACACAGAGAGAGAGACACAGAGAGAGATAGAGAGAGAGAGACAGAGACAGAGGAACAATCATATGAGGGATGGAGAGAGGGGAAAAAGAGAGAGGGAGAGACAGGGAGACACAGAGGAGACACACACAGAGAGAGATAGAGAGACAGAGACAGAGGAACAAACATGAGGGATGGAGAGAGGGGAAAAAGAGAGGGGGAGAGACAGGGAGACACAGAGAGAGAGAGACATATATATATAGAGAGAAAGAGACAGAGAGAAATTGAATAATTGTGGGGGAAGTTGCCAGAGCAGATAGGAGTGAGGAAATAAAAGGAGAGGGATTTGCTTTGGTGAGGTGCTCATCAGAGAGGGAATTCACAAAGAATGGTCTCTGTTTTTTCAGTAAAGTAAGCAGGGAAATCAATTGCTGAGGAGGAAGGGGAAGAAGGTGGTGTGGGAGGCCTGAGGAGAGAATAAAAAGTTTAGAATGACCACCATGGGACTATGGGGATGGTCCTGTGAAGAAACTGCTCCTCAGTCTCATCACTTCTAGCCTGAGCTATCTGGTCACTCTTCCTTCTTTTCTTATCAATGTAGGATATAGCTAGGGTCATGTATTCTCCACCAGAGTAGAAAGCCATGCTACCACCAGTCCACTTGAAAAAGGACTGAAACTGACCAAGAGTCAGGGGCTTCACGGGGAGAAGAAGGTCTTAATCAGGCACATCAGATTGGCTTTCTACCCCTGATGTCACAGGTAGGAATTTCCAATGAGCAAACTTACATGAGGCATGGAAGCTTTCTAGTAGGGCAAATACATTGAATGAATGAGGCATTCCAGCAAAGAGAGAGGATACTATATAGAAAGAGCAAATGTGTCCAAGGCAGAGATAAGCTGTTGCAATAAAAAGAAAAAAGATTCAAGAAAGAAACTAAGGCTTGTTTTTGGCTATAACAGTTTCTAGATTTTCTTTCTTATCTGGGATTTATAGCTTCCTCGTAAACTAAAATATGCAGTATTCTATTCTGCTCTGAATAAGACCCTGGAAAACCATATTATGGTGGTCTTTGAGTTCCTAGGATTCTAGAACTAGAGCTAGAATGGATCTCAGAAGCTATTTGGCTCACTTTTACAGGTGAGGAAACTGAGGTTGGTGGAGGCTAAATGATTTGCCCATGGTCTTAGTCTAAACTAGCCTATTACAATAAATATGTGAGCAATATCTGGCTAATTTGGGGGCTATCTTCCACAAACCAAGAAGGAAAGTAGAAATATCTACATTACATTCAGACTAGAAACCCCAACATATTAAAAGGAAGAGTATTTTCCATATTAGCATTAGACTTCCTGGGAACTGGAATGTTCTAATACTGATGGTGTGATGAATTTTAAGCATATGTGATGCTAAAAGGAACAAAAAGATGAGGAGGGGGGAATCTTGCCTGTCTTTTCTTGCAAGCTTATTGCTAGGCACAAGTAGCCATTACCTTGGCAACCCTTACAAATGGCAAATGACGTCAAGAAAGTGGGGGAAACCACTGAGAGCAGAAGTCACCATACATTAGAGATAATTCTGGAAATTTCAGCTTCTGTGTGCACTAACTGGCTGAAAATGAGCAAAAAGGACCTTGCATTTCATAAAAATGCTGGCAATATGAGTGAGAAACTTTTTGCTTGGGAAGAAAGAATCCTTACATTTTTAATTGAAATAGAAATGGGGGCTCTTGCAATTTTGATGAATAATTCAGCTTACATCTTACATGGTCTCTTCCAACTGCCACAACTAAACTCATTAAAATCGTTGACACTGGTAAATCTCTGCTGGCAGGAGAAAGTTGCTTTTGTCTTTAAATATATCTTTAAAACCTAGCATAGGGATCCTTGTTTCTAAGATGTCTTCTTTGATTAAGTAAAGGAGATGCTGGCCTGCTTTCTAATTTAACAGGCAGACCATTTACCATTTTGCTCAGTATTCTTTGGTACAATAGAAGGAGTACTGATTTGGGAGTCATAAGATCTGGGTTCAAGTCTTGGTCTGGCCATTTCTACCTTTATAATTTTGTTCACATTGCTTAACCCCCTCTAGGTCATGGTTTCTTTACCCATAAAATGAAAGAAATTGGGCTCTGACTGTAAAGGCTTCTTCTTGCACTAACAACTAGCCTCAGTGGCATCTAAACTGTGCTTTAAAGGAAGCTAGGATGCAGAGGTGAGAAAGGAGGGCTTGCCCAACATGGGGGCCACTAATGCAAAGACTCAGAGGTGGGAGATGGAGTGTCTTTAATAGGAATGAAGCGCAGGTTCCATCCATGTGATATTGCAAGCAATTGTCCCATCAGTCACTGAAAGGTTTTGACAAAAGGCATTTATATAAAAGCTGGCATTTGTATTTACAGGTAACATTTACATTTGTATTTACAGTTAACAAAAGCATTTTCCTCAGAACAGTTTGGGAGAAATATTCCTTTTTTTCCCCTATATGTTGGGATTTCTATTCTGAATGTCATGTAGATTTTTCTATTTTTCTTCTTAGGGGCACAAGGTGATACAGTGGATAAGAGCACTGGCCCTGGAGTCAGGAGGATTTGAGTTCAAATCTGGCCTCAGTCCACTGCTAGCTCTGTGACCCTGGGCAAATCACTTAACCTGCCAATACACACACACACACACACACACACACACACACACACAAACATACACACACTCATTCCTTCTTGGTTTGTGGGAGATATCTCCACAATTTCCTTGGAACCTTGGGAGATAGAGTGTGTAGATATGATCGATTTATCTCTATTTCACAGGTGAAGAAACAGAGAGAGCCCAAATGATTTGCCCATTGTCATACAGGCAATTAAGAACAGAACCTGTAATTTGAGGATACATCTACAAGAGATGCCAGAACAGTCAGTTCAATAGGAAAAAATTGTATTAGTATAAATAAAACAATCCATATATTCAATGTTTTACTTTTAAGCTAGATTTTTTCTTCTAAATATGAAGCTGAACTTTAAAAAAAGAAATCACACTTTGTGTGTTTTATCTTCTCTTTCCCTAGGGTCAGAATCTTCCCTCGTGGCTGCACATATAATGTGATTTCTACTAATGCTAGAATGGAGATGATTGCATCTTCTCATTTTTTTCCCCTGCCTTCTCTTTAGAGGGTTTTTCCCCTCTCGGTTTTCTCTGCAGTCTTTTATACTGTTTCTTCTTCATTAGTTACAGGAACTGGGGATGTTCATCCTGAAGAAGGAAAGCCTCAGGGGGAACATGAGAGCTGTCTTCATTTGAAAGGCTGTCACAGGGAGAGATTAGATTTGTTCTATCTTGTCCCAGAGGGCACAATGAGGAGCATTGGATGGAAGTTGCAAAAAACATGAATTTAGCTTTGATGTCAGGAGAGACAAAACAAAATCCAAATGCATTAACAATTTGAGCTGTCCAAAAGTGTCATGGCTTCCTCTGGAGATAGTAGGTTCCTCCTCTTGGGGAGTCTTCAAGCAGAGGCTTGCCAAATATCTTATGGTGAAGATTTCATTCGAGCATGAGTTGAACTAAATGGATGTTGAGATCCCTTCCACCTCTCAAAATGTCATTTATTCTCAAGTGAGCATTTTGTCCCCAGGAAGCAAAAGAAGTTGGAGGCAGTGTAATTTAGAGGAAGGAGCACTGGGATTTTGGAGATCTAGGTTCATGTTTCCATTTATTATTTGTTAGTTATATCATCTGGGGCCAGTCATTTCATCTCAGGGTCTTAAGATTTCTTCTTCTGCAGCATAAGGTAGACTTGGGCTAGATGACTCCTAAGGTTTCTTTCATCACTAACATTCTGACATGAGTAGAGGCGAATTTCTAACATTCTTATGAAGCAGACTTGTGTTTGGCAACTTGGCTTATTTCTTCCTTGGACTGCTCAGGGCAGAGTACTAAATTCTGAAAGTGATGCTCAAAAAGTCCATGTAAGGATGATGGGGGAGTGCATATAAGGACTTAAAAGGTGAAATGAGATAGATGGTGAACAGGATCTTTCACTTGGTGAGAGGAGGGAAAGCAGCTAGTCCCTTTTACATCTTCAGTGCCAAGAAGGCATGGACTGGACCCTAGTTCAAGTGGCAGTGATCATAGTGGAATGATCCAGCACTTGTTCTGTGGAACTGATGAATGAGAATCATTGAGAACCTGTGAGTGTGGTAGTTGCAGTTTCTAGTATTCCATCTAAGGGGAGATGTCTACCCATTATCTAATGCTGACTTTCATGAACAATTGACATGATCCCTAGTGCGACAAATGTGAATCAGGAGGCTTGCTTTAAGAACCTGAAATTTCTTTCATCCTCCAGGGACATCTAGCCCTATCAATGGGAGGAAAGTTGCTTCTGAGGTTTTTTTAATTGACTTTTATTATGGATTAATCTAAAATCCATTTAAACTAATTCATATAGTTGTAACCCTTGCAAAGGGATTTTGATTGACTTAGCATGCTGGAAGGAATGAAAGGGAAGTGGTTAGTTGAATGGGGGAGTACTACTGAATAATCCACTTAGAAAGTCCTAGGGGCTAGGTAGCAGTGTGGGCAGAATTGATTGACATTCACTCTTGTCCATGGTCCTGATTGCTTATCACAGACACACTTATTTATATCTGCTAGTTACTTAAGTATTTTCTTGGCTTTTTTTGCCCTCCTATAGTGAGAAATAGTTCAGTAGTTTTCATTTATGCTCCCTTAGGAAGCAGAGGCCTCCTCTCTGTCATGAAATGTCAGAGTTTGGCAATCTCTCCATGAGGAGATGATGATTTGACTGTTAACTTAGCTACTGAAGGCTGATCTAACACTCCCAGTGACTGGATGACTGGTTTCTCCACTACTTACAGAGCAAGGCAAAATTAAATGCCTTTCATCCTTTTAGCAGCAATGTTGGAAATCAAACCAAATATGGTAGGAGGAGTAGAACTTGGAAGTGTGCTTTAGATTTGTCTGTTTTTAGTATAACAATTCCATGACTTATCCACATAAAAGTACTTTGGGGATATTTGCTTTTTGATTCCCTGAACTACTTCATTATCAACAATCCCAAATGACACTTTTGTGTTTTGCCTTATACATTCAATACTCCATCTTTGAAGAAAAAAAATGGAATTATTTTGAGAAGTGATGACAACATCTACTCTATCGAAGCAAATGCATGGACTTGGGTCATTCAGACTTTGGTGCCATCGGATGTTAGTCTTGTACTTCTAATAACAATCTCCTTTGTTTGAAAATGAGGAACTGCCGTTGGCTGCTGTCTTGGTGCCATTCCCTGAAAGTGAGCTCTGTGTGTTGGCAGGTCTCTGTAATATGAGAAGGGTTCTAGTGTGATTGACCAGATAATGTCTCCATCCTCCTCCAGTATCAGGGAAATATACATACTTCCTGCAGTTTATTCTACATTTTTTCATTTTAATAATACATGAAATTCATCTTTTTAGCACCAGTTTTTTTCTGATGATATTATTTAGCACATAAATCTCCAAAGCATTAAACCTATGGGTGATTCCAACAATACAGAGACTTATAGTGGGTACAGACAAATTGTAGCACGTTGTCAATGATGACAAGTATAAAAAATGGAGTAAAAGATATCACCCAGGAAATGTAAAATGGGGGTGGGGAGGTATGATGGTTCTGTAGTCAGCATGAGGAGTAGCAGATGGACAATTGAGTCTGTTTGCCTTGATACCCACTGAATGTTAAAAGATTGTAAAAAAAATAAAACTTAAAAGGAAAGACTTAGAGAGTGGTCTCCAGTTCATTGGATATATGCTTAATAGAGGATATCGGAGCAGATATGAAGCAGATTTTAGAAGATGAAGTGTGGATGGGCTATGATGTGTACATTGTGAGGAATGTTTACATGGAAAAGAAATATTGACAGATATATAGAAGTTAAGGCTCACTGGGGTGTGTGAGGATCAAGTCAGAAATGACTTCAATGTAAAAATAAAGGTAATCAATAAAACTTTTAAAATATGAGGATTTCTAACTCATCATTCAGTTCTCTGCCCTTTTAGAGAATGAATATACTTTTTTGTGATAGATTCTGAAAAGGTTGAAATTTGAGTTAGACAAGAAAGAGGTTGATGCCAAAATGGGAGGAGAGATATACTACCTTTGCTTCATTGTTTCTATAAAATTAACATATAGAAAAATACTTATCATATATAAGAGTATCATATCACATATCCAAATCTTTAAGTATGATACCAATGACATCTGATGTGACTGAATACCACTTTCAGCAAACATCCTTTGTTCTACAGAGAAAAAGAGATCACCAAGTCCAACTATCTTTGACATCCTTCTACATCTGGTTGGCATAATGGAGAGACCCTGTGTTCTCATCACTCCCTGCATTGGAATCAATCTCAGGTTCTAGGCAGATCCAGATTTTTAAGTGCACTCAAACTTTTGGATTGTCATAGGACCACCATTGTAAATTCCTTGGACTGCTCTGAACCAGAGATGACTCAAGACCAAGATAATCCCTGTCTTTAATTGTCCACAACTTAAATTCATACCTCCAGACCTCCCAAATTGTCTCCCATCCTAGAAATGGATAAGATATGAAAACAAAAGCATCAAAAAGCTTTTAAAAAAATCTTCCCTTGACATTCCTTTAAATCATTGTCCTACATTTCTTCTCCTTTTTATAGTTAAACTCTTGGAAAATATTGTCTACACTTATTGGCTCCATTTTTTGTTTCCTTCTCACTTATCAATTCTGTGTAATCTGGCATCATTGGATTGAAAACTGCTCTCTCCAAGGTTACCCATTGCCTCATAACTGCCAAATCCAATGACCTTTCCTCAATCTTTAAGCTTCTTGACCTTTGTAGGACATTTTTTTAAACTGCTGATGTTCTTCTCTTGGATGCTCTTTGCTATGAGTTTTCCTGACAGTGCTCTCTCCTGGATCTCCTTCTAACTGGATGCTCTTTTTCAGTCTCCACTGATGGATCATCATCCACATCTTACCTTCTATATATAGCTGTGTGCTAGTACTTTGTCCTGACCCTTTTTTCTTCTTTCTCTACACTCTCTTTTTCATCTTGTTAGCTCTCATGTATTCAATTTTTATTTCTATGTTGATGACTTCCATATCTACATGTCTACCTCTTATATCTTTCATGAGCTCTAGTTCCACCTCATCACTTGCCTGATAGTCAGTTCCATTTAGATATACCATAGTTAGCTCAAATTCAACATTTCCAAAATGAGATTCATTATCTTTCTTGTAAGTTCCTTAAAGTCAGATGCTGTTATCCAATGGATAAGGTGTAAATGAGAGGGATATTCAGGTGCTACCTCTTATACTAGACATTTTGGGCTTCCCATAATCAAACAACAAAGATTTTTTTAAAGTGTCAAATAATGGGTTAGTGTGGGGGCCACAAAGACAAAAGTGAAACAGCCCCAAAATAACTCCAAGATGGTAAAGATGGGGATGAATGGTGGTGACACAGACAACGTATTATAATTATATACAATATACATATGTACAATATTGCTATGTTCCCTCATGTGTTTGATCAAATGGAGATTCCTTTCTCTTCGTAAGTTTCTATTTCAAAATGCAAATTAACCATGAGAGTTAAGCTTATTTGGTAATCAGTAACTTAGGGAAAATTATTTTGAATACCTAAATTGCTTTGTTCTTAATATCCAGCTGACTTTGAGGTCCTGGAGGAATAGGAATTTTGAACAAGGGGTAGGAAGAGAGGAATGTTGATGAAAAGAGGCACTTTTGCAGGAAAGAAGCCACCCCCCATCCCACAATGGGACCTTTGGATTCTAGAGGGGCAACATGACAAACACTGAGTACCTGGAGGGAGAAGAGGAGGGTGGCAGTGACATAGGCAAATGTTACAATTTTGATTAGGGTTCCAGGAATGGTAACTGCTCCATGTGCTACTGAAAATTCTTGGTCTTTCTGCCAGTCAGTGACTGGGGCCTTGTTGTTTCCAATCTCTCCCTACTCCAATCTATTCTCCACTCAGCTGCCAAAGTGATTTTCCTAAATTGCAAACTTGATCATGTCACTCTCTTGTTCAATGAGCCCCAGTGGCTCCTGATTTCCACAAAAGATCAAATACAGCATCCTCCATTTATCATTTAAAGCTCTTCCTACCCTTCCAGTCTTCTTACATTTACTCTTTTCCACTGAGTCTGTGATATAGCTACTCCAGTCTACCTGCAATTTTTCATACCTGATTCTCTTATCTCATTATCTTTACACTGACCAACCCCCATGCTCAGAATATTCTCCCTCTTCACCTTCATCTCTTGCCTTAACTAGCCTCCTTCAAGACTAAGCTGAAAGCCTTCCTTCTAAAGTAGGAAATCCCTCCTGCTGCTAATATCTCCACTTGAATCACATATGTACCTCCTTATTTACATGTTGTATTCCCCTCTAGAATGTAAGCTTCTTGAGGTCAGAGACTGTGTTTTTTTGATTCCCACTGCATAGCACAGTCTAGGCACCAGTCTAGCACTGGTCTAAGTTTGGGGATTATATTTGTGCAGGTTTCCAGGTAGGAAAGTCAATACTCTTACATTAGCTTTGAGGCAGGGCTAGGAAAAGGAACACACACACACACACACACACACACACACACACATACATGTGTGTGTTAGCTCTGGCCTCTGTTTTAGCTTTTGCTTTGGCTGAGGGGGAAGTGAGCAGGAAGCCCATCCCAGTTTTCTCCAGGCAGGCAGCGGATGCTACTGAGCACCTCCTATGGGGACAGTCTCCTAAGCATTCTCAGGAGGCACTTGGGAAACTCCATTAACCAGTGGCTTCAAAGGCAGCTGTCTAACAGCTGAGGAATTTTCTTCAGGAAGCAGGCCTGCTTCAAGCTGAGATGCAGGAGATAGGGCTGGCCCAAAGCAGAATCGTGAAGTTGTTAAAGTTTTTCTTTGATGACCATTTCCTTCCTATGGGTGCCCTGCTCTGAAGCCAGGTCACCATGGCTCTAACATGGCCTCTGTCTCTTTCCTCTTAGCATCCCCCACCCTCCAATCCAGCTCATGGTGCCTGTCCTCCCTAGCATGTCGCAGAGCTTGGCCAAGAGGCCCAGGTAACTGAAGATGAGGTTACTTGGGTAATAAGTGGCAAATCCAAGATTCAAATCCAAGCCCAAGACTATAGCTCTTTCCACTATAACATGCTGCCCCACAAAGGAAAAATTTGGAAGGGTTTTTCCCCCATCATTCAATATTTTATTATATGTATTTTAATTAATATTGATATGTATTTCCACATTGCATATATTTCCAAATACCCTACCCAGACAGCTATTACACAAAGAATAAAAAAAATAGATAAGAAGTTCAGTAAAAAAAAAAAAAAAAACCACACACACATAAACCAAGTCTGTCGGAAATATACAATGTTCCACATTCATAGATCTCCTTACCTCTAGAAAGAAGGAAGGTACCTTTCTTATCTCTTTAGCAGGCCCAGATTGGCTATCCAATGGATACAATATTTAGTTTTAGAACTTCTTCTCAAAGATGCAGCCATGGCTGACTGTTTTACTCAGAATTATAGTTATTCAGACATTTGCTATCTCAGGCAGTTTACAACTCAATGCACAATTACAGCTCAGTGTACAATATTTTGCCAGAAACTAACAATATGAGGGAAACAAAGGCACAAACACACAGAAAAAGCCATTTCAGATAACCAGATTATCAACCATATGGAGAAGCTTCCGTAACTCTAATTTGGATTTTTGCTTCCTCTCTTTTCAAAACCATTAGCTCTATAGTAACAGCACGAGGGCAGGTTTACGAGCACCAACCCAGAGCTCACAGTGTCCCTATTTTTATATGCCACTTATACAGTGTAAGAGAACTCAGTCCCCCCATTAGGACTATTTGACAGCTGCTGCTACTTTTCTGCTCCTATAATTCAAGTGACTTAATCTCCTAATTGTGCTAGCAGTGGAGATAAAGACCAGGACATTGGTCTTTAGAAAGATTAGTAAAGGTAAAGACTCAGGATATCAGAACAGTGTGGCATAAAGAGTCACAGGACCTGAGTTTGAGTCCTGGCTCTGTCACTTACTAGTTATATAATTTGGGGCAAGTCATTTAATTCCTGTGGGCCTTTGCTTCCTCATCTGTTTGCTAATGAAATTGGGCTATATGGCTTCCAGCTCCATATCTATAATGCTGTGAGGCATTAACTAAGGCACGGACTTAGGCATAGGAGAACCAGGCAGAGATCTGGTTACTAAAGTTAGGAACCCAAGGCAAGGGGTGGACCACAGTTTGACAATTCAAGAAGCATTAATTAAGTGCCTACCATATTCTAGGCATACCACAAAATATAAAACAGTCTTTGCTGTTTCTAATGGAAAAGCTGCAATGGTCATTGTGGGCCACCAATTGTTTAGATCTTTGGTATACATTTATCTTGAAGAAAGGTGAGATTTTCTTTCTTTCTTTTTTTTTTTAAATCATACACACAGAGTAATGCAAAGCAAATTTCCCGTATTCCAAAAAAAGGAAGAAAAATGACAACATAAAAAAAAACCAAAACCAAAAATTGCTTCAGTCTTCATCTTGAGTCTACCAGTTCTCTGTCATTGTAAGTTCATTGGATTTGTCATGAGTTACTTATGTTGATGAGAGAAAAATAGGGCCAGACCTTCCCACCACTGGGCTCTCCTTCTGGTAAACCTGAGGTATGTTTCTCTTAAGAAGGGAGGGTCACAAAGGATGACTTGCTAGGTGAAATGGTTGGTCTATTTCTGGGTTCTGATGGAGCAAGAGGTAGAGAATTACAAAAAAAAAAATGGGTTATGAAGAAACCTGCTGACTCTAGTAGTGCCATCAAATTCCAGTCTCTAGTTCTCTGGTATACCTGAGACATAGTTCTTGCACAAGAAGAGGTAAGAATTTTAAAATAAAGCCTAACTTTGCCAAGAGCAACTAGAATAATTCTTTTATATAATCTGTAAACTTGGTGTTACAGTGAATATAAGACACTACGTGATTTTGGATGTCATTTCAGTTTTCTTGGGCTTATTTTTCTCACTTGTAAAATCAACCAGTAAGCATTTATTAAGCACCTTTCCTGTGTCAGGCACTGCGCTAAGTGGTGGAGATACAAAAGAGGGCAAGAGACAGTCCTTGGTTTCAAAGGGCTTACAATCTAATGGGGGAGACAATGCATAAATACGTACAAAGCAAGCTAGATACAGGATAAATAGGAAATAATTAACAGAGAGAAGGAACTGAATTAAGATGGTTTAGATAAGGCTTCTTGTAGAAGGTGGGATTTTAGTTGGAACTTAAAGGAAACAAGGGAAGTCAGCAGCCACAGCAGAAGAGTGAGAGCATTGCAGGCATGAGAGACAGCCCCAAGGCAAGAGACAAGAATGCCTTGCATGCATAGACCAGCTATATTGGTAGAAGGAATTTTAAACTCTGTGGTCAAGCCAAATGAACCTTTGACTGTTCCTCATATATGGTACTCCACCTCCAGACTCTGCATCTTTGCATTGACCACCACCCCTATCTGGAACATCCTGCTCCCTCACCTTCACTTTTGGTTTTTCTGGTTTCCTTCAAGGCTCCACTTAAAGCTGACCTTCTGGAGGAGGTCTTTCTTTGTCTTCCTTTTTCAGATAACCTTCTATCTACTCTGTATATATCTTCTACATACCTAGTTATTTATAGGTTGTCTCTTCTGTTAGAATGTATTCTCCTTGAGGCCAGGGACCATTTCTTTTTCTTTGTATTGCCAATGTTTAGTTCAGGGTCTGGAACATTGTAAGTGCTAAATTATTGACTATTAACTAATTGGCTAACTGAAACATTTAATCAGAACAGATATGAATGGGGAGATCATTTCATGCACATTTCTGAGTGAGCATACAGTTATCTTAGGAATCTCTTGCATATCCTTGCCCTTTTGGTCTTGAAACGTGGGCGTGGCCGCTGTTCTTTCTCATCCTCAACCAGCCATCATCCTCACAATGTAGTCCCCCTGTGTCACAGGCACAATCTTATAGAAACTGAAATCCTGGGAACATGACCTGGGAGTGATCAGACTGTGATCCAGGCATTCTGGGAAATGTAGTCCTTGGGCTAGTTTCTTTTTTTTTTTAATTCAAATCCACAACAACCTAAGGGAAGTCAGTATTGCTATATTACTGAGAGTCCTTCCCCAGTGCACTTAGCAGCACAGGGATTATTTTGATTTGTGAGGGAAGATGATGGAATGCATCAAAGGGGAGATTTATAAATGACCTTCCTGTTTTTTCCCCAAATACCTCTCTCATACCTGTGAAATACACTTATTTGGATTTGGTATGTTACAGCTGGTACAAATGGTAACCCTCAATCCTTACAGCAAAGAACACTGCCAACAAAAGTGATTTATTTTGGGACAGAATAAAATGATCATTGCTATAAATGATAGCATAGATCTGTATGGGGGAGGGACTGGCAGGGACATAACAATATATATGTTATATTGAATATGTTAGAGTAGAAAGAATCCTTGACTGGAAGTCTGAAGATCTGGGTTCAAATATCGACTCTGTCACTGACTAGCTATGTGAGTCTGGGCAAATCACTTCCCCCTGTAAAATGATACATTTGGATGAGACGACCCCTCAATCCTCAGTCTTCTTCTGTCTCTAAAGTCTAGGAACTGCCTTTTGAGATTCAAACAGCTAATGATATCTCACATTCTTCAGATCCACAGATGCCTTTGATTCTTTCCACTTGGGTAATGTGGAATAATGGCCATTATTAGAAATGTTTTGATGAGAAATCACCAGAGTGGTAGCCACAAGTATGAATTTCCTTATACTTCATTTAACTGGAAGCTGAAGCTAACAAGAATCTCAATTAGATTCAATGAACATTTATTAAGCATTCACTATATATACAAGGCAGCCAGGTGGTCCAGTGGATAGAACTCTAGACATGGAGTCAAATCCAACCTCGGATACTTACTAGCTGTGTGAATCTGGGCAATTGACTAAACTTCTGTCTGCCTCAGTTTCCTCAACTCTAAAATAGAAAAATAAAAATACCTATTTCCCATAAAAAGAGATATTTCAAAAATACTTTGCAAACTTTAAAGCCCTGTATGAATATTAACTATCATTATTGTTGTACTAGTTTCTGGGGATATAAATTTCTTTTATAAAGTCATTGCATGACCTATGTCTGTAGGTCACACAGTGATTTAATAAAAAATCTCATCTAGTAATTAGACTCATGCTTTCCTTGCTGTACAGGGGAAGAGACGTGATTAAAAACCAAAGTCTCAGAGTTATTGAAGCAAGGCCTTGTGGAAAGTGGGGAAGGGATAGATGGGGTATCCCTAAGATCCTAAATCTGGAGCTGTAAGGGACTTTGTGATCAAGTCTGATACCCCTATTTTACGAATGAAGCAACTGAGACCCAGGGAAGTTAAGTGACTTGGCCAGTAGAGTCAGAAGCAAGATTATATATGGGGTATCATTTATAGATAAATTTGACTACAACAGGAATTGTGTGAAAGGAAGTAATGTAAAATCAGACTGGGAAGGTCAACAGGCACAAGGTAATTGCCAAACTAATTTTTCATTTGACTATGAATGCCTCTGATTAGTGAATCTTCCTCATAAAGCTCTGATACCTATAAACAAATACAATCTTTCCTGACCTCCCACAC
This sequence comes from Potorous gilbertii, assembly GCA_028658325.1. Classification (NCBI taxonomy): domain Eukaryota; kingdom Metazoa; phylum Chordata; class Mammalia; order Diprotodontia; family Potoroidae; genus Potorous; species Potorous gilbertii. The sequence continues at coordinate 517,000,176 of CM053771.1, read as the reverse complement.
TCTTCTCCCAAATAAATACTCCCCATTAAAGAGATATTCTATATGTTATGATTAGAATATGACTACCATACTTAGAATGAGTTTGACTCATGCATCCATTTATTCAGCAAACACTTTTTATGAAACTACTCTGCACAAGGGGCTGTATTGGGTTTTGGTGGAGATACAAAGCTTAGATAACACAGGGTCCCTACTCTCTTGGAGTTTTTTGTCTTGTAGAAAGATAAGACACTGACACAAGCAATACAATATACCATGCCACATGATAAGTGGATTCATTTTTAAAAATCTATATGAGGCTTTAACATTTTTTTCTTTTTGTTTCTTTGAATTTGATAGTATCAACAAATGAACATTTCCTTATACAAAGAACAAAAAAGATAACTGCATATGAAACTACAGTTACATGCATTGCTTGAGTTTTAAAAATATTTAAAAATTTAACGTGGTGGTTCCCATTCTCAAGTCAACAAGCATTTATTAGGTATTTACTATGTGTCAGGCCCCAGTGTAGTGTCTGTTCTTAAGGACTTCACTGTCTAATGGTGGAGACAGCATGCAAATCACTATGTATAACAAGATACAAACAAGATGAAGTGGAGATCAAGTTGGAAGGCAGGCAATCAGATTAAGGATGACTGGGAAAGGCTTCTTGCAGAAGGTAGAACATTAGCTGAGACGTGAAAGAAGCCAGAGATGCCAGGAGGCAGAGATGAGATGGGAGAGTGCTCCAGGAAAGGGGGACACTCAGTGAAAAAGGATAGAGTTTACAGATGGAGTATCATGGGTGAGGAAGAGCAAGGAGTGACGACTAATTGTTTGGTGCCCTTCTTAAAGAGTGAAGGCAAATCTGATATGTCTGTGGGCTCAGAGTTTTAAAATATGGCACAGAGGTTATTCATTTGAAGTGCTACCTCTTAAAGCAACAGACGATGAAAGCGACTGAGAGACAGAGAGAAGGAAAGCACAATCATAGATATTAGGGATACTGGCAACTGTACCATGACCCAACTTAAAAGAGGTTCTTTTAAGCCTTCTTCTAGTAGGTGAATTAATGGAAATTTTGGGTTATACCAAAAGTGTGCTGGTAAATATTTAACAAATGGCGTTTGGGACTGGAGGGATACAGGCACCACATACTTTTAGGTTTAAAATGTATTATTAACTTTTCCCCATCACTTTCTTAATTCTAGATAATCATCAAAATAACAAATCAAGCCCTGTTTTTTAGTGTCTGATGGTTTTAGAGGTCTAAATGCTCACACTGAAAATGGAATAGTGAGCTCCTGTGAGCTGGTTCAGTCTGGCTCCAGTTCGTCACTGGCTGTATTCCATGAATCCACCAGAACACACAGGTAGTCTTTGCTGCATTGAGTGGGCGTGATCTTAACTCGAGGACTGATGTGATAGAAACGTCCTGATCTTCTGAAAGAGTTTTCGTTCAAAAAGTCATTCTTATGCACTGGGAAAATGAAATGGCGAGTTATTCCCGAGTTATTACAAGGACTCTGCGTAGTCCACATACCAGTAGGTCCCTGACTCCCTCCCTTTAAGGACTCCCCTCTTGGGTGAGTACAATGATCTAGGTTACTGTTGATGCTTCAAGCTGTGGTTGTCATTGCTAGGACAAATGCCAGCAATCTATCTACTAACAGACCTTACCTGAACTTGGGCCTGTGACTTGCCCAATAATTGTCCCTGTATTTGGCTAGATGTCACTTGATGCTTGCTTGAATATTGGAGATTCTTCATCATTTTATAAATGTGGCATCACATAGATTAAAAAGTTAAAGCAATGTTTCTCTGAAAGGTACACTGTTTTAAGGTTGATGAGGTCACAATGCAGATTTACCAAATATATGGAGCTCACTGCATCTCATCTTAGGAGGCTGAATTTTAAAAAAAATATATTATTACTTATTTATTTTTAACTTTCTCTTAAAAATTGACTTCTAAATCCTCTCCATCCTTCCAGTCTCTCTCCTACCACTTGAGAAGGCAATCCATATGGTATAAATTATACATGTGAAATCATGCAACACATATTTCTATATTAGCTATGTTGAAAAAAGAAAAAACCAGTAACAAGTAAGAAACATAAAGTGAGAAAGGTATGCTTCAGTCTGCATGCAGAGTTCAGAGATGGATAACATTCTTCATCATGGGTCTTTTGGATTTTCTTGGATCATTGTGTTGATCAGTGCAGCTAAGTCTTTCACAATTGACCCTGATATTACAATATTACTATTACAATTTTCTCCTAGTTTGGTTTACTTCACTCTGCATCAGTTCATACAAGTTTTTCAGGTTTTTCCGAAGCCATTCTGCTTGTCATTTCTTACAGCACAATAATATCCCACCACATTCATAAACCATAATTTGTTCAGTCATTATTCAGCTGATGGACACCCTAATTCTTCACTACTACAAAAAGAGCTGCTATAAATATTTTTCTACATATAGGTATTTTTCTTTTTTCTATGATCTTTTTGGGATGGGGACATATTTTCAAGGTTGAACAATAATCATTTTATTTAAAAAACCTGAACTGAGAATTTAGATAATCAAATTCATATATACAGTAAAAATAACTATAAATGAGAATAATTGGAGGGCTTGGAGTTAGGAGGACCTAGATTCTCACTGATATATACTAGCTCTATAATGATGGGCATATCACTTAATCTCTCCATGCTCCAAGCAATTCACAAAGACCATGAAGTTACAGGTGAATTGCTGTTCTGTATCAATGGTGGAAATGTCCACACCTAGAGATCCCCATACCAGAGAAGATACATTTTTTACTTTATTTTACTCCTTGGCACATCTCAGTCACATGACTGGGACAGAGAAAGCATTGCCTGGTGTATGAATGCTTCACCACTGTCTTATTATAATGAAATAGAAGAAATGTGGGGCTCTTCTATTACAACTGGCAGAAAAAGAAAAAAAGAAAACAGATTTCAGGTAAGAAAAAAAATTGAGTGCTAGTCTTCTGTCCCTGGTTATTTTGCTTGCTTCTGATGTTCTACCTCTGTGGTGCTTTTAAAGTTGTTCAACCTTTCGGGAAAGGGAGGCTCATGCATGTTAACCCCTGGCCTCTCAGAGTGTGGCTCTCACATCCTTCCCCTTCTCTGCACTCACAGCACCTTCACCCTTGTTCAGATCCTCCTCACCAGGACTAACTCAATCACCTCCTAATTGGTCTGCCAGCCTCAAGTCTGTCCTCACTCTAATTCTTTCTCCACACAGCTGCCAACGTGACTGACCAAAAGCATAGGACTAACCACATTACTTGTCTGCTCAGGGTGCATTAGTGACTCTCTATGGGCTCTTTGATAAGGTATAAATTCCTGTTTTGGACATTCAAAGTTTTCCATTACTTTACTCTAACCAGTCTTCATGAACTGATTTCATATTAGCACTCCTGTCTCACCTTACTCGCTACCGTCTCACTAGTAGCTTTGTCTATCTAGAGATATCTCCACCCTGAGGTCTGCTCTTATAATTGCTAACGTCCTTAGCTAGGCTGCCATTTTATGAGGGGCTGAAGTCATGGCTCACTTCACTCCTGGTTAGGTTCAATCTACTGACTGCTCTACATTCTTCTAACCTGCAACTTAGTGCCTCAGGCCCTTCTACTCCCCCTATCACTTTCTAGCTTTCCTTTATGTTTGGTCTTCCTCTAATAAAATGTAACCTTCTTGGTAGTAAGGACTATTTTGTTATCCTATTTCTGTATCTTCATTGCTTAGCATAATAAGTGTGTTCTCGCTCTCCTCTTTCTCTCTCTCTCCCTCTCTCCTTTCCCTCTCTCTCTCTCCCTATCTCTCTCCTTTCTCTCTCTCTCTCCCACTCCCTCTCTTCTCTCCTCTCTCCCTCTCCCCCCCTCCTCTCTCTCTTTTCTCTCTCCTCTCTGTCTCTCTCCTTTCTCTTTTCTCTCCCTTTTTCTCTGTCTCTAATCCCCGTCTGTCTCGATCTCTCTCTCCCTCCTTCCCTCTCCTCCTTCTCTCTTTCCCTATCTCCCTCCCCTCTTCCCATTTATTCCGTTCCAACCAAACTAGCCGACTTCTTGTTTCCTGTACATGATATTCCACCCATGTCCTACTTCTCCACCTTTGTATAGGCTGTCTCCCATGCCTGGTATTTTCTTCCTTTCCTCCTCTGTGTCTTAAGACTCCTACCTCCTTTCAAGGGCTCAGCTTAAGTGCCACCTCATGAAAGGAGCTTCTCTTGATCCTTTATGCTGTTAGTAACCTCCTGGTTTCAAATTACTTTGAATTTACTTTGTATAACTTTGTATTTACCTACCTAGGTACATGTTGTTTTCTTTCAGTAGAATAAATGCAGCCTGAGGACAGGGACTGCTTTGCTGAGGCTTTTGTAACTCCAGGACCAAGGATAGTACCTAGCACAAAATGAGCCCTAAGTGAAGGCTTACTTAACTTTGTTAGTTTAGCACCCTACCCCATCCTATTCCCTCCCCTCCCCCCAGTTCTATCCAAATGGATTTGTTTGGTAATGCTCAAGGCCATTTACATGATCTTGCTTGATGATGGTTAATGCTACATGCTTCCCAGCAAGAAATTCAATCTCTCTAAGTGTAACCGGATGAGCTCTGTGTCTTTTCCTCTTGGCTCCAGCTGGCTGCCAGCTCAATCTGATGATTGATTACCCTTGGCATCTGAACCTTGTTTACATTAATGGCAGTTTCCAAATTGAATCACAGAAAAGCTTTCCTTATTTCAACTATGAACTTGGTGGAACTGGAGGAGGCAGCCAGACAGTGAAGTCAGCAGCCCATTATTGGGGCTGATCTTGTCTCATAGTTGAAATGCTGGCATAGCTTGCTAGATGAATAGTGATGGTGCTGGTATGCAGGCAGATCCCAAGAGCTGGAGGCTAGCAACCATGTGTGTGTGTGTGTGTGTGTGTATGTGTGTAAGCAACCTTCATTGCTTGGCCTTACAGGGGATTTTTGGAAAGTATTACATTTATTTGTTTTTATACATTTAGGTATTTCTCACTTTTCTGTTTAAATGGAAATATTGAATAGCAACCCAGAAACCACACCCTCCAACAACCTGAATGTCAGTGATTAGAACAGGATTTGAGACTATAAACTGAAATAAAATCCATGACCCTGAGTTTTCCTGGTTCCTGTCTGTGACAGAGAGGCTGTGTAGGATGGCTGATGGGATACTGGACTTGTCAGGGAGGCCAGGGTGCAAAGCTTACTTCAGACACTAGATATGTGATTCTGGGCAAGCCATCCCCTAGGTGCTTCAGTTTCCTCATCTGTCAAAATCAAGGGGCTGAGCCTCATGGTCTCAAAGGTCCCTTCTATAAGCCTATGATACATTAAGATGTTAGAGAAGGCGATGCTTAGCTATACCGCCAAGAAGAAATCATCATGAACTCCAGCTTATTTTCTTTCAGTAGAAAAGACTGCTGTATTTGTATCACTTTACTCAATCCTCCCCATACATGATATTCCAGTTCCTGCTGTTACACAAGCCCAGGATGCCCTTTTTCATCACCTAAAACTCTTAGAATTGCCGGCTTTCTTCCAAGTCCAACTCAGTGTTCCCTCCTACACAAGAACTTTCACGATCCCCCTTCCTCTCCCAGTTGTTAGTGCTATCTCTTTTGTGAATTTACTTTGTATATAATTTGTATTTACTAATCTTAAAACATATTGTATCCCCACCAGTATCATATAAGCTCCTTGAGAGCAGAGAATGTTTTGAGTTTTTTCTTCTGTGCCCCCAATGTCTAGCCCAGTGTTTGCATAACAAGTGTTTAATTGGATTGATCATGTCTTTTTACATGGAAATGGAAGAAAACAAAATATCAGATCAATAAGAAGTTAAAATAAATGGGTATTTCACAGGTCAACATTAATGAAAAGCTGCAGGATCCTTAGTTATAATTCCCCATCACTGCTGAATAAATTCTTTCTTACCAAACCTTCTCTAGCAAGTCCACTACTCCATTGCAAATAATCTTATTAAAGTCATACACTTTATATGGCAAAATGTAAGAAATCCCTACGAGTGTACTTTGATACAGGCCGACATGGTACAAGTCACAACAGGCTGAATTTCTTGGTTGTAACTTAATTTCTTTTGCTGTCTGTTTTAATGGCATAACCCATCCCGCTCAGCCGGAACATTTGAGCTCCATAACGAGTCAGAAAGCAAGCTGACCAGAAATTATGGGTGAATTTTCCAAATAAGAATGGCATGTCAGTCAGAAGACTATATACTATACAATGGAAAAACAAAACAAAACACTTACCTTAAAAGCAAATTTCTCCTAAGATGGATTTACTATAGTTGCAATTTACAGCTTTTTTTTTTTTGATTGTCAGATTGGAGTTTTCTCTGGCGTACCAGTCTTGCTGTGAAGGGAGAAGGCTCAATTAAAGCTTCTCCCTACACTTGCTTGTCTGCAGTGGTGCAGCTGGCTGGGAGATGAAGTCCGAAACACGCCCTCTAAACCAACTTTTCCTTCCACATAAAAGACTGCCAGAATAATTTGAACGTTTATGACTTTTTTGCCCCTCCAGATTCCTACAAAGCAGATGTTCTTATCTTGATCTCTATTTACCTCAGTTCCTTCAGCTGTAAAATGGGGATTAAAATAGCACCTCTCTCCCAGTGTTATTGTGAAGATAAAATGAGAAAATATTTGTAAAGTGTTTACTGCAGTGCCTGGCACATATAAATGCCAGTGATCATCATCATCATCATCACCACCAATGTAGTGTGTTGCTGTGTTATATTCTTTTCTATATATTTTGACCAAAAAAAATTGCAGAAGTGGGACAAAAGATCAGGAAATATTTGTGTACATCAACAATTATACAATCTTTGTCACTTGGCATTATGACGATGAATATTCTAACATCCCCCATGCTGGAATTCTCTTCCTCTTCACATCTGATCTCTGAGAATCCTTTCCTTCAAGCTTCAGCTTCAATGCTACTTCCTAGAAAGATCTTTCTAATTCTTCTAGTTCTAGCCTGTCCTTCCCCCCCTTATCTGTATATATTTTATATTTGTATTTATGTTGTATACATTTTATATTGGGCATGTTTTATATTTAGTTATCTGTGTACATGCTATTTTGTCCAAGTGAAATATAAGGTCCTTTGGGTCAAGAACCATTTCATTTTTTCTTTGTATCACCAGCACCTAGCCCAATACAGAGCACAAGAATAGGTCCTTAATGAATGCTTGTTAAATTGATTAATTAAAATCAGAAGGTAGGCGTGGTCAGGTGATAGAATTCTGGACCCGAAGTGATAATTTTCAGAGGCTGGAGAGATGGCAAGAGCCTTGTGTCTGTTCTCCATCACCATCATTTATTTTTCTATGCTGTTTGGTTAAACTGGTGGATTGTCTTGTTAATCTAGTAAAAGTAAGCATGTCAGTAGGGTCTCATAAGCTATGATTTTGAGTGGATGGTGAATCACAAAGTGAAGGTCTTACACGTCTTACAAATGTCAACTGCCATCTTGGCCAGTAAAGTCTATTTTGTACCAGCTCCAGATTCGTCCGTTGACCTGCATATCCCAAATCATCAGAGATTCCACAGCTATAGATGAGTATGCCTTGGGTAGTACCATCTGCTTTCTTGAACCTGGGGTGGGATCAGTAGTGGTACTTTCTGCCAAGTACTCTCTGGAGAATGAAACATTCATCCTTGAGGGCCACACCCTCGTTTTTTTAGCTAAATCATTCTTTTAAAATTTGTATCATGCGCTTGTTCTGACCAAGTCATCTAAGGACAAGGCAAGAAAAAATGATTCCATACAACGGAATTCTTGTCCAGTGAGGGTCCAGTGACTGGTGAAAGTCCTAAACTTTCAGCTACAAGTCCACATGTTAGTGGCCCAGCAACTTGTGTGTCACCTGTCACCTTTACTATTCCTGTAGGGTATCACCATGGTGGTTGGCAAATGTAGCTTAGGTTATTTATTGCAACAGTCTGCTGGTGGGTCTCCCTGCCTCAAATCTCTCTTCACTACAGTCTGTCCTCAGCTCAGTTGTCAAATAGCTTTCCTAAAATGAAGTTTCACTATGTCACATACTCCCTACCCCCTTTAACAAACTCCCACAGCTCCCTATTGCCTTCAAAATCCATTGTAAAATCCTCTAGTCGGCTTTCAAGGCCCTTCATGAACCCAGTTCCTTCTTACCTTTCAGTCTTAGACCTTACTCCCCCTCCACATACTCTGCTATCCAGTGACATCGACCTCCCTCCTGTTCTATGTACATTCCTCTCCCAACTCCAAGCATTTTTTTAGGCTATACTACATACCTAGAACTCTTTTCCTCATCTCTTCCCCCTGGCTTCCATCAAATCTCCGCTAAAGTCTCACCTTCTGAAACGGGAATCCTTAATGTCCCCCTCTCTTGAATGTCTCCAAAGTATCCTGTCTGTATCTTGTTTGTTCATAGTTATTTGTATATCCTCTGCCCTATTAGACTGTGAGCTGCTGGAGAGCAGGATGCACTTATCTTCGTATCTCAGAGCTTAGCATATGCCTGGTACTTAATAAATGCTGTTGACTGGAGCTGAGTCTTCTCAGAAGGTAGTACACATTTAGCTCATGACTGCCTTCTCTGCAGGTAGCATACATTTTAGAGCTAGTTGGATTACCACGGTGATTGCTGACCGCCCATATTTGAAAATGAGCTCCATGTTCAGTCTCAAAAATTTGTCAGGGCAGCCTGTTTCAAAGCCAAGAACTCCAGTAGAGACAGAACAAATCTCATTACTAGTAAGCCCTCTACTGGCAAAGGCAGTGAGTTTCAGAATCAGATATAAAACTGCTCCCAGGCTTTTTAGGGTGGCTTCACCCAGTAACATAAAAGGCAGGCTTGCTTTCTGCAGGTACCAACACCGATGCCTGGGGGAGGACTTGACCATCTCTGGAGAAAGCTTGGCTTTACTTTTTTCTGTTTATCTCTTATCCGTCTATAGACACAGCCCTTCTAATGTCCTATGTACAACATACCATCCCTGTTCTAATGATATTGACTCTCCATAACGTCCTGGGCTCAAGGCTCAGAGCAGCGTGCCTGGCATGAAATAGGCGCTTAAGAAGTATTCGCAGCTGTCAGAACAAGGATCCCTCATTTTAAGGATCTCTCCCGCGGGTTTGGCGGAGTTTCTCTGGTCACCCATAAAGTCGGGAGCATTTCTAGGCTTGGCGGCTGGCCCAAATCAAAGGGAGCCAGCGATTCTCGGGTCCCAGCCCTGTCACCTTTCAGGGGGCAGCTCCAGAAGCCACACTCTTCCCCAGAGGCAGGCGGTGCTTCAGGTCTGTCCTGGGGGCAGTCACCAAGAGCCCATGGGAGCCATAACGGGGCACATGCACTGGGTATGACAGAGCCCGCGCACCTGGAGCTGACTTTTCAGCGGCCCGAGGTTACTCAGCCAGTGCGCCAGGTAAGCGCGCACCTGAGCCTGCCTGTGTTTGGGGGGCTGCGGGGGGGACCCACGCAGAGGGAGGTGCCCCAGACGGGCCGCTGGGTCAGGCGTGTCCTCTGGGATCACCGACAGAGCTGGAGGGGGCCGCAGTGCGCCATCATTTTACAGATGAGGTAACTGAGGCCCTTCCGGGAGCACGTGTCCGAAGAGGGGGGATGGGAACTCAGGCCTGCGTCCCCGCACTGGTGCGGGAGCTCCAGAGGAAGGATGGGGAGGACCTCGCGACCTCCCGCAGCTGGAGATCCCCGGGGCTCCCCCGACACAGACTGTGTGACGTCAGGGGAGTCCCCTTTTCTCTGGGCTTTGGGGGAGAGAGGGGGTGGGACCGCGTGACTTGGCTCCCGCTCTGGGCGAGCCCCGCCTCTCCCCCTAGAAGGCCCCGCCCCAGTCCCTTATGCCCCGCCCCTTACGCGCTGCAACCCAACTCGGTCTCTCCTCCGCCCCCTTCCGCCGCTCGGCTTTCTCCCCGCCCCCCGAGGACGTTCTAGTGGTCGCGCTGCTGCGGGCGGGGGCAGCGTCTCTCTCGGATTGGCGGACGCGGAGGCCTGGCCGCTCCTCATTGGTGCGCAGCGCGGCGGCAGCCGTGTGGACGCGCGCCAGAGCGGACGGCGCTTTGTTGCCTCAGGGGAAAGCCGGGGGGCGGGCGGCGGTTGCTGGAGCCCAGGAGGCGCCGGGGCCGGGCAGGCCGGGGCCGGGGGCCGCTTCAGCGCGGCAGCGGCAGCAGCAGCCATGAGCGGCGGCGTCTATGGAGGAGGTGAGCGCGGGCGCGGGCCGCGCGGGCCCCAAAGAGAGCCGGGCCCGAGAGCGCGGCGTGGGGGTCGCGGGCGGGGGCCCAGAGCAGGCGTTCCCGCGCTCCGGCGCCGCTCAGGGAGGAGGGGAGAGGGGGAGCCCCGAAGCCCCTGCCGGAAGGCCTGCCCGGCCTCCCCATGGTCCCGGAGAGGGCAGCGGCCGGGCGCCGTCACCGCAGCGGGGAGGGCGCGGGCCTGCGGGCGCCGGCGCTGCGGGGCCCCGAGGCCCAGAGAGGGCAGCCAGCCGCGTCCTGGCGCCCAGCACCAGCCCCCGGCACGCCGGGGTCGGAAGGGGGAGGGCCCGGCCGCACCATGCGCGCCCGGGGTATGGGGGAGGGGCGGCGGCCACCGGCGGAGAGAGCGCCCCGGCACCGGGTGGGGCCTGCCTCGGAGCCCGAGATGGCGAGGGGGCCTTCGCATCCGCCGAGAGGACACGGAGGGGCCGCCTCAGGGCCAGGGCCCAGGCCCTCCGGGTGGGCTCCTGGGGGGTGCTGGCACCTTGTGGGCCTTCAGTGCCCTTTGTCAGGTCTCGGGGGACTGCTGGGCCGGGATGGTGGGTTCTGATGGGTCATCGAGTCCGGACTCGTCTGGGAGACGTGCGGAAGTTCCAGGCGGGTCGGGGACCTCCCCAGGACCTGGCGTCGCCTTGGTGACGATCCGAAAGAGCAGCCGCCGTTCTGAGAAGGGCCTTGGGTCTGGCCAGACTGACCCAGAAGGTCAGGAGCCCCAGGCGGCCCCTCCCTCCCAGGTCCGGCTCTGCAGACCCCGGGACCCCCGGGACAGCGGACTCTCGGAAGTCGTTGTGTGCTCAGGACACTGGTAGAGAAACCTGGGGCGTTGGGTTCAGGAGATGGAGCAGGGAGCGAGGGTCTGTGGTCTGGGCTCAGAGACCTTTGTTGGGCTTTTCTGCGCACCTCGTGAGGTGAGGCGTGGTAAGAACCGGGCCTGGCAGCTGTCGGGCTGGACACCCCCGGTTAATTGTCTGAAATGGGAGAGTCACCTGGATGGTTTCACAAGGGGTTCACCCCGGCTGCATTCCTTGCTGCCTTATCTTCATTAGCTCTTTCTCTAGCTCTCCTGAAGCTTGGCTAAGGGGCCTGTCCTGTGATACACATTATTTCATTTTGTTTAGTATTGAACAACAGACGTATTCGACCCTTCTGCTCCTATGGTTGTGCTTGGTCTTTGACGTCAAGAAACACTGAAGGGGTTTCCTCTGCGCTCAATTCCAATGGAAAACAGCTCAAGGGTTGTGGGCATGGGGATGGTTTTGAAAATCAGTGCATTTCCAGTTTATAACGTTTTGCCTCTACTAGACCATGCTGTTCAGAAGCATGTACCAAGTGTTTTAATGTCTCTGCTTCTGAAAAAAGATAACATGGTGGGAATAATACAAAATCAAAGTTAGCATGGCTTTTGTCCACTTTGAGCATATATCATAAGATAATAGACAAGTTACTTAGAATCTCTTTAATTCTCAGTTTTCTTCCTTTACAAAAGCACCAGGAACCAAAATTATAGGACAGGAGCCACTTCTAGGTCCTCTTTTTACATGTGAAAAAACTGAGACCCAGTGGTGTGCGATGATCTACCAGAAGATCACACTTGAATTTCAAGCAGTCGGTTGACCAGCCAGCATTTGTTGTTTTAGTATAAATTCTTTTTCTCCTTCAACTGCTTCAGTTCATCTGAGTCTTCCCAGTTTTCTTTCAAGTCTCTTTGTCTTTCAACTTACTATGCATGTAATTTGTTCATCCTTTCTTGATTGATTGATCAGTGCACCTTTAGTTTTCAATTCTCTGCTACTAGAAAAAAGAGCTATTATAAATGTTTTTGAACCAGAGAGAATTTCCTTTCTTTGGGGTGTAGATCAGACCTAAGAGTGGTATTGCAGAGTCAAAGGGTATGCACAGTTTAATCATTTTTATGTCGTCATTCCAAATTGCTTTCTAGAATGGCCAGACCATTCACAGCTCCACCAGGAGTGCATTAATGTGCCTGATTTTCTATTTAAGTACCTGCCTTGTGCCAGACTCAGGAGGATACAAAGACAAGAAAAATGAAATAATCTCTGCTGTCAAGATGCTTACAGTGGTTTGGGGGAGACAACACATCCATTTATGAGCATATACTGAATAAATACAAGGCTTTTAGGGAAATAGTGCAGTAGTAGCTGGGAGAAGTGTGTAGAAAGTGGTATTTAAGCTGTTTCTTGAAGGAAATGGGGTACGCCTCCCCGCCTACCTACATTAGAAGAAATGGCAAGGGAAGATTTTTTAAGTGTGTAAAACTTCTTTAATATACTAAATGTATTAAAACTTTTTAGGGTTAAAAGAGAAATTTCAGTGTGATTATTTCAAAATCACTGTTATTTTGGAGGTATTTATAGAAAACTATCCAGTGGGGAGCATATTTTTCTGAAGTACCTAGATTGCAGTTTTTCAGCAGCAGTAACAAAAATGTGACTAAAACCTTAATGTTTAATTGAATAGTAAGGCTGTATCTCTAGCTTATTTATTTTTTAAAATCTAGATAATAGAAGTAGCCCCTGGATGGTAGAGGCAGGGTAGAGGACTTTGTTCTTAAGGATAATTTTCTACATAAACTTTTATGAGATGGTTATGCAAGTCATTATATTAAGTAAGGAAACATAATTACATACCTCTGACTATTTTTCATGTTTTTGAGCAGTCTGTATAGCTCTAGTATATGCAGTGGAAAAGATTTTCACAAAGTACCTGTAGCCTCTATGTCAACAGCAATTTCCCCTCCCCCCCATTCATCTTGTGTATTTCTAGATGTTATATTAAATAATATTTTAAAGTAGGTTATCATTGGTGGAATAGTGGTTTTAGTTCCAGGCCTGGAGTCAGGAAGATTGCTCTTTCATGAGTTCAAATATAGCCTAAGACACTTGCTAGCTGTGTGACCCTGAGCAAGTCACTTAACACTGTTAACCTCAGTTTCCTCATCTGTCAAATGAGCTGGAGAAGGAAATGGCAAACCACTCCAGTATCTTTGCCAAGAAAACCTTCAAAGGGGTTGTGAAGAATTGGACATGACATGACTAAACAACAACAACAAACCATATTCTGAATACAGTCTGGTAGTTAATACCCCAGATATGCAGGCAGGTTTCAAACTTCATCATATCCACTTTTCTAACATCTCTTGCATCTCTCCCCTTCTTTTTGCTCACTTGACCAACACTATTTTATCACCTTTGACTATTGCAGTAATCTCCCAACTGACCTCCCTGCCTTATCTTTCTTCATGCTCCATCCTCTACACGGCTGCTGAAATGATGTTCCTGAAGCACAGGTCTGACCATAAATTACACTCTACTATTTGGTAAACTTCAGTGGGTTCCTATTGCGTCCAGGGTCAAATAGAACACGCTTTTTGTCTTAAAGCCTTCATAACCTTGCTCCAACTTACTTTTTCAGTCTTATGTATCATTCCCCTTCCTCCATACTGTACATTTCAGTCTAAGCAGTATTCCTTTTCCTTACACACAATATTTCATCTCCCATCTCCATGCCTTTTTACTTTGCAGTTCCTCATGTCTGGAATGCAGTCCTTTCTGCATTGAGTCATGAGTTACTTGAAGCTGCTAGTAGTGCCCTTTCCCCCACTCCAAATTACTTTATCTTCTATATAAACTTAGGTACTTATCATCTCCTCTGGTAGAATATAAGCTCCTTCAGAGTAATGACTGTTTCATTTGTCTTTGTAAACCTGGAACTAGGACACTGTTTAATGATTTTATTTTAGTATAGATCTTTGACTATTGGTATAGTGAACTCCTAGTGAAGACATCCCTTCTACACATATAGATCAGCAACTTCTGTGTAATGGTTGCTTTGAGGTCCTGAGAGGTTAACAAAGTTCCCTCGACAGTCATACACCAGCATATATCAGAGGCCAGACTTGGATCAGATCTTCCTCACTCCAAGATTTGCCTAGCCACTGTGCCACACTACCTCTCATTTGGTGCTTTAAAAATGTTCATAGATACATTGTTAAGTTAGGCTGTTTTATACAAAACTGGCTTGTATAAAATCTGAATTTGATTTATAGTCAGCATTAAATATTTGCTTAAGTATTTTTTTCTTACAACAAGATTTCATTTTAGGGATGTAGCCTCTTAATATTTGGACCTTTAAAGGAAATTGAGATGTATTCTATATTATTTTTCTCTTATTTATTTCTAAGATTTTAGTCACAAATTTGTACCTACTGGTTTCAGTTTATATATCACCTATCAGGATTCCCATGTCACTTCGAGGGGTGTAAAGATTAATGTCCAGGACCATTCCTGGAACTGTATCACCAAATTAGAGAGTTAATTTGTATAAAAACCTTCATTTTCACAATATTAATTTTATTGCTGAGCCTGTAAAAATTAGATATAGACTTTTAAAAAAGCCATGAAACAAAAGTCATCATAACTTTGATTTTTAGGAGACAGATGAATCACAAGGAAACAAGCTGGCATCCAGGATTTAAATGGTTTGGCAAGAATTAGTATACATTAATCCTCTTTACCATATAGATCCCTAGAGCCTGAAAAATTGTGGTTACTATTTAGGGTGACCTAGAGACATGATAAGTCCCTAATGATGACTGTTAATGGTGTTAGCTTGTACTTGTATGTTATTTTATGATCAGAAGACACTAGAGTGTGCATTAGCAGTAACATCACAATAATGGCATTTTAAAATCTGCTTGGCAAACCTTATGAAAACTTTTACCAGTAATTTATTTTATCCTCACAACAATGCTGGGAGGTAGGTGCTATGTCCATTTCACAGATGAGGAAACTGAGACAGACAAAGGTTAAGTGACTTGCCCAGGGTCACACATCTAGTAAGTGTCTTAGACTGAACTTGACATTTCTGGCTCCATCTCTCATTACTGTGCTACCAGTAGTTAGTTAATATGTTATTGCATTGATTCTCTTAACAACCTCTGAAGCAGAGAGGGTACTTATTATCTAAACATGAAGCAGACAAGTTTATATTTTTATCTTAGAAGCAATGAGAGTCACTGGAGTTAATGGAGTAGAGGAATGTTATGGTCAGATCTGTGTCTAATGAAAATCACTTGCAGGATAGACTAGATTGGGGGAGATTTGAAATAGGAAAACCAATTAGGGGCTGTAGCAATCATCAAGTAGAGATTTCATGAGGGCCTGAACTCCAGTAGTATCTGTGTGTAAGAGTGGAGCGTGTCAGGGAAGCCAGATGAACATCCGAGTTTTATATTTCCCTCATTTTTAGGATTGGTAGGAAAGGGGAAGGTAGGTCCAGACTGGGAACTATTTGGTATTTGGTGTAGAACATGAGCACTAATCAGCACATGGGGCAGGAATGACAGTTATGTTAGTGGGGCTAAGATAAAAACTAGCCTTAGTATAATGGATCGTGACCTGTGGAGTGATAGGAGAGAAACTTAAAGAGGTAAAACTAGCCAGAGCAAGGAGGGCCTTGAACATAAGGCTCAGGAATGGGAACTTGATTCCAGAGGCCATTGCTGAAGAACCATTGCAGCTTTGCAAGTCAAGGAGGAAGATGAAGATGAAGATGGCTTTGTAAGAAAGTTGATGCGGTAGTGATGTGCAGGATTAATTGACGTTAGAGGAGCAGAGATGGAGAGTCATTCAGGGGCCATGCTAGGGGAGGAGTTGGACTACGGTTAGTGGTATTGATCAAGGTATCAAAAGCTGAAAATGTCAGGTCAGGCCTGGGCATTTGGATTTGGGGAGTCATTTATGTAATAGTTTTTATTTATATCACCAAAACACCTTGATCTTCCACTAAAATCCTGTTTTGTATTTTATAATGGCAGTACTGGCTGATCACTCCTGGATGATTAGGTTTTGTAATGGCCTGATGGCCTTTTTTCTCCATAAGGATCTGTTCAGTTCAGAGTGCTATGTTGACCATATGATGTTGAATACTTCAGTCATAAATCCTCCAGAAGAGTGTCTAAGTGATAGGGACATTGGGATCTGTGTTCATGGAAATCATGGACACTTTAGCTTTTATTGTTTCATGTGTTTAGAGCTAGAAGTGACTCCAGTATTGCATATCTGTCATGAGTAAGCATTGTTCTCCTTTTTAAAAATAAGGAATTAGACTCAGAAATTATTTGACTTGTTTGAGGCCCCACAGCTAAATGGCCGAATTGAGACAGGTTTTTTTTGACTGTACAGTCTCTTTTACCAAATGTATTGTGCCAATGAATATGAGTTAGTAGACATCTAAGGTCTCTGATGGGTAGAACAATAATATTTTAACGGGAACAAGATGTTTTGACTTACTGAGTTTTCTGGTAAGCTCCAGGTTTAATTAAAGGTTAACCGAAATACTGAGCCCTGGGGACTTTTAGAGTTAGGGAATTGAAACATTGAAATTGAATTGAATTGAAAATGAAGGAGATTTAAAAAAAAAAAAAGAGGCTAAAAAGGTCAGAGGAAAAACTAAGTTAAGGAAGCCAAAGGAAATGTTTCAAGGAATTTGTCAGGATTGTAAAATAAGCAAATTGAGCCAAGGCTACCAGTTAAGAACTTGTGTTCTTAACCTGTGGAATTCTTGTTGAGAAGACAGTGTGAAGACTGTTTTTGGCAGCTCAGTGGCACAGGGGATATAGAGCCTCACCTGGAGTCAGGAAGGTCTGAGTTTATAACCAGCCTCAAGTCGTTTAGTAGCAGTGTTACCCTGGACAAGTCACTTAACCTTTTCTTGCTTCAGTTTCCTCCTCAATAAAACGGTGATAACCTCCTAGGGTTGTTGTGAGCATCAAGTGGGATAATATATGTAAAACATTTAACGTAGTGCCTGGCACAAGGAAGTGCTATGTAAATGTAAATTATTATTAATAGCTATTTTTGGATAACTAAATTAGTTATCTGTTAATATATAATTATGATTAGGATATGTTTTAAAAACATATTTGGAAGCTTTCACTTATGGGTTTTAAGTATAAAGTTTCCAAAACAAAATTCATCTATATTAGTCTGTATAATAGATTCAATTTAAAATAATTTCATTTTCATTATTTTTCACAAGGCACTCGGGGTGTGTGTATGTGTGTAAAACTATATTTGGAATATTTTTATTCTACTTTATATGGAGTACTTCTACTTTGATTACTTCTTGCCCTTTTTGTCAAATGTCTTTGCAGGACTGCCATTTTTTCACATGATGCATAAAAACAGGACCCAGGAGAGCTTAATTCTTTGTTTGACTTCATGTGTTAAAATAAATCCATTTTTTGTTTAATTTAGAGTTCCACATTCGTGCTACTAATAATGTAATACTTTGTTTTTAATTCCATGTTTTACTTTATATTATTTAAACAGAGTGTATTTTAACTCTTTAATATTGAAATGATAGTGTTTACTGGCTACCTACTTATAATCTTTTTTTCATCCTTGTAGATGAAGTTGGGGCTCTTGTTTTTGACATTGGCTCCTATACAGTGAGAGCTGGCTATGCTGGTGAGGACTGCCCAAAGGTAAATATAAATGTTGGGTTGTAGGATATGCATAAAAATATCACTGTGTAGCTTTAAATAAATTCAAGAAGTTTTTATGTGGAGCAGTATAGAAACAGGGCTATATAGTTCAAAAGAAAACTACTTCATTCAGCAAGAATTTATTAATGCTACCATATGCCCCGGCCTTGTTCCAGGTGCTGAGAATCAAAAGACAGAGATGAAATAGCCCTTATCCTTAAGAAGCTTACATTCTGCTGGGAGAAAACAGCATGTACACAGATAAATAATCTAAAAGTAGCTTCTCAGGGAGAGCAGTGGAAACTGTAGGGATCAGGACAGTTCTTGTGTAGGAGCCGACAATTGGGCTGAACCTTGAATTGGGATTCCAAGAATCTGAGTGACAAGGTGGCGGGGGGAGTGTATTCCAAGCACTGGAATAGCCACTACATAGGTGTGGAGATGGGATAAAGAGGATTGTGTACAGGGAACTTCAGGCAGGCCAGTTTGGCCCAAACAGAGCTCATGAGGAATTGGTGAAGCCTGACCTGTTTACATAGTGTTTGCTGCCTATTAGACACTTGAGAGATACTTGGCAATTGGCTACAGTTAGAATGATAGCAGCTACTTTAGCTGAGTAGTATAAAATTAAGATTAGAC
>CM053771.1:516918293-516981624 GCA_028658325.1 Potorous gilbertii | reverse complement strand
AATGACCACAGTGACCCTGTGAGGTAAACGCTATAGGTATTGTTCTAATTTTACAGACGAGGAAACTTGAGATTCAGAGAGTTTAAAAAATGTTTGCCCATGGTCACATAGCTTGCAGTCGTTGGAGGAGTCTATGAAGCTGCATCTGTCCTGATTCTGAATCTAGCACTCTTCCCGTGAAGGAGAGCAGTATGTACTGTAAATAAGCCTTTGTATGCCAAGTAGAGGAATTGACATTTGGTCCTAGAGGCAGCAGAGAAAATTTCTGGAGCTTCTTGAGCAGTGCAGTGACAAAATTAGATAGATCGCGTTGGCAGCCAGGTGAAGGCTGGATTGGGCAAAGGGAGTACAGGAGAAAGAGGAGGAGGTGGTTCTGAACTAGGGTGGTGGTTGTGTGAGTAGAAAGAAGGGGATGGATAGGAGAGGAATTCAGAAGATGGAATTCTTTTCACTTTTCTGCCTAATTGCATAAAGGGAAATGAGGTAGAGGAAAGAGTCAATGATGCCATAAAGCTTGTGAACCTAAGGAGAATAGTGATGCCTTCAGCAGAAAGAAGGAAGAGTTTTGAACATGTGGAATTTTGAGATACCTTTGGTACGATGTAGTTGGTAATGGACCGGAGCTCCAGAGAGCTGCTGGGGCTGGATATAGAGCTTTGGGAGTTATCTGCTTAGAGCTGATACTTGAAACCATGGAATCTAAAAGAGTATACCTGTAGAATAAGGCAGGGCAGAATTGGGGGGGGCGGAGAGGAGGTGGGCTAAGACACCCATGGTTATGGTATGAGTTGTGGAAGAAAGGTATTGTTATGTTGTGTCACCTTTTCCTGTTTCTTCTGTTGCAGGTTGATTTTCCCACTGCTATTGGTGTGGTACTTGAAAGGGATGATGGAAGCACATTGATGGAGATCGATGGGGATAAAGGCAAACCAGGAGGCCCCACTTACTACATAGATACCAACGCGTTGCGTGTTCCAAGGGAGAATATGGAGGCAATATCACCTTTAAAAAATGGAATGAGTAAGCTACTTTTTTCCCTTGGAAATAATGGCCAATACACTATTGGCATATCTTTTGGATGCAAAATAGTTTTTCTTCTTAGTAAAAAAAAAAAAAATACTACTTTGCTAGTTGCCCTGGATTTGTGAAGAAAACCAGCTGCCTTTTTCCCTTGGTAGGTCCAGGTTTCTTTTTACTTATGCTTGAAAATCAAATCACACAACTTTCCCTCTGTTAAAAACAAAATATAACATGTTAAAATATAGGAGGGGAAGGAATTCTAGTGGCAGGGTTCGCACAGAATATCTGGGATGCCTCTGCAGATTAGGTTATGGGGTTTGGTTTAATATTCTTGCTTTCATTTTACTGATGGGAATACTGAGGAACAGAGACAAAATTACAAGGGTATAAAGAAATCAAAACCAGGTCCTGAAACTCATTCACTACTGATAGCATATGTGAGATGCTGAGGCTGTCACATCTCCTAGTTCCTAGCTGGATAAAGTGAAATGTCAGAAATCCTGCCTGCAGCAGTTGTCATGTCCCCCAGGGCAAAGCCAACCTCCTGATTTTACCCAGTGAGCTTCTTCTTGCCTGTAAAGCTTCTCTTTTACTTCATACCCCCTTGGAGGTTCTCTTTCCTTGTCTCTGCTAGGAATAGGCACCAGGACTCTAGCAGGAAACCTTAAGTCTCCACAGTATTTTTAGCTTTCCTACACATTTCCTTTTTTAAAAAGTTTCCTTTATACATCTTTCCCCACTATAGTAATTTCCCTGTATACATACTCTCAGGAATAGTTCAGCAGAAGTTACTGAGAGAGCAGCCCCATCTTACATAATACCCAGAATTCTGCATTTGTAAGTCTCAGCCTCTCTACTGAGAGCAAGGGGGAGTGTATGTTCTCCAGGACTTTGGTCCTCCAGTTAATCAGGCTTTTGCTGCTTTATGGTAGCCTTGGAGGTGGTGTTCTTCTGTTCCGCTTTTTGGGTTTATTTTTTTCCTTCATCTTTCTAAAAGGTTCGCATGACCATATCAGTATTGCACAGCCAGGAAGGGCTCATGGGGACCAAGACATCTGCATTTAGGTGCCAGCTTTGCCACTTCATCTTGTGGCTGAGAATGACTCATTTATGAGATCCGTTGATCTCAGTTTTCTTATTGGCAAAATAAGGGGCGCCCTCTAGCATCTCTTCTAGTCTTAAACTTCTGTGGTTCTGCACACTTGTCACTGTTCTCTAATTCTTTCCTCTTGGTTTATTTTGTCTTCATAGGTTGATTGTAGGGTCCTTGAGGGATTATGCCTTATTCTTTCTCACATTTGAATAGTGTTTACTACAGATTAGGCACTTGATAGATATTTGGCAGATAGATATTACTAACTATAGTTAGTAATAATTAAATGCTTTAGCCTAGTGGTGTAAAACTCAAAAGGACCCTCAGGGCACATATTGACTTAGAAGTCCATAAATTAACATTATCTGTGTTGTATTTTTGTTTATTTTGTTAAACATTTCCCAGTAATGTTTTAATCTGGTTCAGGCAGCACTCAAGGTTTGACACCTCTGTTTTGCTCATAGTAAAAGCACTTTGTTAGCCTGTGATTGAATGATCATAGTCCCTTCATGAGGTTAGCACTGCCAGCATAATTATTCTAATTTTGCATGAGGAGAGTGAAGTTCAGAGAAGTTCATTATTTGTCTCACTTCACCCAGAGTGATTATTAGAGGAAGAGTGTAAACCTGGCCTTCTGGTGCTCTTACCTCTTAACTGTGGTGCCTCTAAATTAGACTTGTCTTCAGGGCTACTTGGTACAGGGTGTCCAGTAAAGACCTTTAATTGTGGGAAATCCCAGACCCCTCAGGCGTTTATTGAGCTGTGTTGTACTTTTCCATCCTGGAGATGTTTTATTACAAAGGGTGGAGGGATCAAAGGAAAGACTTTCTGGAAAATGAAATCTTCTTTTTAAGTGCATTTGTGAATTGCTGTTGAGGTCTTCTGGGTTTGGTAGATAAATTGTTGGATTGTATTTTAAAATATTTGGCATATTTGTCTTTAAACTGTTAACTTTGTCATTGCAGTTGAAGATTGGGACAGCTTCCAAGCCATTTTGGATCACACTTACAAGATGCATGTCAAATCAGAAGCCAGCTTGCACCCTGTTCTAATGTCAGAAGCACCGGTGAGCTAAGGCAGAGCTTCTATTCTCGATTTCTCTTTAACAGTTGTTTTTTTTAGTCTCAAAAACATGTGAGGTGTTTTATCTTTCTTTGGTTAAGGAACTTAATATAGATATTCACATTCTTCCCCGTTTTTGTTAGCAACTTAAAGTTTATTGAACTTTCTAAAGAGGGGCACTTAGTTTTTAAAGAAAAGATGATTTCAATTGGAATTTAAAGAAGATGCCTTTATTTTTAGCAAAATACCAAATTTAAACGTGGCATTAACTAAATAATGAAATAACATACATTTTGAGATTTGTTTGTTTCCATTAAGCTCTAGATCTGAAAGAAAGAGAATACAGTACATGTAACAGTGAAAAGGTAACTTGGACCCTTGTGTAACCTCTAACAAAAATGATAGCCAGTTTCATGCTGAATTTGAAAACAAAGAAGTATAAGTTTAATCTGTTTTAATAGCAATTTAGAATATGATGAATTTGGAGTAATTCAGTGAAATCTCAATATAGGGATACTATTTTTGGAAATGACTTGAACTTATCCTACATTTAGTTCACTTATTTGAATTCAGCAGGAATCTCATAGTTATCATTTTTTTCCTCCAAGAATTCCATTAACATTGGATTCATTTTGTGTACTTCTTTCACATTTTAGTGTATTAATTTCCTTTATATCTCAAAGTCTATTGATTGTCACTTTGATGAGAAATCATACATTGAACCAGAAATTGAGATTATCTGATGTCGAGAGTAACATAGTTCATTGAATAAGGAATTAGAAAAAACAGTGATTATATGTTGTGAAAATAGTTTTCTCTGATTTCTTTTTATTTTCATGATTGCTACACAAGTAAAAGGAGACTTTAATAACTTTTGGTTACTTATTTTAGGGTTCAGTGACTGGATACTTTGAAACACTTTGAGTACCTTTTTAAAAATGTCTGTAAGAAGTCTGATTTCATTTCCTTTTACTTGGAAGATTTATTTTTATTTTTAAGAACTCATAGCAAGAGATACATAAATTGAAACCTAGTTTAATGATGAGCTTTCTTTGCCAAGCCAACAATGACTTTTGATTATATAAATCTTGGATGTTGATTACTTTGCTTCTGTGTTAGTGAGTCTTGAGATTATTAGCATGTTTAAATTATGAACTAGTCACACTTAAGTATTGTTTTTTCTCCTTCTTCCCCTTTTTCTCACTCAACCCCCAAGTGGAATACCAGAGCTAAAAGAGAGAAACTGACAGAGTTGATGTTTGAACACTACAACATCCCTGCATTCTTCCTTTGTAAAACTGCAGTTCTTACAGCGTATCCTTAAAAGATTGGTACTTGTGGGGCTTTTTTTTCAGAAGCAATATAAATGTGTTCATTAAAAGTAACACTGCTGGAATTGAGGCATTAATCAGCTCTTTCGTATTCACAGGTTTTTAGGCAGTTTGAGGATTGTCATGCTCTCATCTCTTTCTGCCTTTTTGGCATTTTTTTCTTCTCATTAGCATTGCTGTCCTAGAAGGTGAGAAGAAGAAAAAAGAAAGTCTGAGTTCAAATCAGTTACTTTGGCTGTTTGTTGGCAGCCCTGCTGGCAAAAGGTTCATTGATGGGGATTGTAGTAATGAAATACAAGCTTTCTTAGATTATCTATATTTTGTTAGCTATAGTTTTTTGTTTTCTTTTACCATAGAAAATTTGGAGTTGGCTTATAAATGCATTTAAGGAATTCAGTGAAACATTACTGAATGAATACTAATTGTATACACAAAGCATTCTGCTTGGCTCCTTATAGGATACGGAGATAAATGAAATATATCCATTCTCACTAGTCTAGCTAAGGAGACAAATATATGAAAAGTTTAGGACAAAAATAAAGACAAATAAAGGACAAAAATATAAGAAGTTTATGATTAATTTTGAATTGCACAGGTTGGTTGTTTTTCATTAAAAGCAGTAAGGAATGACTTCAGGCTTTATAGAGGAGGTGATGATATTTTGCCTGTATCTTGAAGGATGGGCAGGTAGGACTTGTCCAGGTGGAGAGGAGGGCATTCCTGACTTTGGACCATAATGAGTGAAAATAGTGCAGATGGTGGCAGATGATGATAACTTCTTACACTCACTAGCACATCCTAATTTAGAAAGGACTTCACATATATTACCTTCACTGTTTAAAGTGGCCTCTTGGGACAGTGAAACAAGCATTTAGTAAATGTGTACAGTGTGCCAGTTCTTAATGCTAACTGCTGTCAATACAGAGGAAGGCAGAAACAGTCTCTGCCTTCAAGGAGCTCACACTTGGAGGATAGAGAGATGTAATCGTAAGTTACCTATGGAGTAGATGGAGAGTGTCATTTGTCAACAAGAAACTAGTCTGTTTCATTAAAAAACCAACTTCATAAGCTTTGGTATTTAAAGAGGCTTTTGTCACATTGAACAGGATTTTTAGGTATATTGAAGTCATCTCCTTAACTCTTTAAACCTAGATTTGCTAACGGTCGTTCCACAGGGTTAATTTTGGATAGTGGGGCCACTCATACTACTGCCATTCCAGTCCATGATGGATACGTCCTTCAGCAAGGTAAATGTCCTGGAATGACACAGGCCATGTACACACATGATTTATTTAAAAACAAAAATCATTAGGCACTATCTGAGGAATTTTCAAGAAAAAATGCCTTTTGGTCTTACAGTTTTATAAAAGGTTGTTCTTTGGAATGCCGTATAGTTATTGTGGGTTTACTAGTGTGTTTCATTTGGGGCTTGGTGACCTGAGCGGCTGGTGTTATCTTCCTCCTCAGTGCCAGGAAACTTGATTAGGAAGTAATAACACTTGGGCATTCCTCGGTTTCCTACAGGCATTGTGAAATCACCTCTCGCAGGAGACTTTATTACCATGCAGTGCAGAGAACTGTTCCAAGAAATGAATGTAGAATTGATCCCTCCATACATGATTGCATCAAAGGTAAGTAATAATTGGATTGGCTGGGGATGGTTTTGTCATTTCTCCTGTCACCCTCCCAGATTTAAATCTTTGAGCTGATTCCATTCCTTTTGCTACCTCAGGAGGCCGTTCGTGAAGGATCCCCAGCAAATTGGAAGAGAAAAGAAAAGTTGCCACAGGTTACGAGGTCTTGGCACAATTACATGTGTAATGTAAGTAGTTGCTCTTCTCATGTGATCAGTCTGTAGTGTTTCTTTAGTGGAATGTGGGAAACATGATGTTAAAATGCGTAGTGTTAGAACTATTACTGCTCTGAGATTGGGTGAGTACTCCTGACCCCCTGAACTTCTAGTAACTCTCTTCCCCTAAAAAAAAATCCATCTGGTTATTTTGAATATCTTTTACACATACTTCTCTCCTCTACTAGACTGTAGGGTTCTTGAAGGCAGCAGCTGTCTTTGTATCTAGAGTGCCTGGCAGATAGTAGATGCTGGATTATTTTCCTGACATCTGGGTGTTTCATCTCTTTAGTAACATTTTATAAATAAAGTGGATTAGCTTATTTGGATGTATTTGATTCATGCCAAGTAGATAGCTTACAAAAGAATAGTGATTTGTTCTGGGTCTCATGAGTTATAACCTCATTTTTCTTTTGGGAGGCAGGATCAAATGCCGAAGAATGATTGTATTTCTAGGATATTTATCGAGCAGAGTCATGGTCCACTGTGGATTGGTTAGCTTCATTCTGTTTACTGGCCACTGGCATCTCCAATCCTGCCTGGTTGTCTTGTCTGTATGTGCTACAAGTCCAAGTGAGCAGGTACAGGTAGAGTAACATAGGCGCATTTTCTCTGCGCCTATTACAATCAAGGCCTGGGAGAGACCTTAAGAGATATCTAATACAATTCCCATTTTTCACAAATGGGGAAATCCAGGACTCAGGGTCTCTCACCTAGCATGTGCCTAACTGACTGAGTCATATTCAAAGTTCTTGAATAAGCTGGAATGAATTGTAAGCATGCAATTATGAAAAGTTTGGATCATGCCAGAGATATATCCTCTTTTTTTTTTTTTAATCTTAGAATTAAAGATAAAGATATTATAAAGATTTCTTGGGGGTATTAATTCTTAGAAAAATAATCAGATAACAACATCATCAAGGTTTCTTCTTTGAGAACCCAAAGAAGGCATTTTTTGGCTATCTATGGAAGGTTTCACCTTCTGTGCTGACATGAAAATTTAGTAAAATGTGAGATCACATGTATTTGTGAAATGTGTGTGGTGTATGTATTCAAATAAGTAACTCCTGGGCTATTTTTTCTTAGAAAAGTTTGCTTCCTAGGCAGAAAAAAAAGTAGACTTCTTATTTTTTTGTGCCGCTATAGTTTATGGCAGTGATTTGATTGGGGTTTGGTCTACTGCTGTCAACCCTGCCTGCTCAATTGATCAATAAAATTGTCTGGATCAGAAAAGCTCTTTACCCCCCTGATACGTGTGGGTGATGAACAGGTACATATAAAAAGAGGAAAGGCCTTCTTAGAGAGGAAGACTCTATATTAATATATTTGAATTCCCTAACCTGGAAGAGATAGCTTGTTTTAAATAGTAAACCCAGGGGAAAAAAACTAATTATTGTAGCAGATTTCTTTTCTTCAGGGGAGGAAGAGAGAAAAACTAGATCTTCACTTTTCATTGCTCTTCCTGGAACTTTGTTGTTTCTCTGCTTTCTGCTACTTCCCCATAAGGACAGAGGATTTTAGCTGGTGGCATGCTGAGTGTGAGTGTGGCTTTGCAACCAAGAAAGATAATGTTGCTTTGAGAGGCACGGCAGCCAGAATGACAGAGGGTCTAGTTATCTGTCCTCTACCCTACCCACATTGTGTGTTTGTTTCTGGGTTAGATATGTTAGGAAGGACGTCTTGATTTATCAGTTTATCAATATGACTGGCTGCCTGAAATGAGCAGGAGAGATTCCTGGATAGGTAAAAGTTGGACTGAATG
The DNA here is from genome assembly GCA_028658325.1 of Potorous gilbertii. NCBI lineage: Eukaryota > Metazoa > Chordata > Mammalia > Diprotodontia > Potoroidae > Potorous > Potorous gilbertii. The sequence continues at coordinate 516,973,507 of CM053771.1, read as the reverse complement.
GCCTCGGAGGTTATGTCCATAGGAAGATTCTGAGAGCTCCAGTGTTCTATAATATAAGAGTTCTGTTCAAATCTTAGCTAAATAACTTGTAAGTTTCCTAAACATACTTTTCAGCATCTGATACAGTGTTGCGTGCATGACAGGCACTTCATGTTTGTTGAAATATTGATTCTTTCAGAAGGAATTCTTTATTCAACACCTATTCTATGTGATATATATTCTTAAAGATGTTATATTTTTATGGCATTTGTAGTGCTTAAAGGTAATTTTATGCCTTAAAATCTACCCATCATAGGCATTAGGTCTTGTGTCACACAATAACAGTTTCTGTCAAATAATGATTAAATAAATGAAAGTAAATATTTGTTTTTAAAAAATCTTAACTGTTTTAAATTTTTTTCCCCTAGTGTGTGATCCAAGATTTTCAAGCTTCTGTGCTCCAAGTTTCAGATTCAACTTATGATGAACAGTAAGTTCTCTTTTTCTGTCTGTAAATCTTGTGACTTAACTTGAACTTTCATACTCATCTTTTAGAGGCCATATTTGTCTAGTGATTTACTTGACTATTTGTTTTATATCTCTTAGCTATAAAAATATTTGTGATTTTAGAAGTGGATAGGAGAGGATTGATTTTGTTTTTTAAGTAAATGGTAGCTTATGTTTGACTTTAAATATGAATTAAAACGTATCAGTTCAAAGAATACATCATTATTTAATACTGCTGAATAGTATATTTTCTTAAAGCTTCCTTGAATTTATTGCACTACTAGTTTTCTTCTTGTCCTTAAGCATTTTCAGTAGTTTCTCTACTACTTTTCCATCTTTTTAAATATTCCTGAATTTCTTTCCTCAGAGTGGCTGCACAGATGCCAACAGTTCACTATGAATTTCCCAATGGTTACAACTGTGACTTTGGTGCAGAGCGACTTAAGATTCCTGAAGGCTTATTTGACCCGTCTAATGTGAAGGTAACGATGGGGGTGGCATGGAATCTTTTTGTATAGTGCTGCCAGTTTGGTTCTTCTCCTTCATAGAGTTGTAAAGCCTGAGATGAAACAGCTTTTGATGTACATTATTAAAGTATGGAGTGTTGACTGATGACTATTCTTTTGTTTCAGGGGTTGTCAGGTAACACAATGTTGGGAGTCAGTCATGTTGTAACCACAAGTGTTGGGATGTGTGACATTGACATCAGACCAGTAAGTGTTAGCTTTTCCTTGTGTATCTACCTCTTCACTAGATATTTTAAAGTATATGATTGACATATGTACACTTTACAGTGATGATTTCTGTATTTGACAATTCTGTCTAGTTTTGTTTTAACCTGAGCTGTGGTGCATAAGACAAATAAATGTTCTGCAGACTCATTTAGATTTTGATCTTCATGTCTTAGATGTTGTGTTGTTTATCTCAGAGTCAATATAGTACTATGTTCAAATCAATTTAGTTGAAGAAACATTTGTCAAAGCCTACAGTGAGTCAGACCCTGTGCAAAGCTTACATTCTATTTCAGTCTCCACAAAGTCCTACTGTGAGGCCTCATCATAATATGGAGGTGTGATCGTGGGTTCTCAAAGGCTAGTCTGGTAGAGTTGCAAGCATTGGCAAGTTTTGCCATGCTAGAAGAACTTTGATTATGGTCCTGGCAACAGAGTGTAGAGACCAGTGACCTATATAGGTTGGTTACTAAGTTATCATGATAACTGTTGAATCCAAAAGAAAAGTGGTTATCAGTCCTATGAGGCCTCCTTTTATCAAATGGTAGTGGGGCAGTGCCAGTAGTGGAGACGGAGTGCTAAGAACATCACTGTCTTTAGACTATCTAATGTGGTGGTTCGGTCCTTTCAGTCTTGTCATACTCTTTGTGACCCCATTTGGGGTTTTCTTGGCAAAGATAGTGCAGTGATTTGCCATTTCTTTCTCCAGCTCATTTTACAGGTGAGCCACTGAGGCAAACAGGGTGACTTGAGGTATTGACTTAACTGTTGACCTGCATATGAGGTCTCTATCAAGTGACCAGTAGACTGATATTCTTTTGGAAGAACTGAACTACATAATTATGGTCATTCTTGGGATCAGTGAATCAGGGAGCATTTATTAAGTCCCTTCTTTGTAGTAGGCATTGGGCATGCAAAGGGAAAACTTGTCCACAGGAGCTTACATTCTGCTGGGGAAAACAACATGGATACAATAAGTGCTGTGTATACAAAGTAATTGTGGGGATGGGGGTTGGTTGGTTGGTTGTTGTCCTTCATTTCCGAAGAAGACCAAAATGACATCACCATGACAAAGTGAAGTTTCAGTGTGTCCCACTGTGGCTGATCAGACCTATACAAGCTTGGAATGCTCTACCACAGGTTGGGCACAGATAGTCTGTGTGAATTTTTGGGGTGGATATCCCAAATCTACACATTCTACATTTCCTTTGTGCTCCTTCAATTCTGCTTTGCTCATAGAGCACAGCACCCTTTCTGATGTGGGCATGCCATGCTGAGTGGTCCTGTGCCAATATCTCCCATGTCCCATAGTCAAATCCAGAGTTCTTGAGAGACCTTGAGAGTATCTTTGTATTGCTTCTTCTGACCACCATGTGATCACCTGCCCCATGTGAGTTCTCCATAAAATATTTGTCTTTTTGGCAAGCATACATTTTGCATTCAAACAACATGGCCAGCCCATCTCAGTTGCTCTCTCTGAAGCATAGTTTGAATGCTTGGCAGTTCAGCTCAAGCAAGGACCTCAATATCTGGTACCTTATCCTGCCAGGTGATCCTCAGAATCTTTCTAAAACAGTTCAAAGGGAAGTGATTCAGATTCCTGGCATGGTGCTCATAGATTGTCCGTGTTTCACAAGCATCCAACAATGAGGTCAGCACAGCGTCTCTGTAAACCTTCAGTTTGGTAGTCAGTCTAATACCTCTTCTCTCTCAAACGTTCTTTGGAGCCTTCCAAACACTTAAGCTAGCTCTGGCAATGCATGCATCAACCTCATTGTCAATATGTACATCCCTGGAAAGTACACTACCAAGGTAAGTGAACTTATCCACAGCATTCAAAACTTCTCCATTTGTTGTAACTGATGGTTCCACGTATGACTGGTGTGGTGGTGGCTGATGGAGCACTTGTGTTTTCTTGGTGTTAATTATTAGGTCAAAATTAGCACAGGCAGCAGAGAATTGATCCATACTTTGTTGCATCTCTTCAGAGACTGCGTTGAGTGCACAATCACCTGCAAACAGAAAATCATGCACCAATACTCCTTTGACTTTGGTCTTGGCCTTTTCAAATTGAAGAACTTACCATCAGTATGGTAGTTGACCTTGAATGCTGTGTTCATCCTTACTGAAAGCATTTGTCATCATGGCTGAAAACATCATGCTAAAAGCATGGGAGCAAACATACAGCCCTATTTCACTCCATTGGTGACAAGGCACGAGAGTATTGTCCACTATCCTGAACTTGGGCAAACATGTCATTGTGAAATTGATGTACAATACTGATGAACTTCTCTAGGCAATCAAATTTTGACATAATTTTCCATAACCCCTCATAACTTAACAGTGTCAAAGGCCTTGGTCAGATCTACAAACGTGTACAGATGAGGAATCAGAAAGACATTGAGTAGGAGGTGGCGCTTGCTCTGAGTCAGGAAAGGAGCTCAGGATTCTAAAAGGTGGAGGTGAGGAAGGAGGGCATTCGCAGTGTGGGAAGCAGCCTGTGTGGAGATTAAGGAGACAAGAGATGGAAGGTTATGTATAAGGATAGCAAATAGGTCTTGACTGGAATATAAAAGTTTGTGAAAGGGAATAATGTATAATAAGCCCAGAAAGGTAGACTGGAGCCATGCTGGGAAGGGATTTAAAGCCAAGTAGAAGTTTGTATTTTTCCCTAGAAGAAAGAGGAGTCATTGGAGCTTTTTGAGCTCTTGTGGTCAGATCTGTATTCTAAATATATCATTTTAGTAGTTATGTGTAGAATGGAGAGGAGAGACGTGAAGGACAGAGAGATCAGTTAGAAGGCTACGGTAATAAGGCAAGCAAGAGCTGATGAGAGACGGAATCAGAGCAGTAGAGGGAGTAATGCCATGAAGATGAAATTGGCAGTTGAGTGGATATATGAGAGTAAGGGAGTAGGAAGAGGTAAGGCTTGACTTGAGGTTTTAAACCTAGGTGGTGGGAAGAATGGTGGGATCCACAACAGCTAGGGTGGATTTAGGGGGAAGTGGACAAAATCATCTGAGCCATGGTAGTGTCTACTTTGGTCATTAGTAACTTCTGTGTTGAGGGAGGGATAGAAAGTATGTTGGAAAAGAGGGTCCAGATTTCATCAGCGAATTAGGCCAAAGATTTGTGTTACATGATACAGAAGCCCCATACCTGTATACATATGTTATATTGGACACAGTGAGTTTGAGATGGCTATGGGACTTCCAGGCGGAAACATCCAACATAGCAAGTTAGTGATGCAGTCCTGGAACTTAGGAGAGAGACAAAGGCTCCTGTGTGGACCCAGGAGTCATCTTTACTGAAGCCATGGGAGCTAAGGAGGTCATGGATAGAAGAGAAAGCAGAAGGCAAAAGAAAATCATAGCTAAATGGAGAGATGGCTTACATGTTCTTTTCTGGAAGTAAATGAAAGAATTGATGGGAGTTGTTTCATTGAGTGGCCAAAGAAAATCTGAGATGTCCTTTTATAGAACATTTGTCATCTTGACTTGAAGTGCACCTGATAAGCATCATGGATATAATTGCAGCCTGTGAATGAATTTTTGCCACACAGAGATATTTTGTAAAGAAAAATGACAAAGTTCTTCAAGTCAGCATCTGCTTTGGTCAGCTTTGACTTCTATGCCATCCAGGGAAGGATGACAACAAGTATGTTAGAAAGTAAGTTTCAGATTTAGCAAGTGGAGTAGATCAAAGGCTCAGGATTACTCAAGGCCCACATCTGTTTCATAAATGTTTCACCCGAGAAGAGAGCCTGAAAGCTCCGCATATGGCAAAAGTGCTGAATCTTAAAGAGAACTTGTTATTTTTTGTATTTTGAACTGGTCATTCACACAGCTTTAAATGTGTGTAAGTGAACTATTGTCTAGGGCACATCTCTCCACCATACTTAAAATAGCTTGAGAGACTTGGTCAGATGTTTTGCTGAAATCTAGACAAATTTTTTGATATCTGTTGGCATGTTCCAGATCTCCCAGGCTAGTGACTGACCAAAAAGATGGAAGACAAGCCTGGTGTCACCTGTTCTTGTTGAAGCTGTCAGCTGTCAGCATTTATTAAATACCTGTTGTGTGCCAGGCACTGGGCTAAGGGTAGTATGCCAGGCAGGTACTGGGGATACAAATACAAGCAAAACAACAATCTCTGCCCTCAAGAAATTTACAATCTAGTGGAAGATGACACACAGAAGGGAGCTGGAAAGCCAGAGTGGCTGCAATTGAGGGCATTGTGTCAGTCTGAAAGTCATTCAGCAAGCATTTATTAAGCACCTACTATATGCTAGACACTGTGCTACACATTAGGGATGTAGGAGGTAAAACAATCCCTACTCTCAAGGAGCTCACAGTCTAATGGGGAGACAACATGCAAATAACTGTACACCGCAGACATATATAGCATGATATAAGTGAGAGGGATCAAGGAAGAGTTCCTGTCAAAGATGAGATTTGTTGTTTGCCCTTCCTTTTCAAAAAGGACCAATGACATCACAGGATGATATCTTTGCTTGTACGTGAATTGAATTAAAGCGAAGCAGTTGCAGACTCCTCCAGAGTCATGGAAGTCCAGTGGCAAGACAGAAGTCAGGCTCACTGATGATGGCCTCGGAAGCATCCTCATTGTCTCACTAAGCTCTAAGCATTCCATAGCACTTGCTTCAGTCACCTTTGTGGCTGTTGAGCAAATTGTTCTCGTCCTTGAATTCTACTGGGGGATGTCTTCACATGCTTGGAGTAGGCACTCCCATAACTCTGACAGGTTTGAGGCCCATCAGTTATCCTCAGCCTGGTTTAGCCTGTGTACCAAGATGATTTACAGGGTATGGCTGCTGTGCATGCTGCAGCTTCTTGGAGCCACAGGTGAGAATTGGGTGAAAGGTGACACCAAAGGTGGATGAGCAGCCCTCACATCAGAGGTGCTAGTCTTCCCTCATCCCATAAACCCCCTTTTAGACTTGAAGGAAATCAGGGAAACCAGGAGGTGGATATGAGGGGGAGAGTATTCTATTGAAGATGCCTGGAATCTGGAAATGGAATGTCTTGTGAAAGGAAGAGCAGGGAGGATCCTTGGATTGCCCAGCATGTGGTAGGTAGAGTAATGTGAGCAAGGGTTAGAAAGGTAGAAAGCGGCCATGTTGGGAAGGATGCGCTTTGTGATCACGCTTTCTTTTCATTAAGTAATCAGAAATGGAAGTCAAGCTTATTTAGAGTTCACAGAATTCACTCACTCTTTACCCTCCGTTTACCTTCCCCTTCCATTAAAAAAAGATAGAACCCTTTACTTTCTCTAGTTTTGTGGCATCTGTCCGTGATATTTCTACGGTGACCTGCAATGGCTCTGTTATTGCATCCACCACCTTTTTCAGGACCATGGGCCAAGTAGCCTCAGCTCCTCATGTGCAGCCAGGGACTCTGTTACTGGCTTTAGATTTCTTTCCGATATCGACTCCCTAGCAGACATTTTTGAACTGACCTTTTACAATCCAGAGATCTTCTTGAAAGAGGAAACAGAAGCTATCAGAGTTAAGCAGATAATATGATCATCTGATTTACTCTGCTCAGGTGAGACCAGCTGTTCAGTGCCTTCTTTGGTCTTCCCTTTGTCCTCAGCTCAGCAGAAGCCTGTGGCACCTTGTACCCTGCCCTACAGAACTTTTATGTCCAACATGTGAGCTTCATTGTTCTCACAAGTCTTAACCATGTAAAGAGAGATGAGTTAACTTGGAGTGAATTACTTTTGTTTCACACTTTACCTCTCCTAAAACTGACTTGATTTGTAGAAGTTTAGGATGTGGGAGTCTTACCAGGTTTTTTGAAAAATGCAGTGTGTTTTTCTTTCTGTTTCTCTTACACATTTCAGGTAGGATTAGTCATATATGAGAAGGACATAGGCAAGTTTTGCAAATGATTTTTAGTAGCAGACAACATTGTCAGAAACTAGACTAAAAGGGGCAGAGGATACATGGTCTGACTTATTGATGACTGAAAAAATAAAGCGTAGTTGAACCAAAATAGTTGTAAATGTTCTCCGACAAAGAATCTTCACATATATGGTAAGGATGCCCAGGGAGGCCTCTGTTTTGCCCCCAGACATTCTGCAGATCAGTGGCAGGCCTTGTGCCTCCAGCAGTTGGAAGTTCTAGGGCATCCATTTTATGGGCCTCCCTTGGGGCACAGTGATATAGTGGAAGGCAGCTGGATTTGGACCGTGAACAAGTTACTTAATCCTCCTGGACCTATTTCCTTATTTGTAAAATGTGATGGTTAGACTAGGGGGCCCAGAAGGTCTTTTCTAGCTCAAAATCTAGAATCATAAGATCCATTGATAAATCCACCTATAGTTAATATCATTCAGTATTATTCATGATAGTCAAGCAAAGATATGTTTGCTGAGGGTAATCCAGAACTGTCATGGAAGAAGTCTGAATGAGAGGATTTAATTTCTTTTTAGATGGTAAAGTCCTTCACACACTCTTGTTTATGGATACTGATGCACTGCTTTGCACCAAACTGTAGAACATCCTAGGCTTTCCATTTCCTTTAATATTGGGAGCTTCTGTCTGTGTCTGATGTGGATTTCAGGGTAGTAACTTTTTCATTCTCCATTACTTTTTTTTAAACCTTTTATTGCAACTTTTTATATTTTCATCAGTGACCTTTCCCCAACCTATACCATCCTCCAGGACCATCTTCCCCTTGTAAGAAAATATATAGTTAAACAGAGGAAAACAATATACTACTCCTGCCTCAGTCTCCAGAGAGAGGAGGGAGGTTTGTTTCATCATCAGATCTCTGGAATCCATATTGGTCATTGCATCATTCTGAATTCTGGTCTCTTTCAGTGTTATTTTTCTTTACATTATTGTGGCACGTGTACATAATGTTCTCTTGGATCCACCTATATTTGTTCTTCAGACTGGACAAGTCTAAACCAAGCGTCTCTGAATTCTTTATAGCCGTCATTTCTTACTTCAGTGCTATTCCGTTATATTTTTATTCCACAATTTAACCATTTTCCAGTTGATAAGTACCTTTGTAGTTTTTGTACCACAAAAAAATGCTGTGTTTTTTACATATATAGGAACAAATTTTCCCTGTTTTGACCCTCCTTGCTGGGGGTCAAAATGATGATGTTTTTCAATCAAAGGTGTATGCAGTTTTTAGTTGCTTTTCTATGACAGTTCCAAAGTATTTTTCCAGATTTACAGCTCTGCCATCAGGATTTTAATGTTGTTGCTTGCCTTTTCCTAGGGACTTTATGGCAGTGTCATAGTTGCAGGAGGAAATACTCTGATACAGAGTTTCACTGATAGATTGAATCGAGAGCTGTCTCAGAAGACACCGCCGGTAAGTTGGTTAGCTCTGAACCATATGTTCAAATATATGCTTTTTGTAGGAACTATGTTTAGATGGACTACATGTAGCAACTAACCATTCTGTACAACAGCTGTCATTCTATTATCTGTCACATCTCACTTGTACCTCCAGGCCCTCAAGAGGCAGTGTGCTTAATAAAGGGCTGGGCCTGACTGTCTCTGACAGTAACTAGCTGTGTGATCCTAAGTATATGCCTGAAGCTTCTCCCTTTGTAGGTACTATCGGTGAAGTACTGGATCCTGTACAGGCTGGAATCTACATTGTACACGCAGTATAGATCCTTCATATAGTCACATTGCAAGCATCCTTAAAAGTAGTGCAGAGTATCGGTAAAGGACAAGACTGCTATTTGCCACATAAGCTAGCTGTATTTTATCAGTTTTATTTAAATGGCAATAGGAGAGGGGAGGACTTAAAGACTGATTTGTAGCATATTTGCCTCATTACATTCAATTGGAATATAAAGAAATCTTAAAGATAAAACCCCTTTTATTTAAAAACAATTAACCCAAAACAATAGTTAACCCCGTTACCTCAAAAGATGAAGAAAACTATAAAGCCCAGGGACTTGTTCAGATTTGCTTTAGTTAAGTTGTAGATAGAGCCCAAAGCAGAATAGCTGAATGAAGTTGTAATTTCTGATGCTTAAATAATCTTCAAATTTGGGGGTGCAGGGAATGGCTCAGGGTGGTATTTAATTCTTACCATGAACTATTACAAGTATTTGCCTCACTTCTTTCTTTTGCTAATTCTTTCAAAATCTATGTTATCAGATATATGAAAAAATCTTGCCACATGCCTCATTGCATTCATGCAATATTTAGAAGCCAGCGTTGGCTGGCTATTAATCCTATTAATTCCTTAAACCTTTGCTCTTGAAAAGTTAGCCTGTAGGCAGTGTGTGAACAAGGGGGAAAATACACCGTTAAAATGTCTCAACAGAGCTATCTGGAGGTCTTTTCTCCTTAGGGGGCTAGATTCCCTGTGTTTTGCCATCTGTTTGGTCTAAGTTCCTCTCCACCCTCATACTCCCTTTTTTCTTTTTAGAGCATGAGATTAAAGTTGATTGCAAATAACACAACGGTGGAACGGCGATTTAGTTCGTGGATTGGTGGCTCAATTCTAGCCTCTCTGGTTGGTATATAAGATACTTTGCATATTTAAAAGAATTAATTCTCATTAATAAATTAAATTTGTTTATTTAGAATACAGAATATATATTCTATATATATAGAATAAAATTATTTTTAAAACTTTAGTTTAATAAATTAAATTTATTTATTTGCATATTTAAGAATTAATTCTCATTAATAAATTAATTTATTTAGAATATAGAATATATATATATATTCTATATATAGAATAAATTAAAATTATTTTTAAAACTTTAGTTTACAGAATGTCAAAACTGCATACAGTCTTAGGCCCCAGAATAAGAACTCTCGTCTCATGGGGCAAAATATAAGGCCATCCCCTTGTATTGCTGGTGATTCTTCAGATTGGCTCCCTTTTCTGAAATAGGTGCTTGTTAACATCAAGGTAACATCATGAGCCCTATACATGTTGATTTAAGTGAAATCTAGGTACTATTGGCCATGTAGCGGACCTCAGATCAGTGACTTGTAGTTTTATTTTCTTTTGTTTTACCATTAATTCTGGCCGAGTCAAGTCCTTTGCCAAGTAAAATAGCCAGAAAGGATTCTTCGATTCAGAGTGGATACAGGGAATTTAATACACGAAATACATAAAATTAGTAAAAGGATAATTTTAAAGATAATTCCTTAAAAGACAGATTTCCCACAATCCCTGCTAAGAGTCTATTAGAAAAATTTTATACAAACACTTAAATCTTTAATACACTTAAATATTTTGCTTGCTTATAAGTTCTACTTCCTTAGAGGTTGAAATCTTATCTTAAAAAAAAAAAGCCTTACTCATTGGCTTTTGTTTTATGACTTCTCTGATTTATAAAAATTCATTTAATTTTCTGTGTAAGGGTATTTGCAATTTTATGTGTCATTACATTTTAAAAAAGTTCTCAATTCTAGTAATCAAATCCTAGATTACTAATAAAATAGAAATACAAACATTTCATCCCAGAATCTTACCAACTTGCTGTTTCTCTTGGTTGAAACCAAGCCCACTGGTCATCCTCACTTACTATGTATCTATCCCTGATTAATATGACAGAACTATGGGCCTATGGAAGAAGTTAACAACTCTCTAGCTTTAAGCAAGGGTAGGCTGTCAGTGATTACCTCTACCTGATAAGCTTATTCCATATTTTCCTTGCTAGTGGTTGGTCCAAGTTAATTTAAAAGACAGTATTAACTATCTGATAAAAGAAATTAGCAGGTAACAGATAGGTTATTATCACGTTTCTTTCTTTCACAGGGTACCTTTCAACAGATGTGGATTTCTAAACAAGAGTATGAAGAAGGAGGAAAACAATGTGTAGAAAGGAAATGCCCTTGAAGCCAGTTCTGAAAAAAACTGTGGCCTTCCCTATGATCCCTTATGTTTCATAGCTTTAGTATACTCAGGAACAAAAATGAACGTCTTTTGTAGAATGTTTATACATTTTTGCATACTTCAATTTCCATTTAACAAATTTTAAAGCCTTTAACTGGCCATATAACTTAAAATGAGTTTTTGCCTTCCTTGTAAAGCAATAACTCCTATAAGCATTTTATAATTTTTGTATAAATATCTATTTTCTCTAAATATTTTCCTTTTAGTAAACTGCTTTTCAAAACCCTCTGGTTAGCATACTGATTTTCAAATGATTGGTAGAACTGATTTTTACTGAATAGTAAAATTTACTGCCTATACCTCTTTACCTCATACTTGCAAAACTAAACAATAAAGATTTCTATCCACTATAAGAAAGAACTTTTTGGTTGTTATGTTAAAATCAACTGGTGACAACTGCTTTGGGCCATCAAAACTCTTTTCTTAATCGTATGGTCTTATATTCCTCGCTAAGCATTTGACAGAATTAGGAAGGAATAGTCAAACTTCGTAAGACTGAAATAATTTTTTAATAAAACACTTACCATGAGTTTGCCATATTTACCAGTCAGCCTTAAATTACAAGTAAAAAGTTCAATTTTATCAAGGTGAAATAGTACTAGGAAAAGAGTCCACTGTCCCTCCTTGCTTAGATTTTAATTTTGGGCTTCTGCAGACATATGTGGAAATTTTCTTTGAAGTATTTTCTGTTTCTTCCTCTCCAAACTTTTCTTCTTGGCTTCGCCACGTAAGTACTTCTCAAGCCTCAGTCTAAAACAAAAAGCAGAGCAGCAATTAGACAACAATAGAAACAACTAATACTTTCCTTCCTCCTACCCATCACTGGAACCAGATCTGTTTAGGGAGCCATTCTGCTTTACACCTATGTATACTGATGTACTGGTCAGCCCAACATCTGGAATATTTAGTGTAAGTGAAAAAGTTTTATGTGGATTGTGGGTTAATAAAATATAAGGTGTAACTGATTTTTTCATACAGCCTCAATTCCACAAAGACTACCAGGTACCAGGTGTCTCCTGTGGTAAGTACTGACTGAACCACAAACCTGATCTGGAAAAATAACTCATCAATCTGGCACATTTTCTAGACCTGTTTTTTGGAGTTGGGATGGTGGTGGTGAGAGGAGTTTGCCATTGCTATTCTGCCACTTTGGCTATTTTTCAAAAAGCAAATCCACTGTTAAAAGATGAAGATGTCACCAATATATATTTTTTAAAATGTAGCATAGGCCCCAAAGGCAATTCCAAGATAGAAATCCTGAGAAACAGCAACCAACCTCATATGACTGTGTTAAAAATATGGACCAGATTTGGATAAATCTGAATGGACCATCAGCTCAGGAGATGTTATTCAGAATAGATGGTTACCTTGTGACTCCCTAAAGACTCAATCAGATGCAGAAAGGAAACACTAACAAGGATGCATGAGCGAAGTCAGAGATAAAAATGAACAAAAGGAATTCAAGAAGGAATGAGATGGTAAGCTTGGAAGAAATAAGAGGGACCATAACAAATAAGTACTGGGAAGTAAAGGTTAGGCAGTGTAGGATTGTTCTTTGGTGGGCTTAGAATGCCAGGATGTGAAGTACAGATTTAATCCTGTGTGCTCTGGGCAGCCACTACAGGAGGTGGAGGTGTGGAGGTGGTTTCCCTCCCAACACTACAAGGAGTAAATACACGTAGTATTACAGTAAGAATAGTCTTAATGTAAGTGTTGCCTGAATGGAGTGGAGGAGCAAAAGGATGCAAGATCACCTGGAGGCTTCAGCAGTAATCCATGTGTATGGTGATAGATATAACAGATTAGACAAGAGTAGTAGCAGTGTTTAAAAAAAAAAAAGGGGGGGGGAGATGAGGACCTTTCAAGAGTAGGAACAGGATTTGGCTATTAGGCTTTAGGGGAAAAGACAAAGATGACTTGGGTCTTAAACCCAGTTTAAGAAATGTTGCCACTGACAGAAAATAAAAAAATTTTTAAAGGGGAGCTGATTTGGTAGTCAAAAAAATGATAAATATACCCGCTTAATGTCTCCCTTGAGGGAAGCTAGGTGGCGTAGTGGATGGTGTGCCAGACCTGGAGTCAATCAGACTCTCATTAGCTGGGCAACCCTGGGCCTGTCCAACCCTTAACTCTATTTGCCTCAGTTATAAAAAGGACCGGAGAGGGAGTACAAATTCATGCCAGAATCTTTGCCAAGAAAACCCCAAATAGTCACAGAGAATTGGACTTGACTAAAAATCTCTCCCCCATCCTCAGTTACCAGTTCTTCTTGTTAATATTGGTATGAGTTGCAGGTTGCTAACAACCTTGAAATTTAAAATTATTCCTCTATTTAAAGTAATAAGAATACACTGAAATCACTGAGTGTTGGGGGAGGGAGTTGAAAGGGAAGGTTTATTTTCCTTGAGGAAAAATACTTTTTTGAAGAGGGAAAAAGCAGTCCTATGTTGGAAGGACTGAAACACCTTTCTTTGGTGAGTGAACAGGGAATTTTTCTAGTTGAGTATTAAGAATACAAAGTTAAACTAAACCCTTTAAGCAGTAAGAGCCTAAATGAGTGAAAAAGACTTTTTTTTGCACCGCTAATAGCAGAATCTGGAAGGGGACATACACACATATATCACTATCATCCATCTAATATAGAACATGCTTCTTTCTTTTCTCCCCCTCTAAAATCTGTTGCTGCACTAAGGCTCAGCTCAAGTACCTCTTGTATAACATCTTCCCCATGTACTACCCCACTAAAAAATGTATTTTGTAATTACTCATCTGTGTTTCTCTCCAACAGAATGCAAACTACATTTGTATTGTTGGCACGTAGGAAGCCTTCACTCAGTGAATGCTGTGAATTGAATCAGGATCTCCAGGTTCATTGGAGGCTGAGCTCCTCCCTCAAAGCAGGATGCATACACTTATATTTATGTGTTGTGTCCTCTCACAGTAGCATCTACTCCTTAAGAAGGAAGACTGATCATTCTCTTTATTCCCATCTCCTAGGCCAGTGCCTTGCACACACAGGTAATTAATAAATGGTTGTTGGATCGAACATATTCCTGATATTTCACAAGATAGATCCAAAGAGGTCTTTTGTCCTATGGTTTATGGAAGATGTTCATTCACAAAATCATTGTGCCTACCTGACAAACTGTTCCACATAAGGCATAACATAGAACTTTTTCCTGTTGTATCTTTTGTTTAGGTACCAAGGTATTGGCCACTGCTTGTACTTGTGCCTGTGGATAAAACGTAAATAGCATCACCTTTCAGACAGAGCATTTCCATTTGTTTACCCTTCTCTGGGCTAAACATAAATTTTCACTTAAATGACATTAAATTCTTGACTTATAACATCGATACATTGTCTCCATTTTTAGATATGGGTAAGGGGATGTCTGTCCTTCGTTTTTGAAGAGGACCACGACATCAGGAAGGTGATGCCATAAATTGCCAGTGAATTGGAGTTAAGTGAGGGAGGGCTGTGGAAAGTCACCTAGCCTCATTTTCTCCTCCAGAGCCATCTGGGCTCAATGGCAAGGTAGAGGTCAGGATGACAGGAGGGTTACAAAGTGTTGCTCTAAATTCCACAAAGTGATTCAAAACTTCATATGGGCTGTGATTTCGTTTGTGTGAGCCCTCCTTCCACTAAGGTGGGTCGTTACCTCTCTTGCATCTGATAAGCTGTTGTGGTCAGGTGAGGGACCACTCTGAATTCAGGCTGATTTTTCAGACCATCTCAAAGCCATTTTAGCCTGGGATGACTTGCCAGAGTTTGTATCCGAAACATATGACTTTGAGAATCTAGGGTCACCTCAACAGCACGTGAAAGATCAGGCTTTAAGGGAAGAAAAAACACCATTAAAAGCCGAATGGCTGATTCCATTCCAATTTCTGTTCTATTAATGATCTCACGAACAGTATAACAGAGGGAATTAGAGGAGTCAGAAAGGAGAGGTGAGCCAATAAATATAAACTTGATACAAGCTTTTGAGAGTAATGGCTGCAAACTGTAGATAGATGCTGGCCCTGGGTACAGGAGAACCATGAAATAGCTGCAACCTCAAGTTAGTAGGGGTCACCTGAAACTGGACATGTGAGCTCTAAGGTGGGATGATTACATATACCAATCCCCTCTAGAGAAAGACTTACTGAGACAAAGCAAAGAAATAAATTACAAACCGAAGAAGAGTTTGTTACTTTGGTTCGTAAGTCAAAATGGAGTTTTCAGTCTCTAGATTGGGATATCTCTATTTATACTGTGTACTTCCTGAAAGTATGATGTTTTTGAGATTTTCCATCCTCTGATTTTGTGGCTGTTGTTTAGGAGGTTCTGGGAGGTAAGCACAATAGTGGCATGGTGACCACTGCATACAGAAAGATAAGTACATGCTTACCTTCACCTTAGAAGATGAGAGCACAACCTATGTACATACCAGATAATACGTCCAAAAATGTCTCTTCTCCAAGCACCCGGTCTTGGCCTTTCTTGACCTGTCTGAAGAAGTCTCAAAGCATCATCTCTTTCCTGAATAACTTTATCCAAAGCATCCATGGATTCTGACACCTAACAAGAGAAGAGTAACAGGTAACTTAAACAGAACCTTCTGCTACAGAATTCCAAAGAATGAGTCGGGTCAATTCCATGGTAATACTTTGTGTCAACAAATACTCTCTAATTAATCTGTTAAACATATCTAGATTTTCATCATTGGGTTCATTTAAAACAATGTGGTTACATTTAGGGGAAACTTCATTTAACTCATGCTATATTACATCATTACAAGGTACCATTATGTTATAACTAAGCTTATTCTACCAACATTGTCAGTGTAGATTTGGCATTAACCTGGTCAATTTAAACTCCTAATAAATGTAGTGGTATTTAATGTACTTTCAATTTCTACACCTCATTTGGAAAGTAAAAAATGGAAAAAGTATGACTGATCCTATATTTAATAGACATAGACTTAAACTAGTAAAGTGAACATACACACCCGTGCAGCACAGGGGCACTTAATACATGCCTACAGACTAACTTCAACTTTCACAATGAACCTGACAATCTGGAGGACCAAGATCCAGATTCAGTACTTCTATCTCTATTCTACTGTTCTCTGGTCTTAAATCCAGAAACTAACACTCAGTTATTCATACTTATAGGAGAGGAGTCAAGTGAGGAACTACAGAAAAAATACAATTTACCAAAAAAAAAAAAAAAGCTTTCTTTCCTTTCCAGTCCCTGTTTACTTTCTGCAGAATAAAGATACTTGCAGAAAGAATACATAGTTGCTGGCTCTGCTGCTTTACTCTGGGATGTCAGGCAAGTCACTTATCTCTTTGCCCCAGTCTATTTACCTGTAAAAAAAAAGGTCAGATTCACCTTTTTGTTTCTTTCCAGCTCTTGAAACTATGCATATGTTTAATCTCTAGGCAACACATACATTTCTATTTAAAATCAGAAGCCAAAGTTACATACTAGGATCATGGCAACTTGAAGAGAAGGAATGAAGCTGTAAACTTGTCATATTATGAAGCAGAGTCTATGATTTATGTACCCAAATCTAAAATCATATGCTTGGACTGTGAACAGATACTATTCTGTTGGTACAACAGAGAGATTAGCAATATGAAGAAAGGCATATACTCAGGATAAGTACTACCTAAGTGAACAATTACAAATATGGAGCTAATAATTCATAATGCCAGGATTTCAGAAACTCCTCCAAATAAACCCTCAAATATCTCCTTAAGTTATTAGCCATCCTGTAAAATAAATCAATGTGTGCCAGAAAAACTGATACAGACACAAAGTTAGACAATGAATTTTTAAAAATAGGGATCAATTCTCCACACTTCTCAAAAAGGAAGTGTTGCTTTTACTCTCCCTGCATAAAAAAGTGAGTAAAAAGGCAAGAACAATTACTTTCTCTGCCTACTTTCTAATCTCTATGAAATTTTCAAGAGATTAGTCTGTATGCACATTGAGAAAAACATGACAAAGGATTAGGAAGAAATTTAAACATAAAAATTTTTATAGGACAGTCACTTAACCTGACCTTTGAGGTATAGTTGATGTAAGAGGCCAATGTGTTCATGGTTTAAAAAAAAATTTTTTTTAATTTGGTAAAGAGAAACACATCTTTGAAGGCTCTCCTCAGACAAGCTATCTTTTGTGAATTCATTAACATTATGAAAGACTCTATCCGCGAGAGAGACCACTGAGATTACCACATTGGTACAAATACAGTTCACTACCCACCCCTCAGTAAATCTTTCAAAGGAAACCTATATAGAAATGTATTGAAAAACAAATAGATAACAGGCAACATGTATGTCTCTGGAGGAAAAAAGTCATGCTATATATTCAGACAAATGAGTATTTGTTCAATTGTTCAATGATCCACTGGGAATTGACGTCAGATGAAATGTGTGTATGTATATATGCACATATATGTAGTATCTGTATGCATATATGTACATAGATGTATATGTGTGTACACACACTCCTGATAGTTTCCAAACAAAAAAAGGATTTCCTCTTGACGGCAAAGTTTTCCAAATGCTCATCACACTGGAAAACAAACTGATCAAAAGACCCACTTTTACAAACCATTTTAGAGAAGGATGATCAAAGATTACAAGCAGTGTTATTTCACAAAAAACTGAAAAGTAGCTGAGGAGAAAACGGACCTGTGGAAAGTTGGCCTGAAACCAAATTAAACCAGCTTTCCCCCAAGAGCATCTGCAGAAGCTGAATGTAGACCTAAGAGTCACCTGCATGAAGGTGACATTTACAACTATGGAAGCTCATGAGGTCGCTAGGACAGACAGCAGCAGGGAATGGAATGAAAAGAAAAGGACCAAAAGCCAGGGGCACATCTGCAAATCAGGAATGGTTTGAGGATAATGATCCTGTGAAGGAAAAAGTTTCTCATTTAAACAATTTAGACAATAAGGTGGTATTTAGAAAGTGTTTTTATTTGTTCCTTCACTCACAAGATGCTCTCAATCTTGTTGGTTTTAGGACCCTGTTATGCTCTTAAAAATTACTGAGGACCCCTTTAAAGAGCTGCAGTTTACATGGGTTCTTATCTACTGATACTTGCCATGGTAGAAATTAAAATGTTTCAGTAATTAGTACGAAATGTTTCACCCTGAAAAGGTTTTGGGAAACATGTATTTCTCCCTGTCAGCAGGGCTCTATTACTAAACAAGGTTCCCAAAAGTCTGAGTGAAGTTATAAAGCTTAGAATTTTCAAACTGTAATAGTTTAAAACTGCACCCTGTACTGAAAAGGAAAAAAATTACATTTCTTGAGAAATTTCTTTAACTCAGAATCTTCACTAAGTGAAGCTGACTTTCTCTAAAAGTAAGGCCAATAATCTGGGTTTTACTCTACCATCTCTTAATTTCTTCTCTAGACACTAGGTCCCCTTCTCATAAAGGGAGTGGGGAGAGAAAGGAAGTAGCCAAAAGAAGGCAGTAGCCTCTGGCCTGATGCAGGAATACCAAATACGGCCTGTGCTGACTGCTATGGTTATGAACAGGTCAATAACCAAACAACAAAAGCATCAGCATCTGATTCTCCAGTTTTTTTCATGCCAAACCCCTGGTTCTTCCACTCCCCAAGGTCCTACCTTGTCTAATCGCTCTGGACTCGGCATCGGCAATCTCTGTCTTTTGGCCTCCTGCTCTAAGGTGAGAAGCATATTTCTTTCTTTCAGTAAGACATACCTAAACCAAAGAATATAATAAACAACATGTTTCTAAAATTACTGATTTCTAACAACTGAATTATTGTTCTGCATGTAAACATTTCTTAGAAAACCCACAAAGATTCTCTCATGCTGACTACCACTACATGGAAGTAAATTCAATTTAATATAAAAAAACATGACTACGTTCAGGGTTCTGTGCTTTTGCACAACAAAACTATGTTCTTCGTTCATTCATATTTAGCTTCTATTATGTAGAGTTGTGGGAATACAGAAATGCAAGACAACACATCTCTTTTTCCAAAGGCTATCACCTGGTTGGGGAGAGAGATGTATTATTATTTGTGCAACCCAAGGTAGTGTTTTGATAAATGACATAGCCAGCAGTATAGATACTAATGATACAGGAGTTTGAAGGAAGTGCTCATTTCTGGCTGAGGTAAATAAAGCGGATTTCTTGGAGAAGGGAGAATTTAATTTTGGATATGAAGGATGGAGAGGGATTTATTTGGGTAGAGATGGCAGGGCATGCCAAGGAGAGGAAATAGCATGAACAAAAGATACAGAGGTTTTTTCAGGGAACTAATCAGATTAATCTGCTTGGAGAGAGTTCATGCAGTGAAATTTTCTAGCCCTGGAGGCCTCATATACCAGGATAAGGTGGAGAGGGAAAGCAAATGACTACTTTTAGGCCTGTTGAATTTGAGTAAGGCCCTGACAGATAAAGGAAACAGTGCCACTGCTTTGTTGACATGATAATTTTTAATGAAGAACAATCCTACATTAATTATCTTCTAATATCTTTTATTTTCTCTACTTCAAAAGAAAATTATAGGTGAATATTATGAATTAAACTCCACCTAAATTCTTAAACCACCTAGAAAAATACAGCATATCAAAGGACTCAAACAAAACTTGAAGTAGTGAAAAGGTGGGAATGAGGCTGTGTTCATGAAATCAACTCTATTTCTACTTACTAATTATTCATTAAAAAACTGTACTAAAACTTAGGAAGCTATATAGTTTGTCTCTAATCCAGAGTAAAACACCATGGTCCATTCCCTATCCCCAGTGAATCTCTGTCTTATAAACCTGGGAACTTCCACTCCAAGTATGTGATAACAGGGGAACTGACTAGATTGCCTCTATCAAAGAAACTCCAGCTGGAAACAAGGTCCCCCTTATTAAATGATGTATAATAAACTTGTACTGGATGAGATATCTAAGGTCCCATGTCCAGCTATAAGATTACATTTGCTTCAAAGGTGTACATATATGGCAGAACTACTAAATACAAGCATGTTATTCATGAAAGTAAAATAAGGAGTGGTCACGAATTAGCACTAACCACTGGATAACCCCATGTGCTCCACTGGTATTCCCATAAAGTCAAGAGAAATAAAGGAATGCCTCTAGTATATGGATCCATTGTATTATTGAAAGGATCTGCACCAGTAAATCCTATGTACTTGGACACATGGATTTTGATTACATGGCCGGTTCTACTGAGCTTAGAAAGGTTTGAATTATGAACAAGGGACCACATCTGTCTTTTGGAGACCAGCCTATGTAGGCTCCAAGAGGCTCATTACCAGAAGCTTAGTTCTACAGGATGAATTCTCTCAGGAACAGCCAACTCTATTACGGAATGAGGTGCAAGGTTGTGGCCCACCTTAGGGGGAGGAGCATTCACAGTGATACAGCCACAGTACTTAAGCAGCCTGCACAGACCTACCAAAGTTTATGTAAATCTTCATTACTCTTGTACCGTAACTGCTCACAGGTCCATGCAGCACCTGTTAAAATTAGGGGTGAAGCATATATTTTTAGGAGCCAACATTTGGAGACGTTATCTTGTTTTCAGCTTTCCATTACTTCTGCAATAACTCGAACTTACTGATCAGTCTTTATTTATTATTTTATTACTGTTTTCCAAACTCTCTGCTAAGTGCTGGGGACATCAAGGAGTTCACGTTCTACATGGAGACAACATGTACGTTTATAAGTACATACAAAGAAATATGCGGCAGTGAACTAGGGAGGGAGGGCATTAGCAGCTGGGGGGGTGGGAATCTGGAAAGGCATTGTGTAGAAGGTGGTGCTTGAGTTGTGTCTTGAAGAAAACAAGGGAATCGAGGAGGTGGGGAGTGCATTCCTGACACGGGGGTTGGCCAGGGCAAAAGAACAAAGATCAGAGATGGAGTACCTGGACTGAGGAACACAGACCCAAGTTTGACTGGATCATCTGGTGCAAGAGGAAGTATGGTGGCTGGAAAGACAGGTTGAGGCTAGGTTGCAAAAGATTTTAAATTTGAATTTACCTGTGATTCTAGAGGCAACAGATTGCCACTGGGGTTAGTGATGGGTAGGGGCGTGACATGGTCAGACTCCCAGTTAAGGAAAATCATTCTGCAGCTAGGTGGAAGATGGAATGAAGAGGGGAGAGACTTGAGGCAAGAGACCAGTGAGGAGACTTTCAAGAACGTAGGTGAGAGGTGATGAGGGCATGGCCTAAGCTGGTGGCTAAGTAAAGGAACCAGTCATGGGAGATGTTGTGAAAGTTGAAATAGCAAGATGTGGCAACTGCTTTGAGGTGTGAGGTGAGGGAGCATAAGGGTAAGGGTTAGGCTTCTAATTCAGATGTCAAATATGCTGTGTCCTGAGTGCAGACCAAATCAGATTAAAATGTTAACTGGGAAATATTTAACAAAATAAATAAAAGTACAATAAAATATGGACAGTATTGCAAGCCAATATGAGGCCTGCAAGGCTTTTTATCTTTATGTACCATTCAGTTGCTCCCCCTTCCTTTTGCCAGAGCTACCAACAAATAACAAAACAGACAGTTACATCTCTTTTAGCTGATTCTGGTAGAAGCTTCAAGTAGCACTAAACCAGGAAAAAGAAGCAAAACTGACAGTCTGGGTCAAGAGCTCTTGAGCGATGGGAAGTCAACTATTGCCATTTATTTTTGACTAAGAAATATTGAAACCTTTATTGTCTGATGGCTCTGTAATCTCCCTCCACTGGCACACATCATAATCTATACTGGCCTTTTCATCCCACAGGATTCTTGTCTCTGTCTTTCCAGAAACACTCCCTGGTGTCTTGAATCCTATGTGCTGCAGACCCCTTTTTTAGCACTGCACGAATACCAGGGCCTCTTTTAGGTTCTCCATCTGATTTCCTTGCATATCTGACAGTTTTTGGTCACACACACATCCTTGATATCCTTTATGCCATTTCTCCCATGACAACAAGCTGCAGCTTACTTCTACCCACTGGAGGCCTTCACAGTAAATCTGAGTCACCTGCCCTTCTGATTTTTGAAGGTGCAGTATCCTATGATGTGCAATCATGTAGCAATAAAGGGACAACCTAAGTGTTTAAAAGGTGGGCTTTGGTGACAAGGAGGAATTTGGGATCATCAAAAAGCACCAAGCCACTTGCTGAAGTGCTAAGTGAGCCCATTTTCCTCCTCTAATTCAATTCTGAGACCTGCTTATTGAACAGTGGGAGATAGGTACTGAGGGAATAACTCTCAAGCTGGACATGATGCATTCCACAGTCATTTGTTTTTTCTGTGTGTGTGGATTACTAGCTCCAATCTTTTAGAATGACCATGGAACTCATCTAGGAGGGACCTATAAGTGCTCGGCTTGATGTAATAATCAGCACGTAAAGTCTATATTAAGGACAAAAAAACTTCAGCTTCTATGTATTTATTTAATGCCCATAATGAGCAAGGCACCACCCTAGGGTAATAAAGACAAAAATGAAATTGTCCCTGTTCTCAAAGAGCTTATATTCTGCTAGGGGAAGGCAATATGTATAAGGTACAATGTAATTTGAGGAAAAGGCAAGAACTTAAAATGCAAATGTCTTACCTGATTTAACTGTTTCTTCTCCCCAATTTTTTGGGTCATCAAAAAATTCTTCTAGTCCTTTCCTTGACAAAGTAGTATGAATTAATTTATACTGGTGGAGGGGTGTGATGTTGGCTATATTCTTGTTTAACAAACTGAAAGTTAACCTGCAAATGAATACAAAGAAAGGCAAAACAGTCTGTGCTCTCAAGGGAGTGACACCAAGCAAACAACCATATACAAACAAGACACATATGGGGTAAATTATAGATAACTTCAGAGGGAATGCAATAGGATTAAGGAAGAATGGGAAAGTTTTCCTGTAGAAAGTATGACTTTAGCTAAGACTTGAAGAAAGTTGGGAAATCCAGGAAGCAGAAGTGAGGAGGAAAAAATTTCCAATTAGGGTAGATAGCCAGTGAAAATGCCTGGGGTCAGGACATGGAGTTTTTATATGTGAAGAACAGCAGGGAGGCCTGTGTACTAGATTAGACTGCAGAGTACATGGGGGGTTGTAAATAGTACTAAGGTGGAAGAAAGGTAGGAAGGAGTCAGGTTATAAATGAGCTTTATTTGATCTTGGTGTTGGACATTAGAGTTTACTGAATAAGGAGATGGCACATTCTGCCCTTACTTCAGGAGCATCAATTTGATGTCTTAGTGGAGAATGGGATGGAATGGGGAGAAAATTGGGGCAAAGACACCAACCAGCAGGCTTCTTTAACAGTCCAGGCATAATTAAACAGGGTCTTCACCAAAGTGGTGGCTGTGTCATAGAAGTGGCTATTGAGGAAAGGTGTTACAAAGATAGAAAACACAGGGTTTGGCAACTAATTAGATCTGGGGGAGAGTGGTAAGAAAGAAGGACGTCAAGGATGGCATCTAGGTAAGCCTTAGTGCATGGCAGCACACTTGAAAGGCACAGGGAAGTTAGGAAGAGGGGAGGGGCCAGAGTTCAAAACCTTCAATTTGGGACATACAATTTGAGATGTCTAGTGTACGGTGGGAGATGTAAGACTATAGTCAGGAAAGATTAGAGCCCGACAAATTGAAACCATGGAAGAACTACATACAGAAAACAGATACAGGATACAGCCCCTGGGGAGCCTCCCACTGTTAGTGGTAGGACGTAAAGATCCATTCAAAGAGATAGAGCTGTGGTCACAGAGGTGGGGAGAGGACCAGGAAAAAAAGTGTCATGAAAACCTAGGGAAGAGAAGAAGGTAACTGAAGGCTGAACACAACTCAAGACGGACTGAGAAAAAGCCATCAGCCTTGGCAATGAAGACGCTGTTGATAATTCTGGAGAGGGCAGTTTCGGTTGGACATGAGGTCAGAGGCCACACTGCAAAGGTCAGGATGAGAATGAAAGGGAGGCCCCTATTAGAGACAACCTTCTCCAGGAATTTAACCACGAGAGAGAGAAGTTACACAGCAACGGCTAGAGGCGGTGAAGGGATCAAGGGAGAATTTTCTGAGGATGAGAAGCCATGGGCACAGTTCGGAAGGAGCCAGTAAACAGGGAGACGCTGAAAACGGAGAAACTAATATTAATTAATAAAAGAGGGCCTCTTGATTTAACATTGCTTAGCTGTGGCCTTATCGGAGTCACTCCTCCATCTATGTACCCTACGTATGTTTCCGAGGACAAATTTCCGCCCCTATTTCACGGCGTTATGGGAAGAAACAGATAATCACTATTGTGACCGACCCCTAGAATTTATCCAGCACTACAAGAGAACTTTACAAAGGCCCTCCGAGCACTGCTGGCTCGCGCCGGCTCTGGGGGTTTTTTAGCCGCATTACTGTCTTCCGGAGGCGGGATTCGAACTCAGGTCTTCCCGATTCCAGAGGAAGGCCCCTGGAGAAGGGCTTTATAATCAATCCTCGGTTCCCCCGAGTCCCTGAAGGGAAGGGGACAGTTTCTTCCCCATCCCCTCCCTCAAAAAGGCCAGGGCCGTCTGGTCGTTCCCACGCGCTGGCTGAGCAGTGAGGGGGGGGTCCTCGGGGTGTGGGAAATGAGGGAGTTGACCTAGGGGCTCCCCAAGCCCCTGCACGTCTGTAGACACCAGGGGAGGAGCTACCGGACGTTGGGAAGGGGCCGTCGGGATCCCCGGGTGCCCCGGCCTCCCCAACCGGAACACCTACCCCGAGCTGGCGTCTGGGGTCAGCGAGGCCTTCAACATTTCCGGGACCTTCAGGGCAGCCGCAAAGCCGCGGCAGAGAGAAACTAGCCGACCCGCGGCCATCGTCACCCTCTTAACCTCTTACTCTCTTACCCTCTTACCCTCACACTGCGCTTCCGCCGACCGCGCGCCCCACTTCCGGTTCCCGCGCCCCGCCCCATCGAGGCTGCGCAGGGGCTGCTGGGATTGTTGAGACGGCCGCCGCAGCCTGTAATTGGTCAGGCAGCCCCTCTCGGCGCCCGTAGCTGACGCCCCCATCCTGGCTGAGGCTGTTTGCCCGGCCTTTCCACGGCCGCCGCCAGCCGGAGCCTGTCATTGGTCAGGCGCGCCTTCTGCGCCTCTCATTGGTTGCAAGAGCCGCCTCGGCCTCCGTAGCTGCTCCGTCGGAGCCCGGACGGAAAGCCCGGAGCGGCCATGGTGGCGATGAGCCTCTTGCTGCGGGCTTCCGCCTCGGCGGCCACGGGCGCCGGCCTGGCCCTGACCCGTCGCGGGCTCGGGCCGCAGCTGCGCCTCGGCGGCTTGCTGGCCCGGACCGTCCCGGGCGCGGGGGCCGTGGGTAGGTGCAGGGCGGCGCGTGGAGGAGCCCGCGGTCCCGTGGTGACCTTGGCCGGGCCTCGGGGGGCTGGGGAGGGAGGGGGCGGCAGGGCCGAGGAGTCGCCCCCAGAGCGTGCCTAGCCCCGACCCGACTCAGGGGGCGCGTCCTTCTTGAGGGCGAGAATGGCTTTTCCGCTTTCTTTCTCTCTTCGGTGCCCTTTCTGCAGAGCCGGCTTTTAGTCGGCGGCGACTGAGCGGGTTTCCCGGCGTCGTTCTCGTTGTAAGACGGCGGCGGGAGCCGTCCTTGTTTTCCTTCCTCTCTTATTTTGTCTTTTGCTTTTGCTGACTTCTCCACGGTGTCAGTGACTGGAACCCAGGACTGTTGGGATACGATGAAATGGAAAGAGGGCGGGATTTGAGTTCATTCCAAGCTAGAGGTCACATCCACGCTTGTGATTGTCCATTTAAGTCGTGCCCGGTTCTGGGCGGGAGAAAACGGAGGCAAGCAAGGGGAAGTGACTTGCCCAAGGTCAAACAGCTAGTCAGTGTTTGAGGCCGGATTTGAACTCGGGTCTTCCTGACTTCAGGCCCAACGCTCTGTGTACTTTGCCCCATGAGCCCTTAGAGTTTAAGGGACTTGCCCAAAGTCAGTCAAGTAGCAGAATCTGGATTTGAACCCAAATCTCCCACTTCCATTTCCTGCACGGTCTTCTTCGCCAAGGAAGGACTAGCGCACGTATTTCACCCAGATTGTTTTCTTGATACAGTGTATCCCTTAGTGTGAAATTGGCAGGGAATCACTAAGTGTGTTTAAAGACTATATTAAGAGTGGTGCGCTGAGTAGACAAGGGAAAAGTAGCATGAACAACAGAATGTTGATCAAGAGGAAGGCAAGTTAAGTTTTTAGAGATAGACGTGGGTATTTTTCTTTAAATCTTCCAGTACACTGTTGGCATTGGCTTAGATGCATTTCCCTACACCATCTTACAGCCAGGCACCGTCATTTATCAGCAAGCCCTGAACTAAGCAGTCATGGGGATGGGTTTTTGCCAGAGTGAGAAGTACATGGTATTCCTCTGTCCTGCCTTCTTTGCTCTGTCCTTTGGCTTCTTTGGAGTTTCATGGTTTGTAACTGTCCATTCCTGCTTTTATTTGACACTTGGTTATCATTCTTCTGATCCTAGACTTTACACAAATGATCTGTGTAAACTCTGTGCCTTGCTCTGACTTGAAATTTCTGTTTGCTCACCTTGGCTCATATCTGCTGCTGCCACTTCGTTTAGACATGGCCTTCTCCCCCAGGAGTGGCCCTTTCTCAGACTCTTGCATTTGCCTTTCATCCCAGTTCCTTTGCTCACATTGTGACACAGGACTGCCCACAGTCCCAGTGCTTACATGCACATGCACATACACATGTATGCTAACACAAAGAGTGGTGTAGGACCAGAAAAGAGGGCATGTGATAAGAACATGGGAGAGATAATAAGGGCACAGCCTGCTTGGGTCAGTGATACCCACTAGAGAAAGGTCCTCACTTTGTTGAATGAACAGATGCTTAAAGGTCTTAGGTGAGATGAAGGAGAGGGACACAGAATAAAAGGACAAAGATGAACTGTGATCTGTGATATGTGGAAGGGAATGCCAGTGTTCATAATGTCTCAGATGGCACAGATCCACAGAGTGCTTCCCACAATTACCTATTTGTCCCTTTTCCCCACCCTGAGTGTACCTGGCTGCCATTACTGGCTCAGGGAATAGTTGGTCATATTATCATCATATTAGGGGTTTGGGAAGGAGATCCAACTGGACAGTAGAACTTGGCAGTGGGGTAGATCTGGTGGAAATGGTCTTTGATTCTGTATGTTTTGGAGCAGAGGGAGGAAAGAAGAGTGTTACCAGGCAAGTGGGGGTAAGGGTGGGGATGGAGAGAGGAACAGGAATTGGGGAGGCTTATCATACCAGGGCAGGTGTTAGCTGGTCTTGGCAGTGGGCTAGCTACATGAGGGCTAGCTCCAAAGGGAGATAGAGAGTAGGAACCTCCCTCCCCCCCCCCAGATAAAGAGAGAAAATATGCCTTTAGGATCATTGCTGAGAATAAAGTCCTTAAGTGCCTAGCAGGTGTAATTATGTTCATATTCTACTAGCCTAACCCTTCCAGACCAAGGGTCATAGCCTGGACATCTAAGACTGGACTTAACCTTGGCCTCTCTGCCTCCCAGCAGGCCATCTCTCCACTCTGACACTCTCAGTAAATGCTGATTGCTCATTTTCTTGTTTCTAGCCCCAGTCCGACATAGTGGAGGCCATGGGAAGAAAATGTTCATCATCAAGCCTTCTGAATTTTATGACAAGAGATTTTTGAAGTTAATGGTAAGTTTATTTCTGGCATTTTTTTTTACATGACTGTTAAAACAGTGCCTGATTTAAATAAATGTATGCTTTGTTTCTCTTAGAATGCGAGGCGTTTATTTTTTCTTGCCTTACAAGAGCCAGAGGCACTGTACAGAGACTCTGATGCTTCAGTAATTGTTAACACCTCCTTTTAAAAAGGACTCCTGAGGAACCCTCATTATGAAATAATACAGAATGAAATTTCATATTCGTATATACTAGAATAATTCGGTGTGATTCCTTTCCTTATTCAGTTCCCTTGGTGCATCTTAAACAGGATGCTCTTTAGAGAGATTTGATTCCCTTTTGAAGGACACATGTATTATGAGAAGTGAAATCACACTGGTAGCAGTAATAACACAAAGAACAGGCATGCCATTTGACCATGGTCTAGTACAAAGAAGGCTGGATTTGGAAGGGAGAGACTAGATTTGAGCCATAGCTCCTCCACTCACTCACAGTGTCGCCTTGAGCAAATTGCTGAACCAATCTATGATGGCTTCAGTTTTCTTGTCTGTAGGATGAGTTGCTCCACTTATCACAGTTTTGTATTGTTATGGGAGGAAATAAAACATTTATCTGATTGTGAACTTTTCCTCATCTCAATAAAGATCTCATTTAAATTTCCATTCTGTTTTCAAATGATCTTTTGCTTTCCAAGATTGTGGCATTTTAAAATATAGTGTATATACTTCCTGCTTTAAGAAAAATAGCATACTAAGAAATGAATTTAAAAGCTGATAAATTAGGCAGTGATTATTTGCATTATAAACATGTTACTTATTATGATATCTGTTATTATATGTAAGAAAGATTCTCTTCAAATTTTTTTAAAACATGAAAGCAACTTATTACTTGAAGCAGGAAGGGGTGCAGTGGATAGAGCACCAGGCCTGGAGATAGGAAGACCTGATTTGAAGTCTGCCCTCAGATACTTACTGGCATTGTGACCCTGGGCAAGTCACTGAACCCTGTTTGCCTCAGTTTCCTCATTTGTAAGGTGAACTGGAGAAGGAAATGACAAACCACTCCAGTATCTTTGCCAAGAAAACCCCAAATGGGGTGATGGAGTTAGAAATGACTGAAACAAGTGAACAGCAATAAACTTACTGCATACATGGTAGGATTTCATTTGTGCAATTGTGTTTACAAAACAGTATAAATTCAGAGAATTTCCTTATGAGGCTTAATGCAGGATGATGAGAAATGTGGCCATTATACCTCTTAGAGCATCTAGAAGGCCCGGAGGGGCCGTGATAGGTATTCTTGGAGGATGGTCCTACCCTGAGGAATCACAAGATTGTTGGAGAGCTGACTTTACAAGTTTGGGAACATGATGATCTGCTCTGTGAGAGTCGTGATGCCCTTGAGAGGGTGCTGCCTGTGCGCTAAGGACATTTTCAGGGGATTCTGTGGGGTCTTTAGGAGCTAAGTGATGGCTAGGATCCTTGACTCTGCCGTTGCTAAGAGCCTGGTAAATGACCATCTTTTTCCTGGTCCCTCCCAAAGGCCTGACTGCCCTCAGTCATCTCCTTTATCAGGAGTCAGTGCTTGTTGTGATCATCTTCTTAATAATAATCACAGTCACAAGTTCATGGGTAGATTTTGAGTGCAGGCCCCATTATAGACAGGCTGTCTGCAGGCAGCTGTACCCAGCGGGTGATGGCCTTTCACCTGACTGAGGCTGCTGTGGTCTGAATGGTTTAGACCCCAGTGGCCTCTGAAAGTATCTGCTGAAGCCTGGGGGGGTTTGGATCAAAGATTGCTTAGTCCTCTCTTGCATGCTTTTTTAATGAGTCTGAGAAACATATTTGAATGTGCTTGTACAAAAGATTTTAATAGGAGTAAAAATAATGTACTTACAAAGAATTTTAGCATTTTCCATAGTCAAACACTGTGAATGGTTTGAAAATACAGAGGAGGAAATGGAGCAAAACTTACTTACTTAATTTTTAGATTTGATCAGCCTCGCAGCATGCCTGCCTGCCCCTGCTTCCATTGTTCTTCCTGCTTCCTTGATCCTGGCTTGTTTCTGCTGTTTGTGCTGAAGGTCACCTTAAAGTCAGTGAATGGAAAGCCCAGTCACTGGTGGTTGGTTGTTTTTTGCCCGGGGGGCTGGTATTGGGGTAGAAGAGGGTCTGATGAAGCTATATGGAAAGATATCAGATAATAAATATAAGTATGACCTAGAAATCCATTATGTGATGCATTTTATTTTCTTTATTTTACAGAGATTTTATTTATTGTTGACTGGGATTCCAGTAGCAGTTGGCATAACACTGGTGAATATATTCATTGGTAAGCTTAAAACATGTTTATATATGGATGTTGCAATAAAGAATGTCTTTAGTATGGTAATTTGAGCTTACACTTGGGAATTAGGTGTAAACAATCAACTCTTAGCTGTCTCTGTTACTGTAAAGGCAGTGGTGGTGTGTGGAAGAAATCTGAATTTGGAATTAGGTCCTGGGTTCAAATCCCAGCTCTGCTATTCATTATATAGCTGTGACCTTGGGCAAGTAAATTATTTAACCTCTTTTTTTTTTGTATTTGTTTCTTTTCCATATTTGTAAAATAAGCCAAGTTGGACTATGAATGTGTAGGTGTTTTGTGTTCTAATTTTTTTAGTCAGTAGGGATAAATGAAAAGGAAATAGATCTACTTCTCATGTTTCCTTATTGCTTGGTAGCAAATGTTTTCTTGTATGAGCAGTTTTGAGGTCATTTAGCAGCCATGGCAAAGAGAGAAAAAGACAGCCTAGTCCCAAAATTTATGTTATCTGTCAATGAGATCTATTGAAGGATATTGTTTCTGGCCAGCTGAGGTGTAGAAGTCAGCATTTGCAGTCCAGCGTCCACTAGCTGTCCACTCTGCCACGTGAGCTCACTGGGGAGGCTGCCCTTCCAAAGGCCTTGGGGGGTTGAGATATGCATAATGTGATAACAGGTCCTGTTTCTGGAATGTGTCAAAGATGTTTGGCCACTTTTCCTCATTTCCCAGGGCTTCAAGGGCCATGCTGGGTGGACAGGCATAGTGTAGTGTCTCCAGCCTGCTCCTAGATGTGTGCTTTGGGTCTTAGAGCATTGTAATTGGTGAGTGGGCCTAGGATGAAGAAAAGGACAAGGATTTGGCAAGGGACAGTGAGGAGAGTGGGAGAGAAGACTCATGGCTCCAGAGCTTATTCTGGAAATTTACTGGTCGTGTTCTTGAAGCCCCGGGGCTCACTGCTGCATCCAGACAGCCATCAGCTCCTAAGTAGTTTTATGGCAAAGTGAAGAGCAGAGGTGCTATTTAAGTTTGTTCTTAGCCTAAATTTCTAGCCCAACTCCTCATTGTCCTGAGCCAGTGACTAGAGTCTAGACTAAGGCCAGCTGCCAGTGCTAGCCACAGTCATGTTTGGTTCAGAAACCCAGTTGGGGATTCTGGAATCGGACCTGGACCAGCAGACAACCACATGGGGTCACGCCGGTCCTAAGGTGTACCAGGGACCTCTAAGGCTCCTTTCAGTTCCAGGTTCTCAGGCAGCTCGTGGAGCCGGGGGCAGAGCCTTGGGCCTAGAGTCAGGAGGGCCTGAGTTTAAATCTTGTCTTAGAAACTTTACTAGATGTGTAACGCTGGGCCAGTCGGTTACTCACGTGCTGCTTGCCTCAATTTCCTCATGCATAAGATGAGAATGGTAGTAGCACATGTTCGCTAGGGTTGTTGAGGATCAGGAAAGGTTATTTGTAAAGCACTTTGCAAGCCTCACGCCCCTATCCAAATGGTAAAACTGTTATTATTATATCAATTATCCAAGGTTCTTACCATAGAATTCTTTTTCCAGTATTTGTGGGGGATTTGTGGTGTAAGAGGGTCACAGTTAAGGTTGAGAGACCTAGGTTCAAATCCTGACTCTGGCATTTCCTAGCTGGTGACCCTATTAGTCGTTTCACTTTTATGAACCTCAGTTTCCCTGTTTTAAAATGGAGTTAATATTTGTACTTCCTATCTCACAGGTGTGTTCTGAAGAAAATTCTTTAGAAAATTTAAAGTACTACAGGGAATTGAGTGTTGGTTAATAGAAGATAGAAAACTCCTCCAGGGTAGGAATTTCTCATCTAAATATAGACTCTGAGAATGTCTCATGCAGCATTCTTTTATAATATCAGCTCTTACCATCTCTTTCAACTGTGGTGTCATTGGTGGAGGAAATGTGCTTCTGCAACTTTTCTGCAAATTAGAATCTTAGAGAAACACCCTCTGTCCCCCTAGGCAAGATGAGACCTGAGCCAGTGCCTCTTTGTGCCTTGCTGAGTTTAAAAGATTTTAATTTTGGATTTCAAGAACATGGCCCTTGGAAAAGTTAGGTTCTGTTAACCTTTCCGTGCCAGCACAGCCATCTATCACTTTGGGACAAGTGCTCCCACAATTATGAACTAACTCATGGATTATCAAGATTTTGTAGACCTAGAAAACAAATATGACCTGACTATGGGTGGTTGTGATAGAATACTCAAAACACTCACAGAAGGACTCTTATAGTCTATTCTGGAGGCATTTATAGTCTATTCTGGAGGCATTATTCCATGCCTGATGTATGCACATCAGTGCTGAATCCTAGGGGAGTTGAAGTTTAATAAGACACATCCTTTGACCTTATGGGAGAAGAGGACACACACACACCAGTAACGCCAATACAAAATAATTCATATGCAGTATTTGCCAAAGGGAGTTATCAGGGAGGGCGCTAAGGAGCAGATGGCATTTGAAATGGGTAGTAATTCCATAGATAGGGAAGAGCCAGGCACATGCCAGGCATTTGGAACAGTGAAAGAGCATTCCAGGCAACTGAAAGTCTTAGGATGTATATGAAGAATCTCCAGTATAGTCTGGCTGAAGCTCAGTGTTTGTGGAAAGGAGCAAGAGTTGGAATGGGACTGTGGCCCCAGATATCAGAAGTGTCAGCTTTATGCACTCAGCCACAAGGGGCAGTTGAAAAGTTGTGAACAGAGTAGTCACATGAATTGCTCTCTGCACCAGGCAGAGAAATGTGATGTCATAGGCATGGATTGATTGATGAGGGGAGAGGGAGCAGTCAGGAAGGAAACCTGTTGGAAGGCTATGTTCTCAAAGTTCAGGTGTGTGGTAATGAGGCCCTGCCCTCTGATAGCCTGAGAGGATTCAAAAGAATTTCTAAGGTAGAATCCACTGACTTGTTAATACTGTAGTGGAAAAGGTAGGGGAAGAGTAAGAGAAAACCCTAGAGCTTCTAACCTGGAAAAAGATGGAAGCGAGGGAAGAGGTGCCACTGAGCTGGTCTGTCAGAGTCAAAGACCCTCCTGCTGGGAGGTAAGTCTAAGAAGAACCAAAACTGCAGGTCATCCTAGTGTGTGAAAGAACACATGATGAGTGGGTGCATGTAGGCTACAAGATAGAGAAATGTACACAGGTTGGTACACAATGAAGAGAGGAGAATGCTGACCTTGGAGTTGGCAAGGCCTGGGTTTGAATTCTGCTGAAGATACTTACTAGCTAGGTGAACATTGACAAATCATTTCATCTCTCTGAGCCTTAGTTTACTTATCTCTGAAATGGGGGAAGAAGGGGAGGACTTGCCTGACATCTAAGGTCTCTTCTAGCTCAAAATCTAGGATCTGATCATCTGTTTCCATCTATGCTTTTTGAACCAGAAATACTGTAGAAGGCACTAAGGGCACATCTACTGGATGTAGAGGTGGGCTGATGATGTAGCTAGAGCAGATGCTGCCCTGGTGTCCGTAGGATATTTAAGAGGTGCAGAGGATGGTCTGCCGCTCCTGAAGGAGATCCCCTATGGAATATTTGGGGAAAGATAGAAAAGAGGGGCACAGGATGCGATGAGAAGCAATGAGGTTGTGGAGCTTTGTTCCTATGGAAAGAAACAAAGCGATTTGTTATACCCTTCCCCCACTCTACATCTGATAACTTCAGTGAACGCTACACATTTGTGGGAAATTTTGCTAAGGTATTTTGTCACAGGGTCTCATCTCATGAAAGCTAAAAATGAAATAATAAATATATCTACCGTTGATTATTTCTCTCCAGACTGAAGTGAGTCAAAAATTTCAGACATATTCATTAGTTACTAAGTAAAGGGAAAATCTGGCTCTTGAAGCTGCAGTGAGTTGATTCTTGCTCAAAATGATGAGGAAGTAATACTGTTTCTGGTGATGGTGTTAAAAATTTCCATTTTCTCCTACCAGGTGAAGCTGAATTAGCAGAAATCCCAGAAGGCTATGTTCCAGAACACTGGGAGTATTTCAAGGTTGGTACAGAATGCCAGATGGTATAGGGTGTAGTTACTCCAGCTGCTATTTGTTCTGTGCACGATGATAGTACAGGGACAGTTCATCCATCTTTCATTCTAGCTGGCAAAGAGTCTTCCTATGCACAGGTCTGTTTGTCAGGATATTCCTTCTGAAGGCTCAGAAATCTGGCTTTTAAGGTACTTCATGATGCCGTAGATACAGACTCCCCCTTCATGTCCTCAGCGTTCCAGCCGATGGCCAGTCCTCCTCTAGGGTGAAAATTCATTCCCCTCTCATTTCAGTGATAACACTTAGCTTCCAGGGTTCTTGTGGGGATTCAATGAGATAATAAAGTCATTGCAAGCCTTAAGGCCATATAGACGTGCTGGCTGCTGTTCTTATTTTTCTACCTTCCAGGATCTTTTTCTTTCAAAGTTTAATGTGGGGGCCACTTCCTTCATGAAACCTTCCCTTCCTCTTCCCCCTTCTTTCACTCCAGGTGCTCTCTCCCTCCTCATAGTTTCCTAGAGCATTTTGTTCACATGACAAATGATCTTTTTTGAGGTCTATATTAAGTGGGGGATTCTCTTTAGAACAGGGCTTCTTAACCTTTTTGTGTGTTATGGTCCCTTTGGCTGCTGATGAAACCTATGAAACACCCTTCTCAGAATAATGTTTTGATGCCTACATTAGTAATTGAAGTAAGTGCCAAATTTGTCAGGCATTTGTGAAAATAAATTTTTTTTCCCCTATTCAGATTCATTGGCCCCAGGTTAAGAACCCCTGCTTTAGGGGTAAAAAAAAAAATACATGCAAAATGCATGTACACACACTTGAACATGCAAGGTAGATTGATGATAGACAAACACACATTTATTAAGCATTTATGATATGCCAGAAATTTCGCTAGGATAATTAGTAAATGTTTGTTGAATTGAACTGAATTTTTATTTAGATATTGAATAAGATGGTGTAAAGCACTTGTTATCATTTCATTCTTGTTGTTTGTGGACTTTAATGTATTTAAGTGTGTATGTTTTCCACTTTTTATAGTTTGGTATTCTGATGTGAATTTTTACTATTTTAAATGTCTCAAAATTGCTATGAAGTTCAGTATGTTGTGTTCCTATTTCAAAATCAGAGTAATTAAATAGGATATTAAAAAACCCATTTTCTTTAAGTGACTAGGTGGATATTAAGGTGTAACATCAAGGTACTTTTTTTGATCGTTGATCACTTCCCCAAAATAGAAGGGACTTGAATACATCAAAATATTCATAGCAGTAATTCTTCTGGTAGCAAAGAATTGGAAATAGGGTAAGATGTCCATTAATTGGGGGTTGGCAAAACAGACTGTGGTACTTGAAGGTAATAGAATGTTACTGTTCTGTAAAAAGGGATGGCTGTGAAGAATGTAGGGTCTCATGGGGAGAGCTCTGTGAACTAATGCAAAACAAGGTAAGCAAAGCTGGGAAAACATCATACGTCACTGATACAACAACAAGGGAAAAACCAACAGTGAGTGTCATCCTTACAGTGGCCAAAGCTGGCCCTTACACACTGGAGGCTCTGTGCCCTTCAGGATTTGACTGATGCGGGGAGTGGTTTTGCTGGATTTTCTTTCCTTCTCTTTTATCTTATTAGAGATGGCCTTCTAGGGAGGGAGGAGGAGAGATATTTGGGGAAGTAAAGTCATGTAAAAAACAAAAAATATCAATACAAATTAAAACAGTCCCCAAATTTGCCACTGAGGTTTAAACCCATTATTTTGCTGTTTTACAAAGACATGGGAGGAATTGGAAAGAACCTTGGAATTTGATTTACAGAAAGTAAAATTATAGTTTTTTAAATTGTTTTTACACGTGTTATAGAGTTACATACCTAAAAGAACCAAATGGTTATTTTCTTAGTCAAAATCAGTTGTATTGGAGAAAAGAAATAAAATTTAATACTAATGTTTTAGCTAAAGTTTCTTGTCTTTGCTAATTCTTTACTTATCAGGAAGTAGTTATTTTGAATGTGAAATGGAGTGGATGATAGAATTAAGAAATTAATGTGAACCATTGTTTCTCATAGCATCCTATAAGCAGGTGGATTGCTCGTTATGTTTATGACCCTCCCGAAAAGAATTATGAAAGAACCATGGCCATCCTTCAGATGGAAGCTGAAAAGTCTGATCTGAGGTAAACAGTAAAGGTCCCTGGGTCGAGGGGAGTAGGGGGAGGCCAACTCTGTGCTTGCCTCAGCATGCTGCTCACATATAAAAGGAACAGAGCTGAGGGATAAAGGACTGGGTGAAGACTGTTTGATGAGTAGGCCATCAGACTTTGGAAGCCTGCATGCATTGAGGGTGGATCTGGGTGCAGCAGACTGGGCATGGGGAGGAGGGAGGAGGATCTGTTTCAAAGGCTAGTCTTCATTTTTTTCTGACCTTGCTGGTTTACATACAACTGATCAATGATTAAAGGATGAAAATAATAAAGAACTTTTTCTGCAAGCCCATCTATCACAAGGACACGAGTACATGACACTCACCTGGGGCTAAAATGTACCCCTTTGAAACTCCTGCTACTAATATCCACACCTGACGTGCTCAAGGAAAAGGGGTGGTAGGGGGACTCTTGAGTTTTCCAGACTTAGGCCCTGAGAAGGGACTCTTGAGTTTTCCAGACTTAGGCCCTGAGCAAGTCCAGGAGAGCCTGAGACCCACCACTGGGAGAAAGAGGGAAGGAAAGAAGGGTGACAGGCACTTCCAGGACAGAGAACAGGTGCCTACCTAGACATGGGAGATGGTGGGTGAGAGTCATAGGAGCAGTGGGCATGGGTGAGCTGCACTGTTGAGTCGTGCTAGTTCTTTTTTATGACTGGATAGGCTTTAATGTTTATTGTTCCCGCAAAGATTGGAAGAAAAGAGTTTGACCATTCAAGAGATGCCTGAGAGCCTGTACAAGGACTCAGTAGATTAGTCTGGCTAAAGCAGAAGTTCTTTGTGAGGGCTAGTAGAAAGTGAAATTAGGTGCACAAGTACAGAATACGGAAAATGTTACCTTGATATCAGTTGATAAGCTGTTTAATTTGCGGTAAGTTCAGTATTAGTCAGGAGGGTGGTATGATTGCTGAAAACATCCATTCCATCTTGAGTCTTAGGACAGAAAGTAAGCTCCTTGAGGGAAAGGATTGTTTGGTTTCTGAAGTTGGATCTCCGGTGATTGATAGTGTCTGGAACAAGAGAAGAACTAGCCCTGTTATCCTCTGCCAGCGAAGGCCCATCTAGAATGTCGTCTTTGACTCCCCTGGGA
Source organism: Potorous gilbertii (assembly GCA_028658325.1). NCBI lineage: Eukaryota > Metazoa > Chordata > Mammalia > Diprotodontia > Potoroidae > Potorous > Potorous gilbertii. Next base: position 516,936,122 of record CM053771.1, on the reverse strand, counting down.
CATACTTTACACGATGTCAGTTTGAAGCACTTCTGTGGGACCGGGCCTTTGGAGGCCAGTGGTGCTCACTTGGGCGTTCATAGTCCATAGCCTGTGAAGGAAAGATTTCGGACCAACATCCTGTTTGTTTTACAAATGTTTGAAGAGCAGTTAGCTAGAAGAGAAGTGGATTCAGAGGACAGAGCAAGAGCCAGAAGGAGGAAGGGAGACACATTTTTACTTATTGCAAAGAATTTCCTACAACTAAAAACATTGAAGATTTTTTTAAGGTTTGCGAAGTGTGATCTTCATTTAGCCAGTGAGGAAACTGAGACTCAGAATGGCTAATGGACTTGCCTAGGGTCACACAGTAAGTCTCTGAGATAAGAATTGAACCCAGGTCTTCCTGATTCCAAGTCCAGTACTCTTCACACTGAAAAATGGAATAGGCTTCCTTGTAAGGCCCTGTCCCAGCAGAGACTGGATGACCATTGGAGGAGGTTTTAAAGTGGGATTTGTATTTGTTCTTCGGATAAGGCTGACTTAGGTGGCCTAAGTTCTAGGCTTCTGGAGAGAGAGCGCCATCATAGGTGAATGGAGAGTTCTGGACTTAGAGTAATGAGACCTGGATTCCAGTTCTGGCTTTGACCAAAATGTGGTGACATTTTGGATGAGTCACTTAATGTTCCAGCCTCAGTTTCCTTGCCTGTAATATAATGGGATTGTTTTCAAACTTTAGAATTCTATTATAAATATTATGAATGAAATAGAGTGAGTCCGACCATCATTTCATTAATTAATCAGCATTTCCTTAGCACTTATGTACCAGACACTATATTAAACATTAGGGATTCAAAGACAGAAAAAGAAACAGCTCCTGCCTTCAAGGAACTTATGGTCTATAGGGGAAGACAATATGGATATATAGAGACATAAGACAATTTTGGAAGTGATGGGATTAACAGCCATAAAGAAAAACTGCATGTAGGAAGTCAAGCTTCAGTTGAGTTTTGAAGGAGGCTAGGGACTTTAAAGAGGTTGTGGTGTTCTTAGAGATTTCCCAAAGTTCTTTATGTATTTGAGATATGAGCTGAGAAACTGTCTTATAAAATTTTTTTCCCCAATTTTCTGCTTTCCTTCTGATCTTGGCTACATTTGTTTTATTTGTACAAAACCTTTTTAATTTAATGTAATAAAAATTATCCATTTTATGCTTTACTGCTCTCTATCTCTTGTTTATTCACCAGTCCATAAGTCTGCTGTGTAATATGTTCCATGTTCTTCAAATTTTTAAAAAATATCTCTTCATATTTAGGTCATGTATCCATGACCTCATCTTGGTAAATGGTGTAATATATTGATCTATGCCCAATTTTTGCCATACTGCTTTCCCAGCCAAACAATCAATTCTCATCCTCAAAACTTAAGTATTTGCTCTTGTCAAACACTAGATTACTATAGTCACATGCTGCTGTATATCATATGTCTACTCTGTTCCACTGATCTACTTTTGTATTTCTTAACCATTATCAGATAGTTTTTGGTAATTACTTCCCTTTAATAAGTTTAAGATCTGGTACTGCTAAACCTCCTTTCTTTAACTTTTTTTTTTTTGTGAAGTACATAAAGAACTTTGTCAGATCTATAGGAATATAAGTTAGTTCCCAATAGGTAAATGGTCCAAGGGTATGAGTTTTTAGATGAAGGAATCAAAACGGTTTATAATTGCGTGGAAAAATGCTCTAAGTCGTTATTGATTAGGAAAATGCAAATTAAAACAACCTTGAATATCATTTTTCACTTATCAGATTGACTTAAATGATTGAAGGGGAAAGCTACAAATATTGGACTGTATTTGAAAAAATTGGACACTAATTCACTGTTGGTGGAACTGAAGTTAAACCAGTCATTTTGGACAGCAGTCTGGAATTATGCCCGAAGAGTTGTTAAACTGCTTGTACCCTTTGACCAAACAGTAGCACTGTTAGGTCTGTTTCCAAAGATGATTAGGGAAAAAGGAAAAGAATCAATATTTTCTAAAATATTTATAGCAGCTCTCTTTAGAACAGCAAAGAGCTGAAAATTGTGTCGACCCCCATCAATTGGGAAATGGCTGAGCAAGTTGTGGTATGCAATTGTGATGGGGAATGCTATAAGAAATAATGAGCTCCATGATCCTAGGAAAACATGGATAGACTTGCTTGAAGTAAGGAAGACCCAGATGAGTAGAAAAAGAAGAATGTTGTATATGGTAACAGATGTACTTCTTTTAAGAGCAACTTTGAGCGTCTGAGTAATTGTCACCATTATAAATACCCAAATTAACTACAAAGGACCTGGGAAGGAAGATGCTATCTGCATTCAGGGAAAGAATAGATAAATAGAAATATGTATTCAATGATTTTGCACATACATGTGTCTAATGGTAGCTATCTTTCAGGTAGGAGAACTGGGAGGGAAGGAAAACACCAAATTACATGATAACTTTATTATGTATTTAAAAGGAACATCAAGTTGTACATAGTAGTACATTTGCAGTTTCATGTGCAATCATCTTTTTTCCATGTTCTGTAGTCTGGTATGGAAAGGCTTGTTTTGTTTCTTAAGCTCAGAATAAAATAAATGAAACTTTTCCAGAAAGAGGCAGCGGTGAGGGAGGGACATGGGGGACAACCAATGCAGAGGCCGGAGATGGATCTAGGAGGGGTCTGGTGTGTGGGAAGAACAATCGGAAGGTAGGAATGGTTGGACATCAAGAGTGTGAAGGGGAGTAATTAATGTTTGATAAGATAAATTGGAGCCAGTTTGTGAAAGGCATTTTAAGCCACTGAAACTTACTGAATAATGGTCAATAATGGCCTCATCAGACCTGTGCTTTAAAAATATTTGTGGCAGCTTTGTGGGGAAGATAGACTAGTGGGGGAAAGACATGTGGTAGGGAAACTATGCCAGAGTGCTATGAAAGTCTGGGGGAGAATTGGTGAGTGTATGAACTGTCAGATGGTGGTAGCTCTCTAAGGGGAGACAAAGAGACAGTTCTGAGAAGTGTGGAGGTGGACTTAATAAGTTGTGACTAGAAAGAGATTAAGGAGTGAAGAATGTCACCTGGGTGAGTAGAAGAGTGGTCATGGTATCTTTGGCAGAGATAGGAAAGTTAATGGGAGGGTTGAGTTTTGGTGGAAAGATGATGAGTTCTGTTGTGAGCATATTGAGTTAGAGCTAACTGGTTGATGATGTGGGACTGGAGTTCAGGACATAGACCAGGACTTGAAATTTAGATCTACATTGGTGTAGATTACAGTATTTGAACCTAGGGAAACTGATGAGATCACCTAGATAAGAGCTCTTAGGGACAGAGCTTTGGTTTATATCCAAGTTATGGAATTTGGATGAAGATCTAGCAGAGGAGATGGAGGAAGAGTATTCATACAGGTTGGAGAACAAGGGAGAGAGGAGTGCCTTGGAGAGTGTTCAAGAGGGTTGGGTGATCTGCAGTGTTAGATGTTACATAGAGGTAAAGAATGCGGATTGAGATAGAGAAGTTTTGGTTGAATGATGAGGTAAAAGAAGCCAGATTACAGGGATTGAGAATTGAGTAAGAGGAAAGAAATTGGAGGCAACAAATGTAGACGGCTCTTCCTAGGAGTTTGGTTGTGAAAGGAAAGAGATCCGACTACAAAGATAATTTGAAGGGGTGATAGGCTCAAGTGAAGGGTTTTTAAGGGTAGGGAGACCTGGCAGTAATTGTAGGCCGCGGAAAATGAGCCAGTTGATAGGGAGAGATTGAAGATAAAGGGGGAACAGGGGAGACAACTGTGGGCCCACTTGGTCAAAGTATACAGGAGAGGATGGGATCAAAGGGACAGGAAGAGGGTTTAATCTTGATAAAAGTAAAGTCCGTCTAATCAGGAAAGGAGGAGAGAGTTGGAGAGGGGAGGTGATGTCGTGGGGGTTTTGTGCTGTAGATAATGGGAAAGAATGGGGCTCTCAAAAATAACCTTTATTTTCATGTGAAGTGCACGGTAAGGTCTAGTACAAAGAAGATGGGGACAGGATGGGGAAATACGGAGAAAAGCAAGGATAGTAAAGTTTACAATTAAGGTTTTCTGTCTCAATCAGGGTACTCCAGAGAAGGAGTTACTGGTGTAGGCAGAGGATGACCTAGTCAAGGAGAAAGAGGACTTTCTTTGGCTTGATATAGATTGTTGGATAGGAAGACTGAAAGCAAGTATGACCCCATGGAGATAGCCATCATCCCAGTGAAAGTGATAGTGACCCAGATAAAGGTGTCAGTAGTGGGAACAGAGGAAGGAGTGGAGGGAGGACATTGTTTGACAATAAAAGCATAAAGGCTTTGATGGGGTTACCTGAATGAACAGAAGAAGTTAAGCTAAAAATTATTCTTAGATTTTATGCATAGAGTGGTCTACAATTCGAGCATGTGTACATCTGTCCTTGGAGGGAATCAGGTATTTTTCATTTGATAAGACTAGCTGGCAATTGTACTTTGTGCTGAAAGGAGTTTGTAATGGGAGGTCTCTTGGTGCTTGAAGTTTAATTTAAGGATTCTGTTTCTTACAGGTTGAAATATCGGGAAACAGAAAGACTTATGCGAGGAAGAGGGGATGGACCCTTGTTTCATTACCCAACTGTTGATAAGGAACTTATTGATCATGATCCTAAAGCAGTACCTGACCATTAAGCTATTGATCCTACACGTCTGATGTATACTCTCTTTCAGAGGGATAAATGAAGAAATGCATACTGTATTGTTCTCTGAATAAAACAGCTATTTCCCTTTTGGTCTTGTAAGTTAGTTCTCAGTGTAGTTTGAGAGAATTGCTTTTGTTGTTAAGGGATGGTTTTCTTTTTTAAGAAGGTCATGAGTATGGCGATTAAAATTAGATGAGATCAAAATTTGTGAACTTCTGAAGGATAGTATTGTTTGGAAATAGATTCTACAATATGCCCAATAAATACACAGGAAGTGTAACTATCACTTGTGTACCCAGTTAAGCATTGTAGAATATAGGCATCTTGGTTCATCGTTGATAGCTCATCTATTTCAATTGGCATTGGAATTTTTAGTCTGGATTATGAAGAGATGAACACCATAATAACATCAAAAAAGTGGAAAACTTCAGTGAGCAAGGCTTCTGGAAGTTGACAGAGTTTTTATGTTTTTATTTAACTTTTTTGTATCGCTTTAAAGAATGAGTTTTTCAACGATCTTCTCTGTTGAGATCTAATAAAAATCCTTACTGGTAAATATTAGAAAAATTGGTGTGAAGAAGAGCTCAAGGTAAAGAGTTTAAACTGATAAAAATTATAAAAGTAAAAGACAGGAAGGATTTGTTAAATTGAAATGCCAAGCATAGACATAAAATTTTAACATTTTAACATCTAAAAATTCTCTTTAAATATGATTTGATAGGCTCTTTGTAGAGGACAAAATTATTTTTTAAAAGTCAAGATTTGGATGTTTTTAGTCAACGTTTCTTAAAAGTAGAAGTAATTTTATATTGACTAAAACTATAAAATACCTAACTTGTTAGACTCTGACTCAGTTAATGTCTACTAATGAATGAAGACAGAAACCAAATTTAGTCACCTTGTTTTCCTTATAAACAAAAATCATGGGAAGACTTCTGTGAACTGGTGCAGTACAGCATGAACAATGACCTTAATGTAAATAAAAACACACAAGGACAATACAACTCAGATACAATGAACACGCACAAAAGCTGATGTGTGGGCAGTGTTGGTTCCCAGTTGTTAAAGTTGTAGCACATCTTTCCTTTATATTAATGAATTTCAGCATATAGAGGAGAGCTGCATACTGTCCACCAAATCATATATATTTTAATTCTTCTTAACAATAAGTTCATTTGTCAGGAGTTGGGAAGTAATGCTTCCAAATTATCCAAAATAAAAACATAAAGACTTTTAAAATTCATTCAACAAAATTTTCTTTTCAAAGGAGTTATGTGCTAGGCATTTTGTTAGGTGCTGTGGTTATACAAACAAAAGTGAGATAGTCTCTACCCTCAAGGAATTTCCTTCTAAACCATCAATCCTTTGACAACCTCCCCAGCATGTATGTGCTTTCTGCTGAAGCGGGTCTGTGATCTCCCATATTTGGATGTTCTCTCTGGCATTAAGTAAAGTTGCAGCCCATTCATACCTGCCTGTCCTGTGCCACTCTTGCCTGGGATCTCCCATTAATTTGGTAGGATGTGTCTATGTCTCTCAGTGTGTCTGGAGGCTGTTTCAATTTCTCCTGACCTTTAGAGAACACAAGTGCCATACTCCATCTGCTCACCTGTCATCATTGGTCACCACTGACACATGATCAAGCCATTTTTTTCCTATGAAACATTTTCTGAAAGCTTTGACTCCACCTCTATAGAGATCCTTCTCCATTTGTGTTAAGTTCCTTCTCCCACCGTGCGCCTCTTCATCACCTTCTGTGATTCACGTTTTTGGTTCTTCAGAGACTTGAGCCCCTTTACTTACAACCCTGATTGGGGTGTTAGGATTAAAAAGATGAGCCTTTTTTCTAAGATGTATGGGGAACTTTGCAGTTTTCTGAAAGTAACCCATCCCACTTCTATCTCTGGGCCTAGCTATTGTTGTTTCATTTGCACTATTGGCCCCAGGTGTGTACGTACTGATGGACAGACTGTTGTTCCTCCAATTGGATGTCACAATCCCTGCAGTAAATATCCTGTGAGCGGTAAGGCCAAATTCCAGGAGGTTCTTTCTGCAGTGCCTTGAGGCTTCCTGCAAACAGCATAGTATCATCTACAAATAACAGCCAGCAGCCTTCACCATCCACAGGGAATCTCTCCTTGACCTTGACTCTGTGTTGGAACTTTTTGTAAATATGGCAGTCTGTCCCAGTTGCTAGTGCCTTCCCCTCTGAGGTTACCTACCCATGTATATATGTGTTGTTTTTCTTGCCAGAATGTAAGCTCCTTGAGGGTAGGCCTTGTTATTGCTGTTAGCACAGTCTGTGGCCCATAGGTAAGTGTTGTCAGTTGATTGATTTTATGTCTCCACTGATGTCTATATCAGTGTGTTACATCTTTCATGTACACTTGGATAACCTCTGGGTGGCTCAGTGGATTGAATACTGGACTCCAGTCAGGAATACCTGAGTTCTAAAGGAGAGTCAGACTTACTAGCTGTGTCCCTGGGCAAATCACTTAGCTTCTCTGTCAGCCTCAATTTCCACATCTGTAAAATGAGAATATAGCACCTACCTATTATAGTTGTGATAATGTTTGTAAAGTGCTGTGTAAATGCTAGATATTATTTGTATGTATGGTTTGGGAGACACCTTGGAAGAGCGTTTGAGGCATTGTCATGATCACCAAATATCAAACACAGTGGAATCTTGTATTGTCTGCGTATTTCAGTCAGTTGTGCAATGCTAAAGATGTCATCCATTGTGAATTGATGTTTGCAAAATTCTGTTTCCTACAGTGGGTGTTATTCAGAAAAAAATTATGTTCAAACATTAATTGTGATTGTTTATTGTAAGCCCAAAAGAAGTGGCTTTGGAAATGTTTTGTCTTCAACTTAGCTTTTTAAGACTAAGATTTAATTGTATAAAAAATGTGAACTGTTTGAAACATCACCTGAAGAAGCAATCAAGATTTTTGTCAGCTGTGTCTTTCCCTCAACGTAAGGAAGGAATTTCAAACAGTAAGAATGGTCCAGGAGTGCACAGGGCTGCCGGGTGATAGTGCCAGGACCCCAGGTTGTGAATTGAAAAGGACATCTCGTAACTGTTGGGAGTGCCTTCTATAGCATCTTAACCAAGTCATCATTTGGTCTGGATGTGAAGACCTCAACTTAAGGAGGAAATCGTCTTTGCTTGTAAAGTGGTTCATTCTTGGTCAGGAACTCCCTGTTAATCCATTTTTTTTCTCTTTTTCAGTTCAAAGATCATTCTCCTTGGTAGAGAAAGCAAAATCTCATTGGATTCCTCTATCATTAACTGATAAGAGTTATAATTCATTTTACATATAATTTCTATTTACAGTATACCCCACTGGAGTTTAAATTCCTTGAGGGCAGGGAATATTTCACCTTTGTCTTTGTATCTCCAAGGCTTAGCACAGTGCCTGGCATATAGTGAGTGCTTAATAAAGGCTAACTGATTGCTCAATTAAGTTTATCATTCATTGGTAATATATTGCCATCCAAGAAGTGTATAGTCCTGTGTTCTCTCAGTGGAGCAAAACATATGCCATTTTTGTTATAGCTGATATTTATAACTGTAGCATTCTGTCTGAGTAGTTCTCTACCCCTCCACCAAGAGGAGAAGCTGTGTTTCATGATCTCGCTGGACTCATTACTAGTTTTTCAGTTATACCAAGTTCACCTTTCTTATTAGTGACTTTTGCATTTACATTGTTATCATGTACTGATTCTGTTTATTTCCCTCCATCAGTTTTAGATAAATCTTCCCATGTTTCTCCATTATTTCTTACTGTATGATTATATTTATGACATCCATTCCCATACTTTCTTCAGCCAATCACTAGGTGCCTTCCGTTTCCTTTTCTCTGCTGCCACAAAAAGGCTTCTGTGAAAATCTTGATCTACTTTGGGCCTATTTCTGTCTTTTACTGTCCTTGCTGTGGCCTTGTCTTCATTCTCCAGTGTCAGGTCTATTCTACGCTTGTATCCTTCATCCACCCTCATCTGCCCTTGCTTCCATCTTCTGCACATGTTTTTTTTTCCATCCTAAACAAAAGATATTTAATCAAATAGTATAGCAAGTGTAGTGCCAACCAAAGACTCGCCCACATATAGCAGTGAGAGTACAACATAGAGAACACAAGTAATGGGAAGCCTGCAAGGACAGCACACACATAGTGAAAATGCATTCGAATCCAACCCTCCAATCCAAGGAGTCTGTCTGTGGGGTTTTCTTGGCAAAGATGCTGGAGGGGTTTTCCATTTCTTTTTCCAGTGGCAAACAGAGGTTAAGTGACTTGTCCAAGGTCACACACTTGGAAGTTTCTGAGGCTGAATTTGAACTCAGGTCTTCCTGATTTCAAGCCTAGTACTCCATCTACTGCACCACCTAGTGGTTATACATGTCCCTTTTTTTGTTTCTTTTGTTTTTTTTTTAAATCTGTGTTGGTTAGGGAGCTTCCTGCCTATACTAGAGTCCTCATCAGTACTGTTTTCTCTTTGTGCCTACATGTGTATTTTCATCCTTCCTGGACTAGCTTCTTCTGTGGCTTTTTTGCCAGTGACTTACTTCTCTGAACGCCATGAAATCTGCTCTCCCATAATGTAATACGTATGACAAATCTGTGTCCAGTTTATTCCCTCTCAAGGTTTTCATCATTTCCACCTCAGCAACACGTTCTTCCTTTTGGCTGAAAATTAAATTTCCTCTTGCTTATTCATTCTTACCTTTGAAGGATGAAAGTATCATTAAGGAAGGTCAGTCAATAAGGTATTATTAAATGTTTATTACATGCCAGGTAGGGTGCTAAGCTCAGTTTCCTCACCTGTAAAGTAGCATATACCTCACAAGGTTGTTATGAGGATTGATTGAGGTAGTATTTTCAAAGCCCTTAGCACAGTACCTGGCTTGTGGTAGATGCTATGTAAAATATACATGTGTGCTGTGCTTATTGCGCTTTGCAGGTGTCCTTTTTTTTTAACAAAATTGAAGGTTTGTGGCAGACCTGTCTCCAGTAAGTCTGTTGGTGCCATTTTCCCAACATGTGCTCATGGTAATTCTCACAGTATTTCAAACTCTTTCATTATATCTATTATGATGATCTGTGATCAGTGATCTTATTGTAACATGTTAAATTGCTCATTTAAGATGGTGAACTTCATTGATAAATATGTGTTCTGACTTCCAGACACCACCTGATCCCATCTCTCCCCAGGTCTCCCTATTCCCTGAGACACAACAGTATTTAAATTAGGACAATTAATAACCCTACAGTGGCCTTTAAGTGTTCAGATGAAAGGAAGAGTCAACCAAGGGGGCAAACTTCTTTGTCTTCTTAAGAAATTGCCACAGCCACCCCAGCCTTCAGCAATCTCCACCACCCTGATTAGTCAGCAGCTGTCAACACTGAGGCAAGATCCTCCACCAGCAGAAACATTAAAACTTGCTGAAAGCTTGTCTGGATGACAGCATATTTTAGCAATGAAGTATTTTAAATTAAAGTATGTGCATTTTATAGACATAATGCTATTCACAGTCAATGGACTACAGTATAGTGTAAACATAATTTTTATATGCACAGGGAAACTAAAAAAATTATGTGACTTGTTTTATTGTCATGTTTGCTTTATTCCAGTGGTCTGGAACCAAGCCCACAATACCCCTGAAGTATGTCTGTATACGTATTCCTACACGCCTCTTCCCCCCAACCCCTCATAACCAGTAGAGATATAAGAAAAAAAATAGTCTTGCTCTCAAGGAGCTCACATTCTACTGGAGGAGACAACATAACGAAAAGTTGTGTACATCTAAACAGAGTAAAGGGAAGTGATTTTATGGTAGGTTGGACTTGAGCTGAATTTTGAAGGAAGCCGTGAGGCAGAGGTGAGGAGGGAGAGCCATTGAAAAGATACAGAAAATTCTACCAAATACTTAAAAAAAAAAAACAACTCCAGTACTATGTAAGCTAATTAGAAAAATAGTTAAAGGAGTCTTACCAAATTCCTTTTACAACACAAATATGGTGTTGATATCTAACTAGGAAGACCAAGAACAGAGAAAGAAAATTATAGACCAATCTCCCTAATGAATATTGATGCAAAGATTTTAAAGTACTAGAAAGGATATTATAACAAGGTATCCCAAAGATCATACACTATGACCAGGTGGGATTTATGCCTGAAATGCAGGGCTGGTTCACTGTTAGGGAAACATAATCATATCATTAACAAAATCAACCAAACTCATATGATTATTTCAAAATAGGCAGAAAAAGCTTTTGACAAAATGCAATGCTCATTCCTATTAAAAACACTAGATAGCACAGGAATAAATGGAGCTATCCCTAAAACGGTAAGTAGTATCTATAAGACCACCAGCAAGCATTATTGGTAATGGAGATAAGCCAGGATATCAATAACAATATCAAGGGTGAAGCAAGGATGCCTGTTACCACCTCTTATTTAATAGTGTTCTAGAAGTACTAATTAGACAAGAAAAAGAAATGGAAGGAATTAGGCTAGGTGATGAGAAAACAGGACTCTTCCCAGAAGATATGATGGTATACTTAGAGAATCTGAGAATTCTAATTATTTCAACTAAGTAACCAGTTGAAATAATTAACAACTTAATCACAGTTGCAGGATGTAAAGCAAACCCACCTAAATCATCAGCATTTCTATATTTATTACTGAGGCCAGCAGGAAGAAATTGAAAGAGAAATCCCATTTAAAATAGCTACAGACAGTATAATACTTGGGATTCTACCTGCCAATACCAACCTAGGAGCTAGAGGAACACATTATAAAACACTTTTTACAGTTTGAATCATCTGAAAAATTGGAGAAATACTCATTGTTCATGAGCAGGCCAACCCAATATAATAAAAATACCAATTCTACCTAAATTAATTCACTTATTCAGTGCTATACCAATCAAATTGCCAAAAAAATATGGAGCTAGAAAAAAAATAACAATTCATCTGGAAGAGTGAAAGGCAGAGAATAACAAGGGAATCAATGAAAAAAGTGTGAAGGAAAGTAGCTTAGTAGTACCAGATCTCAAACTGTATTACAAAGTGGTCATCATCAAAACAAGCTGATAGTGGCTAAGAACTAGAGTGATAGATCAGTGGAATAGATCAGATATACAATACACAGCATCAATAGCAACAGTAATCTAGTGTTGGGCAAACCCAAAGATCCCAGATTTGGGGGCAAGAAATCATTAGTTGACAAAAATTTCTGGGAAAACTTGGAAAGCAGTTTGGCAGAAACTAGGTATAAGCCAACATTCTCACACTATGTACCAAGATAAAGTCTCAGTGGGTGTAATCTTTTGACATAGAGGGTGATACCATAAGCAAATCAGGAGAGTATGGAATAGTTTTCCTGTCAGATGTAAGAACAAGGGAAGAATTTGTGACCAAACAAGATATGTAAAACCTTTTGAAATATAAAATGGTCAAATTAAAAAGGCCTTGCACAAACAAAACCCACACAACCAGGATTAGAAGAAAAGCAGCAAACTGGGGAAATTTTTTTTAAAGCAAGTTCTCTGATAAAAGCCTCGTTTCTCAAATACATAAAAAGCTAAGTCAAATATTTAAGAAAACAAGTCATTCTCCAATTGATGAATGGTCAAAGGATATGAACAGGCAATTTTCAGATGGAGAAATCAAAGCTATCTATAGTTACATTTTTAAAATGCTCTGAGTCTACTGATTAGAGAAATGCAAATGAAATCAATTCAGATACCACCTCACACCTAACATTGATTGGCTAACATGACAGAAAAAGAAAATGACAAATGTTGGAGGAGTGTGGAAAAATAGGGATACTATGGTAGAGTGTGAACTGATCTGACCATTCTGGGGAAGAATTTGGAACTGTGCCCAAAGGGCTACAAAACTGTACATCCTCTTTGATCCAGCAATACCAGTAATAGCTCTGTATCCCAAAGGCATCAAAGAAAAAGTACCCATATGCACAAAAATATTTATAGCAGCTCTTTTTTGTGGTGGCAAAGAATTGGAAATTGAAGGGAAGCCCATTAATTGGTAAATGACTGAACAAGTTGTGGTGTACAATTATGATGGAATACTCTTATGCTATAAGAAATGACAAGAAAGATGCTTTCAGAAACACCTGGAAAGATTTACACGAACTGATGAAAATGAAGCAAGCAAAACCAGAACAATGCAAACTGTAACAGCAATCTTGTAGTGATGATCAACTATGAGTGACTTATTATACTCAGCAGCACGATCCAAGACAATTCCGAAGGATTTATGATGAAAAATACTATCCACCCCCAGAGAAAGAACTGATGGATAAAATATGAATAGCACACTTTTAAAATTTTATTCTTCTTCTTGGTTTTGGTCTGCATTTTCTTTCATGGCATGGCAAATATGGGAATGTTTATATGACTGCACATGTATAATCTATATCAAATTGCTTGCTTTGTCAGGGAAGAGTGTGGGGAGGGAAGAAGGGAGAGAATTTGGAATTCAAAAATTTAAAAAAAAGAATGCTGATTTTTTTTGTTTGCATGCAATAGAGAATAAAAATTAAATTTAAAAAAAGAAAAAGTACAGAGGCAGGAGATAGAGTGTTGTGTGTGAGGAACAGTAAGTTGTGTGTGAGGATTCAGTGTTGTTGGAACAAAGAATCATGGAGGAGAGAAAATTATAAGACAACTGGAAAGGCAGGAAGCGATCATGTTCCGAATTTAAAAGCCAAATGAAGGATTTTACATATGATCCTGAGGTGATAGAGAGCCACTGGAGTTTACCGTACATGGGGTAATGTAGACATGCCCTTTAGGAAGATCACTTTGCAGAGAGAGAGACTTGGGGCAAAAAGACCCAACATCAGACTATTGCAACAGTCTAGATGGAGAGAGGATGATGACTAGCACCAGAGCTACCCTGCTTTGGGTAGAGAGGGAACCTCAGCCAATGTCTAGATAATAGAAGTGTCCCCCATCGCACTCCTGCATTGTGCCTGTGCACCAAGCTTGTGATATGTTTCCTGAACTCATCAATTTCTTAACATCCAGGTGGACCCTAGTAGATCTGATCACAACATTGCTTCTTCTTCTACTGTCATTGATCTTACCCCCAGCTTGCCCTCCCCTGCTGTTCCATTCTTATTGTATGGGAGGCTGCTCTTTCCTCCTTGCTTGTTTCCTTTGAATGAAGCATGGTTTCCCAGAGCCAGATTCTAGCTATGAGTCTCATCCTATCCAATCTCACTGATACCTCTAAGGTCAAAGTTGCTGTTTCACGTTAACCCTCGTCTTACTCAGTACCCATATTTTGTGCATGTTTATGCAGACATATGAAACCCAGGGCCTCCTTCCATGTTACATGTTTTGTCTCCTTTTAAATTCTGGTGTCTCTACTGCTATAGTTCTTCCTGTGTGATATTCTCCATGCTGTTGTGATGACTGGATCAAAAGGGGCCCATTTCCTTTGCAGTTCAAATCCTTTGGATCATTCTGCAAGATTCCAGGCACAGTGGAGAGAAGGTATATTATTGATCTGTGGATGAGCTTGAAAGACCCAGATCCTGTATCTTAACTGCCTTAAGATAGGTATACATGACTTGGGTTTTGGAGAAAGGAACTTATCTTACCTTTTATATTTTCCACAAGGCAAGTATATCCAGCTTTCTTCCCCTTCCCCTTTTGTTTTTGCAGGTGCCTTCTGCAAAGGTTCCCCAATGAAGCTTTTAATATTGAAACCGTGATAAAACCCTAAGCTTGAGGTCACTTACTTGGCTGAATTCCTCCAACCTGTAAAAATGAAGTAACTAGCTATGTCAGTATTTTTCTCCCTGCTCCCTGAGGGGTGTAAAACTATGTACCCTTAGTAGGGGGCAGTGATCATTGGCAGTACCCCATATGCCCTTGGCTGTTTTGACAGGGCCTGCCATATATCCAGTAATCAAAACTCTGGGGGTCTAGGTTGATACTTGGCCATTTGGGATACTAGTTTAGGTGTGTAATAAATCTCCATCTGTGCTGATAGGGCTCTACCTTCCCCTCTCTAGGCCTCAGTTTTCTCATCTGTGAAATGCAGGTGTGGGAAACAAGGCGCCCCAGAGGGCCAACTCTCTCATTTTATAGAGGACGAAGTGGAGGTCCAGGGAAGTTACACAATTTGTCCAAATTCACTAGACTTCTGAGGTCCCTTCTAGGTCTCCCCTCTGCAGATGGGGAAAAGGTGAGACCATTGGATGGAATGAACTTTAAAGGAGGAAAGGTTATTGAGGGATATTGGCAGTAAAATACTTTGGAAGCTGTTGATGGAGAATGAGGGTCAGCACCTCCCACCCCCTCTTCTGGCCCTGGGGAGAAATATCTGCGATTTTGAGCTCTATGGGTTTGTTCAAAGTTAGAAAAGAGAAAATGACCAACTTGTAATCTTTGTTAGAAAGGAAGGCAAGTGACAGGCGAAGAGATTAGTACGTTCTGTTGTTCAAGTCAAAGGATGGCTTTTCTGAAGGGCAATTGTGATTCCTCATTCTCTCCAAGCAAAGAGAGAGAGTTTTTTACGGTGCCTCAGAGATTGAGATGGGCATTAGCTTCCTATTAGCCATTTCCCCCTTGCCTTTTCCAGCCAAAGATTATTTGCCCTGGCAGAAAAAAAGACGCAAACAAACAAAATTTGATCCGCTGTTTTCTCCAACCTTAGTTGATAAATTAGTTACTTGATAACTAAATCCTTATTGATGGGGACTTGGAATACTTAGAGGGACTGAAAAGTTGCTAGGAGACTTAATGTGCTGAAAGAAGTACTTTAAATGTAAATGGTTACTAAGCAAGTTAAATTCATCTTATTGCTGTTCAGGGTTTTTAATAAAACATTTAATTAAAAATTAAAATGAGAGAGTTGGACCAGCACTTCCAAGGGGCATCCATTTCAGTTCCAAATCTATGATCCTACAATCCGCAAACACTTTCCCATCCAACAAACAGATGACCAGCCTATTTGGAGACCTCTAGTAAAACCCAACACTTGACTCTGATTCTTACTGCTTGTATAACCTTAGCCAGGATCACTAGGTGATGACATAGTGCATAGAGTGCTGGGCCTGGAATCAGAAAGATATGAGTTCAAATTTAGCTTTACTTTTTAGCTGTGTGACCCTGGGCAAGTCAATTAACCCTGTTTGCCTTAATTTCCTCATCTGTACAATAAACTGGAGTAGGCAACAGCAAAGCGCTCCAGTATCTCTGCCAAGAAAACCCCAAATGGGAATCATGAAGAGTCAGACAGGACACAACAACCTTGGGCCAAATTGTTTAACCTCTCTGGGCCTTGGTTCATCATCTATAAAATGATGGGATTGGATTCTAAGACCTATTAAAGTCTGATCTGGCTCAAAAATCTTTAATCCAATGGTCCCAGTTTATTATACATCAGGTCCTTGTAAATGATGATGTGTTGCATAAATGTTTTAAAAGCAAATTTTATTAATGTTTTATCATAAAATAAGATGTACTGATAAATTTCATTTTAAAAATTTAATATATCCCCTACATTCCTTAACATATACCTCTCCCCAGCCTCTCCCAAAGAGCCATCCCACATAATAACATTTGAATAAAACAAGAAAAAACCTGAAAATTCTGCAGAATTAAAAAAAAATCCAGACACATCAAGCATATTTTTAAAAAGTCTGACATTGGATGCAGTATCCAACACTTTTGGGCCACACCCTTTCTGCAAAGGGGTGGGAGGTATTTTCTCATATCTTGTTGTTTGGGCCAAGCATGGTAACGATGTCACAGTTTTAAGCATGTTGTAGTGCTCTTTCCATTTCCATCATAGTAAGTATTGTGTTCCTTGTTTTCCTGGTTTTCTCTGTTTTCCTTACCAAACTCTTTCCATCCTTCTCTGTATTCAACATATTATTTCTCATAGCAGAATTATTCTACATTAGTTTCATGTACCATCACTTGTTTAGTCACTAAACAAGGAGTATCCTCTGGTTCTAATGTTCACTGTCTTTTGTCTAGAGAGAAATAATCTGGATTAAGAAAGAACACTGATGTTACTTTGGACCAGAGTAGAATGGTATGATGGGAAGAACTCTCAACTTGGAGGCAGGAGAGCTGGGTTCAGATTCTGACTCTGCTACTTACTGGTTGTGTCACTTACCCTTTCTGGGCTGGAGAGCTCACCTACTCATTTTGCAGATGAGGAGAGATGAAATGACTTGTCCAGGCAGAGCCTGGATTTAAACCACAACACTCTATTTCCAAATCTCTCATTCTTTCTCCTATTGTCTCCAGGATCTAACAGCTTCCCCTAATGAGGATCCCTTTAACTTCCCCATCTTTGTTACTTCATCTAAGGTGATTGGTTCCATGCAGATCCCATAATAACATGACCATCTTGGATTTGTCATTTAGAGTCTTCATGGATCAGTATATTTTGTTTAATTGTCCTTATGACATTTTAAAGAGACTAGTAAGGCAAAGGAAGGAAATATGCATTTGTAAAATGCCTATTATATGCAAGGCACCATACTAGACATTTTACAACTTTATCTCATTTGACCCAGACAACAACCCTGCAATGTAGGTACTATCACTATCCCCATTTTACAGTTGGAGAAACGGAAGCAGACAGGATTACACAGCTATTAAATGTGTTGAACTCTGGTCTTCCTGGCTCCAGGCCCAGTACATTATCCGTTATGACACACTGCCTTTCCATTGATTGATTCTCAACAGAATAGAAATCCTGCAACTCTTTGGAAGTGTACTTTGCTAAGTCTAGACAAGCAGGGCAATTAATTTTTTACCTGCTGTTAAGGTAAGTATAGGAAATATTGGAAGTCTTCATTTCTGTTTGTTTTGTGAAATTCATACTTTTTATATCTCCACATTTATAGAAACAACTTTATCAACTAAACAAGCATTTATTAAGCACCAACTATGTGATAGAGACTGAACTCAGTACTGAAGATACAAATGAAAAGGAAACAGTTGGTGGTCTCATAGAGCTTACATTGACCACATACATATGTTGGAAGATCGAGTAAACAATTCTAGTCACCATACCCCACTTAAAATAAGTGATATACTGCTTATTTAATGATTTAATCTTCATCTTAGGTTTTAGA
>CM053771.1:516888912-516917793 GCA_028658325.1 Potorous gilbertii | reverse complement strand
CAAATGGGGAGAAGATTTTGGAACCCAAAATCTTGTGATAATGAATGTAAAAAGTTAAATAAATTTATTTATAAACATCAACAACAAAAAAAGCACATTGGTGGGGGCTTGTGAGTCAGAAGAGATATGAGTCCATAAAGTGACTTGGCTTCAGGATTCTCTTGTGTGAGGTATGACCCCACCTATGACACAAATTAACAGCTTTCATTCCATTGAGTGAATTTTTGGCCTCTCAGCCTTGTAGGATTCCATCTGTAAGTCATTTAGAATGTTTTCCATAGTACTTACTAGGTAAACACTCTCCTTGTAAGTTCTCATCTAGGCTTGTAGAGCTCTTCATTTGTCAGGGGACCCCAAGGAAGGTTTTCCCCTCATCTTTAAGGCCAACCCACCAATTAGCATTGTGCTAATGTAGAACATGCTTGAGACCACTTTGTGTCAGCTGGTCTGAGTCCATCCAAGCCATAATCCATTTCTATTCAAATGAAAAGCAACTGTTGGCTTTGAGGCCACAACATATCATGGTGACCCAAAAGGCAAGTGTGATCTTGGCCTGTGTGAAGAGGAGCTGATGGCCTATTGTCCTCTGCTCTGCTCTGACCACAGCTGGAGTCATGTGTTCTGTTCTGGATACCACAGTTTAGGAAGGACATGGATAAGCTGTGTAGAAAAAGTGGGAGAGTGCCACAGGAAGATCAATTGAAGGAAATGGGGAAGGAAATGGGGAAACTAATCTTGGCGAGAAGACTCAGAGGGGTACATGAGAGTTGTCTTCAAGATTTGAAGGGCCATCACACAGAAGAGGAATTCAACATGTCTTGGCCAGCACCAAAGGACAGTTAGGAGCCATGGGTCAAAGTTGAAAAGAGGCAGATATTAGGAAGTTCTAACAAAAGGAGCCATCCCAAGATAGAATGGACTGCCTTGGGAGGCCATGGGTTCCCTGTCCCCAGAGGTCTTCAAGAAGGGCCAGGTTGAACTAGATGGCCCGGAGGCCTATTCCAACTCTCAAAGTCTGGAATTCTAGGATCCTTCTTAAATTGGCAATGGAGATCAAGGCATTCTAGTATCTGCTCTGGCACATAGCTGCCTCCTGTATATGATGGTTTAGGATCACAGAATCTTAGCTCTAGAGTGGGAAGGGACACTAGAGCTCATCTAGTCCATTTTATAGGTGAGGAAACTGAGACTTAAAGAGGCTAAGAGATTTTTTCAAGGTTACACAGGAAAGAAGTGGCTGAGGCAGGATTTGAACTCAATTTCTATGATGCCAAGTTCCATATTCTTTCTACTGCACCATGTACCCAACCATTCCCTCTTGTGTCCAGTTCATTCTATGAAACTTTATAGGTTCATAAATTTAGAGCTGGAGGGTACTCTAAGGTCCACCCCTTGTTCACGCCTTCCATTTTACACTTGAGGAAAGTGGATTCAAAGAGGGCTCTTGCCTGAGATCACACAGGCCACAAGTGTCAGAGGCAGGATTCTAACCTAGACTCAATGGTCAGTATGCTTACCACTGTAGCACACTGCCTCATTTCTGAGCTAACCACCTGGAATATCCTTTGCTGAGCAACATTCCTGGAGGCTCCTGGGTGGCATTTGTAAATAAACTGTCATCCAGAAAAAATTCATTGTGTAAGCAATTCTGCATCAAATCTAGATTCTGATTTATTTCAACCCAGCTGCTATAATCTCACTTCCAAGTTCATCACAGCTCCGATATAACTGAGCTTTTAAATTGCCCTTCTATTGTAAACTTTCTCAAAAAATATGGTTTTGAAGGATGTGTTTATGAGGAGGATGAGATGAATTTCCCTTTATCTAGAGCAAGTTCCAAGAATTGCACCCTAATCCCATAAACTCATTTTCTTCCTTGAGCCAATGTTTGACCTTTAGGTCCTCATCATTCACAGCCTAGTTTCTTTCTCTGATTATACATTTCTGTGGCATCATCCTGACCCTTACCCTGGAGTGGTGAGAAAGCCACTCTTCTTTGGAAAAAGTCCTCTACTCCCTTCTGGGACATGTTGGGAGGGAGCAGGGACTGGTCTGTCTTTGCTACTTGGAATGTAACTCAGGTTTCCAACCAAGCCTCTAGTATTTTGTATGAGATTCTCCTAATTGGTGGAAAGAATGCTGATGTGATACTGCATGCCTGCAATGGGACAGAGTTAGTGTGAATGCTTAGGAAAGACATTCCTCATTCTTTCTTTGAGGGAGACACTTGTGGTTTCAGACTATCTGCAGGACCAGCTCCAGGATGACAAGAAAAATAAAAAGAGTCCCTTGCAGACATGCAGGGAAAGCTTGGTCCTCAACATCTCCCTGATATCCCTGTCATCTCCCTAGAGATTTCAGGGACTTTCCCTTTGGGTGAAGTTGAGATTTCTCTCTTAGTTGATTGAGATCTCACCTCATACTCATCTAAAGAGCTCATTCAGTCTTGTACATTTTCTGGTATATTCTAATCTGCATAACGTCTCCAGTTTCTTTTGCTTGCATAAGGGAGTTCACTTGCTGTTCACTATTTATGACAATCTTTTATGTAACTTACATTTGAGTGAAGGAGTGAGACTGGCTGAGGGCTACCCTTAAAGGGGAGAGCAACAGGAAAGCTTATGACTTTTTGATCTAAACCAATTGCGACCTTGAACCAGTAATGCTTTAGGGGTGCACAGAACTATAATTCTAGTCCAGTATTATACTCTCAGAGGAGAGCAGAGCAGTCAGCCTTTTGGTCTTTTTTCTACCCTCAAGGTAGAAATCCTAGTTTCCCTTGAAGATGAGTGGGCAAAGTTCCAGCAGTATCTCTCAATGCCTTCCTTGGTATCTTCTGTCTACACATTTAGATAACCTCTATGGACACATACACCTTACACGGACAACACACACTTTATAACACCAAGAGTTATAGGGTTCATTTGAAGTTGGTCATATTTTTATAAGTCTCAGAATCTTTTAGTGAATCATATTTCCTCACCCACTTGCACGAAGGACATAAATTGGTTGTGTCTTTTCTGAAGGAAAAAGTGGCAGAGTGCTCTTAGAAATGCCCACCAGTGTACAGCTCACATGGTCGAGATGCTTCCTCTCCCCCTCGCTGATCAGTGGCCATTTCTTGCCCTTGTGACATCCTTCACAACTCTCTCTACTCACAAGGCTATCACCTCTCACTTATACTATTCTAAGAAGCCTCCTAACTGATCTCTCTATCTTCCACGTGACTTATAAAATTATCTTCCTAAATTACAGGTTTGTCACTCTCCTGACTTTAGGACCACATATAAGTGGCTTTGTTTAGTATTTAAAGGCACCAACAAACTGGCCCCAGTCATTTCATGTTTCTTCCCTTTATACACTCTAAACAGGCCAACCAAACTGTCTTATTTACCATTTCTCGTAAATGAAATTCCACTTCCTGACTTTCCAAGGTCCCTCCTGCTGGAAATATTCTCCCCCCCTCATCTCTGCCTCTTGGAATTCCAAACTTCTTCCGGTTTTTAGCTCCTGGGGAAAGCGATTCCTAAGCCTCTCAGTTCTTAGGGCTTCCCCCTGTTTTGTCCCCAGTTAATTTATGCCTACTTTGTATGTAATTGTCTAACTACATGTTGTACCTTGCCCACCAGAATATAAACTTGACTACAGAGATGATTTCATTTCTTGTCTGTCCCAGAGTCTGGTATTTAGTAGGTGCTTAATGAAGCGTGATTATTTTGTTTGTTGAATGAATAAATAAATAACTTACCTCTCCAACCTTACCACCTTCTATAGGCAAATGGGTCCACCTGTTTCTGTGATGTAGGAATGCTTATTAAGAGGGACAGTAAGCATTTTCTATGGAAAACACATGGATCCCTGTCCCAACCATTATCCTATGGCCATTAATCTTAGATATCCTGGGGACACCTGAAGGTTAGGAATTTAGGACATCAACTGAGTCTATGGACCCACAGAAAGTGCTAGAGCAAAGGAAAGGCACATTATACAAGTGCTGGGGAGACAAAGGTCTTCTGACTTCCTAGTCAGAGCTCTTTCCCCTTTGCCACATTCTCTCCCCTCTCTACCAGGAGAAGCTCATACTCAGGTTTTCCCATCTATGATCCTAATGTAGTTCTAGGAAGTAAGTTGAAGCATAATGGTTCTTCATTAAAATAGGAAAAAATGCTCCAAATTGCTAATAAAGAAATGCAAATGAAAACAACTCTGAGGTTCCACTTCACAGACCTCTCAAATCAACTTGACAGTTCATGATCTGAAAAGAATAAGGGAAGTAGATAAAACATTCCGTTGAGTGGGAAAGGAAACCCTCCAGGACACTATATTTTGGGTAGAGGGGAGCTAGACTAGGGGAAGCAAGCCTCCATAGGGTTGCTATTAAGGGAAGCTGCTTCCTATTAGGGAACAGGATGAGATTGAATCAAGTAGGAGCTCTCTCAAAGAATGGGTCACTGGGGAAATGGAAGCACTGCTAGCTAGTAGCTTGTTGGTTTAACTGTTCTTGCTAACTAGATGCTGTAAGCTTAGTTGTTTCTATGCTGTTGAAAGAATGAAAGAATTTTCAAAATGTAAATGTGACTAATAAAGAAGTACATCTTCCTTTTGAATTGTCATTTAGAAATACTGCGCTCTTTAAATTTTGGTGCCTGAGGACAGAGCCGCAGGCATTCCACCCTAGTTACAACCCTGCCACTCTCTTTTTGGTATTAGTCAGAATCGTTATTGTCTGTGCCATAGTGTTCGTTCTGTCCTCCACCGAGATTCTTAAAATGTCATGGATGCATCAACCAGGGTTGTCTGCTTTCACTGGTATGATTTATTCATTCAATATTCAGTGCTTACTACATGCACAACCTGCGGGAACAGAAATCAGTTATTGGTCAACAAGAATTTCTTAAGCATTTACCATGTGCCAGGCACCATGTTAACAGCTTTATAAATAATATCTCATTTGATCCTTTCAACAACCCTGGGAGGTAAGTGCTATTGTCCCTATTTTACAAATGAGGAAACTGAGGCAAACAAAATTTAAGTGACTTGGCCAGGGTCACACTGCTAGTACATAGAAAACTATATTTGAACTCAGGTCTTCCTGGCTCCAGGCTCAACATTCTCTCCCCTGAACCACCTAGCAGTTCTCCCTTCCTGGAATGACAGAACTATTTGTTAGTCCCTAGCAAATAGGGAATTTCCCCAGTCCATTGAATCAGAAGTTCCCCTGATCGCCACTGCTGCAACCATATAAATGTGAATTATTGTGATTAGAGATGGGCCTAGCCTCATGATTTCATTGGCATAGGGAACTCAAAGATAATTAAATCACTCCTCCAACGCAGGCCTGCACTTACTCTGCCGGCTCGTAGAGTTGCCTAGGACACCGAGAGATCAAGTGATCATAGAGCCACTAAGTGCCAGAGGCAGAATTTAAACCAAGGCTAGTTTTCTGTCTACTCAGGCCCTTCCTACCTTTCTGGTTTTCTTAGACTTTCCTCAAGACAATTTTCCAAGAACACTGGCCCTCACACACAATGCTCATCCTCTGTCTGTGTCTTTTGTATATGCACCTCCCACTAGGAATGCTCTTGCCTCTTCACCTTCCCTGGCTTCCTTCAGGACTTCAAATCCAACTGCAGAATGAAGCAGACTGTTTTCGCTTGTGTTTTGTTTTCTCATGGTTTCTCCCATTCATTTTAATTCTTCTCTGCGACGTGACTAATGTGAAAATGTGTTTAGTAAGAGTGTATGTGTAGAACCCATATAAGATTGCATGCTATCCCGGGGAGGGAGAGGAGAGGGGGAGAAAATTTAAGACTTTTGGAAGTGATTGTTGAAAACTGAAAACAAATAAATTAATTTAAAAAAATAACAAATCCCAACCTTCCCAGCTGCTAATGCTTTCCGATCTCAAAGTGTCTCCTCTCTCCTCTGTGCATTAAATCTTGTACTCTACTCCTTCCCCACTGAGCACATTTTTTAAAAACTGAAAAAGGAATCCCTCAATACAAACACTCATAGTGGTCATATCTGAAAATATATGTCTCTTTCTACATCACCTGTCTGGCATGAGGTGAATATCCTATTTCATCTTCATCCTTTTGTACTCACGGTTTATCATTGCATTGATAAGAGTTCTAACATCTTTCAGTTATTTTTCTCTACAATGTTTTCTAAACATTTTCTCATAGATGGGTCTGCTCTCTTCATTCTGCATCAGTTCATAGAAGTCTTCCCAGAATCTTCTGAAACTGCTCATTTTGTCATTTCTTATGGCAAAAAAATTATTTTCCATCCATCTACCACAATTTGTTTAGCCAATTTTTGACTTATTGCTATAAATATTTTTGTATACATAGGTCCTTTCCTTCTTTATGTGATTTCTTTGGGATATGACCCTAATACTTGTATGTTTGGGTCAAAGGCTATGCAATTTTGTGTCTTTGTAGGCAAGTTTCAAATTGCTTTTCAGAGTAGCTGAACCAATTCAGTTTCACCAACAATTTACTTGTGTATGTTTTCTTACATTTTCTATGTAAGATTATCTATCATTTCAATAATTTGTTTTTTGATCAACCAGTTCTTCAGAATTGTGTTAGTTTCCAATTTATATAAATTACCTCTTTTTTGTCATATCTATATTTATTGTAGCTTTATCTGAAATCATGATTGCTATTCTCTGCCTTTTTTCTAGTTCAGCTGAAGCATAATAGATTGCTCCAGCCCCTTATTTTAACATTTTGTGAACCTTTGTGTTTCAAGTATGTTTCTTGTAAACAACGTCATTCTGTTTTCCAATCCATTCTGTTTTCTTCTGCCATTTTATAGGTGAGTTCATCCCATTCACAGTCACAGTTATGATTACTAACTGTGCCTTTCCCTTCATCCTGTTCTCTGGCTCTTTTTGCCTCTTTGTTTCCACCTCTCCTTTACAAATAAGAAGGTGGTAAAAGAGAGGAAATTTGCTGGACAACTGTGATGTTATAAGTGAAACAGCTGGTTTCCTCTCAGTCACAACTTTCCTTTTCCCCTTTTCCTGTGCTCTTGATCCCAGGTACTTAGTCTCTTCCTTTTCTTTTATTGCCCCCTTCATGATCCTTTTCTAACATCTGAGTTTGTTTTGCTTATGATAACTTCTTTACCAATCAGGCCCTCTCTGTTAGACCCCGCCCTAACTCTTCCTTGTCCTTGTCTTTTTTTTTAATTTCCTTTTTGGTTTAATATATTTGTAGATTGAGGTCTGTCTCTTTCTCTGTAAATGTACTCATTTTTCTTTATCTGTTTCAGATGAAAGTGGCTTCGATGGTAAGCCCATCCCCCCACCTCTGCCAATATATTCTTCATTTTATATACCTCTACTGTGCAGCAGTGATTTTCCTTGCCTTCTTTCTCCTATTTTCCCCAGTTTAGATCTACTATCCCGTATGTTTTTCTTTTCTCCTAAGACTATTAAAACAGAACAAAATCACCTGCAGAAGCTCTATTTTTTTTTTAACCTTCTCTATGATCCTCAAAGATATTAAGGTTCTGAGAAGACATTTATCCTTCTGTTACCGTATAAGCAATTCATCCTCACATATTCCCTTTCAATTAAATAAGTGAGTCTTTCTATGTTTGTCTTGGTGCATTCATTTCTCTTTCAAAAATCTCCTCAGTTCTGATTTTTTCATCAGCAATGCTTGGAAATTCTCTATTCCAGGAATTAGCAAGCTATAGCCCATGGGCCAAATCTGGCTCGATACCTGCTTATGTACAGCCTCCAAGTCGAGAGTGATTTTTTTACATTTTAAAGCATAGTTTTATTATGTCTAAAAGGGTAAAATGTAAAAATGTAAAAACCATTCTTAGCTTTCAGACAATGCAATAACAGATGGTAGGCTGGATTTGGCTCTGGGGTCATAATTTGCCTATCCTTCCTCTATGCATTAAAGATCTCTCTTTTTCCCTGTAGGATTATACTTAGTTTTACAGGATTGGTTGCCGTTTATCTTAAGTATTTATGGTCTTGCAATTCTGAATTATTCTCTCCTTTAAGGTGGCAGCTGCTGAATCACATGGGATCCTTACTATGATTTTCAGGACTTGAACTCATTTTTTTAGTGACTGCTTATAGTATTTTCTTTTTCTTTTTTTTTCTTTTTGACTTGGTAACTCAGAATTTTGGCCATGATGTTGCTGGGAGTTATAATTTGGGAGCTTCTTTCCAGAGGTGATCAGCAGGTTCTGTTTTCACTTTATACTCTGTTTCTGACAGTTCTGGGCAATTTCCATTTGTAATTTCTTGAAATATCATATACGGTAAATTTTTAAATCATGATTTTTAGATAATTCTTATCATTCCTTGATTTATTTTCTAGGTTCTACAGTGTTTCTAGGTTTTCTAGGTTTTACAATGTTTCTTATATTTTCTTTGTTTTTCTTTCCATCTTTCAAGCTATTACCTGTTTTCTTATTGATTCGTTGTTTGCCCATTCTAATGTACAGGGCATTCAGTTTTTAGATGAAGTTCTTAACCATCTATTCTAAAACATTAATTTTTCTTGCCTTTCTTTCCTGCCTCAACTTTTCACTTTGTATCTATATCATTTCTCCCAGGCACTCTTGCAGTCCCCATGGTCAGAACATTTTTTTTTCTCTGAGGCTTAACCTAGACTTATTATGGGGTTGCTATTGTGGGGTCTGTCACCAGATGTTACCAATACTGACAAAACTTAAAAGTGTGCCCTGGGGAAACCCAGTTGTTAAACATTTACCAACACATCTTTGGTTAAATCCCATATATAGAAATTTAGCCATTTCTTTTTTCCTTCTTCTTCAGTTTTATGAAGAAGCTTGTATCTTCTTTTAAAAATTTTATTGCTATCTTTTGTTTTTAATCAACTAATTTTCTTCTTGTATCCTTTGCCCCTCTTGGAAAGTCATCCCCTTTTTTTTTTTAAAAAAATATATATTTTAAAAGAAAAGAAAATATAGAGAAAAAAATTAGCAAAATGGATCAATTCGCAGAAAACACTTTGAAAATCTATGCAACATTCCATTTCCAAAGACCTCCAACCTCTCCAAAGGAATTCTTGGGGGAGGTATTTTCTCATATCTCTTCTTTGGAGCCATGCCAAACTTGTTCATTTCCAAGTGAGTCTTTTTAACTGAAAGTTCCCAGAAAACACTTGTCAACTGAATCACTCATACTGGGGCAGGTACAGCAGTAGATAGAGTCCTGGGTGGGGAATTAGAAAGATATGAGTTCAGATTTGACCTCAGACATTCACTGTGTGACAAGTCACTTAATCTCACTCAGTTTCCCTATCTTCAAAATGGGAATAAAGGCACAGGGTTTTTGTGAAATTCAAGGGAGATAACATATAAATCACCTAGCAAACCTCAAAGCATTATATAAATGCTATTATTATATAGACTGTTTTAAACTTAATGAATTTTCCAAAATTCATTTCAATCTTTCCCCCATTTGCCTATGATCTCTAGTGTTTTTTATTTTTAATTTTTGATAAGTTGTTTTGTTAATCTTAAATGTTTTCTTAAATTACTAAAAAGAATTTAAATTCTCTTTTTTTAAAAAAAAAAGTCCTATACCAACTTTGTCTCCATAATTAAATAAGCTTATAGAGCTTTACATATTCAAAACTGGATTACAAAATTTATTTAAGGCTGAAAGGTGGTGACAAATTTTGCACCAAGACTTGTGGTTGTCTGTCTAGTTTAAGCCCTTTATTTTTGTAGATGAGGAGACTATGCACAAGTCTGAGCTGTCAAGTTCTGCCTCTGCCCCATGTCTAAGAGGATGTCCCCAGAGCAGAGGGGAGTGCTGAGTGTGGAGGGAAGGGAACTTAAGGTTCTAGGGATCTCAAGGTTTAAACCTTCTTCTTTCCTCTAGGCTGGGGTTCCTTCCCTGCCCAAGATTGACATTTCAGGGACCCTTGAGAAGAAGCCAGAGAGGAATGAAATAAAGTAATTTTTACTGAAAGAGATGTCCCAGATCATTTGAAGAATTCATTTATTCCAACTACCTCCATATGTATCAATTGAATGTTGGGTGATTTGTATCTAAGAACTTCAGATATGGCCAGAGAAAATCCAAATGGAGTTCAATATATAGAGAAGTATACTTGAATGTTTGAAAAAAAAAATGCATGACATAATTTGATTCAACTTGACAAGCATCTAAGTGTTTGCTCAGTGTCAGGCATGATGCTAGGTGCTGGGCATTCAAAGGAGCACACATTCTATTGGGGGGAATTTAAGTCAATATGCTGTATATAAAGTAAAGGCAAAGTGATTGGAGAAGGGGCAAGGAGGGGGAACAGCAACAATGCCATGGGTCTGGAAAGGTCAAGGGACCAGGCTCCACATGAACTAAGGCTTGATGGGAATTGTGGGTCCCAAGAGGCAGATGTCAGCTGGTAGAGCATTCTGGGTAAGAGAATCAACTTATATGGAGGCACAGAGGCGAGACATATCATACTCATCATATCCTAACAATATTACACAATCTAATACCATTCATTATCTATTTTGAGGGAAATGGATGTCTATGTAGGAATAGTATATATGAAAATATGAACTAATATGGAGATGACAGGCATGAATTTTGACTCTGAAGCACAGAAAACTTCACAAAGGAGGCCAAAGAAAAAAATGACATAGCATTAGAAACTGAAGTGATTGTTGGACACACTGTAAAAAAAACAAGTCGGATTTTCATTTTCTCTTATCAATTTGAACTGATAAAACAACAGTCTTGAATGATCACAGAGCTGTAATGGACCTCAGAAGTCTAAGTCTCTCATGTTACAAATGAAGAAACTGAGGCCCAGAGGTATTAAGTGATTTGAACAAAGATTTAAGGGAATAAACATCAGATAATCATACTTTCGTAGATAACACCTAAGGTGGGAAAGAGCAAGTGAGATTTGGAAGATATGAAATAGATTGCTGGAATTGAAGTTAGGAGCCAAATTTCACTTCCAAAATTTACTAGCCGTGTGACCATGGACAGATCAATCAATAAGCATTTATTATTTTCCAAGCACAATGTTAAGGGTCAAATGATACAAAGCAATTTCCAATGTCACCAACTGCCTTCAAGCCACTTACATTCTTTGGACAGGGGGAGAGGGAAATGCTATATGCTTATAAAATTATGGATTCCTGATTCTTCAGCTGGTAGTGCAGTACCTCCCCTCCATACTTTGTAATAATAACAGCTAACATTTATATAGGATTTTAAGGTTTCTAAAGTATTTTATATGTTATTTTGTTTGATCCTCATAATAACCCTGTGAGATAGGTACAATTATTATTTCCATTTAGGAAATGTTTAAGGTTAACTGTAAGGGAAAGTTAAATGACTTGCTCAGCATTACACAGCTAGAAAGTGTCAGAATTTGAACTCAGATCTCCCAGTCTAGTTCTCTATTCACTACCACCTAAGTGACCTTCATATACTTGCATGGTCATATTATAGATATAAGGGAGGCCATTTCCAGTGAGATGTTAGCAAAGATTAAAAGATTGTGAGACATAAAGAAAGAGGGAATAGCCTTCAGATACAAAAGAGACATTTCTCAGCATGTGTCACAACATGTTCAGTCATTCCCTAATTGATGGGTATCTCCTCAATTTCCAGTTCTTTGCCGCCATCCCAGAAAGGGTGAGAGGTGTGAATCCTATAATTGAACATGAACAGGTTCTGCCTCCAGGGCACAGATGGCATTCATACCTTTGCCCCAGTTACTCATCAACATAATATCCATTTTAAAAGTTAAGTTTTATTTTTCCAGTCAATGAAAATTCACCTTCTCTTCCAATTCCTTCCTCCCTTTCTTTGAAAAAAGAAAAACAAAGTCCTTATGACCAACATGTCAAGCAAAATAAATTCCCACACTTGCCATGTTACCCGCAAATGTTTCAATCTGTACTCTGACTCCATCTATAAGAGGGTGGGTAGCACAAGTCCTCTGGAATTGTGATTGGTTGTTGCAGTGATCCCAATGCCTAAATTTTTAAAAGTTGGATGCTCTAAAAGTTGCTATTGCACAAATTGTTCTCTTGGCTTTCTGCTCACTTCACTTCTTACAAATCTTCCTAGGTTTCTCTGAAACCATCTCCTTCATCATTTCTTATAACACCTAAGTATTCCATCCCTTTCCTATACGTATGTTAGCCATCCTTCCATTGATGGGAACTCCCTTAGTTTTCAGTTCTTTGCTAACCCCTGAAAGCTACAATAATTTTTTGGTACATATGTGTCCTTTTCTTCTTTCTTTGATCTCTTTGGAATATAGACCTAGTAGTGTTATCCCCGTGCCAAAAAGCTTGCACAGTTGAGTAACATTTTGGACGTAGTTCCAAATTACCTTCCAGAATAGCTGAGCCAGTTCTCATTTTCACTCACAGAGAGCTGTTCTTTCACAGCTCCTCCAGCATTTGTCTTTTTCCTATTTTGGTCAAATTTTCCAACCTAATAAGTGGTTTGGATTTCTTCCTCTGAAAACTGCCTGATGGTAGACTCTGACAATTTTTCAACTTGAGGAATAGCTCTTATTCTTAAAAATTTAAATCAGTTCCCTATATATCTTAGACATAAGACCTTCATTGGATAAATTAACTGTAAAGAGTTTCCGTTTCCCTACTTTTCTACTTTAATTGCATTTTTGTTTGTACATTCAAAGTTATAATCATTATGTATCCTATTCTCTTGTACTTTTCCGTCTCTTTATTTCCTACTCCCTCTTTATAAAGAAGAAGAAGGTTGTGAGAAAGAAGTGTGCTCAGCATGGGTTTCTAGATCAGGTACAATCTGCTTCTGCTTCCTTGCCCCCCTTTCCCTCACCCAGAACCCAATTCCAAATTTTTATATTTTCTTTCAAACCCTTTTTTCAGATCCTCCTTAATTTGCATTTTTTGTTTAGGATTGATCCCTTCTTTAATCTATTCTATCTTTCCCCCTTCCTCTCTCTTCTCCTCTTTTCCTTCTATTTCCCTGTTGAATGAAACATATTTCTGATCCCATCTGTGTGTGTGTGTGTGTGTATTTTTCCTCCTTTGACTAGTTCAGATGAGAGTGAGGTTTAAGTGTTGTCTGCTCCCCGCTTCCTCTTTGTATAGACTTGTACTTGCACACTCAGATTATGTAAAATAATTTCTCCTATCCTTTCTCTCCTTCCCTCCTCCCGAATGCACTTCTCTTCTCTTCCCTTTCTATCCACTCTCGAGATGTCTGACTGATCAGACTCCCTTTATGACTCCTGATGATAAGACTTTGACGGAACACAAGTATCATCTTCCCATATTAGAATGTAAGTAGGTTGTCCTTGTTTAATGCTCTATGATTCTTTAATTGTGCCTACCTTTTTATATTTTAACTCCCATATTCAGTGTCTACACAGCTTTAGACTTTTCATCTGGAATGCTTAAAAGTCCTTTATTTTATTAAAGATGTTTTGTTGGATACATTATTCTTGATTCTCCTTTTTTTTTTTTTGCCTCCAGGATATCATATTCCAAGCTTTCCATTCCTTTATAATGGTGGCTGCTGAATTGTGTGTGATCCTGACTGTTGCTCCTCAGTGCTTGAATTCTTTCTTTCTAATTACTCATGGTATTTTTTTTTTTTAATCTGGAAACTCTGGATTTTATCCCTCCTTGAGAGTTTTCAATCTGAGGTTTATTTCAGGAAGCGACCAATTAATTCTTTCATTTCTTTTCTAATTTTTCCTCTAATGCTCTCATTTCATTTATTAAAATTTATTTTTTTTAAAAAGCAACTCATTTCATCTCTACTAGATAGTC
Source organism: Potorous gilbertii (assembly GCA_028658325.1). Taxonomy (NCBI): domain Eukaryota; kingdom Metazoa; phylum Chordata; class Mammalia; order Diprotodontia; family Potoroidae; genus Potorous; species Potorous gilbertii. The sequence continues at coordinate 516,903,990 of CM053771.1, read as the reverse complement.
TAGTTAACCTCGTGCCAAAGCTGTGTTTTTTCTTTAAACCTTTTCTTGTTTTGGAGTCATTCTCTTCTTCTGAGTTTGTGTCTTGATGATCCTTGTCACCATAACAAATCTTTATGATGAAATTCTTTTTTTTTATTTTGCTCATTCTTGCAACATACTTCCTGACTTTGTTAGGGCCAGGTTCTGTGCACTTCTGGAGCTAATATCTGAATTGAGCTTTTGAATGTTGTGTTATTCTAGGATCTCAGGGACAGTTCAAGCTGGACACCTACAAGCTCTTAGTGCTCCCACAGTGGTCTGATCCAAGTCTGATCACTTACTTCCCCTTCTAGTTTGAGCTCTGCAAACTCCTAATGTTGGTTTTGGTCTGAGCAATATATCTATGGACTTGCCCCTGTGTGGAGCTCCAGGGGACTGCTGCTGAACTCAGCTGAAAAACTTTATTGGTTCAGTGACAGAACTGTAGGCTTCCCTTTGGTTTGAGTTTTCCTCCCTGGTTATTTGACTGCAGGATTCAGACTGGGCTGGAGTCTGGAAATGACATGCTGCTCCACTCCTGTGGTCAGTCACAGTTACTGCTTGGTTCTGAATTTGCACCTTGCTTCATCTTTAGCTTATGGCTCACGATGACTCCTTGACTTGGACCACCATCCCTAGGTACAGGTCCCCTCTTCAGTCCTCCTTGGATCTGTGGTCTGAAACTGGGCAGTGAAGAACAGAGTAGCCAATGAAAAGCACTTGTTCCTGAAGGTTTCACAAGTTCAGGCAGTTCTGGATGGCTCTAAGACCTCATCTTTCTCTGGGTACAATCTTGGTCTTCTTTTAGCCCCTGAGTTGGAATACCTGGTGCAGCAGTTCCTAACTATACTCCATCCCCAGTAGCCATAGATCTCTCTCTTGATTTGTACTGGAAAAATGATTCACTGAGATCTTTTCTTGTATTTTCCTATTAGGATTTTGGTTCATTTTCTAGATCTTTGCAGAAGAGTTTCAGGGGGGAGCTAAATTGTACTTCTTTCCCCTGCACTACCATCTTGGCTCTATGGAATTAGGATTAGAAATACAATTGGTAGTATGGAAAATGAAACTGATTGAACCTAGGCATTCATTTGCCATTGCTAAAGTAAGAGTCATCATCCTAGCTGACAGTTTTGTAGGACCTCCAGTCAAAAAGAGATGCCTTCATCCTGACAGTTCCCTGACTTAACACCCTGCCCAACTCAGAGGATCCTTGTGAAGAGCCTGAACATCCGCCACGTTCCCTGACTGACCCAGCCCAAGAGCAGACTGACCCTTTCAGGTGAGACAGGGCACTCAAAAAGAAGCTGCCCACCTGGGCTGCTGGTCCATTGGAGATGCTGTACTCTGTAAGAAAATGACTCTTCAGAGAGCCATCCAAAGCTGAACAACTGTGGAGCAACTCGAAGAAATCTTTCTGGGCAAGAAAAAGAAAATCCTGAGATTCTGGAGTTGTAAGTGGCCTTGGTTACCTGTGGCTCATCACCACCCACTTTAAGTTCTGCCCATTATTTCCCTTTCCTGGAATCTGGGTATGTTTGTGGGAGAGCAAGCCCCTGATGATTGGAGGGAATGCTTATGACTACTGTCCTTGCTATGCTATTATCTTTGCTGAAGACCAGACTAGACTCTACTTGCTAATTAAGGTGACCTCTCTGCCACCCTCCTCCCCTATAATCTATAATACAATAGCAACCCATAGAGTTACCCTTAAAACTTTGGGAATAGCAAAGTCCACCCTCTGGGGACCTAAACTAGTGCTGGTGTGAGTGAGCCCTAGGGTGGGGTATGTGTCATATAGGAGGCAGCCCCAGTTGAGAAGTCACTTCAACTCTGAGACTGAATATTCCCCTCTGTAAAACGAGGAAAACAGGAATAGGGGTAGTCGCCCTCTCCCCCAACCCCAGGGTTGTGTCTTTCCAGACCCTCTGTCCCAAATCTCCCCCCTCCAGAGAGGGGAAATGACTTGGCGATGGTCACTCCACTAATCAGTAGCAGAACCAGGGTTCCACTCTGGTCCTCAGAGGCCTAGGTCCAGGGCTCCTTCACGCTACCTCTCGATTGACCCTTTTGTTTATCCATGAAAGTCTCGCAAAGTTCTCAGGGCACCTCCTTCCCCCTCGCATTTAGATGCTCCTCTGTGGAATTCTGGAGAGCGGAGTTGTCTCTTCTGTAGAAGGAGGGGGTGGACCCTCTGAGGTCCGGCCAGCTCCGGGCTCCGCTTCTGTCACTCTCCCCTCTCTAGGCCTTGTTTCCCTCTTCTGTGAAAGGAGGGAGAGGACGCGAAATGGGTCCAGCTGGACTCTTATGTCTCTTCCAGTCTTGGTCTCTGGGAAAAGGGCTAGCCCAGACTAGGAGTCCTCACGCCATCCCGGCGGACGAGGAAGGGGCCGGATTGGGAGCCCCCACCCTCGTGGCCTCTCCTCCGCCTTCTCCGGCTCCGTCCCCATCACCGCTCTCCTCGGGCTCCCTGTCCTTCCCGGGCTGACCCTCCCTGGCGGCCCCGGTCCTCCGCCCCGCCCCTGCCCCTCTCCTCCGGGCTCGGGGAGCAGATGCGCCCCCTCCCCTCCCCTCCCCTCCTCCTCCCCCCTTCCCTCCCCATCCCTGCCCCTCCTGCCGCTGCCGCCGCGGCCGCTGCAGCTGGTGATGCGATTCGCCATTGGATTAAAAATAGCCTGGTCCCCCTCCCTGCTCCCGCGCCCCGCCCCGCCCGGGCTCCGGCCGCCTCGCGCCGCCCGCCTGCCCCCGTCTGCTCGGCCGCCCGGGCCCCGCAGCCCCGCTGCCCTGCCTCCGCCTGCTCCCGCTCCCGTGCCGGGGCCACCGCGGCCGCCGCCTCCTCGTCCTCGTCGTCCTCCGCCCGCGCCCGGCCCCCGCGCCCGCCCTCCCTCCGGCCCTCCCGCGCGCGCGGAAGCATGCAGCGGGCCGCCCTGTTCGGCAGCCCCGGCGGCGGCCCCGGCGGCGGCAGCGGCCCGGGTCCTGGCCCTGGCCCCGGGAAGATGGCTGCGGGAGACCTCGGGGAGCTGCTGGTCCCTTACATGCCCACCATCCGCGTCCCCAGGTCCGGGGATCGCGTCTACAAGGCGGAGTGCGCCTTCTCCTACGACTCCCCGGTGAGTGCCGGCCCGGCGCGGGCTGGGCGGTGGGGGGAGGTGGACGCGGGGTGAGAGGCTGGGGGCTCTGCCCGAGAGAGCCAGCCTTCGCTGGGGGCCGGGCTGCGGGGCACCCCTCCTCCCCCTCCGGCCCCGATCACACTCGGGGAGGGCACAGGGCACCCACCTCGCGCGTCCACTTTGGGGAGCTTTAGAACTGAGCACTCGCCCCTCCAAGTCCCCAAGCTTGGGTTGCGGGGGCCAGGGAGCTGCGGCCGGGAGCTCTCCTTCCGAGCCAGCAACTCTAGCGCCCTTCCTGCAGCTGGCTTTCCAGGCTGGGGTTTGGGCCCCCCCCGCCCCCGCATCCATCTCTCAATTCGGCCCCAAGTGCACAGTCTGCCCCCAGTCCCCAGGGCTGCAGGAAGTGGATAGCACCCAGACACACACAAGCAGCACCTTCTTTTTCTGGGACTGGCGATTCTGTTTGGGGATTCCTAGTCTCTGGACCAGCCCTTCAGAGTTCTGAATTCGTCCGTGATTTTGGTGGTTCCCCTCCACCCCCCTCCCCTTGCTTCCTTTCTGAATGACAGGAAAAAACAGTGCCTTGGCACAAGTAGTCCTAAGGTTCGAGTGGATCGTGATTACTTTTACTAAATTTCCTTGCCCCTTGCCCTCCCCTGTGAGGTTTGGGGCTTGAAACATACCAGCACAAATTTGAAAAACTTTAGCCCAAATCTTGGCCTCAGTGGCTAGAGGAGGAAGTGAAGGGTAGATTACAGTTGGCAGAGCCAAGTATGAGTGGTTGGCTGGTGGCTTTCAGATTTCCATGGTTTTTGTGTGTGTGTGTGAAATATCAAGAAAACAAAACCTTCCAAAAACAACTGAGTCCCCCTTTGAGGAGTCAGAAAGCACTTCCCAGGTCACTCAGCTGTGTGGCGTTTATCATGTTTTTTTGAAGACTGGCTATTTTTACCCACACCCTTTGGAGCTCATATGTCATCCAGCAGGTCTCCCTCTTGCTGCAGCGGGCGGGAGTCCTATTGGGGAGGGGGGTGGGTTGGCTGTATCTCTCCTGCACTCAGCAACAAAGCGGTGACAGACAACCTTTGTCATACAGTCATCGGGAAGGCAAACCAGCTTGTGGGACACTCCAGAGACATGTCTTATCATCCTGCTAGACTTTTTTTGATTTCAAAGTACTTTTTGCTCCCTGGCTAACTAGGGACATTCATAGGATCATAGCTTAATGATCTTGTAATCTAACCGTCTTATTTTGCAAGTGAGAAAAGCGAGGCCGGAAATAGTTTTTATGCATGCGGATAATTTGTGAACTGTCGTCAGTTTTTCTTTTATGACTTTTGAGTGAGATCACAGGATTGTGGCTGATCATAGGGACTGTTTTCGGCCTCTCTTTGCATCCTTAGTATAGTACTTGGAACATCCTAGGTGTTTAAAAATTGTTTATTGGCTAATGTACTAATGAGCTGGAAGGGACCCAAAACCAATTTCATCCAAATGCTGTCATTTTACAGGACAGGAACCCGAGGCCTAGAAAGGTTAGGTGACTTGTCACATAGCTAGTGAGGGGCAGAGCCAAGACTCCTCTAGAGTTCTCTGACTTGAAATCACTTTTCCTCTTCCATCCATATAAGCTGCTCATTTTATTTTAAACTTGAGAAGTCTTTCTGAGCCTTTCTAGGACCATCCCTTGAAAACCTGATAGTGGTTCTTCCTTAATCTTTGAGACTCTATTGACCATGACATCTGAGGCCACTGCCAAGAATGCCATTAGAATTTCCTACAATCAACAACATATTTTAAATAACAGATTTTGTGTCCCATGTTTTTCTCGTCCCAGCTCCTGAAAGGGTTGAGATGGATGCTGTCCATGAGGCAAAAGCTATTGACGTTATAAAATATTAACAAAACCTCCAGAACTTTTTGAATTTCTTAGAATATTAACTTGGTGGCAAGGTGAATTGGAAGGAGTTGGATTTGGAGTCAATGGTCCTAGGTTCCAGTCCTAGCACTGCCACTTCTTACCTATGTGGTCTTGGGCAAATCATTTATTTCTCTGGGACTCGCTTGTTAAAATGGAGGATCTGGACTAGATGACTCCTGAGGCTCTTTCCAGCTTCCAATATTCTGTTTTCTCTATTTAATGTGCCATGGGATGCTCCCAGAGGAGTGTTTCTTTTAATAAAAGAGTTAGTTAACAAGCATTTATTAAACTCCTGCTTTGTGCCAGGACTGTGCTGAGTGTTTAGGATACAAATACAGGCAAAAAACTCAGGCTATTTTCTGAAGTAGCTCAGTCTAACGGGAGAGACAATATGCAAACAACCATATACAAACAATATATGTTCAGCATAAATTGGAGATTATTTTAGAAGGAAGGCATGAACATTAAAGAGGGGATTGGGAAAGACTTGCTGAGGGTGGGAATGTAGCTGGACTTTAGGGAATCTAGGATGGGGGAGGGGAGAGAGAGACAGAGAGAGGCACAGAGACAGAGAAATAGGGAGGGAGAGAAAGGGAGGGAGAAGGAGAAGAAGAGGAAGATGGAGAGGAGAGGGAGAGGAAGAGAGAGAAGGAAAGAGGGAGAGAAAGAGAGAGAGAGAGAGAGAGAGAGAGAGAGAGAGAGAGAGGCGCTAGGCTTGGAGGATAGCCAGTGAAAATGTCCAAGAGATGGAATGTGTGCAAGGAGGCCAAAGTCACTAGATTGAAGAATATCTGGCGGAAGGTAAAAAGCCTGGAAAGGTAGGAATGAGCAAGGTTATGAAGGGCTTGAAAGGGCAAAGACGATTTTGTATTTGATCTTGGAGGTGACCGGAAAACTACTGAGGTTTTTGACTAAGAGGGTGACAGGGTCAGGCTCAAGCTTTAGGAAGATCAGCTTGACAAGTAAATGGAGGCAGGGAGACCAGGCATGATCAGTGTGAGGCACTGGGGACCAGCACCCAAGTGGTGGAGGGGTCAGAAGAGAGAAGGGAACATTTAGAAATGTTACAGATTGTCTAGAATGATACAATGTAGCAAACAGCTGTCTTGGAAATAGGCATTTTAATCATTGTCCTGGTCTGGTCAAAGAGAATGTTTACAAGAGAAAAGCATGTTCAATTCAAACCAGCAATTATCTTTTCAGCATCTACTATTCAAGGAACTATCTTTCTAGTACTAGGTATACAAAGAAACAAAAATCAGCCCCCGCCCCCCCCTTGAGGAATAGAGTGGAATATGTACGTGGATGAGATGAATGGAGAGGGAAAGAGGGCCAGCAGCTGAGGAGATCGAGAAAGTTCTCTACAGAAAAGAGCATCAGAAGGGAGCTAGGGGTCCCAAGAAGATGAGAGGAGAGTATTGCTGGACTTCAGTTCAGAGTACAACATAGCATCAAGGGTGGCACAATGGATAGAGCTTTGGACTTGGAGTCAGGAAAATTGAAGGTCAAATCAGGCACTTACTAGCGGGGTGGATCCAGGCAACCTCTGCTCTCAACCTTACTTTCCTCATCTGTAAAATGGGAATCATAATAGCACTCAAATCATCATAGGGTTGTTTTGAGGATTCCGTGAGTGAATATACACAAAGTGTTTTGGCCAATGGTAAAGTACTATCTAAATGCTAGTTATTTATATAATAAATATATAATAAATGCTGTTGTTGTTCATATGAGCTTGGAACTAGAAGGGCCCTCAGAGCCATCTACTACAGACCAAGCTAGCAATGATAAATAGCTACCATTTAGGTAGTGCCTACTGTGTGCCAGGTGCTGTGGTAAGCTCTTTACAGTTGTTATCTCACTTGATTCTCGCATTAACTTTATAAATTTGGTGCTGTTATTGTCTCTGTTTTACAGATGAAGAAACTGAGGCGGGCAATGATCAGTGACTTGCCTAGGGTCATACATTTAATAAAGTAGTAGAGCTGAGTTTTGAGCCCACTGCTTCTGATACTAAATACAGTGATCTTGTCAATGTCCCATAGTCTCTTTTACTTCCCATCCTTTGGCAGCGGATGGGGAATCAACATATTTTGTTAATCTGTAGGACCAGAAGGAAGAGAAGAGAGATTTTTCTTGTTAAAGCAGAGGTAAAGAGGGACAGGTTAGAGAAATGAATTTTGTTGTTAGTCAGTTGTGAGTGAATCTGTGATCCTGTGAATCATAGCACTTCAATACTGTCCATGGGGTTTTTGTGGCAAAGATACTAGGGTGGTTTGCCATTTCCTTGTCCAGTTGATTAAGACAAATAGAGATTAAGAGACTTGTCCAGGGTCACACAGGTAGTTAAGTGTGCAAGGCTGTATTTGAATTGGCGTTAGATTTAGACATATCTAAATTCAAGCCATGCTTTTGGGACATTCTGGCTGTGGGACTCTGGATAAGTGACTTAAGTTCTCGTTGCCCCAGGAAGCTCTTCTGATTCCAAATTGCAGAGCAGCTACTAGACTTATACTTGTGGAACAAGGTTACTGACTGAGAGTTCCCTATAAATCCCAATTCATTTAAAAAAAATGAAAAGAAAGTGACATAGTACCTAATATAGTTCAATGTTTGATAAGGTATTTTTTGATAAAGAAAGCTTTTTATGATACTCTTCAACTCTAGAGAACTATTTGGAATCATATTTCCCATAAAAATTTCTTGCTCTGAAATGGATTTTTTTTGAGGTTAGGTAATAGGATTTAGGTTTGAGAGGGACCTTAAAGATGATCTAGTCCAACTCTTTCATTTTTATTGCTGAGGAAACCTAAGCCCAGAGAGATGGCAGGCCTGGTAATAAGTAGTGGCGATTCAAACCCTAATCTTCTGACTTGAAATCCATCACTCTTTCCTTGACCTCCTGGTACCTTAGAGAATGTGAACACTGCAGTTTCCGACTGGTTGCCCATTTCCCCAAAGAACTGTCTCTTGTGTCAAATCATCTTATGATTTCTTAAATGAGAAGCTGGCTAATCTGTTTAAATGTCACTAAAATCAATTATTTTCATAGCCATATTAAGCTGTATCTACCCCAACTACCCCTGTTCATTTTCAAGCTGTACTAATTTGGGATGAAAAATTCATTTTATTAAAGTTTGAAGTACGTATGTGTATGTGTGTGTGTGTGTGTTTTATTTCCAAAGAAAACTTGTAATTCCTTACATGAGTATATAGCTGTTTCTGCTTTCAGACGTCACTCAATTTTATGAGCTGATAGGAGAGACTTGTGCCATGCTATTATTTATTATTAATGTTACTGCTGCTACTGTTATAACTAGCTAGTATTTATATAACACTTTAAAGTTTGCAAAGCGCTTTACAAATATTATCTCATTTTATGCTCACAGCAACCCTGGAAGATAGGTACTATTATCATTTTACAAATGAGGAAACTGAGGCACAGAGAATTTAAGTTATTTGCCCAGGTGTCATATTGTATCTCAGACTGGATTTGAACTCCAGATTTCCTGACTCTAAGTCCAAGGCCACCTGAAAGCCATCAAGCCTATAAAACTGGCTGAATGACCCTGATGTTGGGAGAGAGTGTAATACCAGCTTGATCAGTAGTTGTCATTAAGCAAGAATCCTCTCCACCAAACTCAGTTCTTCTAAGTGCCTGTACTTCCCCCTTTTCCATCCTGGACATGATTTTCTCCGCTTTTCCAGCCTTCTAAAGATTTTCCCTCTCCATTAAACACTCGCTGAAATTCCACCTCTTTCTCTAAACAGTTCTGAGGTTTGTCAGAAAACTGATCAATTCTTCATCCCTGTTTTTGGTGGACATGGATTGCTGATATTTCCTCAGCCATAATTCCACCAGCAGATTCATAGAGTTGGGAAAGGATCTTAGTGGTGAAACCGCCCCCCCCCCCCCAAATCAACCCACGTCTGAACAAGAATTCCCTGTGGGTAGAGGGAAGGTGCTGACTCTGGAGATAGAAGAGCCAACTGTGGCATGATCTCGTGAAGTTTATCAAGCTTTTATTAAACACCTCCTATGGTGCAAAAATGGTCCCTGTCCTCTGGGAGTTCACAGTCTGACAACCTGTGAAGAACTAGGTACATACAAGATCTAACCAGAACAGACGGCAGGTAATATCGGAGGAAAAGGTAGGAAGGGGCCAGGTTATGAAGGGCTTTGCAAACCAAACAGAAGACTTTATATTTGATCTTGAAGGTGTTATTGGAGTTGATTGACTAGTGGGATGACCCAGTTAGTCCTGCAATTTGGCAAGATGGCAGCTGAGAGAAGGGTGGACTGGAAGTGGGTACAATTGATTCATGTGAGCAAAGCTTTCTTGTCCTGATGTTGGTCTGTGGTCTAGAGCCTGAGAAGAAAGCTCTAGTGTCCTGGATGCCAATTCCCTCATTTTACAATTGAGGAAACTGAGGCTGAGGGAGGTGAAATTATTTGGTTCAGAGTCACTCAACTAGTAAGTGATCAATTGTTTTTCAGTCCCGTCTGACTCCTTTGGGGTTTTCTTGGCAAAGATATTGGAGTGGTTTGCCAGTTCATTCTCCAGTTCCTTAATTAAAAAAAAACATTTTTATTTAAAGTTTTGAGTTCCAAATTTTATTCCTCCCTCCCTCCAACAGCCCTTTTCTGAGGTGGTAAGCAATGAGATATAGATTGTACATGTGCAAATATGTAAAGCATTTCCATTTTTGTCATTTTGTACAAGAAGACTCAAATAATAGAAAAAAAATGAAAGAAAATGAAAAATAGCATGCTTCAGTCTGTATTTAAACAATATCGGTTCTTTCTCTGGAGGTGAATAGTATGCTTCATCATTAATTGTTTGAGATTGTCTTGGATGGTTGTATTGCTGAGAATATCTAAGCCATTCACAGTTCATCCCTAAACATTCCTGATGTTATTGTGTACAGTGTTCTTCTGGTTCTGTTCACTTCACTATGCATCAGTTCATGCAGTTCTTTCCAGGTTTTTCTGAAATAATCCTGCTTGTCATTTCTTACAGCACAATAATATTCCATTACAAACCACAGCTTGTTTAACCATTCCCCAATTGATGGGCATCATTTTGATTTTCAATTCTTAGTCTCCAAAAAAGAGCCTATATATACAAATAGGTCCTTTTCCCTTACCTTGGAGGTCTTTGGGATGTAGACCTAGCTGTGATATTGCTGGATCAAAGGATGTACACAGTTTTTCAGTTTTTTAGCCCTTTGGGCATACTTCCAAATTGCTCTCCAGAATGGTTGAATCAGTTTACAACTCTACCAACAATACATTAGTGTCTCAGTTTCTCACAGCCCCTACCAACATCCAACAACATTTTCCTTTTTCTGTCATATTAGTCCTTGTGAGAGGTGTGAGGTCATACCTTAGAGTTGTTTTAATTTGCATTTTTCTGATCAATAGTGGTTTAGAGCATTTTTTCCATATGATTATCAATAGCTTTAATTTCTTTGTTTGAAAACTGCTTGTTCATATACTTTGACTATCAGTTGGAGAATGACTTGTATTTTTATAAATTTGACTCAGTTCTTTATATATTTGGAAAAGAGACTTTTATCAGATAGTTGTCTCAAATCTCTGCCCCCCTTTCCCCAGTTTTCTACTTTCCTTTGGTTGCATTGGCTTTGTGCAAAAACTTTTTAATTTTATATAGTCTGAATTACCTATTTTACATTTTGTAATGCTCTCTATATCTTCTTTGGTCCTAAATTCTTCCCTTATCCACGAATCTGACAGATAAACTGTTCCATTTTCTCTTAATTTACTTATGGCATGACCCTGGTGTGTAAATCATGTACTCATTTTTACCTTATCTTGGTGTATAGTGCAAAATATTGGTCTATACCTAGTTACTGCCATGCTGTTTCCCAGTTTTCCCAGCAGTTCTTGTCAGATACTGAGTTTTTATTCCAAAAGCTTAGATCTTTGGGTTATCATATACTAGATTGTCATAGTCATTTACTATAATGTAATTTATACTTAATCTATTCCACTGATCCAGCACTCTATTTTTTAACCAATATCAGATTATTTTGGTTATTACCACAGAATGAGCAATTAATATTTTTCCAATGATTAAAATCTGACTTTATTTGTGTGACTAGTGTTTTATGGTTTTGTTCATATAGCTCCTAGGTTTGTCTTGGCAGGTAGACTCACAAGTATTTTATATTATCTACAGTTATTTTAAATGGAATTTCTCTATCTCTTGCTGCTGGACTTTATTAGTAACATATAGAAATGCTGTTGACTTTTGTGGGTTTAGTTTGTATTCTGCAACTTTGCTAAAGTTGTTAATAATTTCAAGTTGTTTTTTAGTTGATTCTCTAGGACTTCTAAGCATAACATCCTATCATCTGCAAAGAGTGATAGTTTTTTTCCTCATTGCCTACCTTTAATTTCTTTTTCTATTCTTATTGCTATAGCTAACATTTCTAGCACATTATTAAATAACAGAGGTCGTAAAAAGCAGCCTTGCTTCACTCCTAATTGTATTGGGAAAGCTTCTAGTTTATCCCCATTATATATAATGCTTGCTGATGACTTTAGATAAATAGAACTTTTAAGGTAAGCTTCATTTATTCTTACGTTCTCTAGTGTTTTTAATAGGAATAGGTACTGTATTTTGTCGAAGGCTTTCCTGCATCTCTTGAGAAAATCATTTGATTTCTGTTAGTTTTGTTATGGATATGGTCAATCATGCTAATAATTTCCTTAATTATTAGTTCTACATTCTTGGTATAAATTCCATCTGGTCATAATGTATGATCCTTGTGACATATTGCTGTAATCTCTTTGTTAGTATTTTATTTAAATTTTTTGCATCAATATTCATTAGGAAAATTGGTCTATAATTTTCTTTCTCTGTTTCAGCTCTTCCTGGTTTGAGTATCAGCCATATTTATATTGTAAAAGGAATTTGTTAGGGTTCCTTCACCTATTTTTTCAAGTAGTTTATATAGTATTGGAGTTAATTGTTGATTAAATGTTTGGTAGAATTTGCTTGTGAATCCATCTGGTGCTGGGGATTTTTTTAAAGGAAGTTCATTGATGACTTGTTCAGTTTCTTTTTCTAAGATTGGGTTAAGCATTTTATTTCTTCTTCTTTTAGCCTGAGTAATTTGTATTTTTCTTAGATATTCATCCATTCCATTTAGATTGTCAAATTTATTGGCAAGTCATTGGGCAAAATAACTCCTAACAGTTGTCTTAATTTTCTCTTTATGGGTGGTGAATTCACCCGTTCCTTTTTAATACTATTAATTTAATTTTCTTCTTTCCTTTTTAAAAATCAAATCAGCTAATGGCTTATCTATTTTATTGATTTTTTTAATAAAACCAGTTTCTACTTCTATTTATTATTTCAATGGTTTTCTTACTTTCAGTTCTATTAATCTCTCCTTTGATTTTCAGATTCCTAATTTGTTGTTTAGTTGGGGATTTAAAATTTGTTCTTTTGCTATTTTTCTTAATTGTATACCCAACTTATTGATTTGCTTTTTCTCTATTTTATTAATGAAAGCAATTAGAGATATAAATTTTACCGTAAATACCACTTTGACTGCATTCCATAAATTGTGGTATGTTGTCTCGTTGTTGTCATTTTCTTTAATGAAATTATTGATTGTTTCAATAATTTATTCTTTTCCCCACTTGTTTTTTTGACTTAGATTATTAAATTTCCAATTACTTTTTAATCTCTCTTTCCATTGTCCATTATTGAATGTAATTTTTATTGCATTATGACCTGAAAAGGATATGTTTACCATTTCTGCTTTTCTGCATTTGGTTGTGAGGTTTTCATACACATGGTCAACTTTTCTGTAGGTGCCATGTACTTCTGAGAAAAGGGTGCATTCGTTTCTATTCCCATTTAATTTTATCCAGAGATCTATCATATCTAACTTTTCCTAAATTTTATTTACCTCCTTAACTTATTTTTTGATTTTTTTTCTTTGTTAGATTTATCTAGTTCTGCGAGGGGAAAGTTGAGGTCTCCTAATATTATAATTTTATTATTTATTTCCTCTGTGTAACTCATTCAGCTTCAAAGATTTAGATGCAATACCATTTGGTGCATATGTTTAGTATTGATATGACTTCATTGTTTATGGTACCTTTCAGGAAGATGGAGTTTCCTTCTTTATCTCTTTTAATTAGACCTATTTTTTGTATTTGCGTTGTCCAAGATCATGGTTGCTTCTCCTCTTTTCTTTACTTCAGCTGAAGCAAAATAGATTCTGTTCTAGTCCCATACCCTTTACATTGTGTATATATCTCTTTGCTTCAAATGTGTTTCTTGTAAACAACATGCTGTAGGAGTCTGTTTCTTAATCCATTCTTTGTTTCCTTTTTATAGACGAATTCATCCCATTCATGCTTATAGTTCTGATAACTGTGTATCTCTCTCCATGTCATTTTTTTTGCTTTTTTATCCCTGCCCTTTATCTTACTTCCCACCCCTTCCCTCTTTTCACAAGTGTTTTACTTCTGATCACCACCTTCCCCAATATTCTCATATTTTATTTTTGTATACAAGTCTCACATTTGTATTTGTCTTTGCTCCTTTTCTTCAGTCAGCAAAATTATCAAACCTGAAAGGTGCACACCCTTATACTTATAATTGTCAAAATTCCCAAGATTTATACCAGTTTCTTGTTAATTTCTTTGGATCTTAATTTCATCATCAGTAAAAGGATGTAGTTGGATTTTTTTCTTTTTGAAAATTTATTTAGTATTTTATTTCCCCCCAGTTACATGTAAGAACAATTTTTAACATTTATTTCTAAAACTTTGAGTTCCAAATTCTCTCCATTCATCCTCTGCATTGAGAAGGCAAGCAACTTAATGTAGGTTACACATGTGTAGTCATGCAAAACATATCCATAATAGTCATGTTGTGAAAGAAAACATAGACAAAAAACTAAAAAACAAGTATGCTTGAGTGTGTATTCAGACACCACCATTTCTTTCTCTGGGATGGAGAGCATTTTTCATGATAAGTCCTTCAGAGCTGTCTTGCATCATTGTATTGCTGGGAGTAGCTGTCATTAACAATTGATCATCATACAGCATTACTGTTATTTTGTACACAGTATACTTCATTTTGCATCAGCCTATGCAAGTCTTTCCAGGTTTTTCTGAGAACATCCTTCTCATCATTTCTTATACTACAATAGTATTCCACCACAGTCACATACCATAACTTGTTCATCATGTCCCAGTTGATGGGCAAGGGATGTGGTTGGCCTTTGAATTCTTTTTCAGCTCTAAATATATGATCCCTTGAATCACAGAATCTTAGAGTAGAAAGAGTTTTCAGGAGTCATCTAGTCCAATCTCGATTTTAGTAAGAAATCCATTCCACAAGACCCTCAACTGGTGATCATCCAGCCTTTGCATGAACAGCTTTATTAAGGGGGAACCTGAGGCAGCCCGTTCTACTCTTGTTCCCCTCTAATTGTTAATAATAGTTTCCCCTAACATCAAGCCTATATTTGCTTCTCTGCAACTTTCATGCATTGCTTCTAGCTCATCCACTAAAAAAGTGACTTTAAAATAGTGAATCATTGCCTTTCAGGAGTTTTGACACCTTGTCACAACTTGATCTCAAGATTCACTTTCCCTTTTCTTCAAACTCCAAAACTTTGATAGACCTAGGATTTCCTTGATGCAGGTAGTCTGTTCAAAGATGCAAATCACAACCCATCCATATTTGCCATTCCTGGGTAGTTCTTCTCCATGTTCTCTAGTAAATCCTTCACTTGGGGAAACTCTCTCCCCTGTTGGAAGTCATTTAACATTATGTAGGTACCAGTAGAACAAATAGAGTACCTATTGTGTATCCTTTACTCTTTCCTTTTTTTTTGTCATTTTTATTATATTAGCTCGGCCTACCCATGAACAACTGATGTTTTTCCCCTTACTTAAATCTGACTTTATTTGTGCAAAAAGTGTCTTGTAATTGTGTTCATATAATCCCTGGGTTTGTTTTGGCAGGTAAACTC
>CM053771.1:516837212-516888412 GCA_028658325.1 Potorous gilbertii | reverse complement strand
AGTGGTGATAATGGGCATCCTTGTTTCACCCCTGATCTTATTGGAAATGCATCTAGCTTCTCCCCATTGCATATAATGCTTGCTGAAGGTTTTAGGTAGATACTGCTTATTATTTTATGGAAAGTTCCCTTTATTCTTATGTGTTCCAGTGTTTTTAATAGGAATGGGTGTTGTATTTTGTCGAAAGCTTTATTCTTTACATTTTCTTTGTGACCTATCATATCTTATATTCCTATATATTTTTCGTGATATCTTCTATGCCTCTTTTGATGTACAAATATAAAATATCTGTGTCAATATACATATGTAGTTAAATTAAAGTGAATTAACATTAATTTTACTTCAACTGTTGGGGTATTAAGATAATTGAGAACATTATGGGCTTTGGAACTCTCTATACAAATGCCACTTGGTGGAAATGGAGACAGTGCCATATGCAGATCGATTGAAAAAAAATGGGTGATTAGCTGGAAAAAGAATTGGGGGATATATATGATAGCTATAGTCAAGTATTTGAAAAACCGCTATATCAGAAAAGGATTTGACTTGTGATTTGTCCCCAGGGGCTTAGTGAGCAGCAATGGGCACATTACAGAGAAGCAAACTTAGGCTGGATATCAGGAAACACCTGACACTTTGATGGTTTGAGCTGTCCAGAGGTGGAATGGGCTACTTTAAGAGGTGGCAAACTTATCTAACTTGGAAGTCTTTAAGTAGAGGCCAAATGACCACTTTTGGGGTATGTTTTAGAGGGAATTTTTATTCAAGTAGGGATTAGAAAGGCTAGGATCCAAGGTTCCCTGCAATTCTGTGACTTTTTGGTTCTGGACACATCACTTAGAATGGACATTGATAAACTGGGTAGGATGGCTTGTGGTATGTATGGTAAAGGGCCTTGGGATCATAGCATGTGATAATGTGAATTAATGGCTTTTGAATTATTTTTCAGCTCTAAATACATGATCCACGTGTATTGAATCACAGAGTCTCACAGTAGAGAGGATCTTCAAGAGTTATCTAGTCCAATCCATATTTGAATAAGAAATCCGTTCTACAAGTCCTAGAACTGTTAAAGGAACTGGGAGTGTTTAACTTAGTGAGGAGAGTTTAAGGGCACATGATAGCTTTTTTTAAATATCTGCATAACTGTTATGTGGAATTAATCTCTTCAAAAAATAAAGTTGGTCCTGTTTTCCTCTCTCTAGCCTAAAATTACCAGTATATTATTTTAAGAAAAGTACAGTTTTTGTCCTGAGAATGGGGCTGTGTTTCCAAACTCAATCATTTCATAAATCATAGACTTAATGTTGAGACCAAAAAGTTTAATCATTTGTCCATGGTCATATGGCCAGTGTGAAAGCTAGGTGGACTCCCTTTGTAAGTCATAGACAATTAGATTTTGAATTGAATTTGAATTTGAATTGTTAGATGTCATTTAAAACAGAGGTGTCAACTGTAGCCTACAACACTTCCGAGTGGGGTACCAGATTAAAATGTGATTGGGAAAATTAACTAAAATAGATAAATAAAAATAAATCATGTAAATAAATAAATAATAACTAAAAGAAATAATTAACATAATAAAATAAGTAAAATAATTATTTTACAAATAAAAAGAATAATAGATGATATATAATGTTAATATGTGGTTTTCTAAGGCAATCTGTGGCTTGCAGGAATCCTTATACCTGGTTTCAGTGGCTCCTGTTTCTTTGATATCACTGGTCTTGGCCACTTCCCTCATTTTATACATGTGGAAAATGAAACCTGGAAGGAAAAGTGACTTGTTTAGGATTACTCAAGCTGGTTCTTTAACTTCAAAGCTTTTCCATTAAAGTGATCCTCCCATGAAAGTCTTCAGGCAGAGTCTTGGGGACCTTTGTAAGACATGTTGGATGCAGAGAGAGGCTTCTTGTCCACATATACATTGGACTAAATGGCCACCGAGGCATTTCCTCTCATCGTGTTGAGCTACCAGGTACTATCTTGAAAATGATAGGTAAGCTACCTGTGATTATGTTGTTTGGAAAGTTGGAAGCCTGGCCAGTGGGCGAGTGGATAAAAACGTATTTGGTAAGGGTTTATAATGTACTAAGGATCCAAATAGAAAACCAAGATATCCCTTGATTTCAAGGAGCTCTTGCTCTAGTTGAGAGAGGAAGCACATATAAAAAAATTGAGCCACAGGGTGGATAGCAAGGACCAAGGAGTGTTTGAGATATACTAGCAGGTCAAATGGCAGGGCTTAGAGAAGTGGAGGGCTTCTATCTTACTAGAGGTATAGTAGTTAGTGACTTCCAGCCTTTCTAAGCAAACCTGTCACTCTTGGGCTGCTGGCTGCTTCCCATGTCTGGCATCCCATGAAGTCTGGGTGCCCTGGTGCGCCAGGGAGGGGTGAATGGATAGCCAGGGGCCTTTGCCTGGGATATACTTTTAAAAAAGTGAATCATGACATTTTGTGAATATTTTTTAACATTTAGCATAACATGTTGCCTCGAAGCACTTTGTTGTGCCCAGCTTGCTCACCTGTGTGAGTACGCTTGGGACACAATTACTTGTGTGACTTTAGGCGTAACATGCTGGATTGGGAGTCAGAAAGACCTCGGTTCAAATGTTGTCTTAGACACCTATTAGCCCTGGTGTAACCCAATTTTAGTCACTTAGGCTGTCTGATTCTGTTTCCCCATCTGTAAAATGGGGATAATTATAGCCCCTACCTCTCAGAGTTATTGTAACGAGCAAATGATATAATGTACGTAAAAGGCTTTGTACACCTTAAAGTGCTACATAAATGAGAGCCATGAATATAAGTATATTAGTTATCACTACTATAACAGTTGGCAAAGCATAATATATTATTAGATTGTATCAACATCATATTATATTAATGTAATTATTGTAACTCTAACAATAATAAAAATGAAACTGTTGAGGTCCTTTCCAGTTCTAAATCCATTGATTCTGCAACATCTCCTCAGAATCATACTTTTCAGCAATATAAATATTCTCCTAGTTGACCTGTTTTTTTGTGAGTAGTATAATAAAAAATGTAAATGGGAGTACCTTTTCTTGGAGCATTTTCTCCCAAATAAACCCTAAAAATAAAGATTTTTAGAGGTAATATGAAGATGGGTTCAAATGTAGCCTAAGTCACTAGTGTTGTGACCCTAGGCAAGTCATTTAACTGTTCTGTTCCCTAGGCAACTCTCTAAGGCTGTGAGATGCAGAGCTGATGCTGATCTGCACTGGTAGTAGAATTCTTCATTGGCTATTCTCTATCGCAATGAAATCACAGATCTGGTAAAAAAAAACCAAAACAAAACACATACACACAAGTCAAATAAACTAGCATACAATCATTGAACATTTATTAAGCACCAGCTGTGTGCCAGCCACTTTGCTGAGCACTTCAGATGCAAAGAAAGGCAAGAAACAACCCTTGCTCTTGAGGTAGGGGAAAAGAGGGGGCGGGGAGAGACAAGCCACATATAGCATGAATTGGAGATAACCTCAGATGGAAGGCACCAGACAGAGAAATCAGTGGGAACTTGGATCCTAACTCTCAGCTTCTGTTCTTCCTGACTCTTTTTTAGTTGTCAGTGTGCAGAGCTGTACCTATTTTTAGGGGAAGAAATAACAATGGCAAGAATTTAATGAATTTGCACGTGTCTTGGGATGAGAGAGGTTGGCCCAACTTCAGTGTCATGGATCAAATGAGATAATGTATATCCGCCATCATTAGTATTTATCCCTCCTCCTCCTCCACTTCCCTTTCCTACTGTTAGTAGCTGGCATTTTTATAACACCCACTGTGTGTCGATTGGATTCTCGTAACAAACCTGGAAGGAAGGTCCTTCTATTACTCTCATTTTTTTGGTTGTTTTTCTGTTGTTTCAGTCATGTCTGACTCATCGTTGGTCCATCCGAGTTTTTTTTTTTGTGTTGGCAAAGATATTGAGTGGTTTGCCATTTCTTTCTCCAGTTCATTTGACAGATAAGGAAACTGAGGCAAATGGAGTTCAGTGACCTGCCCGGAAGTGTCTGAGGTTAGATTTGAACTCAGGTCTTCCCGACTCCAGGCCTGGCACGCTATCCACTGCACTGTCTAGTCCTGGAGTGCTTAGGTGGAACTTCGAGGTACTCTGAAGGACAGGTAGGATTTGGTAGACTGAGCGAAACATAAAGCCAGAGAATTCCGCTGTTGGAAGGGGTGTGGGACTGATCAGGAATACCCCAATCACTGGCCACATGACCTTTGATCACGTCTTTAGATCTTTCTGAACCTCAGTTTTCTCTTGTGCAAAAAGGGGTTAATAATAGCACCCACCTCATAGAATTATGACAGTGAAATGGGGTAATATATCCAAAGCAGCTGGCAGGCTTTAAAGTAGTGTATAAAATGTGAGCCACCATTCCTGCTATCCAGCCCCACTGTACCTATAGCACACTCAAACAAATGGTTACCTATGGTCTGTCTGATGGCTGGCTTGTCTTTTTATCAGCAGAGCAAATGTACAGGTGTGTGTGTGTGTGTGTGTGTGTGTGTGTGTGTGTGTGTGTGTGTGTAATGGGGGGCCATCAAGTTTGGAATGGCATTTCAGATAAGAAAACAGTATAAACAAAGAAGCAGAGATTGTTGGGACACTGTATGTGTATATTAGGGGCCATTAGGGTGACTGACTAAATTGAAATTAAGGATTTTTTGCTGATTTTTCATGGGAAATAAGATTGGGTGAGTGTTAGCAGGTTGCACAGGGCTTTGGAGGCTCAGACATAAGGACTACTGTTTTTAATTCATTAGGCAGTGGGAGAGCATTGTAGAATTTGGGGATGGAATGGGCCATGCTGAAAGTGGTATTGAAAGAGTCCTAGAAAAAATTGTCTATGCTTGTGGCCTCCATCCTCTCCTGTCACTCATTCCTTGATCCTTTGCGTCTGGCTTTCAACCTCACTGCTCATCGGAAACTACTTTCTCTAAAATTACCAGTAATTTGTTAACGGCAAAATCCGATGGACTTTTCTTAGCCTTCCCTCATTTGACTTCTCTGCATGATGTTGGTGACTATCTCCTTCCTGGAAATTCTTTTCTCTTTGGGTTTTTGTGACTCTGCTGTCTCCTGGTTCCCCTCTCCCCCACCTAACTGCTTCCCCTTTGCCTTGGCCAGATGATTTTTTGTGTGTCTCCCAAGGCTCTTTCTTGGGTCCTCTTTTTCTCTTTCTCTATACTTACTCTTGATATCTTGAGCTTTTAAGTGTTTAATGATCATCTCTATGCAGAAGACCCCCAGCTTCATATATCCAGCCCTAACGTCCTTTCCTGATTCCCCCAATTGTGAGGACCTTTCTCCCAAACTATCTTGTAATTAGCAGCTTGGTTTCCATTCTTATATTTGTTACCTCTGTTCCCGTATATGTCCATGTTGTCTCCCCGATGAGAATGCAGGTCCCTTTTTGGGTAGGGGTTGATTCATTCTTTGTATCTTCACCCCTAGCACAGCACCTGACACTGTGATCTTGAATAATGACTACAACATTTTAAATGGGAAGAAACATCAACAACAAACCTATCAAACCTGAAATTATAATGCCCAAGCCTTGCCCCGAGGAAGAGCTAGGAGAAGGCACTTCCTTCTTGTTTTTGTAGCGGTGGGGGAGAGTGGATGGGGAACACAACAGGTAATGTGAGATTTTTTGGGGGGGATATATTCTCTATTTTTACTGAACTGTTCTTTCCCCCCTTCTCTTTTTTGTTCTTTGTTATAAGGAATTGTTCTTTGGGAGGGGAAGGGAGGATACACTGGGAAATGTAGAGGATAAAAAAATAAAGGATATTCATGAAACGGATTAATTCCTTTTTCTTAGTCGTGCGCTGACCATGCTTCTTCTCCCCACGTACCTCACCCTCCAAAAAAAGAAAAAAAAAGGCACAAAGATTGTTATTGAGCAAATAACATAAAAACATAAATAACATAAAAAGCATAGTTTTCTAATTCAAGTTAAATAAATAAATGAATTAACAACAACAATGAAAAAAACTATATGGTTTAAAACCCCCAAAAGTAATTCTGGAAGATTCCAAAGTGACTGCTTTGGCAGGAGGGAAGGGGAGCGGAGAAACACCCTCTAGATAATTTCTACTTGTCTTTCTTAGTTAGTTTTCTCAGTAGCTTGGCATGGCATCTTGACCTGCTGAAGAATTGGATTTTGATATGACATCCAAGGGCCTTCAAGTCAAGTTCCAGGAGTATAAATCTTGGGCAAAGAACAATTAAGTTTGAGGCTTGTATCCAAAGTCCTAGATGCAGTTGGGTGATGATAGAAAGTTCTAAGGATGACCTGGGGCATGACAGGAAGAGTTTTGCTTTTCCAGGAATATCTATTTGGTTTTTATATAATATCTGACTCTTTGATCAGGAGTGACATTTTCTGAATTACTTCATGGTATTTTTTGGATTATCCTATTGGGAATTCCACCTGTGATAGTTTATTGGGCTGTGGAGATGATCCTGGATTCTTCAGGCTGAACAAGTAGAGAGCAAGCCCTGAATGGTCCTTTCAAAATGTAAAGGCTTCAAGTCCTGTCCCCTCTGCTGACACAGTCCAATGATGTGCTAGGGAGGGCTCATTACTCAAAGAGTGGTCACTTGGGATGCTTCTTTGTAAGTGTGTGTGTGTGTGTGTGTGTGTGTGTGTGTGTGTGTGTGTGTGTGTGACTGCAGCTTTGGACATTCTTTTATTCTACTAAGACCTGAAGAGGTTGGAATCTACCTAAGACTGGAAGTTAGCAGTGTGGTTGGGGCTGGAAAAGTACATTTGAAAATTTTCAGGATATTGGTGGTAATTAAATCCATAGGAGATGATGAGATCACCAAGTATAGAAGAGAAGGGGACCCGGTTCAGAAAGGCGTGATCTGGAAGAGGAGCCAACAAAGTAGACAGAGAAGGAGTGGTCAGATAGATAAGAAGAAAGGGGAATGGTATCCCCAAAACCTAGAGAGAAGAGAGTATCATGGAAGAGGTGGTGATCAGTAGTGTTAAAGACATCAGAGAGATTGAGAGTGAGGATTGAGAAGAGGTTGTATCATTGATCAATTCATATAATACAACTAAGAGATCATTAATATCTTTGGAGAGAACTTTGGTGGAATGATAAAAAATCAGAAGCTGGATTATAAGGGGGTTAATAAGAGAGTGAGAGAAGGGAAAGTAGAGTCACCTTTTGTTAAGGAATTTAACTACAATAGGCAGAAGAGATCTAGGATGGTCAGTCATTGTGTTGATCGGAGTTTGGATATCTTTCAGTGTTATTTTCTTTTATATTATTGTAGTCCTTGTGGAAATTGTTTTATTGGTTCTGCTTATTTCACTTTGCATCACTTCATGCAAACCTTCCTGAGTTTCTCAAATGCTTCCTATTTATTATTTCTTATGCTGCATTTCAATTCCATTAATAAAGCAACTTGTTCAACCATTTCCAATCGATAATTACCTACTTGGCTTCCATTCTTTGCTACCACAAAAAGAACAGCTATAAATATTTTCATACACATGTCTTCCCTGTGCCTTTGATGTCCTTGGGATATGTGCCCAGTTGTGGTATCTCTGAGTCAAAGGGCTGCACTTACTTTACATACAGCTGGGAAATGAAAATAAAATACTTGTCTCACCTTGGGGTTATATACAGTAAGTAGGTTAAAATGAACCAGTTGATGAGTTGACCCCTTGGGTAGAGGTGATGGGGGCCTTTGTTTAATTGTTAACTAGTTGGAAGCTTAGAGGGTAATCCTTGAAAAAAAGAATAGAAAGTCAGGAAGGTCATCCTCCTCTGTCTCCTTGTTCTAGCCATAAGAGCATTCATGAACAGATAGGATGAAAGGCAGGGGCAATGGAAAGGGCCCTGGAATTATGTTTAGGAGACAGAATTTTTCAAGCTTTGCTACTGATTAGATTGTGCCAGACCAGTTTCTTTAAATCCTGGATAACTCAACTCCTCATTTGAAAGGTGATGAATATTTTTTCCTTTACAGCTCTGAAGATTTACTTGGTAATTTCTTTGAGGAGTTTTGAGTGACCAATGAGACTAGCTTTTTTGTACATTCCTGTAAAGGAGTATTAATTAATTCATGTGCTCTCCTTAAATAATAATGCCTTATTATATGCATGTATATGTGTATTATAGACACACACACACATATATGAGATTTTAACAGTACTTAGCTTGGCATATAGTAAGTTCTTAATAAGTGCACCTCTTCTTTCCTTATACGTGTATGTCTCACCTGATAGTTTGAATAGAATATAAGCTACTTGAAGGCAGGAATGATAAGCACCTAGCACAATATCTGACAGATAATATCTAATAAATACTTATTGTATCATTGATCAATTCATATAATATACAGTTATTAAATACTTAATTTTGAGGAGGTCCTGGGCCCATTTGGCAGTAGGGTATGTGCTGTTAGTATCCCCATTTTACAGTTGAGGAAACTGAGACAGAGGTGAAGTGACTTTCTTAGGGTCATACAATGAACAAATACCTGAGGTCTTCCGAGCTTTGTCTACTTTGCCACCTACTTAAGAAAGTATTTGGGAAATTTGGTTTTGATAAGTCAATTTTAATATGCT
Source organism: Potorous gilbertii (assembly GCA_028658325.1). Taxonomy (NCBI): domain Eukaryota; kingdom Metazoa; phylum Chordata; class Mammalia; order Diprotodontia; family Potoroidae; genus Potorous; species Potorous gilbertii. The sequence continues at coordinate 516,879,784 of CM053771.1, read as the reverse complement.
ACCAGGAGCCTTGAATTGGAGATGTCTAGCAGTTGGTAATGTTGAGAAACCACTATATGTTGTTAGTTTAGTTTAAATCTTTTGAAAAGACTTGTTTTGGGGTAGATTATAGTGAGAGGAGGGGGGCTTAGAGTACCAAGGAGGGCCTTGTAAGAGTCATGCCAGAGGACTGTGAAGAGAGGCCTGGGCTCTCCATGAGATGGCTTGAACTTGGGTCTGTCCTTTTCTGTTTCTATGATATAGTGCCAATGTCATGTGCCCTGTCTGAGCCACAGTTTCCTCATCTGTGAAATGCTGTACTTGATCATACATCTCGAGATGGAAGGGCTTTTTGAGGTCATGTAACCCAATTTCTTCTTTTTTAAATAGAGTTCAAGGTTCACAGGCAGTAAAGGACAAAGCCTGGATTTGGACCCAGGTCCTCTGACTCCAAATTCAGTCCTCTTTCCATATGGCCTCCCAGTTTACATCTGGAGAAGGAAGTCTGGGGTAAATAGTTCACTTGATTGATTTTACAGATAAAGAAACTGAGGCTGAGGGGTTACTGTTCAAAATTCCACAATTCTAATGCAGTGCAGCTAAGATGGAGCAAGTCAATGTCTTTAGGATGTTATTTTATCCTAGACAGAGATAAAGATTTTTGACTAGGGGATGGAGAACTTCCATGAAGCCTGTGCTTCAGGAAGATTATTTGGAAGCTATGGGGGATGAGGGGTGGAGAGGGGTTGGTCACAGAGGGGAGGGACTTGGAAACAAGAAATCCAGTTAGGAGGCTGTTGTAATTGAGCTTATGTAGGAAAGCTCTGATACTTCAAGCTGCCTAACTCATAGGATTTTTTTTTTTGGCCCAAAGGCTATTAACCCAGCTTCTTTAGGGCACAATGGAGAGAGTGCTAGGCCTTTCAAATCTGGCCGTAAGTACTTCCTGGTGGTTGACCCTGGATAGTATTTAACTTCCCTCTGCTCAGTTTCCTCAGCTGAAAAATGGGGATGATAATTATATTTACCTCCCAGGTTGTATCTGGGGAAGGAAACGGCCAACCACGCCAGGGTTTGTGCCAAGAAGACCCCAAATAGGGCCCCAAAGCGTCCGAGATGAGTGACATGATTGAATGCAGCAACGACTCAGGGCTGTTTCGAATAAGTGCTTAGCCAAGTACCTCGCACACAGAGAGTGCCAAATAAATGCTCATGGCCTTCTCATTCCCCTGAAGGAGAAAAAAATGCTACAAAATATTACAGTTCTTCCATATTTCCTTTTTTTTCTTTTGCAAGAGAGGGGCAGTGTGGTGTGGTGGACAGAAGGTTGGCTTTGCATTCAGGAAGTCCTGGGTTCAAGACTTGGTCATGATGTTTCTTAGTCTCTTGTGTTGCCAACTGTTTAACACAAAGTTTATGGCAAGTTGCCACACTGCCTCTGTGGAGGCCTTTTTCACACATGGAGTTCCCAACTCTGATGAAATCTAAAGATGGAAACCAAAAGGAAGTGACCTTTTGCGGAGCAGGAGGGTCAGGGGTGGGGCAGTATCTAAGTCTGACTAAAAATCGATGTGCTGGGCTTTTTTGCATGGCCCATGTCACATTTCTCTTTGCAGAGATGTCTTTACCATGACAGTTGTTGCCTAGCAACAGCGCTTCCTCTTTGTGTGGTACTCCATCTTTCCCTCTCCCCTCCTTGCCCTCTGCTTGGAGCCTGGTCTCTTGGAACACAGAACCATAAACAGGGTTCTCCAAATACCTAGTGGCTGACAATGCCTTGTATTTTTATTTAAAGGGTATGTTCACTTGCCGCATTTAAACAGGAAGTGACCTTGACCTTTATAATTCTTGCAGTAGGAGACTTTTTTTTTAAGATGGCAAACATACTCTGTAAAAGCAGGGACTTCTGCCTCCAGGTTACTTCTGAATAGATATATCTCTATTTAGAGGTTTTGGAGTGGAAAGAGTATTGGACCTGGAATTACCTGAGACTTATATTGTGTTCCCATATCTAACACTTATTTTATATGACCCTAAGACTTTCTCAGATGAGGATAATATATTACAATAAGGATAATGTTACAACTCTTACTTAATTGTATTGTTATAAGGATCTAATCCAAGAAGCATTTGTTTCTTACTGTGTGTATGGCAGGCAAGAAAAGAAATGAAAAAAAAGTCTTTGCCCTCAATGAGTTTATATTCTGGTAGGGGATGTAACATGTACACAGACAGATATATACACGATAATGTGAAGAGGAAGTGGTTAGATAATAAATTAAGGACTGGATAGTTGAAGTGATGTCTAAAGTTACACACACAAAGCTGAGATTTGAACCTTATTTTAAATTCATTTTTTATTTTCAGCTCCAAATTCTCTCCTTCCTCCTTGCCCATGTGAGAAAGCAAGAAAAACAAAATCCTTTATAAATATGTATATTCCAGCAAACCATATTCCCAAATTAGCCATGTCCAAAACAAAATTCTCTCTCAACTTCCCTGAATCCATCACTTCTCTATATGGAGATAGGCAACATATTTCATCGTAAGTCCCCTGGAATTGTGGTTGGTCAGTGTGTTGATCAGACCTCCTAAGTTTTTTGAGATTGTCTTGACAATATCATTGTTATTGTATACATTATGCTCCTGGTTCTGCCAACTTCAGTCTGTATCAGTTCATAGTAGTCTTCCCAGGTTTGTCTGGTACCATCCCCTTCATACTTTTTATAGTAATTTTCATATAATATGAGAATATTATTATTCCATCATATTCATATGTCGTAACCTGTTTGACCATTTCCCAATTGAGGGGAACTCCTTCAGTTTCCTATTCTTTTCCATCACGAAAAGAGCTGCTATAAATATTTTTGTACATATGGTCTTTCTCCTTTTTCTTTGATCTCTTTGATGTATAGACTTGGTAGTGTTATTACTGGGTCTAAGGGTATGCAGAATTTAATAGCTTTTTGGACCTACTTAAAAATTGCGTTTCAGAATGGCTGGAACAATTCACTGCTTCACCAGTAGAGCATTAATGGACCAGTTCTCCCACAACCCCACAAGCATTTGTCATTTTCCCTTTTTATCAACTTGGCCGATTGAATGGGTATGAGGTGGGACTTCAGAGTTGTTTTAATTTACATTTCTCTAGTTATTAGTGATTTTGGACATTTAAAAAATATGGCTTTTGATAGTTTGGTAGCTTTCTTCCTTCAAATCTTTGAACTTTTGTCAAGTGGAGAGTGATTCTTTTTAAGATTTGAACCAAGGCCCTCTGATTCCAAATTCAGTTCCTTTATTCGCTCTTCTAATTGATGAGCTAACATCAGTAAAAGAGAAATGTATGGTAGGAAGAGAAGGTGGGCTTGTCACCTGGTGTGGGTGAGGGATGACTGTTGGGCAGGAGATCTCAGGAGAAATTGAAGAAGAGCTAATGCTAGAATATGACAGGTATCTCACACGATGGGCTGTGCTGTACACCTGCAAATAAAAAAATGAATGAAAATACCCCATTTATTAAGTGCTTACTATGTACCAAACCCTGTGTTAAGTACCAGGAACACAAAGAGAAAATAAAAACCACAACAACCCTTTGTCTTAAGGATCTAACATTCTAATAGGGAGAGACAATTATATAGGAGTTCCAGTTGTAGGGTAGATGGAAAGTCCTCATGATCTTGGGGTTCAATGCCAAACACATTGGTAATTCATCTTCAGTGTCAATCTTGTTGATAAAACTATAACTCTTCTGAGAAGCATCTGACAAACTATAGTGGTAGTGAGGACTTTCTGAGTCTTTTTTTTGACTGGCTGCTTCAGAGGAAACTGGACAGCTCCTGCTCATTTTGTGTGTGTGTATGTGTGTGTGTGTGTGTGTGTGTGTGTGTGTGTGTGTGTGATATTTGTGCCAGGATCACTCCCCTTCGTTATGCTTGAGAGACCTAAGCTGGAAGCAGGGCTGATTGTTTGGGGGATGGGGAGGAACATTGCTATTATATTTTTTTTCTATATATATGTAAAGTGTTTTGTAAAACTTAGTCTTCTTACTTTACATACATATGAATGCACATATATATGTGTATACACATACAAATAAGTATATATACACACATACATGCTTTATATATATGTGTATACTCACACATTCATTAAGGATCTATGATGTCATTGAGTATGGATTGAGAGCTGGCCTTTGAATCAGGAAGATTTGGGTTCAATTCCCCAATTTAGTATATCCTGGCCATGTGACCCTGGGGCCAGCTGTCTCTCAGTGCCCCAGATACTGAGGGACAGAACTGGTATCGACCAATTTTGCTAGGTGCAACTTCCTTTTCTGGGCATTGCCTATAGCAATGAAATCACTGGTCCAGTTCTCATCCCCTTTTACAAATTAAATCTGGTTCCTCTTGACCTTGGTACCCTTCAGATCTGCTCTTTTCATCTTGCTGAGGTTTGGTTCACAATTAGCATCAGGTGATGGCATTTTAAGCCATGGCAAGTCATATCACCTCTGATTCTGTTTTCTCATCTTTAAAATAGGAACAATACTGTGCAAAGGGTTTTTTTTAAGGCTATCCATATACAATCATATTAAACATATTTCCACATTAATCATGTTGTCAAAGAAGAATCAGAACAAAAGGGAAAAACCTCGAGAAAGAAAAAAAAGACAAAATTGTATACTTAGATTTGCATTCAGACTTCATAGTTCTTTCTCTGGATGTGGATAGCATCTTCCATGATGAGTCTTTTGGAGTTGTCTTGGATCATTGTATTGCTAAGAAGAGCTAAGTCTATCAAAATTAATCATCAAAGGGTTGTGCAAGCCTTAAAACACTATATAATGCCAGCTTCTGCCTTAGGCTGTGATGAAATGACTTTGCAGAAACTTCAAGTGTTATAGAAATGTGAGTAATCAAGCAATTAATAAAACATTTATGAAGATCAAGTGCTTGGCCCTATGATAGGCATGGGAGATTCAGAGACTAAAACAGAGTTGTACTCAGGGAGTTTACATTCTCTACTGGAGATAGACAAATAAAGGTAGAAATATGTCATAATAATTTCTGGGATTTCTGAGCTAGTCTGTGGTCTGGGAAAACTTGAACTCAAATCCTGCCTCTGCCATATACTTGTTATGTGACCCTGGACAAGTCACCTATTCTATCACAGAAGGGGCTAACCTGTACTGATGGAGGGATTTTCCTGATCCAGTAGTCCAGTAGATCCTCTACAAATGAGTCCATGGGTCCAGTCCCGGTCCTTCTGTTTACATATGAACAAGTTGTTGGAATATAAGCTTTTTGAGAGTAGAGGGTACGGTATAGTGTTGGACTTGGAGTCAAGAAGACTTGAGTTCAAAACCTGCCTCAAATTAGCTATGTGAGCCTGGACAATTCACTTACCCCCGTATGCCTCAGTTTCCTTTTCTGTAAAATAGAGATAATAGTAACCCCTACCTCTTAGGGACATTTTAAGGATAAAATGAGATCATATATGTAAAATATATGTTTGAACTTCTGTCTAAATGCCAGATACTATTGTTAGGGATTGTGTCCTTTGTGTTTGTACCTCCACTGCGCAGCATGGTCATTGGCATACAATAGGAGCTTAATAATTGTTAATTAATTGTCCTTTCTTCTTGTTGCTTTGTTTCTGTTTTTACCAAACAACCTTAATCCCAACAGAGGATAGAATCCTGAGAACTTAAATTCTGGTTTTATTTCATCTATATTACATCTTCCTCCCCCCACATTTCTTTATTGAATTATTCTTTTCTGATGGAAATAGTTGGAGTTATTGCTTTATCTGTTCATCTTTCCTAATAGCTCATAATGGTTTATTTTTTCCCCATCAGAACTCTGTCTCCACAAAGGAACATAATTTTAATTTTTTTCCAGTTACATAGAAATACACATATTTTTGAGGTTACTTCTCTGTTCCTGGAACCATTTAGTGTGCCAAGCAGAAACCTTTATATCATCTCCTAGGGGCAGCTGCGTGGCTCAGTGGATAGAGGGTCAGGGTTGGAGTCAGGAAGACTTGAATTAACATCTGACCTCAGACCCTTACTAGGTATGTGACCTTGGGCAAGTCACTTAAATGCTGTTTGCTTCAGTTTCCTCATCTGTACAATGGTGTTTAATAATACTACCTACCTCTTAGGCTGTAGTGAGATCAGATGAAGCAACCCTTACAGAACTCTTAGCCCCGTGTTTGGCTTATAGTAAGGTCTATGTTTATAAATATTAGGCATGATTATCCCATCTCTTTTCATGTCATGGCTCAGAGAAATGAACTTTTTGAATTGGTTAGGTATATCTGTACTGTTCAATGGACTATCTTACATGCTGTGAAGCCTTATTCCTGTTTGGTGTTTAAAAACGTGCTGTTCTAGTATCTATGACTTGCCTTCACCTGCTTTTTCTTCTTCAAAAATCTCTCTCAGCTCTGTGCCTTTATGCAGAATGCCCTCCATTCTCAGTGAGGTCTCTTCAAAGCTCAGCTCCGTACTCCCTCTCACAGGAAGCCTGTCCCGAGCCTCCCTGGCTACTAGTACCCCCTACCATCTCATCCATTACCTTGAATTTATGCTTCGTACATTTTTATATGCTTATATGTATCGATGTTGGTCTCCCACTAGAACAGAAACTCCTTCAGGGCAGGGACAGTTTCATTTTTATATTTGCCCCAGTACCTAGTATATAGTAGGTACTTATTAAAGGCTTGTTGACTGATATTTGTGGTGTGGTGGAATTTGTTGTGTGATATATTCAAATAAAAAATCCAGTGGGTTTTGTAGAAGGCTGTGCTCATGGGATGTTTTCTTTTGTAGGGGAGTGAGTAGGACATGGGTTCCAAAGTGATTCCCTGTGTATGGTGGGCAGAGGCAAAGAAACTGAGGTGGGGGAGAGAGCAGGCCTAAGGTGGGGCCTCAACCCCTATCTCTGGGCAGAAACCACAAGAATAATGAAAGGAATCCCCGTAACAAAAGTCATATCTTTCTTTGTGTGCTTGAGCCATAGATCTCTTTACGTGCTCTATCTACTGGTCTTTGAGAGTTCTGCCCTTTGGTTTAAGGACTCAAATGAATAAGGAAGAGAATGGGGGCAGACATGCCTAAGCAAAATGAAAAAGACCTGGCAGCCTTAGTGGACTGCAAACTTCGTATGAGTCAGCAGCATGACCTGGCAGCCCCCAAAGCTAATGGGATCAGTAGGTTGTTTTAAGCGGGGCGTAATGTCCATAGCATGAGATAATTCTTACTGTACTCCGCTGCGTTCGTTGGTATCATATTCTAGCAAGGACGTTCGACAAGTTTGACAAATCCTTGAAGGAAATCATGCTGTAGCAACTGGAGTTGGCTTTCAGAGTGGATCTCTTGGTTGGAGAAGAGGCAGTGGATGGAGCGCCGGACCTGGAGTCAGGAAGTTGTTGCTCAGTTGTGTTTAAGTTTTTATGACCCTGTCGGGGGTTTTCTTGGCCAAGATACTGGAGTGATTTGCCATTTCCTTCTCTAGCTCATTTTACAGATGAGGAAACTGAGGCAAACTGGGTTAATTGACTTAAGTGCCCAGGGTTACACAGCTAGTAAGTGTCTGAGGTCAGATTTGAACTCAGGAAGATGAGTCAGGAAGATGGGAGTTAAAGACTGGCCTCAAGTACTTATCTGTGAGATCTTGGGCAAGTTACCGAACCTCGGTTCGTCTCAGTTTTCTGAGCTACAAAATGGGAAAAATCCTAGCATTTAACTTGCATAGTTGTGAGAGTCAAATGAGATAATATTTGTAAAGTAATTAACATGTGCTATATCAATTCTAGCTATTATTATTTTTATAGGAGATTTGGTGGAGGGAATGTGTGTGTGTGTGTGTGTGTGTGTGTGTGTGTGTGTGTGTGTGTGTTCATCCTTCATTGCCAAAGAAGACCATGCCATCAGAGAAATGATGACATGACTTGCACTTGACCATGTTTTGAGGGAGGGAGGGCTGTGCAAGTCACCAGCCTCACTTCTCCTCCAGAACCATCTGAATCCAGTGACCATATATTCATCAGGATGACTGGAGGTGACCCAGGATGAGGCAATTGGGGTGAAGTGACTTGCCCAAGGTCACACAGCTGGTGAGTGTCAAGTGTCTGTGGTGAGATTTGAGCTCAGGTCCTCCTGACTCCTGCCCTGGTGCTCTACCCACTGCACCACCGAGCTGCCCTGGGAGGGGATGACTGAGTGTTTGAAGAGTTGTTACATGGAAGAACAACCATAGGGTTATAGATTTAAGGATCTGAAGGGACCTTAGACCTCACCTAGTCTAGTCCCCTCATTTTATTGTCATCCTTATAGCCAATAATATTAATATTAATAAAAACAGTAAGTAATCGCTGGTGTTTATGTAGCACTTTAGGGTTTTTCATTTGATCCTCACAGCAACCCTGGGAGCTGGGTGCTATTATTTCCCCCATTTTATAGATGAGAAGACTAAGGCTGAGAGAGGGAAAGTGACTCACCCAGGGTTATATATAGGGAAAAAGCAGAGCCAGGATTTAACTTGTTCCGGTTAGCTCCAGAGGGTCACAGTAAGAATATGGAATAGAAATTGCCGAAATATATGAGATGTGAGACCTCCTTCTGAGAAACTGTCTATAAATATTCTCCTCCTCTCCCCTCCCCATAGCCGATTTTCTGCTTTCCTTCTGATCTTGTCTATGTTTGTTTCGTTTGTACAAAAAAATTTAATTTAATATAATTGAAATTACCCATTGTATATCTCACACTGTTCTTGATCTCTTGTTCATTCGTAAATTATTCATCTACTTGTAAGTCTGCTAGGTAATATGTTTCATGTTCTTCAAATTTTCATATAATATACAGCAACAAATTTTGTTTTAAGAACAACTTTCAGCAACTGAGTCATTTTGACTATTATAAATACTCAAATGAATGGCAAATGAACTATGAAGGGATGACACTATCTGCATTCAGAGAAAGAACCGATATGTAGAAGTATATGTAGAATGATTTTATATACACACATGCATACACACAAAAGATATGTATACATACACACATATTTGTGTAGCCATCTCTAGGGTAGGGGTAGGGGGTGAAAAAGGAAAAAAGTTACATGATAATTTTATTACATATTTAAAAGGAGTATCAAGTTATGCATAATAAATTTGCAACTTTATGTGCGATCATTTTTTTCTCTCTATCCTACTATGTTATAGATATGCTTGTTTTATTTCTTAAGGTCAGAATAAAATAAATAAAAGAAAGAAGTTGCCAGAATGCAGAGTTAATGTCAGGAGAAGTTGCTTCCTGATTAGATTTCTAGAAATGGGACGGACACTGCCTTGGGAGATAGTGGGGTTCCGGGCTCATTGGAGGCTAGTTGACTGCTGGTCAGGGATGTTGTTGAGGGGATTTGGCACAGGTTTGATGGTCATAGACTCAAGCACTGGAGAGGACCTCGGCAATTGTACATTTCAACCAACACCTTCATTTTACAGGTGAGGAAACTGAGGCTGTGAGAGGTGAAGTGATTATTTTGTAATAAGCATGAGAGGTGGGGTTTGAACCTCAGCCCTCTGGTACCAGAGCCAAGGCTCTTTCCACTGTAGTAGGGGCATATTGTTTCTTTGGTTCTGCTTTCTTCACTCTTCATCAGGTTGTTGTGAGAAGTCTCCATATTCATCATTTTTCATGGCACAGTTATGTCCGTTACACCCATATGCTGTAATTTGTTAGGCCATTTACCAATCTCAGAACAAATATTTTGTTCCCAGCTTTTTGCTATCATGAAAATTCTGTGGGCATTTTTTTTGTGCATAGTGGTCTTTTCTTGTGGTCAAGAGCCTCCTTGGGATGTAGTCCCAAGTCTGGAGGAATCTCTAAGTCGAAGGGTATGAACAGCATATAACTCTTCTTGAATTAATTCCACATCGATTTCCCAAAGGGTTGACTCAGTTCCCAGCTTTGCTATCCTGTGTTTCCGAAGCCCTTCCAGCAGTGAGTTTTCCATCTTAGCTCGATGAGTAAGAGGTGATACCTCAGGGATTTTTAAATCTTCTTTTATCTGATTATTAGTGATTCTGAACATTTTTAGCTTGTTATCTGATAGTTTATATTTCCTACGAAACCTATTTCTTCATATCTTTTGACATTGACTCTCCGTTTGGTTTGATTTATTTTTGAAAGTGTTATTGACGCTTTTGATGTTACATTCCTTTTCCGTGTATTCATATACCATTTATCGAACCATTACTCATAACACAGCAAATACAACCAACCAACAGTGACTATGCACCATATTTTGTATTTATGCTTTGTGTATACACTATATGTAAAATAAACAGAATTATCAATAAACATAAAACATGAATAATTCTATATTATAAACCTATGCTTATATTTGTATTAATTTATAACAATATTTATAATGTATATTCATGTAATTGCAATAATATATTTGTACTTATAAAAATAGAGAATGTGTTGATATTTAAATAATTATATACACATACAGTGTATATATGTAGATATGTATGTATATTTATATGTACATATATGTATATAATGTTGTCTTGCCCAATAAAATGTAAGCTCTTTGACAGCAAGGATGATTTCATATTTGTTTTTGTATCCCCATCCTGGCCCTTAGTAGATACACAACCATTGCTTGTTGATTGATGACTGGCTGATGGCAAATAAGGTATTCTCTACTTGTAACCCCTGCCACTGCACCATGAAGAAGGAAGAATATTTCATCATTTTTTTTCGTTTTATATTTGGACTTTCCTGTAGCCACCTTTGAAATACTTAATATTCTAGTTAATCACAGAATAATAGATTTATAGCTTGAAGAGACCTTCAAGGTCATCTAACCCATTCCCTCATTTTACATATTAGGAAAACAGATCCCAAAAAATGAGGTGACTTGTCCAACGTCATCCAGGGCCAAGGTTATGGACGTTTCATTTTGGAGGGCAAATAGATGAGTCTATAAAGAAAAGGATTAGTCACAGAAGGAAGAAAAAAACAATGATAGCAGGAAAAAATAATTTTCAATTTCTTTGCCTGAACCATTTTTAATTTAATTTCTAGGTCTGGGTTCTTAACCTTTTTGGTGTCAGGGATCCCTTTGGCAGTCTGGCGGCTCCTTTCTCAGAAGAATATTTTTAAATGTGTAAAATAAAATATAGAGGATTGCAAAGGAAGCCAATTATATTGAAATGCAGTTATTAAAAGTGCAGTTATCAGAAATCGATTCTCAGAACCCGTGGGGTTCCATGGGCCTCAGGTTCTAGGGTACCTTGGTCTTTACTGACTTGTCTAGATGGGTAAGTCAACTTGTCTCTGTCTTTCAGATTTCAGAAGGAGGTCTCTACGTGTGCATGAATACGTTCCTGGCCTTTGGAAGGGAACATGTAGAAAGGCACTATCGGAAAACTGGGCAGTGTGTGTACATGCATCTGAAAAGACATATAAGAGAGGTAGGTGACAGCTGGCTTGGTCAGGGAAGTCATTTATACCATGGGTCTTAATGAACAAGATGTATTCAAAGAAGTTTCCATGGATGATCTGACTCTTTGGCAAGTTCTAGATTATCTGGTTTGAGGAGACGAGGATAAGCCTGTAACTGAAATCTATTGATGATCCCAGCTCTGGATTTCAGCCATTAATTTCACTCTCCCCTCCCTCTGGAGCTGTTTGGTGCCCTCTTAGATCTGAGGATGCGCTGACTTACAAGCTGTGAAATGTTCCAAAGCTGGATCATGGGAAATAGAAGGAAGAGACTCAAGGGGCCCAAATAGTCCATAAGCTGAATGGGAAGTTATCTGAAGACTGAGAGTTGATTGTATTTTAACATAATTTCCATTCACTAGAGCCCGGTTCCTCTTTTAAAACCCCTCTTTGAGGCATCATTGTGGTGTGAAGACTGAGAGCTGAGACCTTTGTCTCCGCCTGCCATGTTGACACAACTGCAAGGAGCAAGGCTTGAATGCCCGTCATCCTAGGATCAGCCTTACCCAGTCTGAGGAAGTTCATCCCCATGGTGGCCATAGGCTGGGGAGGTTTTTGCCCATAGCAATCCTCCAAGCTCATCTGCTCAAATTGCAGCAGGTTGTAATAATCAAAGACCATTTCCCTGGGGAGGCAGTGAATATCCTTACTTAGTCTCAAAGAGATGAAGGAGAGGGAAAGGAAGTGGAAGACGAAGAATCAGATATATGAATGATAACCATCATTGGCATTTAATTAGTACTCGAAACTTTGGAAATTGCTTTATGTTAGTTATATCAGATGAGCCTTTCTATATCCCACTGAGATTTTTTGTTCATGTTTTCCAAATAAGGAAACTGAGACTGAGAGTGGTAAAGTGACTTGCCCAACATCACACAACTATTAAATGGCAAAGGGGGTATTTGAACTCAGGCCTTCCTGACTCCCAAGCCCAGCCCTCTACCCACTAGACATTACTGCTTCATGGTTTATGCCACTTAGCAATATAGTTAATATTAAGAGAGCAATGAGTTTTAGATAGAAAGCAATATGTTAGATACACAATATGTTAGAAAACAAGTGTGGTTCTTTAGTGGAGGGTGGTGTGGAATCTTGGCTTTGATCCATCCTGTTGATTAGGAAACTTTCCAGCAGTTGGAGAAAGCCATTCTGTCTTTGCCTCGGGGGAGGGAGCACCCTCATCAAGGCAATCTTTGTTCTTTGAAATATTGAAGAAAGAGAACCCCGTAAACCTTGATCCTTGTGAAGTTCAGATCTGGTCTTTGTGTACAGGTCAAGTAGACCCAAATGTAAAAGTGAAAACAGGTTAGAATCACTGAATTTTTGCATTTTGGAAGGTTAGTAATTTATTCAAATTATCTTAATATTTACAAATGGAGGAAATGAATAAGGCTCAGAGATGTGGTTACTAGTATAGAACCTCTGGGATTTGTCTAGGTTGGAGCTCCAATTTCTGCCTATGGGATATGATGGGATGGGAACTGGCTATCCCTCCCAATTGGCAAAGAACTAAGGATACTCTTTGGAACAGAGCTGTTCATATTCTTCATCTGAAAGCAAATAGTTGTGATCCAAGTTGGGGTGGGGGACTTTGTGTGATGGACAGCCTATGGACTACTTCCTTTCCAATAAGAAGGAGCTCTCCTTGGTCCACAGAGGTCCATGCCCAGGGTGGGGTGGCCATTCTGGACTCTTGACTTGTGAGGAAGAGGCTGTAGACGTAAGAAGAGATCCTTTCAGCTGTTCCACCAGGGCAACAAGAGGGAGCTTGAGTGTCTCATCAATCCAATCAATAAACATTTATTAAATGCCTCCTATTTACCAGATAGTGTGCTAGGCTCTTGGAATACAAATCTCAAAATGAAATCTCTTGATTTTTCCTAAGGGATTGTGGAGGGGCAAGTAAGCAAAGTGCTTTAATATCCAAGATGGGTTCAATACTATTGTACTGGAGGAGATGGGATTTGGTTGAATCTTTAGAAGGTCAGACTTATAAGGTAGGCAGGCCTGAAGTTTCACATCCCTACATGTGGTTTAGTTCAAGAGATGCCTACTGTGTGCTAGACAAAATGAACCAGGTCCTACCATTAAGGAACTTAGGAACTGTAAGAGAATTATAAAGACAACCCAAAGGAGTTAGCCTTTCTGTATCGAATAATATAAAAGCAGAAGGGGTTTGAGTCAAGTGAATGGGAAAAGAGAATAACATTTCAGAACTGGCCAACAGCAGAAGAGACATGTTGGGGCCGATTTTTATTCCTTGGCCATTGAAAAAAACAACTAGACCATCAGAAAGATGCCGATGTCAAGTCCAGAATTTGCTCTTTTGTTAATGTTTCTAGAAGGCAAAACATGTTGGAAATAAAATTTGTAATAGTTGAAAAAAGAAACTAATCCAAATGTTGGTTCCACCACCCCACTCTTCACTGAAAGATATCCATCAAAGACTTGATGGTCCGTTGTTGGCGATATTGTGGAGGGGATGCTTATTTTGGTAGCAGCCAGACTAGATGTCCTCTGAAGTACTTTATATTTCTGAGAAGCTGTGATTTAAATTCCATATGGGACCACACTGGAAGCCAAGAGAAATTTTCAAGTACAGTAGTGTTTTGCTGGCTAGGTCCTGGATCCTGGGGGGTCCTCTTTCATGTTGCTCCGTTTGTTTGCAAAAGGAAAAGTGCTAGCTGACTATGAACACTGGAGTAGCGATTGAATGATTGACAAAACAGTCCTATGATAAAACTCCAGATGGAATGTAGGAAGATAGCCCATAGGTTAGAGTCATGAGTCAGAATGCTTCTATAGATGGGGAGTTCATGGGACTCTGGGGATTAACCCAGACAGCAACCTTGAACTCTGTGGTTCTCCGAAGCCTGGAGGCCCAGCAGCTAATTAAAGGGCAGTTGGAGCCTAGAGTGGTGGGGGTGGGAGGAGATGCTGATGTAATTATAGTTAATGGCGTTTGGGGGTGGGAACGGTTAGCCTATCACTAGATCCAGGTGAATTCCACTGGAAGTGTGGGAGTCAACCACTATACCTGCTGATGTTTAGTCAGGGTTCTGAGGCTTATAGGCTTGGAATTGGAAGGAACTTTCAAGGTCATCTGAAAGGATCTAACAACCCCTTCCTTTAAAGATTAATTCATAATTTTATTGATTAATCTATTCAAACAATATTTGGTAAGTAATATTTATTACTGTGTGTCAGGAACTGGAAAGACTGAGACAAAAACCCAGTTCCCTGTCCTCAAGGAACTTATATTTTCTTGGGAAGTGAATGACGTATTCAGAATATTCAATATAAAGTAGATATAAAGTAACTTCTGGAGGCACTGCCATATGGTGGGATCAGGATGGGTTTCCTGTAAGAGGTGACGTTTGAATTGAGCTTTGAGGGAACTACGGATTTTTGATTTAGAAGTGAGACATTGGTCCATTCTACGACTGACTGCTTGACCTCAAGGAGCTGAATGCTGGAGTGTAGTCTCTTAGGAGCGGCAGATAGTCTGAGTTGACCTGAGTGTAGATGCATGAAGTGGGGTTATATGGGATATTGTTATAAAGCTAGGCTGGGGTTTTCATTTTATCTTACAGGCAAGAAGGAGCCACTGGAGACTCTAGAGAAGGGGAGTGGCTAAGGAATTTGCCTGAAATTTCATACCTTGCCAGTGGCAGTAGAGATTTGATTAAATCAAAGTCCTCTGGCTGTCCACAATGGCATACCTCATTTTACAGATGAGGAAATTGCTTGTTCAAGGTTTTATAGCTAGGAATTGGTAGAGTCAGGATTTGAACCCATACCCTGTGACTCCAAAGCCAGCCTCCATTCCTAGTTTAGGCTGTTGCCTCATATTGTTTTTTCCTACCTCTTCCAGTGCCTTCCAAAATAGCATAAAGATAAATAATTAAAATAAAAGAATATAATTGATTCTCTAGTTATATTTTTATTATTGTTTTTAAAAAGCCTCTATTTCCCCCCCAAGGACCAAAATCTAGTCCAATGTAGTTCTTGTACCTTCAGTTACCATTTGTTGAACTTTTATTACATGTTGGGTGAGAGGGTGGTGTTCCGTGGAAAAGAGGTGGTGCCTTCAGTAGCTGCCTCCTAGTGAGTTGCCAGAGGCAGAGAGAGAAGAAATGTTGCTCCTGGTCAGGTAACTAATACCTGTCAGAGTAGGATTTGTACCCAGTTCTTTGCTGACTCCAAGCCCTTTTGTAACTCTTTCCCTGCTACACAGATGCTGCCTCATGGAATCTGACTCAACAGTATGTGAAATAATGGAGAGCAAGTTTGGTCGGGTATTGGAATGCGGCCAGAAATCTTGTCATGAGTCTGTCTTTAATGGAAAACATTCCACCAGTTAGCGAAAGCTGACTGTGTCCTCTGGCAGTGATGGTGACCTTGAACTTGTTATGATGGGAGCCACCCCTACTCTGCAGCTTCTTTGCATTCCAGCTGCTGGTAGAAACCATTTCTTAAATCTGACAAGTCCTTGACTAGATGTGATCATCCTCTCTTGTGTTCTGAGTTTGTGTCATTGGCTATAGAGCTGAAGCTTAATCTAAACAGACACATTTCTCTCCCTAAAATCACCAGAAAGCTCTTATAGTGATTAATTCAATCCAAGCCCCCAATTTAACAAGTGTTTAAGTGTCTACTGTGTATTTGGAGAAAGATAAAAAGATAAATGTGACAGACCAAGTTTCTGTGCAGCTTCATCTAAAATGAGGGAGAGGGAGATAGAGGTATAAATAACTAAGATGCAAGGAAGGTTGTGATAAGGAGGAGGTCAGGGGACATCCTGGGAGAAGTGGTGTCAGAGTTCAGCCTTGAAGAAAGGGAGCATGGTATGGGGGAAAAGAGGCTGTGTTTGGAGGCAGAAGACCTGAGTTCATATCCTGGCTCTGCTCCTAACCCTCTTTGCCACCTTGGGCAAATTACTTTCCTTTGGCCCTTGGTTACCTCAACTATAAAAAGAAAAAAAAAGTTGGTGTAGGTTACCGCCAATTTCTCTCCTTGCCCTGGAAATAAAGCCTTTTTAAAAAGGGGTGTGTATGAAAAGGGATGTTAAAATAGCAAATGATACCCTCTCTGGGCCTCAGTTTTTTTATTTGTAAAATAAAAGACTGGGACTTGATGATCATAAAGTCCTTTCCAGTTGCGACAATTTCTCTATGTTCTTATCTTACATGACTTTAAAAACAAACCAATATTTAAAGTTGCAATTGCCTTTGGAACTATTGCTTTTTTTTTTTGTGCAGTGAGGAATTTTAGGGAAAATAGCTTACTTTTTGTTGCAGGGAGATATTAATTTTGAGTATGTGATATTGAGATGCCCTTCAGGGAGCTATATTCCTGGCAATATGAACTTTTTCCAGGAAAAGTCCTGGGCTCCAAGTGTGGTCTATTGAAAGCAGCACTGGTCTTTGTACTTGAGCATTTGGGTTGGAATAGTAGATAAAAGGCTGGCCTTAGAGTCAGGAAGAAATGAGTTTAAATCCTGCCTCAAACATTCACCAGCTGCATGACCTTGAGTAAGTCACTTAACCAGTGACAGTTTGAGTTTTTTCATCTGTAAAATGAAGGGGTTTGGGCTCTGGCCTCTATGGTCCCTATCAGCTCTCAAGAGGCTGTTATAATACCATGAATTCTAGCTGTTTGAACTTAATCAAGTCAAGAGAATTCTTTGAGCCCTAGTTTCCTATTCCATACAATGAGGTGATTAGACTATATAAACTCTAAGGTCCTTTCCAGTTCTGAGTTATAGTATTGTATAATCCTGGGTCAAGTCAGTGAAAGTCATCTGGTAGGGATCCAGAGCCATGGTGCCTTGGGGTCATTCCATTGAGGACAACTTTTATCTAGATTTTCACAAGTGTTAGTAATTTAGATGGTGTACTCATCATTCATTCTCAAGCCTGCTTATTTAATGTTAGAGGGTAAGATAGTCTAGTGCCCCCTGGAGGATACCTGAATGTCTAGCAGTCAGTAGTCTGATGTCTCTGATCAGATATACCACAAGGGAGGGAACAGCTGAGTTCTGACCTAGTCTCAGACACTTATTAGCTGTATGACCCTGGGAAAAAATAATTTCACTTTGTGGCTCAGTTTCCTCCTCTGTAAAATGGGGATACTAATAACATCCATCTCTCAGGGTTGTTGTGAGGAAAAGATGTTTGTAAAATGCTTCGCAAACTTCAAAGTGATGTATAAATGTTGGCTGTTTCTATCATTAATACAATAATTAATCATAATAACTGTTCTCAGATCCCAAAGAACTGAGCATGTCTGAGGAGCTCTCCAATTCCTCATCTATCTGCGTCTTAGGCCTTAGTTACTCTACAACCAAGTAATCAGTTTCTGTATTATCTAGGGCCAGGGTGTCTGCTTTTTCCGTCACCCATTCCTGTTTTTAGGCAATTGGCTTTTCATTGTCACCATCCCTTCTATCCAATAACAAATGATCTGGTAGTAAAAATTTTTCTCTCTTATCCCTATCCTTGATTTATGAGCTAATTGAGAGATGACCGGAAATGTTGAGAGCTAAGTAGTCACAGTGCTGAGTTTTAGAGGTTGGAGGCTCCTGAAAGAGGGTGTGAAAAGAGGGGGCTGCCTTTCCATCCTACAACTGTCTTGCTGGGGATGGGCCAGGGAATTGTCAAGCTTTCGTGTTTTCACTGTCCTAGGCTCCTTTCCCCTTTCTCTTTGATATCCTTCACTATTCCAGGCTTACTTGGTGCCACATTACCCACCAGCTAGCTACACTAGACACGTGCCTAAGTTCAGCAAAAATGAAGCAGGTAATAAGCCGAAGTCAATTTGGCTTCTATTTGACCCAGGGAAAGTCACTTAACTCCACTTGTCCTCCCCGCCCCCCTCCCCGGAGGAAAGAAACTATTTGTTTTTGAGCATCAAGCTATAGCCTGATTTTTGACCTTCTCACTTTCTTTCTGTTTTAGGCTTTCCCAAGGTAAATTTTGTGTATAGTTACATGTAACATAACTATATGTCATAAGGTAAAATTTTGTTTAAAATAATTTATGTAATGTTAAAGAGATGGTAAGTAATCAAAATAAGTATTTGTATCTAAATATTTCAATCTAAAAAAACCCCAAAACCCCAGGATGTCCCAAAAGTCTTAGTTCAATTTTAAGCCATGAAAGCTTTCTTTGTAGCATTAAAAAACAAAACAAAACAAAACACAAACCTTTTCAGTGTTTGAAATTTATGTGGAAAATATATGAGCTACTTTGATATATCTGAAACAGTATTTAATAGAATTTAGTTGTGTGTGGGGGGGGGTAGTGTGGCATGATGGTAACATACCACCTAGTAGATTTGAAATATGTAGGTACGATCTTGGACAAATTACTTAAGCTCTCTCATCCCCTTCTGTAAAGAAGAGGTTTGTACTAAATGTTCTCCAAAGTCAATATTCAGCTCAAAATCTGTGATCCCATATGCATTACCCACTATTTGGGGATGTATTGGTTTTAATGTCTTATAACTTTTCTACTGTGTATTTTGCAGTTGAATGTAGCTGTTATTTTATATATCATATCAACAAATCAATCATTTGTGTCCAGTGCCTGGCATGCAATAAACATTTCATGCATACTTGTTGATTGATTGATATGGTTTCTCTCTCTATTGCCTTCTTTCTCTTCAGTTATATAGTTAATATATAAAACTATTATTTGCATTTGGGGGCAAAATATTTTAATATTTTAAAATTTATCTGATAGTTGGCTTTTATAAAAAAATCATTTTCCTTGATTTTAAGATTTATGTTTTCATTCAGATTATGATTTATGAGAGGCAGGTAGTAGAGTGGAAATAGACCAGGATTTGGTTATCAGAAGACCTGGGTTCAAATTCTGTTTCTGTTATTGCCTAACTGTGTAATTTTAGGCAAATCACTTGCTTTTGCTGTCCATCAGTTTCCTCATCTGTAAAACAAGGGGATGCAATTAGAAGATATCCTATTCCAAATCCTATGCTCCTAATTTTTGTATTTTCTGAATTCAGTTAAAAAAATGCTCGTTTTCTCTGTCTCTTTGTCTTTCTCAATCTTTGTCTCTGTCACTCTATGAGGGTAGATGGTGGTATGGATCTGTGATTTCATCAGTGCTGGATATCCCTGATATGGAGATCAAAAATTCATCAGTAACTCAGTCTTTAAAACTTAACAGCCTTAGAGAGCTGGACTATAAGTGATTTAAAAGCACTGGGCTTGGAGTCAGAAAGACCTTTGCTCAAAACCCTCTTCAGATACCCACTGGGCACAGGGTATGACCCTGGGCAAGTCACTTTTCTGTGTTTCATTTTCTTCCTCTGTAAAATGAAGGTGTTAGACTCATTGACCTCTCAGTTCCCTTATAGCTTTTGATCTAAGATCCTGGAACTTACTTTTATATTTTAATATTTACTACTTTTGTGACTTTGGGCAACTCAGTTTCCTTGTTGGTAAAATGAAGTGACTGGATCAGATTCTGAGGTCTCTTCCAGCTCTAGATGCATGATACAATGCTAAAATGGGAAATAAAATGTACAAAGCAACAAGATAATAGTGGAGGGAGAGAAAAAGAAAGGAGAAAAAATATATAAATTATATATCCCTATATGAAAATTTATAACATATGTTAATGGAACAGCAAGTTATATATAGTAGATTTTCAGTTTCATGTGCAATCTTTATTATACTGTTATGGAAAAAATTTATCTAAAAATAAAAAAAGAAATGGTTTAATACTTTGCAATAATAGCGTCAAACCAGGTCTAGTTGGCATTGAGGCCTGCAGTACTCCCAAGTGAGGCCCAGATCAGATTAAAATGTAATTGGGGAAATATTTAACAAAATAAACAAAAATATAATACAATATAGACAGTGTTAATGCGTGGTTTTCTAAATCAACATGCAGCATGAAGGGATCCTTATGTATGGTTTGGTGGCCCCTGTTTATGTTCAGTAAGGCACCACTGCTTTAAAATACTCATATTTTCCTTATGATACTACTACAAAATTGTAAATTATATTGAAAGGCCCCTAAAACATTAGTGTTTAAGGGACTCAACTTCATCATAGAATTCATTCCTATTTAGTAGAGAAAGGAAGTCATTTTAGAATTTAAAACCTAGACAGTTTGGAATACATTAATGACCCTCTCTTAGATCCCCATCAGCTTGGTCTACAGCTGGACTGGGTGGTCTCTAAGTTCCCATTTGGTTCTAAAATTCTTCAAGTCAGCTCATCCCACTCACCTGCTCAGGATCCTCGCTAGCCCCTGGAGCCCTCCCTCACCTCTGGAACATCTTGTGGAGTGTAGACATTTCTTCCTGGTCTTCTGTAAAGTGTTATGTCTCCTTGAGCTCATCTATGTTACTTAAACATTGTTTGCGCTATAGGCTGGATTTCAACTGTGTATCTTCTCACTTTTCTTTTTCCCCCCCAGAAAGTAACAGGGGCATCTGGTGGCGTCTTACCCAAAAGGAGGAATCCCAAGCTATTCTTAGGTATTGTAAATGGCTGTTTTCCGATAGTCCTAACCTGTCTTGTGTGTGCCTTTTGTTTGAACTTGTTTGCTTTGACATGTATGGAGGAAAGAGGCAAGCTTCATTCTTTCCCCTGATTTGGCTCCATTCCCGTTTTGGTCCCAATCACTGGGGAAGCAAGCTTCATAACCAGCGGGAGCTATCGTCATCCTCATCACAACTCACATTGATAAAGTGCTTTAAGGTTTGAACAATATTTTCTTGTAATAATAATAACTTGCATTTATTATAGAGCTTTAAGGATTGCAAAGCACTATGCACGTGTAATCTCCTTTGATGGCATTTAACATTTGCTAAGTATTTAATAGTTACTGCTCTGAGGTTTTGAGCTGGCCTGGTGATAGCGTGTTTTTAACTCCTTATAAAGAGCGCTCTGCGAGTTGCTTCTCACTGGGCCTGGTTTCAGATGTGTGTAATCTTGGCCAAATTCAATTTGATTTAACATATTTTTTATTTAATACCTTTTCTGTGTAAGACACTGCTTAAACTTTTCCTTCAACTTCTCCTGGTATAGTTTTCCAAAGACATAAAATGATGAGATGCTTTTCTTTCAGAGCTTAACTAGGGTGGGGGCAAGTAGAGTTCTGCCCCAGAAGGTGGTGACACGGGTTCAGCAGTGAATACACTACAGTGCTTAGCAATTGGTTGGTAAGGATAATTAGTTAAAATCAGAAGCTAGTAGATGATATGCTCGGGTGAGCTCTTTCCTTGCCCTGGCTTGCTTTTTCCCCCCAAACCATTCCAGCATCTCAGGGATTCTGATCCCTCCCTGCAGGGCAAAGTTCTTTCCTCCCTACCCACCCCCCACTTTTGACTGATATGCTTCTTACCTGGGGTGTGGTTTATTGTGATTGCCTCAGGTGCAAAAAATGAATAATTATAGCTCTATTTGCTTTCTTAGAGCCAGTTGTTTTGGGAACTGGTTAATGTACAAAACTATTGTTTTGGACTATAGATTGAAAGGTACAGCACCATGAAATGATCATGGGGATATAAGGACCTCCACTGGGTATTTTTTTTTTAACCAGGGAGATCATTTAAGGACTCAGTGTTGAGCCTTACTTTCCCCTACTAATTCATTCTCTTTTTTTCTGATTTTTTAATTCTTAGTTGATATTTCAATAACAAATGAATGATTTCCCCATGGTATGTTTGCTTTCTGTATGTCGTCTGAAGTCAGCATTTCCGTGTGGGTCAGATTTCCTTCTCCCTATTGTCCCTCACCTCTGTCTCATAACCTTCCATGGATTCTTATTCCCTAACCAGAGGTTCAGGGGACAGTATTTGGACTGGTCAAGTAGTGAAAATGAAAGACCAGAGGAGGATACCCCAAGTGTAGCATGGCTACCTCTAAGTAAGCAAGAACCAGAGTAGGGCTTGCAGGAGAATCTACAAAAAAGATGTGGATGAGAATAAAGTAGAGGATGAGGATTTGTAGTCACAGCTAGGGACAACTTGAATCTTGTGCCAGGACACTAAATCTAGGTGCAGAAATAATAGGGTTGAGCAGGACCTGATTAATGAGAAGAATGAGTTAACATAGGAATCTAGAGATGGTAGTTATCTTTCCTCCCTTCCCCCACCACCCTGTGGCAGTACCCCAGCTGAGCTCCACCCAAGCTTCTAACCAGCTTTGTTGGGTTTTCCCCTCCAAAGTGTCAAACTTGCTAGCTCTGCCCTGGGAACACCCAGGTTGATTATTAGATCATGGATCTTCTAATGTGTTAGAGGAGAAAAAGTGATGGCTCTGTTTGTTTCCTTATTTGTAAAATAAGTGGATTGAGCTAAATTGCCTTTTGAGGTTCCTTTCATCCCTAGTTTGTGATTTCCTGATAAATAGCCCTGAGGGGACCCTATGCCCAAATGAGCTTGGGAATCCCTGTACCTGGGGCTCCCATTACCACCACTAATAGAAGGCTGACTTTGTTGTGTAACCTCAAATCAGATTTAGGACCCATGACTTATTTCAGATTTGTGATATGAAATCTGGGACCAGGATGAATTTGTCCAACTTTTGGACCCACATTTATCACTTCCTTTGGTTGAATCAGGTCGATCCAGGGGATCGTTGAATGTAGAAGAGCATGATGTTCTTTGCATGGATTGTCATGGTAGGGGATATTGTCCTGGTGCTCCTGCCACCATATTGTTTCAGAATTAAATACTGGGATAAGTACATTATAAAGTCAGTCCCTAAGGGTGATGCTCCTTCTGTGCTGGTAGGTCCAACCATGAGCTGTTGTGGAAGCTCAGGAACTGATATTTAAAATAATTGTGCTTGTCATTGTCATTATCAGAGGAAGTTGTGGTCTGCCTAAAGCACTGAATGAAAATGAATCTGCCACTGGGCTTTTGACCCTTCCTAATATCCATTTTTACAAATATTTTTTTAGAACCTTTGGGCATTAGGAACTGCCTTTTTCCTCTATTCTGGGCAATACTTTTTTATATGATTACTATCTGTATTAATTTTTTCTTTTAAAAATAATCCATCTATTCCCTCTATCTCTATATCAGGTTTCCTTCCTGGAGAGAGGAAACAAACAAATCCTCCCCCTCACCCACTGAACGTTTGCACATGACCAAAAAATCAAGCCCAAACATCTGACAGTGCATATAGCTTTCAGTCCTCTACTGTTCTGTGAGAATGGAAGCATGTTTCATGACCATCTTTTCAGGACATGATCTGTTTTTTTTTCCAGTTACTCAGATTTCAGCTTCCTATTCTCGTAATCATTGTACATATTTTTTCCTGCTTATTTCACTGTGCATCAGTTGATACACATCTTCCCATGCTTCTCTGAATACCTCAGAGTCACCATTTTTACTGCACAAAAATATCCCATTTCATTCATATGCTCTTGTTTGTTCAGCTCCAATTCTGTCAACAAACACCCATTTTGTTTTTAGTTCTTTACTGGCATAAAGCACTCAATCAATTGAACACATTTACTAGGTGCCTACTGTGTGCAGACTACAGCCACTCTTAAGGAGGTTATTTTCCATTTGGGAGACAATATGCATATATATGTGTGTATGTGGATGTGGGTGTGTATATCTATATATATTGAACAATATATACATATACAGAGAGAGAGAGAATAAATGCAAAGTGAATAGATACAGAATTAAATATGAAACAGTCTAGGAGGAAGGTAGATGCTGAGATATTATTGTTTTAGAATATGATATATATATGCATATTATATATACACAACTATATACAACAGTATCCAAAATATATGTGTATATATATTTATGTTTATATATTTATAAATACGTATTTATATACATATATATATAGTATCTATGTATATGTCTTTTTTTCTTCTTTGATTTTCTTGAGCTACATCATTGTCCTTCCTCCCTGCTCTTGATACCTTTTCCCCCATTCTCCACTTAATTCCCAACACTCAGCATCCTCATGCAGATTTCTGGCTTCCCAAGCCCTTCTGTTGTCCCCGACAGGCCTCCCTGTGCTGTTACCTTGTAATTTAGATCTATTCCTGGCTTCCTTATCTAAGCATATCTAACTTGTGTCCATGTGCCCTGATACTACCTAAGACTTTAAGAGAAAACAAGTGGGTTGAGCTTATTAATATCAGCGTATTAGCAGGCTGATTCTTGGCTATATGTTTTCTAGGGACAGGGGCATATCTCTTTACAAAAAAATAAACAGCTTGGCAGATTAGTGGGAAGAGACTTTCTGGCACATTTCACAATAGCTTATAACACTGGGTAAGATTCTTGGAATATTAGAGAAGAATCTGTTCCCCAAACCTACACTAGTTTGACAAAGTCATGAGATCACAGAACCTAGTTTTCTTTTGGGACTTTTCTGCAACCATCCATCTGTGGCTACAGAAAATGAGTGTCAATGTATTTTCCCCTTTCCTAATATGAGTGATGCCATGTTAGAATAAGCCCTCATTTCAGTACCCATGATCACCTATGTTTTGCTTTCCTCTATCTCAGTTCTTATCCAAGGTCACAACAAAGAACAAGAAACATTTCTATAATTTCAGACTCAGTTAATAAACATTTATTAAGGACCTCCTCTAAGCTAAACGCAGAGACTTAAGGAAGCAACGGTTGAGGCAAAAGGTGATGAGAATTCGAATTAGGATTATGGTT
Source organism: Potorous gilbertii (assembly GCA_028658325.1). Taxonomy (NCBI): domain Eukaryota; kingdom Metazoa; phylum Chordata; class Mammalia; order Diprotodontia; family Potoroidae; genus Potorous; species Potorous gilbertii. The sequence goes on along the minus strand of CM053771.1, from coordinate 516,854,598 downwards.
GTGTGAATGGAAAGAAGGGGACATATACAAGAGATGTAAAGGTTGAAAGATCTGGCAATGAATTAGATTGGGTGAGAGGGAGGATTTGCCCAGGGTCACTCAGGATTTGAATTTGGGCTCTTAAATGCCGGATCCAGGACTCTTTAGAGTGCCCAGGGCACAGCCCAATGTCCTGCTAAGATCAAGCAATTAATAGTGGCTTTATTTACAACTGAATAACTACAAAAGTTAAAGGACTATTTTCAGTTATTCCACAGAACTCTGCTGATTAGATTTTTAAAAACAAGATGCTTATTCAAATCCAAGTACTTACACTCTCTCTACTATACTGTGCTAGACCCATGTTCTCATTAGGGAACTCTCTCTTCTCTGGTGCAGATTCCATGCCTTCTTATTCCGTGTGGTTTTTGCTCATGCTTTTCCAAGAATTTTTACACCCTAAGCTATGACATCCCATGACTTCATTCTTTGTTGAGTGCTTCCAATCTCCTCCAGGTGCCAGGTGGATCTATTTGGAACATCATCCTACCAAGGAGAGGCAGTGTGACACTTTGGTGGAAACATCAAGCTGGGCAGAGGCTCTGAGTTCCAATTCCATCTTCATTTCACAGCTTCTCTGGATTTCATTCAGCTTTCTTAACTGTAAAAGGATGGAGTTGGGCTTGATGAGCTCTAAGGTCCTTTTCAAATTTAATAGTATAATTATTTCAATAAAAATTGTTAATTTCTTTTCTACCTCCCTTTCAACTGAAAAAAAGAAGAAAAAATAAGCATAGTAAGGCAAAACGAATTCTAGAATTGGCCATGCTCAAACACGTACATCCCATTCTTCATCCTGAGGCCATCCTCTGTCTATCAGGATGTGGGAGTGCCATGTTTCATTACTGGTCCCCTGGAATCCTGCTTGGTTGTTGTGCTGATCAGACTTCTTAAGTCTTTCAAAGTTGTCTTTACAATGTTGTCAGTATTGTCGACATTGTTCTGCTGGTTTTGTTCAATTTGTTCTGCATTTCCCTAATCATATATGATTCTAAAGTTTGTCACACAGCTACTATGTCCTTTTAACATGACTTACCTTGAAGACATAATCTCCCTCTGTTCTTATGTTATTTTTAAAAGGTAAACCCCAAAAAACAACTGAAGAGGTATCAGATGCTCAATTCGTTTGGCATTATATAGACCATTCTTAGCATTCCCCTACTTCTTTTTCCCCAGCCCCTCCCCCTCAACAGTCTTCCCCCACCCATTTTGCTCTTGCCATTGTGTGTATCACATTAGGTTTTAAGCCTTCGCTGATAAAGGTCTGTTGATTTAAGCATCATTGGCCTGTCCAGCTTCTCTGTGAAGTCCTCCATCCTTTGGAAAGGTCAGGGCTTTAGTTGTAGCTTCTTAAGGCATGACCCATAGGAGAGTCAAACAGCATTTCCTTAGGGGAAAGCTTGAAGGCTGAAAAAGAAGACAAGACCCTCAATACTTCAAGCATCCCTGACTTCATCCAGTGGCAGTTCTTGCCCCCAACTTAGATTTTATCCTCTCTTAAACTTAGTAGAACATCTTGGGGAACTGGTGCAGCCAAAATTTTCTGGCCAAGCTAGTAATGAACCTCTCCAAAATTATCTAGACTGATCACCAAATGCTGGATCTCTAAGCTGTCACTGGGAAGATATTCTAGTCTGATGGACCACTTCCAGAGAGTGCTGATGGCTTAGACTTGGAGAATCTGGCATCATCTCTGTGACATAATGAGTACCCAGACATAGACTACAGTGGAAGGCTATCAGTCATCCTACCATCTGGAGAACAATGGCTTTCTCAGTGGTGTATCCCCATGCTATTTACTTTGGATAACAAGCATTTCTATAGGACCGTATATCTGGAGCTGGAAGTGACCAGGGACCTCAGAGTCCATGATGTTCAACCACCTCATTTTATAGAGGAGGAAACTGAGGCTCAGGGAGAGTGTGAATTACCCAAGGTCACATAAGCGGGAAGTGTAAAGATGAGATTACAATCTTGGTCCTCCAACTCTAGGGTTGTTCGGTTTTTTTTTTCTCACGACTTCTCCAATAGAATTTTCTCCAAGAAGCAGGTGGGATAAAATCTCATAATGTCACATGGCTGGGTGGAGCTTCCTTAGGTATGGAGGGAATTGGTCTTCTCTTCCCCCTAAGAAAACTGCAGTGTGCCCTACAGCAGGGGTGCAGGGGATTTGTCGATTTGCCCTTCAGGGGTGCTTTAGCCCTTCCTGATGGGCTTGTGTTTTTCTTTAGAACATACAGCCACCTAGAGAAATAAGTCATTCTTCACTGGAGCTATTTGGAGATCCAGTTACCTCCAGTGGCTACCACTTTCCCTTGGTAACTCCCCAGGCACATCCTATCAGGTGTTCCATCGGTCTGTCCTTCCTCATGTCTCCTCTCCTGTTGTTTCAGCTGCTGTTTCTCCTCATCTAATAGCAGATACTTTTCTGTTGTGGGAAAGGAAAAATCCTATGTTCAACCTAATGAAATTTGGAATGATAACAGCTGATGTGTTCACTAGTTTTTTAAGATGGGCACAGTGTTTTTGCATAGGTTATCCCCTTTGATTCTCACAAGAACCTGGGGAGCTGGGTGTTATTCTTGTCCCCAGTGTACAGGAAACTGAGGCCTGGGGAAACACACTGTATGTCTGGGGCAGGAGTCAAACTTGGGTCTTTCTGACTCTATCATCTGGGCCATGCTACCTCTCATTTAAGGAGTTAGAAGTTCTTGATTCTTCTAACAAAAGATGCTCCTGGGTTTCCTTCTCCTCCATGCAGAATTCTTTGCCCTCCTCTTTTACTTCCTCTGATTGGGATACTGTATCCAGTGATGCAGATTGCAGCCCACTGGTGTCTTCCCTTCCCATTCTCCTTCTCCCTCCACCCCCCATCCGTGTGACTCATATCCATGTTATCACATGTTTATTCCTGAGGCACTATCCAGTGTGCTTGAGGGCCTTCCTCTGCTTTGGACATCTTGAGCAGACTGTCTCTCCCTGATAACTATGGCTGCCCCCTAAGGCTCATCCCCAGGCTCTCTTCTCTTCTCCCTCTATGCTCTTTGGCTGGGTGATCTCATTGTCTTTCTCCCATCATCTTGCCCTCTAATTATTACGGTGATGTCTTCATTCTTTCTCACCTCCCATATCTAAGTCCTTTCAATTCATCCTTCCCAACATCTCTCCTCCAATGGCCCTTTCTCTCCTTTGACACAGCCCTCCTTATCTCAGGCCTGGATTACATCAATCTCCCTGCCATGTATCTCCCAACTCGAATCCACCCTTCACTCAACTGTTAAATGGACCTTCCTAAAACACAGGTCTGACCACGCCTTCCCCCTAGTTAATAAAGTCTAATGGTTCTTTATTACCTCCAGGATCAAATGTAAAGTCCTCTGTTTGACTTTTAAAGTTCTTCGTACCCTGACATCTTCCCACTTTCCAGTTTTCTTCTGCCTTCCTTCTATGTTCTCTGTGATCCACTGACTGACTTTCTGACTGTTCCTCAAACGAGATGTTTCATCTTCCAATTGGATTTTCACTGGCTGTCTCCCATCCATAGAATTCTTTCCCTCATTATCTCTGGATTCTGGTTTTACTCCTTCAAGTCTCAGATAAAATTTCATCTTCTGCAAGAAGCATTTATGGGTCTTCTCTAATGCTATGCTCTTCTCTTTGAGATTACCTCCAATTTATGCTGCATAGATATTGCTTCTCTGCAGTTGTTTGCATGTTCATTCCCTCTGTTAGATTGTGAACTTCTTGAGGTCAGGGACTGTTTTTGTTCTTTTTTATATCCCCAGCACAGTGCCTGGCACACAATAGATACTTAATAAATACTGTTTGACTTGACTATATGAACTGGGTGTCTATGGGTAATCAGGATAGAATCTCATAAAAAAGTCTCTATCCATAGAAAGTTAATGCTTAATCATGGACAGGCCACTAAGCCATCAGTTTCTTTCCCTGGTGCTTAGAGATTAAAGCAGTCTTTTAATTTAATTTTCCCAAGGTGTAGCTCTTGCTACCAATTCTTCTTGGTTTCCTTTATCCATTTTATAAGGGAAACTGAGGCCATTATAAATGCGATGAGACAACTTGTCTAAGGGCATCTGCAGACTCAAGAAACAAAGAGGGAGTGAAACCTTCCCTTATGCTAGTAGTTTTTATGTGGTCCTCAGGACTTCCAAGTAGTCCTTGACTTGGCATCTTATCTGTCAAACTCTAGGCTGCTCATGCTTGACACATCATTTTCCATACTATGGACTGCTCATGGCATTATGAATTAGTGCTCTATGGATATTGTATCTAATAAAGACAATCATCATCTCGTTGATGTCATTGCCAAACAAATTAATCTCTGTTCTGATGAGGTTGGTGGGAGTTTGCTGTTTTTCTTTTTAAAATATTAGCTAACAAGTGGAAAGATTGATCTGAAGACTTTAAAACTTGAGTAACTGTTCAGATCACTAATATTAACTTCTGTTTGGGTTTCATGTGCCCAGAAGGCTCTTTTCATTTAGTTTTTGCTCTGTTCTTTATATAAAACAGGTTGAAGCCTAAAATACACTACCAACTTGGCTTTAGTAATGTTCAGAAAATTCATGCGAGCCACCAAAATCTCAGTGGTTTCTATAAATTGAACTCTCTTTTCACTATTTGGGAATATCTTTTCATGATATTCAAATAGGAGAAAGAAAAAAATCAGTTGCCTTAGGTATTGTTCTGGTACCTGCTCTTTAGATCAATAGAAAATTCCATTTCCCAGTGTAAGAATTGCAGGATCTCTAGCTTATCTCCAGCCAATTTAGCAAATGTTTATTCAGAGAGTGTCCAAATGAGCCCAGGATTGGAAGTCAGAACATGCAAGTACATTTATGGATCTTTTACTGCATTGTTGCTTTCGGACAGTTAAATATATGGGAAACAGATGGGATAGGACTCCAGTAATGGAAGTTGTGAGTATTCTTGAGATAAATATTAGAATTATAGAATCTCACAGGATTGTATGGGATCTCAGAGGCCAGCTAGTTCAACTGATATATGAAAAAAGCATTTTTTTCTGATATACCTCCTAAATTAGTTGTCATTTAACTACTGCTTAAGAAACTCTAGTGAAGGGGAACCTCTTAATCTCCTGAACAAGCCTGTTCCATTTTAGGGTACTTTTCTGGACTGGGCCTTATGATTTTGTTGGTTTGGGGAACTCCCTTGGGGAATTTTCTTGACCATTGCTGAGTGGTGTATGTTGATATCTATAGTCTTGGTGAATTGTCTGGGTCTGTAGAGGTTAAGTTACCTGTTCAGGGTCACATAACCAAGATGTATCTGGGGGAGGAGCTGGCCCTTCCTGTCTCCAAGGTTCTCTGTCTTCTCTGCTAAGTTGTCTCCAAGCTCTAGTTCTTGGGAAGGTTTTCCTGATGTTACAACTAAGTCTTTGTCAATGCAATGTCTACCTTTTGTTCTTAGTTTTGGTCTTTAAAGTTTCCTTATCTGCTTGATAGCTCTAAATACTTGAAGCCAAGGTATTAAGTCTTCCTGAAGTGTAGAGAGTAGGACATAGTATAGACTTAGTAAGAGTATTTTGGATGAATGAATAAAGCCTTTCCTTTTTTAGGTGAACCATCCTCAGTTTTCTTGCACACAAAGGAAATATCTTGAAAATGGAAGGTGGTCTAAAAAGAAGACTAGAGAGTGGAGCCAGATGTTACCAGCTGTTGGAGTGGCTGGTGGGAGAGATGGTTGTCAGGCTGACATTGGCCCCATTTCATTGGCATTGGATTTCTAGCTGGCCACTTGGCTTCTCAGTCATCAGTGCTTGGCTTCAGGGTGGGAATCTTTCCTATGGGAATTTCAGGGTCCCCCTTAGAATGTTGAGCTTATGGGTTCCAGAATTAGCCTTGGGTTACTATCTGACTCTGGCTCACTGAGCTGTTGGGCTACATTGAATTTGCAATCCTATCTTTTGATCATTTGAAGTTTCTACCTTCCCCAGCCTGAAATAATTACATATTAGAGGCTCTCCAAGTGATGTCCCCAATTCCCCCTGCAAAACAGAAGCATTTTGAGGAGCTGCAAATCAGCAGAACATCAGAGCTGGGCAAGAGAAAGGAGAAACACAGGATGTGTTTTGGTAAATATTAGCTTTCGGTAAGTTAAGGACTCCAGTTGGGTGTTTCTTTAAGGTGGATAAGCTATGAAGTTAGTCTTGTCTGTGAAATAAATGGGTTTTAGAAGCAAAATAAAAAAAATTAAAGGAAGATGTAGTTTGGAATTTGAGAAGGAAATATGAGCTCTCTCTGCATGAAATAGATTAAGTTTGCTAATATCCTGTGTAAATGTTCCATCCTTCCTGAAATTACTTTTTGCATTCTATATGTTTCTATATTGTGCCTCCCTTAGATTTTAGCATGTTGAGGGCTGAATCCATTTGTCATTTCTGGCTTTGTGTCTTAGACACCTGGCATTGTGCTCGGTACGTAGGAGGCCCTTAATAAATGCTTGTTGAACTGAAGATTTGCCTGTAAAATAAAAGCACTTGGAGGGTCCTTCGCTCACTTTTAAAATAGTTGATCTTATAGTGTTGTCCCAGTTCTCAGAATTTTTTTCAGAATATTTTTTATGGCTATACTCTACTCTTATTTTATTTTTTAAAATGATGTTATATTTTTTCTTAGACTCATAAAAATGACAAAGGCTTTCTTAAGTAATAACTCAGACATATAGAGTGTTTCACAAAGCACTTTCCCTCACAAAATTTCACTCAGAGAGACTGTATAAATATTATAAATACCATTTTAAAGATGAAAGAACTGAGGCTCAAAGAATTTAAGATGATAATAGATAAATGGTATGCACTGGGCTTTTCTCTACCTATGTGACCTTAGACAAGTTACTTAACCTTCATCAGTCTCAGCTTCTTCATCTGTAAAATGAGTAGGTTTGGACTAGATGTCTGCTGAGGTTCCTTTTAACTCTAGATCTCGGACCCTATGATTCCTAAGTTAGCGTCCTTTTTACTCTTCCTGTTGCATCACGATATCTAAAGTATCCTATAGAGCCATCCAATTCATTTTTAAACTTCCCCTGATGGTTGCAAGGGTGATGCTAAGGTTTGGAGCTGGAAAACTCTACAGCAAGTAGCACTAGAACCCAGGCTTTCTGCTTGACCCCTCCCTGCAGCATGTAAAACAACTTGCCCAAAGCTGGTAGAGAGAAGGGGCATGGAAGGAGGGATTATTTAAAATACACAACTCTGTGACTTATCCCCATCCCTCCTAACATCTAAATATACAAACATGAGTTAGGATGCTGGCATTGAACCTTTCCTCATGTGTGGAAATGAACCTGAGAAGCCCCAGCATTGCTCCATTAAGACTTTTCCATGAGTCCTTTTCTCCTAGCCTGTGCCAGAGATTTGCCAAGGGAAGAGGCTATGATTTGATAAACAAATAACAAGTTAGGGAAGCTCATCTTTCTAACTTGAGAGTTCTCTGAAACATGATGAGAACATGTCTTTCTCATGTTCTGGTTCTTCTTCCTCTAGCTCACTGCCTAAGCTCTCCCCTTTGATTCTAAATGACTCATCATCTGTTGTGAAAACCATTCCATGCTAATCTCAGTGAAATTACTGACAAATGACTTTGTAAGGCCTATTTAGCCACTCACTCTCAGCCTCAGTTTCCTCATCTACCAAAAGAGGAGGTTGAACTAGATGACCTTGAAGGTCCCTCCCAGTCCTGCTGTTGTTTCTTCTAAGGTGTCTCTTAGCTCTGACGTTCTATTTTCGAAGGTCTGATTCAGGCTTGCTGTTGTATCTTCTTAGGTCCTCTCCAACTTCCATATTTTCTGTCCTGAGGATCCTCTCAGGTTTCCTGTTGTGTGTGTTAAAGTCCTTTCCAGCTTCATATTCTGCCTTTTAAGTTCCCCTAGCTCACATTCTCCTTTTGTCTACATCATTCTGTTCTGTATGGCGACCATTCTGTTCTCATTTTGTTCCATCGTATTAAAGATGTTTGCTTTTCAGAAATCATAAACCTTTACAATCCAAGTGAATTTTCTTTTTGGTCTTGTACATTTTTGGTGGGACTAATTTAATTTTTGTAATCTTAGTTATGAAAAATGGGAGGAACTTTTTATTCCTGGCCTTGGACAAGTCGAGGGAAAAGCTATTGGAGGAAAACTTGTTGCATATATCACGTGTAGATAATGTTAGGCTGCCATTTATTTTGTGTTTGTTCTTTATTGGAATTGCCTTGGTTGAGGGCCCTACTTCCCTAACTGTTTTGTTTCTTTTTCTTTTCTCAGATCTAGAAATGACTGGAGATTTAAATAGTGATGATTATGAATATGAAGATGAAGCCAAGCTTGTTATATTTCCAGACCACTACGAAATTGCATTGCCAAATATAGAGGAGTTGCCTGCACTGGTCAGTGGATGTGGACATGCTGTTAGATAGAGATGGCTGTGTATAATTACGTACTTGAAACTGATCTTTTGGGAGACGTGTGTATGTATGTATGTATGTATGTATGTATGTATGTGTGTTTCAGAGAGAGAAATGGCTGTGTCTTTTTTCCTGTAAATTCTATTAAATCTGACAGGCATTTATTAAGTGCTTACTGGATACCAGACACTTTACTAGATTCTGTGAATACAAAGACAAAAAACCCCAAAGTATTTCTGGTCCTCAAGGAACTTATGTTTTACTGGGGAAAATATGGTCCAGAAAAATAGAGTAAGATGGAAAAAAGATACTTAAAAATAAATGCAAAATACACACCACGCAACTTAAGAGGGGAAGAGCATTAATGAATGGAGGAAGCAGGAAAGCACTTGCGTGGAAGGTGGCACTTGAACTGAGTCATGAAGGGAACCAGGGATTTGAAGGAATCCTTAGGAAGGAAGAATATTCCAGGTAGGAGTAGCCTGTACACAATCATAGAGGTGGCAGATGGAGTGTCACATTTGGAGAATTTAGAGTGAACTGGAACTTAACGTATATGATGGGGAATCATATGAAATATTTTTTTTTCTGAAAGGTCTTGGTAGCATCTAAATGTCAGAAGAAGCAAGACTTATCTTTTCGTGAATTGTTTCTATTGTGGTACAATGTAAAGAATAGACTTTGGAGTCAGAATACCTGAGTTCAAATCTTGCTTTTGATGCTTGCTCTGTGCGTGACCTTGGGTGAGGCACTGAACCTTGCCAGCTCTCAGTTTCCTCATCTGTAAAATAAGGGGGTTGGACTGAGTGGGATCATTGGACCCTTCTGGTCATGGAGCTATGATCTGATGATCTGTTTTTTGGGAGAGAGTTCTGTTTAGTTTAACCTTGTTAATGAGACTGCCTGACCAGGCTATGCTGGTTATTGCTCAGGATTACTCATATTCTGGGTGGAACCAAGACTGAGGACTATGGAACTGTGACCATATTCACCTTCTTGCAGAAGGAAAATAGAAGCTGAGGCTGCTTTTCATCTCCCTTTCTTTTTCTTTCCTTCCCTGCCCCTCCCTTCACATGGGCACAAGGTACTTTGCAATGTTTAATGCTCAACATAAATGTAAGCTATTCTTATCATGGTTGTACTCTTTCTCTGGACGATGTCCTTGACCTGACCCAAGTGTCTGAAGATGGGAGCCAGTTGTCCCTCAGCTTTAATTCCATTTCCCCACATCTAAGTAGCTGTGTTCAGCTCCAAAGCACTATGCTTCCCTTCTTTTTCTCTTCCTTTTCCTTTCCTCTCCATTTTCTCAAGAGGCAATATGATCTCATCAAAGAGAGCCAGACAGGAAATGATAAAAAATTCTTGTTCAAATCCTGTCACAGGTACGTTATGTGACCCTGGTCAAGTCAGTTAACCTCAGACAGCCTTAGTTTTCTCTGTAACCCTCAAGGGTTGTTGTATGTGAAAAGTTGTATACAATATACAAATATCAGTTATTATTAACATTCTTTCCCCTGCTGTTTGAGTTCCTTCCCTCTTCTCTCTCCAAGGCTTAAAGGGGTAGTTGTGGCAGCAGGAAGTAGTGTCAGGAAGTCCAGGGAATATCCCTGAACTTAGAGTTAAAACCTGAATTTGAATCTACCTCAGACTGTTACTACCTATGTGTGGCCCTGGCTCACTTCACCACTTGGTGCCTTAGTTTCCCCACCTGTAAAATGAGGGGATTGGAATTGATGACCTCTCAAATGCCTTTCAAGTATGATTGAACCAAATCTCTCTAGTTCTTTTTTTTCCTTATTCCCCTTCCTTACTTCAAGTCCTGCTAAATGCGGGGGCCATGCCTGTCAGGGCCTAGAGTTTTCTGGACAGCATTTCCCAGCATGCTCAGACACCTGTTCACTCCTGCTTGCCAGGAGGGCAGATTTTGGGAATCTGGGTTTGTTAGAGACTAGATTGGAACTGATCATTCACTTTCTTTTTGCCTTTGACCTACTTGATAAGGAAAGCCAGATCTGGGGAGGGCAAAGTTTGTGTGGTTTTTTTTAATTGCTGCTACCAGACTAATTTTCTTTGTTCATTTTCATGGAAGACTGAACCACATAGTAGGTCCTTAAATAAATACCTGCCTCAGACACTTGTCCTATGACTTCCTGGGGCCAGTCCCTTAATGTCCCCAAGTCTCAGTTTCCTCGTTTTGAAATAGGGATGTAATTCTAGGGATTTTGTTGTGAAGTTTACATGAAATAATGTATCTAAAATAGAATGTAGCTAAATGTATCTAAAACTGGAAACCGTAAAGAGGTATATACTTATTAGTTATTATTGCTATTTGTTGAATTTATCCTCCGATAATTCAAACCAAAGAATAATTATCGCTAACTTTTATATAGAACTTTGAAGTTTGCAGATTATTTTACAAGTATTTTCTTATTTGCTCCTCATAGCAACCCTCTGAGGAAAATGCTACCATTATCCATATTTTATAGATGAAGAAATTCCGGCAGATGGGTAAAGTAGACCAGCCGGGGTCAGGCAGCCAGTATGTACCTGTAGGTAGATTTGAACTCTGCATCCAGCATTTTATCCGTTGAACCACCTAGCTGCTTCTGTAAATAGATATTGGAATTTCATGTACAATCATCTTTTTTTTTTCTATTCTATGTTATGGAAATGCTTATTTTGTTTCTTAAACAAAATATAATATATATATATAAAATATAAAAATAATTTTTTTATAAAATAAAATAAATTAGAAAAAATCAACAAAATAGAAAAATGAATGTATATGTCAATAATATAAAGAGGAAATTATGTCTGATGAAATTCAGGGACTGTGATTGTGCCTGTCTTGGTATCATCTTGTGCTTAGCACGGTGCCTGCTATATTTTAGGCACTTATAACTTGGGGACTTGATTTCTCTTAAATAATGCCAGGGCTCCTATGTCATTGCAAGCTTAGTGCAAAATTTCTATGGGCTTTCTTTAAAACAGATTTTAAATATAGATATCTGCTTTTAGAAGAAAGGTGAAATAACATATCATAAATAAATGTTATATTTTCTTTTATGTCTTCCATTAACCTCATATCTACATGGAAAAACAAATTAGCTGTGAAATTAGTTGTGAATTTTCATGCTAATTTATATTTTATATATTGATCAATATTTAGCAATATGAGCAGAGTATTAGGTCTAGAGTTGGGAAGACCTGAGTTCAAATGTGGCCTCAGACACTTACTAGTTGTGTGACCCCAGGAAAGTCACTTAACCCTGTTTACCTCAGTTATCTCATCTGTAAAATGAGCTGAAGAAGGAAATAGAAAATCATTTCATTATCTTTGCCAAGAAAACCCTAAATGGGTCACCAAGAATAGGACATAACTGAAATGACTAAACTAACAACATCCAGCATAAAACCTGAAGTATGAGAACTCACACTAACATCAAAAGTGTTGAACAAGTTGTAATGTAAACAATCACAGGCAATGAGAGTTAAAGATCTTCCTAGCCCATTAATAGACCTCTGGTGGAGCCCATTAAGGGAAGTTTGATTAAGGGAGGCTTCTTTTGGAGGAAGACTCACACCTTTTGTTAATTGCTAATGAGGCACTAGGTCATCTGCTTCTGAAAAGTGTATATATACACTCTGAGGTGAGGTTCTGCTTTGGGGGGTTACTCTTTGGAAGAAGGATCATGTGCCAATTGAGATTCTGGGTAGTCATTAAGATGCCCCTTGATTTTGAAAACCCTGATGTTGATGTTTCTCTCTCTGGTAACTATGTGTGTGTGTAATGGTCAGACAGTTGGATCTGTCTGTTGATCTGTGATGTATGTATTGCTTATGGTCAGACAGAAGCCCTGTCTGTTAGTCTTTATCTCTTTGTATTTTCTCTGTTGGTGAATGTAATTAAAGTAGATTGTTGACATCTCAAAAGTTGCTTTCCTTTTAGAAAAGCAGACCTAAGAACCTGTGCTAGCAGGCCATCCTGGATATGTCAGGGTGTTTGCTGCTACACAAGTCCCCTTCCGCTGAGTGATTACACAGTAATTCTTTTGTATAAAAAACATACTATAGCCAGGAAAAAACTACTAGAAATTATTTGAAAATTCAGAGATTTTGGGGGTGGTGCAAGGTATGATATAAGTGGCCCAGGGCATTCTGACATGTAACTAAGAGTAGGTTTTAGGCTCATCCGATCATAGATTTCAGTTTGGAAAAAAACATAGAGGTCCTCAAGTCCAGCATTTGACTTTTACAGATGAGGAAACAGAGGCTAAGGGACATAGGTGACTTGCCCACTCAAGGTCATACTGTGTAGTGGGTGACAGAGCTGAGTGTTGAATCAGGCCCTCTAACTTTACATTGAGTATTTTTCTCCTTTTACAAATGATTATTTGCTGCTTTTGAGGTTTTTATACTCTTGCTATTCCAAAAATAAAAGTTACGGAGCTGAAAAAGACCCTAACCAACCATTGGGTTTCCTTATCGGAGACTTCCCTGTCTGAGAAACTTTTACCCTGCTAGGCACTTAATGAAATGTAAAACTTAGTTTTTCTAACTTGGATCGCCTTATGATAACTTAGGGGAAATAAGTGTAGGATAATAATCTCTAGGGAGATAATTCACATTTCCTTCTTAGAATAATGACTTAAGGAGTCATCCACCGTGATCCAGGGAAAGGACCAAATGCATTTTTCTATTTTCTTAAAAATATTGGCTTCATATGCCACCATAACCAGGAGCATGTTAGCTATTAAGAAGTGCATTTGAAGGCATTATACATTATCCTTGAACAAAACTGAGGTAGTAGGGTCTATAAAGAGAACACCGGGCTGGGTATTAGGGGATTTGGGTCCTAGACAAGTAAAATGGAAGCTCTTTGAGGACAGGGCCTATTTTCATTTTGGTTTTTGGATCACCAACGTCTATCCCAGTGATTTGAACAAAATTGTTGTTGAGTTGTTTTCAGTCATGTCCAATCATTCATGACCCCGTTTGGGGATTTCTTAGCAGAGATACTATAGTGGCTGGCCATTTCCTTCTCCTTTGAACACAGTAGGTGATACCTTTTACTTAAAACCTACATTGAGACCTCTCCTTGCCCAGCTTCTAGTACCCTCCCTATTCTCCTCAATTTAATTTGTGCATGTTTTGTATATGCTTATTTATGTACGTATCTCCTGCAGTAGAATGTGAGCAGGGACATTTCTCAGGGATGTTGCATTCCCCTTGCCAGCACAGTGTCCAGCACACAGTAGGTGCTTAACAAATTCTTGTTGATTGGTTAATAACTCTTTGTTGAATTGTATTGAATTGTCGTATCTGCTCATGATTTTGCTATCTATATCTAAATTTATGTCTATATCTGCCCATATACATATATGTATATGTATGTATATATACATACATGTGTATATATGTATACATACACACATATATTTTAAGTGAGATTTACAGATGACTTTGATTTTTATATTCTAGTCATTGGGATGTACCTCTCCTTCTATCCTTCCCACCCCACCTCCCTCATCTAGAATGGAATCTTTCCTTGTTGTCCACAATAATTTAAATGACCAGTGGGGTAGTGTAGGGATGGGGAGAAAAGTGTCGTATGGTAGTTTGGACTAGAACAATTAGGACATTCAGTGTGGAAAAATGATGACTTAGAAAAATGTGTATATATGTATAATATATATGTGTGCACATACATGTATACATGTGTACATTTATCCCTATACTTTTGTATCTATTTATCTATCTAGAAAGCATTTATTAAATATTTACAAGATGTCAGGGTCTGTGCTTAGTGCTGGGGATGCAAAGAGAAGCAAACCAGATGGTCTCTACCCTCTAGAACCTTTCTATCTGATCAGGAAGGACAATTTATGAAAGGGAGGTGGAAAGCTTGAGGGAGGAAAGGGAAAAGAAGGGAAAACCTTGGGAGAAGGGTGGTAAGGTAGTTGATCGAGAAGCTGAGATGGTGAGGATCATGAATCCAGGAAATGTAATCAAAGTGTGTTAAATCAAGGAGGACATTTGTAGGTGAATATGGACTCATTAATCCAGTGTCCAAGAGTCATATGATTGATTGTAGATTGAGAGCAGGGAAGGATGTTAGACATCATAGACTTAAGCTATCAGATACTTTCACAGGCTTGAAAAACAGGAGAAGTGAAAGGAAGGTGGAATTAAGTATTAGATGGACATCTTATGAAATTTCTTATAGAAAAAATATAGATATCTTTAAAAAAAACCCTAAAAATTATTGAATAGTTTGTCTATAATAGGTTATTAAGGAAAACTCAGATGCCCATGTCCAGGGGAATAACCAGTACAAAGTCACAAGAACAGAACATGGAGTGTTGTGTGTATGGAACAGAGAGTAGGCCAAGAGTGTGTGGGTTATAAAAGTGTAGGAAGACTATAAAAAATAGGAGTGGAAAGACAGAATTTTTTGTGTCAAAGAGGAATTTGGGGACAGCTAGGTGGCACAGTGGATAGTGTGTTGGCCTGGAGTCAAGAACACTCATCTTCCTGAGTTCCCTTCTGACTACAACATTTCCTAGTTGCGCGACCCTGGTCAAGTCACTTTCTCCTGCTTGCCTCAGTTTCTTGCTACATTTCTTCTGTAAAATGAGCTGGACAAGGAAATGGCAAACCACTCCAGTATCTTTGTCAAGGAAACACCAAAGGAAGTTACAAAGAGTTGGACATGACTAAACAACAACACAGATGTCTGAGGTGGGGGAGGGGTTACCCCCTAATATTAGGAAGGAGGGAAAGGAAAACCACCATGCTTTCTGCACAACGGCCTTTTTGGCCTTTGACAGAGAAATGATGGAGATAAACATTTATATAGCAATATATATGCCAATATATGCCAGGAAAATATGCTAAGCACTTTACAAACATCATCTCATTGGATCCATGCAACAGCTTTCTTGTGTAGGTGCTGTTATTCTCATTTCACAACTAACTTGCCCAGGGTCCTACAGCTAGTAAGTATCTGAAGCTGGATTTGAATTCAGGTCTTCCTGATTCCAGGTTAGCACTCTGTCCCCTGTCTCATAAAGGAAAGATGAATAGAACCTGGATCTGGGCCAAAATGATGGGTTTTTAATCATTTAATTAGTATTGCTTATCCACAATATCCTTCAATACCATATACGATTCTTTAAAAAAATCATTTTACTATACTTATTTTTGAGAGTGCAAGTGATTCCACTGCTGATTGGCCTGGAAGTCTGGACCAGTTCCGTCTCTGACCTGGGTTGGTTTGCCCTTCCTTAGGCTCCCTAGGGCTCACCATATTGGTGCCAGAATCACTGTAGACACCTGAGTGGCTTTAGCCCTGTTGCAGCCCAGAACTCCCAAGCTCAATGGATCTACCTCCCCAGAAGCTGGGATCACAGGTGCGCCCAGCACTTCTTAGGGGTAGAGATTGTTGTCATGATTTTTCTTGAATACTCAGTGTCTAGCACAGTTGATGCTTTAAATAAAAAAATTTATTGAATTGAATTTGGTGCTTTAGGGAATATAGGAAAGCTGGAAGACATGGCCCCTGACCTCAGGGAATTTAGAGTTAAGTGTTTAGGGTCATAGATTTAACATTAGAAAAGATCTCACTTTCCAGATGAAGAAACTGGCATCATAATGGGAAAAGTAATAATAAAATCAAATCTAGGTCTTCTGCCCCTGAAGTCGGCACTTTTTGTTACAGTCATGAAACAGGAAATGGCATCAGTGCCACATGGTGTGGTGCGAGGTATCATAGGTGCCGTGGGAGGGAGTTCAGGAAGGAGGTTGATGTTTGAGAGAAGTGTAATTATGTTCTTATTGAGGTTTCCAGCTAATTAGAGCTTTTGGTTTGCTTGATGTAATGTAGGATTTACACCATTGGTCCTGTCTGACTTCTGATGTGATCTGATGAATGAGGTGTCCTTTTTGGAGCAGTAGAGAAAAATATCAGAAGCCCAATGGGTTGGTGCCAAGCCAGCCTTCCCAGAACTGATGAGACCATTGGCTGCCTAGGGTGTAAAGGGACCAGGGATGAGTGTCTCTGTCAAGGGTCACATTGTACCCATTAAGAATTGGAATAGTAACCAAACCTTCTAGTCACGTGATTGACAGCATGTGTCCCTCAACAAGTTTAGGAAACTTTTCTGAATGCCGAAAATAAGATCTAGGTCAGCTGAAATGGAGGAGCCTGGTTTGCTTAATACATCTGAGCATTGCCTGTTTTCCTTTTCACTCTGGTCATTGGTTGTGTAGTGCCTGCTGCCCAGGACAAAATGTGATGGGGCAAAGATGAACCTTTAACTTCTGAAACGAGGCCGATGGTGAGAACTGACCAGTTTGGGCATGGTGTGTGCTGTTCAGCAGAGCTCCCCTTACCTAGCTCTGCTTCTATCCAGTCACATAACCCACACTCTCCTCAACTCTCAACTCTTCTCTTCTGGACTATGACAGTGGCCTTCTCGTTGGTCTGTTTATCTCAAGCCTGTCCCTACTCCGCTCCATCTTCCACTCAGATGCCAAAGTGATTTTCCTAAAGCACAACCTGACCAAGTCACCTCATCCTGGTCAAACTCTAGTGACTTCCTGTTAGATTCAGGATCAAATACACATTTCTCTCTGACCTTGAAAGTTCTTCTCAGTTTGGCCCCTTCCTATTTTTTCTAGCCTTCTTACACTTTATGAACCACACACTCTTATTATTTAGCTACTCTGGTCTACTCTTACGTTTCTTTTTTTTTTTTTTGCTCTTGGATTTTTTTTAAATATAAATTTATTTATTTAACTTTTTACATTCATTTTCACAAAATTTTGGGTTCCAAATTTTCTCCCCATTTGTCCCTTCCCCCCACCCCAATACAGTGAGCATTCTAATTTCCCCTATCACCAATCTGCCCTCTCTT
>CM053771.1:516783430-516836712 GCA_028658325.1 Potorous gilbertii | reverse complement strand
GGTGGAATCATCTGATCACCAAGAAAGTAACCTTCTATGGTCTTATTTTTTTTCCCTTTTTTGGGCATTTTCCCAGCCAGTTACTTGACTGGAGATTCCTCTCCACCCCCGCCTAGATCCACCCAGCTAGTGCCTGGGGTCTGAGATTCAAATGCTGCTCCCCAGCCTCAGGGCTTTCAGTGGCAGGCCTGGCTGCTATTCACTGTGAGCTTAAGTTCTGGTGCTCAGGTGGGGCAGGGCCGCCTCCCAGGCCCAGTTCCCTCAGGGGGTTTATGCAGAGACCTTTCGTAATGGACCTGAGGTCCTGCCTGCTTCGGGAGCCTCTGGCTTCCCAGTGCCTCTGCCGCTGCCTCCCGAGGGGGCCTGAGTCGTGGGGACCCCCCACTCCCCTCTCAGCCTGTCCAGACGTCTTTCTCACTTACCTGTGTGTCTGTGGGTGGAGGAACCTTCGCGGCCGCTGGAGATTCCGTCCCTGAAGCCTGCTTGGATCTGCTCGCTCCTCTCTGTGCCACGTGGCCAGGGAAGGGCTGGGCTCCGCTCCCGTCCGGTGGGCGATGGACCTTTGGGATTGGTTTTTCAGGGTTCTCTGGAACAGAAATGTCCTTCACCCTGTTGCTGCACAGCTTCCACTGTTCCAGAATTTGTTGGGAGTTCTTTTTATAGGTAATTATGGGCTGTGGGTTCGGAGCTAACATATGTGAGTCTTTCTATTCCGCCATCTCGGCTCCTCCCTACTCTTATGTTTCACGCACACAACACTCTCTCTTCTGTCTCCATGACTTTGCACTGGCTCTTCCCGATGCTGGGATGCATTCTCTCATCTCCACCCACATTTTAGAATCCTTGATTTCCCTCAAGCCTCAACTGCAAGAGCAGCATTTTTTCAGGAAGCCTTCTCTGATGCCTAGAAGTGTATTAAGTCCCACTTTACTCAAATTACCTTGTATTTGTTTTGCTTTAAATACTTGCACAATACAATTCTCATCCCTTACAAAGTAAGGTACTTGAGGGCAGAGGCTTTGTACTCTTTACGTCTAGCACAGTTTCGGGCACATAGAAAGTGCTTTCATTAGTCATTGTTCATTAATTGCTTCTCAAGTTAAAGTTTGGCTGCTTTAACTCCCCCATTTTGTACAGTTGAGGAAAGTGAGGCGCAGAAGGGTGACCTTTTCAGGATCATACAACCAGTAAGGATTTTAGGTAAGATTTGAACCTAGGAGCAGCAGTCTATCACTACACCACTTAATGTTTCCTAAATAATAAATACAGTTTCCTGCAAGTCACTTAATTCTGTTTGCCTCAGTGACCTCATCCGTAAAATGAGCTGGAGAAGGAAATGGCAAACCATTCTAGTATTTCTGCCAAGAAAATCCCAAATGGGGCCACGAAGAGTTGGACATGATTGAAAATGTCTGAACAGCCACAACTCTTTGGGAATAAGGAGCTGAGGACATCCCCAAGGACAAGGGGAAATAGTGATGGACTCAAGTAGGAGGTCGTGTTTTATTCACTTGTTTTGGATTTTTGTTGGGTCTGAAGGACATTTATCAATAAGATTTTCACTTTCACTTTTTTTATAAGTTAGTGGTTTTTATAGCTCATGTATTGGTTTCTCTTGCAGGTAACAATTGCTTGTGATGCTGTCCTTAATTCAAAATCTCCATATAGGAAACAGGAGCCGGATTCCTGGGAAAATGAGCTGCAGATTTCCAAACATGCCAATAACCTCATGCAACTGGACAACGGTGTCAGGATTCCTCCCAGGTGAGAGAGCTGCAGGTGGTGGGAGACAGCAGGGGAAATTAGGGGGCCACATGAGGATGCTGATCTATTGTAAGGTACTGCAAACTTTCTCTAACTTTCCATAAATACCACCCCTAATCCTGCTATTTATGTGTCTCTGTACATCTTGTATCTTTCAATAGAGTAGAAGTCCTTGAGGGCAGGGACTATTTTCATTTTTTTGACTTTGTTTCTCCTATCACCTAGCAACTTAATAAATGTTTGTTGAATCTGAAATGAGTTACATTTGAATTTTTATTTTTTTATGAACAAAGTCTAAGCCTTTCCATTCAAGTTACATATAAGAAAGACTTAGGACTTCTCTGTTTTTAAGAGAACACAATTCTCTTCAGGATGTGTTCTTATCCTACCTTATTCAGTACAAAAATTTGGTTCAATGAGTGTTTATTAACAGCCTACCACATACATGTCAGCCGGTTTGCTGAATGCATACAAGGACAAAAATAAAACATTCCCTTCATCAAGACATTCTTCTTTGGGATACAACTATACATAATGGTTGGATGTTCATAGTAGCAGTAATTTTGCTACTGGTGGATTGTGTGAACTCAGGAGTTCTGAGCTGCAGTAGGCTAAGTGCCTGCCCCAAATCTGGCACCATTATGGTGAGTCTCCAGAGTTGGGGAGAGGGGTCACCAGGCTGCCTAAGGACTAGCTTATTTATACAGGTACTGTCGTGTTGTCTCCCCCATTAGATTGTGACCTCCTCAAGTGTAAGAGGTATGCTTTACCTTTCTTTGTAGCCCTAGCACTCAGTACCTGGCACATAATTAGTGCTTAATAAATGTTTACTTTTATTTTTAAAAATATTTTTTTTCCTCAATTATATGTAAAAACAATTTTAGCATTTTTTTCAAATTTTGAGTTCCAAATTCTATCCCTCCTTTCCCTCCCCGCTCCTTGAAATGGCAAACAATCTGACATAGGTTATACACATGCAATCATGTAAAACATTTCCATTTAATAAATGTTTATTGACTAACTGCCTAAGGAAAAATGAATTGGCTTAGGTTTGAAATGGGCCAAAGCTGATCATCAATAGGGCTGGCCCTATCAGTGTTCAGTGCGCCTCTAGCCTGGGCAGGAAAGGGAGATCTAGTCACAAAAGACAAAACACTCCCCTTCCTCACCCACCAATAAGTAAATATAAAAGAATTTGAGAAGCAGGATGTAGATGTCAATAGAGAGATCAATCTGAAGTTAGAAAAACTGGTATAGGAGAAAGAGCCCTGGCTCTAGAGTCAGAGGACCTGGGCTCAAATCCCACCTCTGATGTTTCCTGCCTGTGTGACCTTGGATAAGTCATTTGATTCATCAGGGCCTTAGTTTCTCACTATATAAAATTAGGGTGCTGGACTAGATTGCCTCTGAGATTCTCTTCTTGTTCTAGATATATAGCTTAGCCCCTGAATTCAAATCGTGCCTCAGAGACTTACTAGTTGTGTGACCATGGGCAAGTCACTTAACTACTCTCAGTCCCATTTAATTCATCTTTAAAATGGGGTTGATGATGTTAGCTATCTCCGAGGTTGTCAGGATCAGTGAGGTAGCATATGTAAAATGTTCTGCAAGCCTTAAAGTGCTCCATGGATACCAGCTATTATTGCCATCCATGATTAAAGAGCCCATTGTGATTGATTGAGCACCTCTAAATTTATAGCTGGAAGCGATCTTGGAGGTTTGCCATTTGAACCTCTTTATTTTAGAATTGAGGAAACTGAGATCCTAGGGCAGCAAGTGGCACAGTGGGTAGAGTGCTGGACCTGGCATCAGGAAGACTCTTTTTCTTGAGTTCAGATCTAACCTTAGACACTTACTAGCTGTGTGACCCTGGGCAAATCACTTACTCTTGTTTGCCTCAGTTTCCTCATTTGTTAAAATGAGCCAGAGAAGGGAATATACCCCGATATCTTTGCTAAGAGAACCCCAAATGGGGTCACACAGAGGTGGGCACAACTGAAAAACTAAGACCTCAAAGGGCAGGTTTTTCCTTCTTGCTTTAGATACCAGGATGGCTAGTTGTGCTCCTGTCTTCATGTCCCTGTAAAATGAGAATTAGTTCTTATTATCACTTGATAAGATCAGGAATGAGACTCATGATCCTTGTTTGGAAAGTTGTAAGGCTACACAGTGTGACAGGGCCAGCTCAAGGCTAATGTCCCCACCTCCTCCATCCCTTCCCCAACCCCTCCAGCATTTGATCTTTCAGAGGTAATCTGGTTAAAAAGCCATATCAAAAGAGGTTAAGGGGAGGGCAGCCTCACTACTGCCTTTGCTTTGGTGGTAGGATTTATCAGGTTGTGTGGAAGTGGGTATTTATGAGCCTTGTGCCTTTTTAGAATCACTAGCTCTTGAGGAGTCTTCCTGCACCTGCTGCTTCCCTGATTCCTTGGCCAGCTGCCGGTTACTGGGGCACAGCAGGGCACCAATTTTTGGTTATGTCCCATCACCCATCATGCCTACTATTATTAGAGCCCATTGGCTGAAGTGTCCACGGATCTGCTAGAGGGAGCCAAGTGAACTCAGCCTCTTTATCTTGGTCCTTAGCCTAGACTTCAGTCTCACCTTGTTTTATGATATTATTCAAAAATAGGGAAAATGTCACTTCCTCTCTGTTATTGATGAGTCAATTAGGATGTCATCAAGAATTAGGATCAAAATCCAAGTGAGTAAGTGTCCTCATCTGAGACTAGGACACGCTGGATTTTTTGCTCTCTGGGTAAAGAGAATGCCCTAAAATGGTGAGGGATAATGAGAGAATTCTGGATGGGGTAGGATTTAATTTATCTAAAAAAGTAAAACTAAAAAAAATGGTTTTCATTAGCATTCATTGCAATTCAGCAAACATTTATCAAGCCTCTACTATGAGCCAGGCAACAAACTGGGATCTGGAGAGGCAAACCCCAAAATGAAAAGGGCCCTGCATTTATTAAGTACTTACTATGTGCCAGGCATTATACTGGACTCTGGAGACTCGCAGGCAGATGTGCAACATAGTCTGTGCCTTCAAGGAGATTACATTGTCCTGGGGAAACCTAACACATGTACTAACTTAGGACAAGGAAAATTCAGGAAGGAGAGAGCCTTGGACTGATAGCAAGGAGGGGGTGGGGGGAATCAGGACTGAGCCTTGATGGGAGACAAGGACTCAGTGGTAGAGATGAAAAAAGGAAACCATTTCAGGGATAGGGATGGTTTTCTGCAAATTCAAAGAGGAGAGTGTTGGAGTAGCTGGAATGGATGCAGCTGGGTAATATGGAGGATGGTCTGCTGTGCCTAGAGTTATGAAGACCTGAGTTCAAATCCAGCCTCAGATACTTCTTAGCTATGTGACCCTGGTTGAGTCACACACCATGTCTGCTTCGGTTTCCTCATCTATAAAATGGTTATAGGAGTAGCACCTACCTTCATGGTTGTTGTAAGGAAAATGAGGTAATATTTATAAAGCACCTGGCACATAGTATGTGGTATATGAGTGCTAGCTATTATTGTGTAGTTGGTTGTTCTCTTTGTTCTTCACACATGGCACTTCATTCCCTCCCTCCACACCTTTGCACTGGCCATGCCTCTGCCTAGAATGCACTTCCTCCTCATTTCTACCTCATAGGATTTCTCTCTTCCTTCAAGGCATATCTCAAACACTACCTTCTACATCAATCCTTTTCTGATTCTACCAACTGCTAGTGCCTTCCCACCTTTACTGGTAGTTAATTACTTTGTGTTTATACATTTATTCTGTATATACTTATTTACATACATATACATGTGATAGATTTGTATTCTCTCTATATTTTTAGGTGTCCTTCCATTTCAGTGTAAGCTCCTTCCAAGTAGTAATTGTTTCTTTCTTTCTGTTTGTACATAGGTATCTAAAAAGTGTTTATTGGTTGATGGGAGTAGTATGGAATAAGGCTGTCAGGTCTGGAGGGTGTTAGACTGCAGAATTCCTTAAATGCCCCACCAGGTGTCTGTATTGGATTCTGGGGAGCAGGGGAGTGACATGATCAGACTTGGGCCTTAGGAAGAAGTTAAGCATTTCTTAAAATGTTAAAAAAAAGGATTAAAAAAACCTTACTCCTAGGTCTTGTTCCATATTTCAAATAACTCATTCCATCTGCTACATCATATGCTTGCAAAGCTTGGAGAGGCTGTGTCCAAGTAAAGGTAATCAACCTGATTGTCTTGTTCTGGCTTCCCAAGGCATACTCACCAGCCAGGGGGAGACAGTCTTCCATGTTCGTCCTCAATGGTGTCCTTTACTCCTGTTCTTTGGAGTTCCTCCTTGGTTATGCATTGCTCCCTGATCGCACCCACCAGGCACCTCTCCATTGCCAACAGTTACATGGAATGTTTACAGCTTTCATGTACTACCTCCAGTTTCCAAGGCATCATTCTCTACCCAAACCTCTCTTCCTTGGGATGCTCAAGGAATTCAATTCTGCATGATTGAGTGCCCATTATGGGCAAGGGAGCCTGGTATGTGCAGTATGGGAGGTCACCAGTTGTCCAGGCTGTCTGGAACAGAGGATGTATGTGGCCGGAATTTTGGGAGAATAACCACAGTTTCACCTTAAGTGAAAACCCCTTTTATTTCAGCCCTTTTTATATGTTCCTTTATAAAACATATAAATCTCTTTTCCCGAGTTAATAACTGGAATATTATGAACATAAGTCATCTTTCTTTGGCTGAAGACTGAGTAGAATCACAAGGGCCTGCCTCTTAATAGATTGCTAATTTCACACTTCTATGATGGTAAAGAACACTAGGCTAAATTGTAGTGCCCCCCAACCATACCCCAGAAATCTCTTTGAACCTGTTCCTGTGACCAGTTTCTGTCCCCTTCCCTCATGGGTTATGGTTCTGTTTAAATTGGTTCTCCATGTCTGGAACAGTCTCCCTCTTCACCTCCACCTTGTAGGATCCCTGGCTCCCTTCAAAGCACGATTCAGGTGAAACTGATATGCACTTCGTATTTATATATATATATGCAAGATTCCCCCAGCAAAATTCAGATTAATCAAACAGGCCTGTTTGTGTATAAAACTCTACAGTTACAAAAGTCACATAAAAATGGAGTCAGCAAAGCAGTGACCCTCCAATGAGGGCTCAGAACTTTTCCATTTTTGTCTTTGCATCCCAGTGCCACACTGTAGGTGTGTAATAAAACTTGTGAATTAGTGTCACAGATTTAGAACTGGGAGTGATTCCCAAACCATCTATTCTAAGGATGTTTAACCATTTTTATATTATGGCAGTTTAGGTAGCACAGTGGATAGAATGTTAGACCTGGAGTCAGGAAGATCTGAGTTCAGATTTGGCTTTGAACACTTACTTATATCTGTGTGACCTTGGGCAAGTCATTTAACTTTTAAACTGTTTACCTTAGTTTTCTCATATGCAAAATATAGCACCTGTCTTCCAGGGTTTTTGTGAGCATCAAAAAGCTTTGTAAGCCTTAGAATGCTACATATAGATTATAATTTTTTTTTATTATGGATCCTGTCTGGCGAAGTCTACGGACTCCTCTGAATAAAGCTTTTAAATGCATAAAATAAAATGTACAAGATTACAAAAGGAACCAATTATATTGAAATAGTTATCAAAATAAAAATGTTTCTAGACCCTGGTTTCAAAATCTCTGATAATCTAACAGGCTTGTTTCAATTTATGAATTTATTTAATTTATGAATTAAATAAATGTAGAAAAACATCGGTGAGTCAGTTTTATTTCTCAGTGCTGGAAGCAGCTCTGTAAGATCATCAATTACAGATGACTTGCCCATCTCTGTGGGTGGAAAGGGTTTTCACACTTCGGAGTTCCCTACACATGAAATTTTTTTAAAAGTCAGGTTTGTGAGATATCTGGGCTCTGCTTAATTAACACAGGGCTTTCTATTGTTAATGTTTCAGAACTGTCTTTGTTTTCTCTCTAAGGCCTTTAAAATAGATGGTGATTTTATCATCTCTATTTTAAAACTTGACCCAATAGCTCTTGTCCTCAGGCAGCATTTCTGGCCTGTGACTTTCAGTCTTTTCCACCTAAGTCATTCCCCAGAGGACATCCAGGAATGCCTCACATTCTATGTCATCTTTCCAAGGAAAGAAAATAAAAAACATTCAGAACACCTGGTCTGTGCTCACTTTTCAGAGGGAAGAAACTAGGAGTCATGAGCTAGCAGAGTGTCCTAATAAAGAAAAAATCCTGCTTGAGGGGAGGGAAAGATTGGACTCTTAATTCTCTCCAGTCTTTCGCAGTCCCAGACTGAGAATCCTTGCTTTGCAGTGTTCATGATGGATAGTGTGGCATGGGATTTGGAAGATTTGTTTGATTCAAATCTAGCAACAAATACTGTGACCCCAGACTAGTCTCTGACTTCTCCAAGTCTCGGTTTCCTCATCTGTAAAATGGGGATAATTATAGAATTTATCTCACAGCATTATTGTGAGAATCAAATGAGGAAATATATGTAAAATGCCTTGCCAGTCTCAAAGCACAATAAAAATATTAGCAAATATTAAAAAAAATTCATGTTATCTTCCGTTTTCATTATCACATACATTTCCCAGCTTGTCCTTTGCCCTTCCCCTCCCATAAAAAAGAGAAAAATGAAACTCACCAACACATTGAATAAATCTGATTTATATGCTTTTTTCCCACATCTATTGTTCCATCTATCTCTGCAAAGAGGGGAGGGAGGTGTCTCCTCATATCTCCTTTTTGGAAACAAGAGTGGTCATTGTAATTTCCCAGTCTTCTTTTCCCTCATTGTTTGTGGTTGTTAACGTTCTTTCCCTTTATGTTGTTGAGGTCATCGTACCATGCTTTCCTGGTTCCCCTTCCTTTCCTGTGCATCGGTTCCTTGACGTCTTTCTGTGCCTCTCAGCATTCATCCGTCCTTATAGTGCAGTGATGTTTCATTTCATTAATGTACCACTGCTTGTTTAGACAACCTTCCAAGCACATGCATCTAATCTGTTTCTAGCTTCCTACTCACTTTTTACATTTTTTCCTCTTTTCACATGTGTCTATCTAGTGGCTGGAAGTGTGCCAAGTGTGACTTGCGAGAGAACCTTTGGTTGAATTTGACCGATGGCACCATCCTTTGTGGAAAGTGGTTCTTTGACAACATGGGGGGAAATGGGCATGCATTGGACCATTACAAAGAAATGGGCTACCCGTTGGCAGTGAAGTTAGGAACCATCACTCCCGATGGGGCAGGTGAGTCCTCCAAGCTTTGGGATTTAAAGAATTGGGGGAAAGGGTGAGGACAACAAAGACAGGGCCTGTAAACCTTTTGGTATTGTGCCAAGAGTGTTGGACTCTGGATTGAGAAGATCTTGGTTCAAGTCTGTCCTCTGATCCTTAACCTGAGTGACCTCAGCCAGTGGCTTAACTTCTCAATACCCCAAGAAACTCTCTTAAAACTATAATTTACCATCAAGTTGCTGATTTGTACTGATATAGGGCATTTGTTTATCAAGGCGGTCCTTATGGCAGTCAAATCATAGCCCTGCTCCAAAAGTCATAAATATATATGTATACATTTAAGAAAAAAGTTTGGTGCAATATGTTCTATGCAGGCCTTGGAGCTTGGAACGTCTGGGTTTAAGTCCTGTCTGTGATACATACTGCCCTGGGCAAATCACTTAACCTATGTTTGCCTCAGTCCCTCATCTGTAAAATGGGGGTACATATATAGCACTTGCCTCCCAAGATTGTTGTGAGCACATGGCTCGCAGTCTCTTGCTTTATCTGCTGACGTCGTGGAAACCCTTCTCAGACCTTGACTTGTCCATTCGTAAACCTTCTCAATTGCCCCGACTTCCATTCAAGACCTTGGATGTCACGTTTGTCGTTGTCGTCGTCATCATCATCATCATCATCGTCATCATCATCATCATCCTCATCATCATCATCATCATCATCGTCATCATCATCATCGTCATCATCATCATTGTCATCATCATCATCATCGTCATCGTCATCATCGTCATCATCATCATCATCCTCATCGTCATCATCATCATCATCATCATCATCGTCATCATCATCGTCATCGTCATCATCATCCTCATCGTCATCATCATCGTCATCGTCATCATCATCCTCATCGTCATCATCATCATCATAGTCATCATCATCATTGTCATCATCATCATCATCGTCATCGTCATCATCATCCTCATCGTCATCATCATCGTCATCGTCATCATCATAGTCATCATCATCATTGTCATCATCATCATCGTCATCGTCATCGTCATCCTCATCATCATCCTCATCATCATCATCGTCATCATCATCATCATCGTCGTCATCGTCATCATCATCATCGTCATCGTCATCATCATCCTCATCCTCATCATCATCATCATCGTCATCATCATCGTCATCGTCATCATCATCATCGTCATCGTCATCATCATCCTCATCGTCATCATCATCGTCATCGTCATCATCATAGTCATCATCATCATTATCATCATCATCATCGTCATCGTCATCATCATCCTCATCATCATCATCGTCATCGTCATCATCATCCTCATCATCATCATCGTCATTGTCATCATCATCATCGTCATCGTTTTCATCATCATTGTCATCATCCTCATCATCATCCTCATCCTCATCATCGTCATCATCATTGTCATCGTCTTCATCATCATCCTCATCCTCATCATCGTCATCGTCATCATCATTGTCATCGTCTTCATCATCATCATCATCCATCATCATCGTCATCGTCATCGTCGTCATAGTCATCCTCATCATCATCCTCATCCTCATCGTCGTCATCGTCATCGTCATCGTCATCATCGTCATCCCAACTTTTGCATCCCCAGAACCTCAAACTTGGACATTCTCTTCTCTGAATGCCTCCTCCTTGCTCTTCCATTACACGTCCTCTCTCACTCATCCCAAACCTACCATTTGGTTTAGAGTGTGAGGCAGCATGGTACTAGGTGATTCATTATGCTTGGGTTCAAATCTTAACTTTGTGACTTTGGACAAGCGACTCTCTCAGGTTCCTCATCAAGAGGGGCTAGACCGGCTGACTTTCAGAGGGTCCCTTGCAGCTCTAAATCTCTGATTCTTTTATCTTTCTGGTCCATTGATTCTTTCCTGTTGCCTCAAGCCATCACTCCATTTGGGCTAACACTCTCCTCACAGTCCAGACTGACTGATAGACATTCTCAGAGATTTGGAAAAGCAGTATCTCAATCACTGGCAGATTTTTTTTTTAATTTTTATATCTTGGAGAATCCTGTAACCATTCTCCTTAGAGTAGAGAGGCCCTTTATTTCATTCCTAACCATATCCTCAAATATTGGCCCCCTATGCCCAAATAAATTTGGGTACCACCTGATGTTCTGAAATCAGGTTTTGTTCAGTATTGAAATGAAGAGTGTATTCAGTCTAGCCAAGAGAGCCGAATGAGGCCCACAGTAGCACCTCCCAGTTTTGAAAGAGACAGGGTGGAGCCTGCTAGGTGGATGGGGCACTAGCCCCAGAGTCAGGAGGACCTGAGTTCAAATGTGACCTTAGTTACTTGACACTGACTAGCTATGTGACTCTGGGCAAGCTACTTAACCCTGATTGCCTCTGAAAGAGAAGAAAAAGGGACAGGGTCATTTGAAAGGCAGGTTCGTAGGAGGAGAGAATTCTGCCTTTAGAGTTAGCAGATTGTGGTTCAGATCTTAGCTGTACCTGTGTGACCTTGGGCAGATCACACAACCTCAATTTCCTCATTTATAATATGAAGGGGGTGATCTAGTGGCCTTTGAGGTCCCCTCCTCCTTTAAGGATAGGATATTCCCAATTGGGAATCTTTCAGATAGAGGATTGCTGGAATTTCACTTGTTCAAAAAAATTTTTTTTTTTGAATTGTCTAACTTTGTACTTCCCAAGCTCTGGGCTGATTGTTGGGAATTGCAAAGAGGAGAGTTTAGCTCTTAGACTAATTAACATATTGACATTTAAATCATTCAGTAATAACACATAGCATAATAGTTTTAAAAAGCCAAGTTTCTGGAATATTAATTTGTGCTTTGTGAAGAACAGACATGTAATGTTAGTGGAATGCCATCTCTATTTATTGTTACATTTCTGAGACCTTTTGTTCCCTGAGAATTTTTGGAGGGGGAGTGGGAGGAGGGTGACAGGAGAGGAGGAATTATTTTCACAATACTCTTTTAATGAAGCTTATTTTTGGCTAGTGTTAGTTTTCTTTTTTTGACTGGATCTGTTATTTATTTGGTATGAGGGACTCCTAGTGAAGAGGCTTTCTTTACCAACACAGATGGGCATCTTCCTTGTAACGTGCCATCTTGGAATACTAAGGGACACTAAATTCTTGTGACACTGAGAGGTTAAGTGACTTGCCCATTGTCATACAGTTCAAATGTGTCAGGGTCTTAAAACCAGGTCTTACCCAATACCAGGTCACTTCTGTATCCCCTACAACATAATGTCTTTTGAATGAAACTAAGCTTTGTTTCTTCATATTTGAAGACAATCTATGGAATGTGATTTTCAGTTTGCATAACTGGGAATTTAAGATCAGTCAGTCAACAAGCATTTGTTAAATGCCTGAGTTGCAGAGCCGGATTTTGAACTCGGGTCCTTTGACTCCAAATTTAGTGCACTTTTCAGGTTGCCACATAAGTAAGATGATTTCACTTTGTCTCCCATTGTTCAGTAGTTTTAGTCATGTCTGACTTTCCATGACACCATCTGAGGTTTTCTTGGCAAAGATACTGGAGTGGTTTGCCATTTCTTTCTCTAGCTCATTATAAAGATGGGGAAACTGAGGCAAACAGGGTTATGTGACTTGGCCAGGGTCACACATCTAGGAAGTGTCTGAGGCCAGATTTGAACTCAAGAAGGTGAATCTCCTTGATTCCAGGCCTAGAGCTCTGTGCACTATAGCACCACCTAGCCAACACTCTCAATCTCTTGTTTGCTCACTGGCAACTCTCTTAGCTTTATTTGTAGCTGAGGTAAGAGTCTGACAGGTTTCTATGAATCTTTGTGTTGCCTGAAAATGGTTTGTTCATATTTCAAAATTATAGACCAGTAGGAGTGGTCAAATTCTAGTGAATTATGTATGTCCTGGATGCCTTGGGAAATTTATAGCTTTAAAATCACAGGCTTGTGAAAAACTATCTCACTTGTAATGACAGCCACCACCCTGATAAAGGCTGTAACTCCATCCTTAGAGGGTGCCTTCCAGGCATTCCACACCCCCTATTTCCTTATGTTCACTTTGGGATTTTAAAGGTTTTTTTTAACGTCATAAAATGTTATTATTTTATATTTCTCGAGTCAAAGATTTGTTTTGAATACAGAGTTTTTTTTTTAAGGTTTATCCAAGTTAAGAATGGGGAGTGTTTTTTTTTTTTAAGGTAGGGATGTTGCTAATTGGGAAATATATCAATTATTTTCAAAACCCTGAATTTAGGACAGTTTTTTTTTTAAATTTGTAGATGAAGAGCGTTATGATATAAATACTTTACTTATCTAGTTTTAAAACTAAGACCATGTATCATCAACCTGAATCATTAATAGAGCATTGACATAATTGGGAGAAAAAGAGTCTTAACGGAGACATGATAGCTATTTTTTCCTGTTTTGGGGACTACACCTGTAATTTCATTGGTGTTGCTGGTGTGGTTCAGCCATTTCAGTCACGTCTGACTCTCTGTGATCCCTATTTGGGGTTATCTTGGTAGAGACACCAGAGTGGTTTGCCATTTCCTTCTCTAGCTCCTTTTACAGATAAGAAACTGAGGCCAACAGGGTTAAGTGACTTGCCCAGGGTCTCACAGCCAGTATGTGTCAGAGCTAAGACTTAAATCTACATCTTTCTGACTCCAAGGCAGACATTCCATTTGCTGTGTCTTCCTCACCATATTTGAAAAGTTGTTATATGGAACAGGGCTTTGATTTGTTCTGTTTGGTCTCTAAAGTAGGACAGTAACTAGAAGTTACAAAAAGCCCAAACCTTTCTTAACAGTGAGAGCTGTCTAAAAGGGGTCTGGGCTACCTAGAGAGGCAGAGGACTTCCTTCACTGTCTCTGATTAGAGACTGGATGACCAACCCCCTTGTCTTTCATCTTGAACTACGAGGGATTCCTTCAGATCTGGTTGGACCAGATGGCTACAGCCCTGCTAACTCTAAAATTTTGTGAAAAAATAAAAATTTGTCTTTTATCTTAAAAAGAGGGATATTGAGGAAGGGGGAGGGAGAAAGCGGTAGAGGGGAAAAGAAACATGGAAAGGAGAAGCCACTGGGAGAAAGGGGAAGACACAAAATAGTGACAGAGGAGGCCAGGGATCATGTCTTAATCTGAATCTCCCACCTTACTCATTGCCTTGCACAAGGCCTTGTGTATAAAGCCAGCTCTTACTGAATTGAAATTAGGGCATAATAGAGCCTCAGATATATGTGCTGCTGTTGTGGAAAGGGAAAGAAGGAAGGGAATAAGCATCTATGTGGCACCTACTATGTACCAGGCGCTGTGCTTAGTGCTGTTTTTTTTAAATATAAAATAAAATAAAATTAAAAAAATATAAAATAAAAAATAGAATAAAAATAAAAAAATTTATTTGATCCTCATAATAACTTTGTGAAGTAGGTGCCCCATTACAATTACAGAGGTTAAGTGACTTACCTAGGGTCATACAGCTAGTATGTATCTGAGACCATATTTAAATTCAGGTCTTTCTGATTTCAAGTTCAGTGCTCTACCTAACTGGATTAAATATCTGAATATCTACATATATATTGGCAAATTTTAAAACTTTTTGAGCAAGGTCCAGGACATGCTTCTTAGATTTTTTTTTTTTGTCATTGATAAAGATGTCAAGGAAGGGAGCTTGAGAATGGAAATGGAATTTGGGAATTCTGAGCTGCAGTGGGTGGGCTAGGATGCTCTGGCATCCATACTAAGTCTGACATTAATGTAAGGAGCTCATGGTAGCAGGGGGGAGAGTGGAATGAGGAAGGGGGTAGCCATATTGGTGAAGGAGGGGCAAAACCAGGCCAAGTTAGAAACAGCAAGTCAGAGAGTCTGTGTCAATCAGCAGAGGGTCAGGCCTGTGACTGTGCCCTGCCCTTCTAACCTGGAAGAGATGGAGAGACTCAGTCTTTAAAAAAAGTCAAGGAAATTTATCATGATCCTAATACTTATAAATTTCTTTTCTCCTTTGCAGATGTTTATTCCTTCCAAGAAGAGGAGTCTGTTTTAGATCCCCATTTAGCCAAACATTTAGCACATTTTGGGATTGACATGCTTCAGATGCATTTGGTGAGAATGCCAACCTTTGTTTACACCAGTGTAGGCGGTGGGAAGGTAGTGGCAGTGAGATTGTTAAATCTAATTTGAATATTCTTTTTCTTATGTGAATATTCATTAAGACAAAATATGAAGTTTGTATTTTTGTTTCCAAATCCAATTACATGGTGCCAATCTACCCATTGATCTATAAGTATTTTTCAAGTTCCTACTATGGGCTAGGCACTGGCAACGTAAGTACAAAGAATAAAAAAAATCCATACCCTCAATGAGCTTACCTTCTGATGGAGGAGACAAGAACTCATGTAAACATATACTGAATCATTTAATGGTAATAAATACAAAATAATTAGATCCAAAGTAGTTGGGGGGTGAGAGAGGCAGCTAGCCACTGATTGTGTGAAGGGTTGAAGAAAGGGTTGCAGAAGTTAGTGCTTGAAGTTGGATCTTAAAAGAAGAGAAGTAGAGCTGAGGCAGGTGTGTTTTACAGGCTGGGGTGGCTGGAATCTAACTTGTCATTGAATTTAAACATTAGATTTGTTTTTTTGTAACATGAATGGGAAATCATTTTTGGATGATCAGTTTTGAAGAGGACCGTTTTTGATTCTTTGAGATTGGCACTAGAATTTCCCCTTACTGTACTGAGAACTTCGCTACCTGGATAGTTAACTAAAAATAAGAGTAATGAGAGAATGAATTATAATACAAGTAGTAAGGTAATAAGAGAAGAGGACCTTTGAAATCATCAGATATAACATATGTCAGTCTCAAGACAAGAGCGCGTTGATCTTACTTAAAATAAACAGTTAAAATAAGCAGAGATCATAGCTGCATAGAGATAACAAGAAAATACATTATTATTAATGGAAAATCCTTGCCTTATTTTTCACTCTTTGTTCTATGGATGGTGAAATATCTGCCTTAGACATGAGGTCATATGAATGGGGTATTTTCCTCATCTGAGATATCGTATTCCATTTTTGGCCTTCTCATTTAGAGGGGCATTGGTAAGTTGGAGCATATCCTGAGGATGCCAGGATGATAAAGAGCCTCACATGTGTCATACGAGGATTGGTTGAACCAAAAGTCATTTGGTCCAACCCTTTCATTTTATTGATGATAAAGCTGAGACTCATATAGGCTAAGTGACCTTAGGTCAATAGAGAGCAGCAGAGTTGGCATCTGACCCCAGATCCTATAATTCCCAATCAGACACTCTTAGGATCGTAGGAGGTATCTTGGTGATATAGTGCATAGTGTAAAGTGGAATTGTCGTTAAGTCATTTAATATCCCTTAGTTTCAGTTTCTTTTTTAAAAAGTATTTCTTTATTTTTAAAATTTGATTTAGTATCTTATTTTTCCCCAGTTGCATGCAAAAACAATTTTAACATTCATTTTTAAAACTTTGGGTTTCAAATGTCAGTCTCAGTTTCTGCACCTGAAAATGAAAATCATTCTAACACCTCTTTCTCAGGATTGGAAAGATTAAAATGAGGCAATAATAGGTGAAGTCCTTTGCTAATCTCCAAGTGCTAGCTCAGTGCGAGCTGTTACCGGGAGATGACGTTACTCATTTGTTTTTATGCTTCTGTCCCCATTGGTTTGGCCATTTTCTCCATTTACCCTCCTTCCTGCCCTCCCTCACCCAAAAGGGCAGAAAATTCCAGAAAGACTGAGTAGATAGATAAGGCCAGGTTGCCATCGGCAGTCATTAATGATACAAAATTATAATGAATTCCATTTAAGTTGTCTTTCTTTAATGATTTGGCATCTAGACGGAGAATGGCACAAGGGACAATGATGTCAAACCCAGAATCAGTGAGTGGGAAGTCATTCAGGAGTCGGGAATGAAACTGAAGCCCATGTACGGCTCTGGATACACTGGAATGAGGAACCTGGGAAATAGCTGCTATCTCAGCGTGGTTATGCAGGCCATCTTCAGCATCCCTGAATTTCAGAGACTGTAAGTTCTGACACTGGAGAATGGGATTCCCAGGGTTGTCTCTGTATGTGTTGTAGTGTATACACTCCCTACTTACCTTCAGTACCTGCTCAAGCGTGGCAGATTGCACTTGGAATGTGTGTTGGGAGCCTGGCGAAAGGATTTTAAGCATTTTTCTAGAACAATGTGCCAGGCACTATCCTAAGATTAAAGCTGGGATATAATATGATAAAACACAACATACTATAACATGACATAATATAATTAATATAATATAATGACAAAAGGGTTACAGTTCTTGCTCTCAAGGGATATTGGTACCCCAGCTGAATCAAAGCCTTGTTCACCCTAGGCTAGATATCTGTTATCATTGAAGCTGTTAGCCTGCTGTTTTTTTTATTTTTTCTTTTCTCCATATAGAGAGAATAGGGAACAAAGACTTACCCTCTTTCCCCTCAATTTAAATGTCCTTAATTAAAAATCATAGGAAGGAGAAGTGTTTTTTCCTAGTGCATTCTCTACACGGACATATTGCTTTGCTAGCTTTCTTGGGCTGTTCTTTAGTGCAGATCAGGGAATTGCTGCCTTTGGAACTCAGTTGCCTACAGGGGTTAGAAAGCACTGCTTGATGTTTCAGAGGTGAGAAGTTTCCCTTGGGAAATGTTATGGCTTAGAACCAGAGAATCACAGAATTGGAGTGTTAGAAGGGACCTCAGAGGCATCTGATCCAAATCATATCTGAAAGGAATCCCCTTTATAAGTCAGTAAATATGCTTACAAATCCCCATCTGTAAGCATGTGTACTTACAAATAGTTCAGCCTTGCTGAGGATATCTACGTATCTATCTTAAGTATCTCCTGTATATAATATTACATATCTATCTATTTCTCTATCTCTCTATCTGTCTGTCTGTCTATCTATCTATCATCTGTCTACCTATCTCTATCCCATCGTCACTCTTGTGGAGATTGTCGCTGCATTGTCCAGAGTTCCCATGTCTTTCAGAGTTGTTTTACTGTGGCTGTCATGTGAATGAATTCTCTTGACATCTCACTGAGGGCTGGCACCATTTACTTTTTGTCTTTGCACCCCCAGTGCCTATGACAACATGTGGTAGGCACTTAATAAGTCCTTGCTGATTGATTTATCAGTTCCTCTTTGTTCTTCATTATATCACGCAAGTCTTCGGATGTTCCAGTGGCTTGGATCGTATATTGCGTATATTATGCAGGCAGGAGGAGATGGAGGGTCTCCGCGTCAGACCTTCCAAGGTTTTCTTTTTTCTCCCCTTTTCTCTTTTGCCTTCATTTTTCCCTTTGGTGACTACTTCGTAACTCAGGCTTCAGGACTTGAAACTGACTCAAGAGAATTTCCTCTTAAGGGCTAAGACTTAATTATTATTTGATTTAAATAATTATTTAATTTAATTTCAAACAGAAGTAAACGAGAGAGCTGAATTAGAAGACCTCTGTATTCATTCTCGGTCCTCAATCTTTGACTCTATGAAATCAGGCTCTTTTGTTGGTAAATAGATTTTTTTAAAATTTCAAAACTGCCCAGTTTTAAGTTTTTTTCACACTCAGAAAGACTGAAGAATTTAATAACTGATACCCTTTGCAGTTTTTTCTTGAGTGAAATTTTTACTCCTCTCCCAGTTTCCCATTCTTATATTCTTAGTAAATTTTTGTTTGGTGAATTTAGACCCAAATAATTACTCACCAAAGGCTTTTAAGAGCACAGAGTTGTGTGGGAAGAGCCTTGGCTCTGGAGTTAGAAGATGTAGGTTCAAATCCTAGTGCTAATACCACTTGTGTGACCATGGTCATGTGTCTTAATCTCTCTGGGTCTCAGTTTCCTTGTGTGTAAAATGAAGGAACTGGACTCACTGCCCTCTGGGGTCCCTTCCAACTCCTGATCTATAGTTCCATGAACATTGAATAATTAAAAGCAAGAGCCACCTTACTCTTCTGACTCCCTCCTCACCACCTTTGCTTTCCAGCTTCCCCCTTCCCCATTCGCCCCCCAGAAATGTCAACTGAGCAGGGTCTGTCCAGTCCAAGAGCTGCAACTGCATTCTGTAAGTAGAAAGAATGAGTCACTGTAAGATTAGGTGACACAGGCAAAGCCTGGAATGGCAACCTGATTCCTTGAAGTCCTGCTTGCTTCTGGACCCAATCTGTTTTTTAATTTCTGATGGGAGTCAAATCTGAAGACATGGCCTTATGAAGGACAGCATCACAGGTGGATTGTAAAGAGGCAAACTGATTTTCCTTTCTTGACGAAAGTCAACAGAACATTAATATCAGCTAATATTTAATAAAGTTTGCAGAGCCCTCGGCATCTGTCTTCTCCTCTCTTCCTCACAGTAATCCTATAAGTAGGATAGATGCTATCCTTATCCCCATTTTACATATGAAGAACCCAAGGCAGATCGTGCTTAAGTGACTTGCCCAAGGTCACACAGCTAATGTCTGAAGCAGGATTTGAATGCAGATCTTCCAGACTTCCAGTCCGTTGCTCGATTCACTGCACCACCCTGCTGCCTATAGCAGAAATTATATAATGCTAAGGGGGTTGGAGATAGGGACTGAATCTGTGATTTAAATGAGGAAGGATGAGGTGAAGAGGAAATTCCCTCTGCCAATGTAGGTAAGTATCTTCTCTGCAATTTAAGGACAGATCTTAAGAGTATTTTCTAAGTACAAAATCAAAACAAAAAAAAACATTTAGAAATTATTTGACCGATGTCCTAAATTTTACTTTGATTGCTGGAAAAACACCTATATATATATAAGTAAAATGGACAACTCTTCCTCGCATATAGCTGTGTGTTCCTGGGCAAGTTACTTGACCTTCCACCACCCTGGGACCTCACTATCTTTAAGCATTTCTAGTTTGCTTTGGCGGACGAAATTTCCTCATTGGGAATCCCCTATGCCACTGAAATGGTGTGTCCAGTCTCTACCTCTATTTTTATTGTTTCTATTATAGATCTGATAAAAAAAAACGACACACAGAGTGGTTGTGAGGATAAGATGAGAGATAATGTCTCTAAAATGCTTCGTGATCTTTGAATGACTACATAGATGATCACAGAGATTAGAACTGAGAGAGATGCTCTAGTTCACCCTGATCATTTCACAGTTG
Source organism: Potorous gilbertii (assembly GCA_028658325.1). Taxonomy (NCBI): domain Eukaryota; kingdom Metazoa; phylum Chordata; class Mammalia; order Diprotodontia; family Potoroidae; genus Potorous; species Potorous gilbertii. Next base: position 516,816,515 of record CM053771.1, on the reverse strand, counting down.
GGGAAACTGAGGCTGAGGGAGGCCAAACAACTTTCCTAGAGTCAGAGGTGATAATAAGCAGTAGAGGTCTAAGTGTTTGCTATGTTTATTATTACGAAAATGTCTAAAGAGTGATATTTAGTTGAGTGTCCTGTGAGAGCTTTGTGCTGCCGAATCTGGAATCTGAAAGGCCCTTTCAACTCTGCTGAGAGATTTCTAATAGGTCTTTCATGCACGGATTGTCCAAAAGGTTTAGACAAGTAGAGAAAAGCGAGTGATGTAAATGTAGTACACAAAGAGCAAAATTATCGGCAGAAATCGAAAGAACATTTTGCAAAGAGTCGATGATAAGAAGATGCCAACGTTAGCTCCTTCTGGGGTGTTTCGGGACAAGGTGGAAAGAGCAAATAATTTGGAGATGATGGTAGCAATACCAGAGTCAGAACTTGTTGGTCCGGGTGTTTGTGGGAGTGGTGATATAAATATTTACCAAAGGCTGGAGTGTTGTCCTAGCACTTGGCTGCTAGAGCAGGGCAGCTAGGAGGAAAAAAAATCCTACAAATTTTCCATCAGTCCTAGGATTAGGTTTCACAACAGACCTAGCCATAAGTATCATGGTGACCCAACTAGGGAAGTATCTCAGAGGTCTTAGTGGGAATGTGTTCCTTTTATTTTGGTTTCCTGTTTCCTCTGCCCCAACATTTGTGGTGTTCTTGTCTCATTTCTAGGTATGTGGGAAACTTGGCAAGAATATTTGACTACTCTCCTCTAGACCCAACACAGGATTTCAACACACAGATGTAAGTGCCAGGTCTCCATTGGAGAGGGTAGAAAAGTGGGGAACAGAATTGGAAAAATTCCTTGGCAATCAAAAGTAAATGACTGAAACAAACTTTTGTCACGGCCCTTGATACTTAGATAATGGGATGGCCATTTTATTGGCTGAAATGTCAAATGTGGTGGTAATTTTGGGAGAGGACAACAACCTGGTGGTTCATTGTTCTGCTTATTTGTTTCTCTGCTTTACTCCAGGGCTAAGTTAGGACATGGCCTTCTCTCAGGCCAATATTCCAAGCCTCCCATGAAATCTGAGCTCATTGAACAGGTGATGAAAGAACACAAGGTAAGTCCACATGTAGGCATTAGAGCTCTGGTCTGTAGGTACAGGATCCCCAGATCTCTGGGAATGAACATGGACTGGAAGGTCTCTGGGTCTTTTAGCAAAGTATAAAACCAAAAGTTTCATTCTAGGAGCTGACATTTTTGTCGACACATTTCAAAAATTAAGGTCAAGGTTTTATTTTATTTAGTTGCTTTCTCCATGGATCTTTACGTTTGTTGCAAATTATGTTGTTACAGTCATGCCCCCATTTTTCTTGGCAAAGATATTGGAGTGGTTTGCCATTTACTTCTTCAGCTCATTTTGTAGATGAGGAAACTGAGGCAAACCGAGTTAAGTGATTTACACAGAATAACAAACTAGTAAGTGTCTGATTTGAACTCAGGTCTTCCTGCTTCCAGGGCAGGTGCCCCATCCATTGCACCACCTAGCTGCCCTTTACATGGACCTTTATGGGGGTTAAGTTTATCAGAATAATTAAAAATGTCCTTTTCTATAAAACATGCCTGGACTATGAAAATATTCATTTTGGTCAGTGTGGGCCCACCTTCTGCCAACCAAGATGGCAGCCCATTTATAACATAGAGGAGATAAGATTAGACCAGAATTATGGAGTTCCTTGAGGCCCTGAGTGGTTAAGGTTTTTGATTAGGATCACACAGCTGGTAATGAAGTTAAGGCCTCATGTGTGAAATGCGTATGAACTTATTTTGGAAGAAATTAGGGATTTTTTCAAGTCTGAAGGGAGAAAGGGGTAGAGCTTGTTCTGAGGTGACCATCTCATCCCCTTTGAGCACATCTGCTATATCCCTTTAGGGTTCTGGGGGTGGTTTTGTAAGTTGTCTTCCTTTTTTAAGAAATGTATTTTTACTAATATGTTTTGTTTTTGCATCACCAGAATTTCTCCCAATATTCTTCCTCTTTCCTCTTCTAGAGAGCAATTCCATATAGCAAGAAAAAAAAGGAAAAGAGAAAATAAAAATCCTAGTAGAACTAATCAATATATTGAGAAAGTCTTAAATAAAATACATGCTTAAAATCCACTTCCCTCTTTTGCAGAGGAATGGGGACTGGAGTGTCTTCTCCGACCTCTTCTCTGGGGCCATGCTTGTTCTGTGTAGTGCTACATTCATTTTTGATTGTTTTGTAGTTAATCATGTCATTACGTTGTTGTCATCATTGTGCGTATCGTTTTGCTCAGCTTACTTGACTCTGCATCAGTTCATGTAATTCTTTCCATGACTGTCTGTATTTGTCATCATCATTGTCTGTCACAGCACAGTAATAATCCGTTACATTACTGCCACAATTGGTTGAGCCGTTCTCCAGCCAATGGGTATCTATGTTGGTTTTGCTATCCTAAAAGTGCTACTATAAATTTTTTTTTATTTATTAATATAGGGACTTTCTTCTTATCAATGATCTCCTTTGACTATTTTTCCAGTAGTAAATTCCATGGGCCAAAGGATGTGGGCATTTTAGTCACTTTGTTCTACACAATTCCAAACTAATTTTTATATTAGTTCAACTGATTCATAACTCCACCAGTAATGTCTTCTTATGCCTATCTTCCCACAAGGGGGTTATTTTTCTAATGCTCTGTGGCTCATAAGCCTCCACCAGTGTGCTTTCTGTCACGTTTATCAATTGAAAATCATTCAGTTGCCTTATATGATGTAATTATGACTTTTGATATGTAATTTTTAGAAAGAGGGATTATAGTAAGGACAGTTGGTACAAAATGTTCCTCCTTCTACCCCCCAAAGTCTGTTCTATTTTTGGATTCAAGCCTCTTTTCTCTCCTTCTGTCTCTTTGTCTTTCTTTCCTCCCTCTCTATCTATCCATCTCTTCCTTGTATCTCCTGCCCCTTGACTCTCTCTCTCTCTCTCTCTCTCTCTTTATCTTTCCCCTCTCTCACTCCTAAGTGATTTCTTCTTAGAGTTGTCTCTCTCATCTTTATCTGTAGATGCTTACTCAATTCCATATGTCTGTATTTTCTGGACAGATATTTTGCAACTGATTCCTAGAATATGACCAGTTTTCTTCAGCCAGTCCAAATACTTTTCCTGTATGATGTCACATACAGTTTCACAATTAGTTGAGGTGCCTTTGATTGATTTGATTTAATTGACATGAATCTCCACCTTGTGAAAGTCTCTCTTTGTCAAAGTCACTTTAAGTGCCCTGGGTAAATTTTATTGATTTACTCAATCAACCATCCATCATTACATGTCTCAGGGACAGCCTGGAGACAGCTGATGGAATGTCCTGGACAACGCCCCCCCCCCCGCCCCGCCCGACCCCAGAATATAGAGCGTGAGAAGAGGAATAATGCATAATAAGCCTAGAAGGGTAGGCTGGAGCCAGATTGTGAAGGGTTCAAAAAACCAAACAGATGAAATTATATTTTGTCCTAGAGGCTCTTGTTTTAGGAATATCACTTGGCTTGGAAAAAGGAATGACTAGTGGTGTAGAACCTAATTAGGAGGCCATTACTGTAGTCTAGGTGAGAGGTGATGAAGGTCTCTGTATTATCAGGGGTATCCTTGATGAAACTATGAGAAAGGAATAGGTGGGCCATCATAGAGGGGTTTGCCTTGGCAGTGAGAAGGGTCACCTCCTCATGAGGATCAGGGGTGAAGGAGGAGATAGTTGGAGAAGATGAGATGAGGAGGAAGGGAGAAAGCAAAACTTTCATCAGATAGTCTCCAAATATTAGGGGTACCAAAAGGCACTGAAAAGGTAGTGTAGTAGACTACAAGCTTCAGCACATTTTAAGTGGTGACTTGCCTCAGTTTCCTCATTTAAAATGAGGGATCTGGACTTGATGACTGCTAAGATTCCTCCCAGCTCTAAATCTATGATCCTATTACTCTGTGAGAAGCAGTGTAAAAGATATCACTACTGAAATGTGGGATCTGAAAAGGAAGAAGGCAGTGATGAAGCCGGTATAAGGGGTAACATGGTGGATAGTCTGAGTACTGTGTTGGTATCCATGGAATATTAAATGACTGATCAGACCTGTAACATCTGTCCTGCTTGCATTAGTGATGCAAATATTAAGATTCCTTAAGAGTCTGGTCAATATGGTGGATCTTTAATAAACTTTGTTTTTCTTTGACTGAAAGAAGGCTTGGGTTGAATTCATTGGGTCAGGACCTAGGTGTGGCTATTTCAGGGTCCCAACACCCCTGAACCTCAACAGTTGCATTACTTGAAAATAAAGACCATGCTTTGACCACAATTCACTTGGACTCTTAATTAACTGGCCAACGATAGGTCCCTGCCCAAGCACTTACTGCTTATTTTTTACTCCCCCCCCCCCGCCACCCCCACCCCACTTCCCCGCCACCACCCCCCCCTTCATGGCTCAGATCAAATGTAAATTGTAAATAGTAATTGTTTCTCTTTGGACCACAAACCTGAGGGTCTTCCCCTCTCAGTTTGATTTTTTTTAAAGGGGCCATCCCTTGACTCACTTCTTGAAAAGGCCTAATCTAATCATTGAATGGGCATTATCTCAGTCAAAATGAGAACCTGGGAAAGGCAAAGGTCTCCCACTACATCCTGGGCCATCTCCAGTTGCCCTGATCTATATCCTGCCACTGAATTCAGATGACTCTGTATGAGAAAGTGAGCCTGGTGACTTTGTACAGCTTTCCCTCACTTAAATCCAATTCACTTGCAAGTCATGGTGTCATCTACCTGCCATGGTCCTCTTCGAGAATGAAGGACAAACAACAAGGCTTCTGGGTCCAGAGCAATTTGGAGGAAACATTTATCTAAGATTTTTTTGACTGATGTAGTTTTATTGTAGCAGCTGGGCAGGAAAGGGAAGGAGCTCCAAGTCCCAGGAAAATAGGACTTGGTATTTGGTCCAGCAACTCCCTTGATCTCTGCACCCCCATAACACTTTGACATTGCTGCTTCCTTTCTCCTCCATAGAGACTATTTTACCAATTGGCCAGGGTGTCCCACCTCTCTTGTCGGTTAACTCTTACTATAATGTAATTGACCTCCACTGTCAAAGTCACTATCACTGTCAAAGTTCCATGGAGGAAATTCCTCATCCTGGTAACAGTTTTCACCATATTGTGTCTCAGTTCACCACATGGCTCCCCTGACCCTGACCTCCATGACAATTTGGCCTTCCTGGGGCCTCCTGGGTGGGAACCCTCTGACTGTCTGCACCAGGGTTGGTGGAAATAAAGAAAGTGCTTTCAAATAATGACGCTAGACCATTCTAAGCAGAATGGAGGGCTGGCAAGGTTCATTTCTACATCCTTAAGAGGCCCATCCTTGGGCTTGAGCTAGCTGTCCTCCTTTCTGTCCCTCACCCTTCAGTCTTTCCAAACATTTTATTTCCAGCTCCTGGCTTCAGTCACTTCTGCAGTTTTCCTTTAACCTTTCGGTTACGGCAGTGTAAGCAGAGAAGCAGGTCCCTAGTTTAGCTGGGTTCAGAATTGACCTCGTTACCTTTTCTCCCAAGCCCTCTTCGCTTCTGAACTTCCTTCTACTCCTGAAGGCATTGCCATTGTCCCAGGCATCCAGATCGATGACCTTAGCATCATTCTTATCTTCTCTTTTGTGCTTATCCCACACAGCTTGTCAGGAGCCAAATCTTGTTTCTGCTGTCATAACACACCTTCTATGTGTCCCCCATCTCCATTCATGTCCCCTCCCCCCCTTCATGTTCCCCCCCCCCCGTTCAAGCCCTTATCGTACCTTTTACCTAGACTAAGGCTTTTAATGAGGCCCCGGCTGTATACAGAGGTGGTCAAGCCCTTGATATGGCTATCCCTCATCCATCTATTCATCTTCCTCATTTATGTACCCTAAAATTCCTTTACAAAATAATAATATCCCTTATACAGTATATATCATAACAGTGCTTATCTGCATTACATAGTGCTTACTATGTGCTAGGCACTATGCTGAACCCTTATAATCATTTCTCACTTGATTCTCGTAACAGGCCGGTGCTGTAATCATCCCCCTTTTACACATGAGGAACCTGAGGTCAGCAGAGGTTAAGTGAGTTGCCCAGGGCCACACAGCTAGTAAGTGTCTGAGGTCTGATTTGAACTCAAGTCACCAGGCCCACAGCACCATCTCACCATCCTATGATTAATCCTAGCCTTTTACCTTTCCATCTCTGTCTGCCTATCTCTCTAACAAGCTCCCCTAAATTTGTTCTTTGTCCTCACCATGACCCCCATTCCTTCCATCCCTCTTTTCTTTCCCAGACTATTACCTTTGCCCTGGCTACTTTTTCCCCTTCTCTCTCAACCCATTTGTGAAACCAATTGAAGTGTACACAAGCCTATACTCTGGAATAGATTGACCCCTTGTTCTGTTGCACCTGACACCTGGAAAAGTCTCTCCTTCTGCTCCTTTCCTATTGAAACTGTTGAATGGAGCTGGAGGAAGTTAAGACCCTGGGCTGATGGGGTTCATTACCAATGGATGTCACCCAAGCTCAACTGCATCCTCCTTGCAGCAAGGCAAATATTCCCTTCCTGTCTAATCAGTATACCAGCCCATTCTCCACAGTGACTGTTCCAAATCTTGTCCCTTTCAAGTTGCCTTCTTAAGTGCTCCCTAAGGGGTTCCACCCATTGAGACACAGATTCTCCCATGGATCTTTTTCTAGTCTGAGGACAAGATTTATGTAAGATTCCAAGGTGGAGATGGGAGGATGGGCCTGGTCACCTCTTACCTTTCCTCTACTTCTATATCTGTGTTCATGTGGTTTCAATCTGCCTTTGGGAAGACGTGCCAGTGAAATCACAAATCCTCCAGAACGTGTCTTGGAAATGCTTTTTGTTACTGTATGATATACCTGGGCTTTAAGCACCAAATCCATAAATTTGGGCTTGATTTTACTCAGAAATTAGGACTGCTCATGGAGTCCAAGATGCTCTTCATGTTTGTGGGTGATTGGATTGATTGTAAATTATTAGTGACTTTTTCTGGGTCAAAGTGAACTAGCACCTGTACATCAACATGTGTATGTGTGTATAAGAGGCAGTGTGTTGTGATCGATAAGGGAACTCACTTCAAAGTCTGGAAGACCTGAGTTCAAGTCTTACCTCTGACAGATGCAAGCACATGAACATACCAGAGTGGTATGGGCAGGTGCCCAGTGCCCCCACATAGCTCTCAAAGACTGCTTTATTGGCAGAGAAAGTCTTCTCCCTGGGACCTCCCTCCCTCAAGTCTCTCCTCATCTCATTCCATCTGCTGCCAGAGGGATTTTCTAAATTATAGATCTGACTGTGTCTCTCTTTGGTCAGTGAGGTCTGGTGGCTTGCTTTTACCTCTAGACTCAAATGGATCATAAACTATAGGTGACTCAAGGTAACAACAATTTCCAAGTTGCTCAGGTATTCTGTGATTTTTGACTTGTTTCCTTTTTGTCTTTCTGGTCCTCTAGAGAATCTAGGGGATGCAGAGGATAGAGCATAGGATGTGGAGTCAGGAAGACCTGAGTGTGAATCCTTCCTCACACGCTTTCTTCACTGGCTTTGTCACCTGGGCAGATCCCTTAGCTTCACGGTTCCTCATTCTCCTTATCTGTAAAATGGGGATAAATAATAGAGCTTATCTTGTAGTGACAGAAATGATTACAGTTATTGTTATATTTTATTCTTCTCTCTCTGAATACAGCTGTGCTCACTTCCTCATGGTCACTCAGACTCAACGCTTTCTTTTTTATCTCTGTGCCTTCACAGCTGTACCTACCCCATGCCTGAGACGCTATAGCCCTGCACCTGTGCCTCTTTCATTCTAGACTCTTCCAGTGGCATCAGCTGCAGGAGACATTTGGCAGTGCCCCTCGTGTCTAATGCCTTACCCTCTCAGATCAGCTTCCATCTGGAACAGTGAATAGAGCACCAGATCTGAGTTCAAATCCAGCCTCAGACACTTACTAGCTGTGTGACCCTGGGAAAGTCATTTAACCCTTTTTGCCTCAGTTTCCTCACTTGTAAAATGAGGTGGAGAAGAAAATGTCAAACAACTCCAGTATCTTTGCTCAGAAAACCCCCAAAAGGGGTCCTAAAGAGTCAGACATGACTGAACAATAACCTTTTGTGTGTATATATCTATGTAGATACATATATACACACTCATATATATGTATATATGTGTATTTTATATATTTACGCACCCACATATTTATATCTTATATACATTGTTATTTACATGTTGTCTCCCTCATTGGATTGTACGCTCCTTGAGGACAAGAATGATTTTTGCCTTTCTTTGTATCCCCCTTGCTTAGCATAGTGCCTGGCACATAGTAGTCTCTTAATAAATGCTCACTGATTTATTGACCTCTATCTAGCACACAGTCAGTGCTTAGTGAATGCTTATTAACTGTCTGGCAAACTCCTCTTTACCTTTTTATTGTCAGTGCCTGGCACAGTGAGCATGTAATAATGTGGGTGGAGTGATTGACTGATGATGGGGAAGTATCTAAGCCAGCTTAACCTTGGATCTTTCACAGTATTGAAATGTGTGTTTCAACTTTATTCAATAAACATTTGTTAAAGTCAAAAGCTTAGATCGACAGAAAGAAAAGCAAATGTGGTCTGACCTCAGGGACCAGAGCCAGGAACACCTGATTTTTGTTGTTAGTTTGAGTCCTTTATGCTCCAAGAAGGTTTCAAACAATTTCCATCCCTGTGGTTTATTGTCTCCTCAAAGACAGTAATAAGAACACTCATCTTTTAAAGTAAATGAATACATATTTGTTGGCTATGGAAATGAAACTGATCTGCCTCCCTGGTGGAAGGAGGAGTCAGAGACTGGGGCTCTTCTGTCTGGTGGAACCTACTTGTGCATTGGGTTCTTTCTGTGTTATGGTGCCAATGTGGCAGCACGTTTTTGACAGGCAGATAGGACTTGAAAAACACAAGTAAGGAAATTCAGAAATTCAGAAGAAAAGTAAAACAATGGGAGGAGAAAAATGAGGAGAGAGAGGATAAATAAGAAGGGAAGGGAACAAACATTTTTTAAGTGCTTACTCTGTGAAAGTGGATCATAGGATAGATTTGGAAGTGGGACAGAGGTCATTGAGTCCCTTATTTTACAAATGAGGAAACCGAGGCACAGAGGTTGCATGACTAAGGCAGGATTTAAACCCAGGTTTATCCTTACTTCAAATCTAGTTATCTGTCTATCTGGTCTCCTTGTGCTTCACATCCTTTATATCTGCTGGAGAGAGAGATTAAGGGGGCCAAGAGGAAGTTGATAAAAGTGCCACGAAAAGCATTAGCTTGACCCTCTGTCTTTAAAATCAGGTCATCCCCCAAGTGCCTTCTTGACATTAGCGTCAATCTAGAACAGATCAAGGAAGAATATGTATTTGTTAGGTAACTTTGATGGGCATGCTCATACCTTTGCAATAACCACTTTTACGGCTGAGCTCTAGAAATGCAGACTTTCAGTCCTTTTAGTTGAATTTCATCTGTAACATAGCTAAGACATTTCTTATAGGAAGGAGTAGCCTTCTCCTCTTCCCCGCCTCCCAAGTAGAATTCCTTGAAAGTCCTACCCTTTACTAAGGCTGTGTTCACTTATCAGGTATGTGAAACATTTAAATCAACATATTTAATCAAACCTCTGGATTGGCAACAAAACAGAATTCTTCAGCACTGTAACTGGTGCTTATGTAGGATGTGATCCAAAGCAGCAACTCTGCCTCGCATTTATTAATCAATACATTAATCCCAAATGAAACTGGGCATGTAGCATGTTGTAGTTTTGTTTAGTGAGCCAGGCTGGAAAAACGCCTACGTAAACATTTGAGGGTAATTCTGGATGGTGCAGTCCATTCTAATTTTAGCTGAACTGTTTTGCAAGGTTTGATAGGCAAAGTAAGTACAGTATTCTATAAATATGACCCGTTCCTCAAATGCACGGCCCTCTGGATAAGACCAGGATACTCAGGCCTTTAATAGGGATGCCTGTTTTCTTACTTATAGATTTTCTCTCCCCAGATAGGAAACAAATTCCAAGATGGCAGAAATACTCAAAGTTTCAAAAATTCTCTCCCCTCAAAGAGCTTGTATTTCAGTTGGGAAGATAACATGTAAAGTACATATATACATATATATGTGTGTGTATGTGTGTATATATATACACACACATGCACGCGCACACACACATATGTAGAGACAGAGAGAGAGAAAGAGGGAAATCTCCGAAGAGGAGGCACTAGCAATAGGGGCGACAGGGGAAGCCTTCTAAAGAAGGTGTCTCAGTCTGGGAGAATGAAAGGGAGACTTAGAGGTGGAGGTGATGGGGTGGAATATTCCAGGCATGGAGGAGAGTCACTGTAGTTGGGCCATAGAATGTGTTCAGACTAGAAAGGACAGGGCCAAATTGTAAAGGACTTTAAAAGCTAAACAGAGGATTTTATGTTTGATCCTGGAGATAAAAGGGAACCCCTGGAATGTATTGCATATGGGGGTGATATAGTCAGACCTCTGCTTTAGGGAGATGACTTTGGCTAATGAGTGGAGAATGGTTTGAAGTGGGGAGAGACTCAAGGCTGGACACTGAACAGAAGGCTATTGCCATGGTCCAAGGGAGGGGTTATGAGGACGTGTATCCGAGCAGTGGTTGTGAGTGGATGGAGAGAAGGGGACATACACAAAAGATGTTGTGGAGGTAAAAATGTTGAGATTAGGCAATGCTTGGATGTGTGGGATGAGTGAGAATGAGACAACTTCCTTCAAGCTAGTGGGTGAGTGGCTCCAACCCGACCATCTCACATCACTCCATCATGGTTGGAAAAATAGCCCCAGACTAAGTGATTATCATTAAATCGATAGAAAAACTGTGGTAAGTGCATGTTGGCCACCCAGGTCTGCAGGAAGGCTTCAGGCACTGGGGAGGGGTCCAGGCAGAAAAGTCAAGTTCCCTGAAGGCCTCCACTTTCAGGATGCAGAGAAAACCAACGAACTGTGGTGTCTGAATTCATGTACCAGGACTCTGGACCAGAGACTAGCCAACGATACCTAGAGCCTACAGTGACGTCACTGTCACCCATAAGTAGAAGTCAGAGGCTTGGGGGTCTCAGACCCCGAGGACAATGAGGAGAGTACACCCTAAGATAGTCTAAGCTCAGTGCTCTGTCTAGGTCTGTTCCCAAGTCTCTTGAAGAACATTGTTTACCTAAGCTCAGATAATACTGATTAAGACCAAAGAATGCCTGGCTCTTCCTTCTAGAGGTGCACAGATGTTGGCCCTGACATTTTAGGAAGAAGGCCTAAAAATAAATAGAAGAAAAAACCAATGATAAAGGAGTGAGGGGTCAAGGATGGTACTAGGGTTTGTGAGATTGGGTGCCTCAGCCTTCAACAGTATTAAGAATGACAGGAAGAGAGGAGGATTTTAGGAGAAAGATAATGAATTCTCTTTTTGGAGTTCTCAAGTATGGGATATCTAGGATATGACCAATGGACATCTGATGGTGTGAGACTATAGCCAGAAGAGAGACTGGATTGGATGTGTAGATCTGGGCATTATCTGTTTAGAAATGATCATTGAGCTGGCAAACTAACCAGGTGAGCTAGGAAAGAGGGAGAAGGGATGAGCGTCCAGGACAGAGCTTGGCACGTTTGCTGCTTGGTTGATCTTCTGATAACACAGAAGCATCAATGGCCCATAAATTGAGCCTCTGCAAAGACATATGCATATGCCTGGTATATCTCAGGATGAGTTAAAAAATTGGTTGTGAAGACTTAGCAAGATCCTTAATAGAGCAGTCAGGAAGATCTGAATTCAAATCCTGTCCCAGACACTGCATCTGACCCTGGATAAGTCACTTAACCTTTGTCTGCCTCAGTTTCCTTAATAGTAAAATGTGGACAATCACAGCACCTACCCCCAAAGTTGTTGTGAGGATAAACTAAAATGATAATTGTAAAGAGCTTTATAAACCTTAAAGTGCTATATAAACGCTATTGCTATCATTGTTAATGACTAAGGCTTATGTTTGCACGTAGGATATTTTAAGAACACATACATGATCTTTTTCCCCCTAAGATGTACGTATAACTTTAATACAAAGAACAGTTCTTCAGAGAACAGGAAACACTGAGTGTAGTGGGAGAGGGAACATTTCTCTGTGGGGTGTGAAGGGAGGAGGGACTGGAGACAGAGTGGAAAATGGAAATGAATGCTAATTTGTTGACCTCAGACTCCAGAGTCAAGCATCATGGTTTCAAGCCAGAAGAGTTTCCATTATAACTCTCTCCCGCACTCATGTGGGTCTATTATATTGACCCTGTTCTGGAGGAATCAGACTGATAATGCCTGAAAATTGCCGAAGAGCTGAATTCTGTGACCTGTTTAGGTCACCGGTGATAGCTACATGTAAGAGACACAGCTGAATCACATTTTTTGGAGAAATGACATTACCATCCACTTCATCTTTGAATGAAAAGGTTGATGACTATGCTTGTGTCTTTTCCCCATTCAAAAAATGGGGGAAAATACTTATCTCTGCCCATTGCCCCTGTATTATTAAAAGTAGGAAGGAAGAGGCAGATTGGAGTTTTGTATTTGTTGGTAGACTTACAGTTGGGAAGACTAGTCAAATCCTGCCTCCCAACTTGTGATAGCTGCATGATCCTGCTCTAGTCACTTAATTTCTCTGTTCCTCAGTTTCCTCTTCAACAAAATATAGTTTCCTGCCACAATGAACTTTAGAAACACTAGCAAATCTAAGAGTAAAATGTTGGTAATATCTGGTTGTGGATATATGCACACACACATATATACACATACACATATGTGTATATATACATATGTATATATACAGATACATATGCATACATATGTTTATACATACATCTACACAGATGTGTATATGTGTGTGCATGTGTGTACCTCCAGTGCCTGATTCAGTGCACATTTCTTGGTTCTTTGAATAAATGAATAAATGGAGGGTGACAAAGTCCCTGCCTTTACTCACTTACAGTTTAGCTTGGAAAAGAGAAAATGGGACATAGGAAAACTTCAGGAAGTATGTGCTGACTGTCAGTTGAGGAGCTTAGACCAGTCAATGGAGTGGTTCTTTTTTCCCCTGAATTTTAATATTTTATTTTCCCCGATTATATATAAAACATTTTTAACCTTATTATTTTATTTTTACAATTTTGAGTTCCACATTCTCTCACCTCTCTCATCATTGAGAGGAAAGAAATTTGGTAAAGGTTCTACATGTGCAGTCATGCAAAATATATTTTCATATTAGTCCTGAAAACACAAAAAAAGACAAGAAAAAGTAAAGTAACAGAGTCATTCCAGGGGTGACAAACTCACTAAGGAGCAAACTGGTTGGGATAGCCAAGGGAGGAATCAGTTGAGGAGTGAGATGGACAGAAATCTCAGAAGCTGCAGGTTCCTTCTTGTTTCTTAGTAACTTGTCTCATCCAGAGGTGGCTGGTTTTCCTGATGTTACTTGTCTGTCTCTGCAAACATTTTTATCCATTAGCCTCAGCAAAATGGGATCTCTCCATGCATGTTTAAGGCCTTTGTCAGCAAGAGCCACCCTGAATTCTCTTCCAACAGACAGCAGGATGCTCAAGAGTTTTTCTTACACCTGGTAAATCTAGTGGAGGTAAGTAAACAGATTCCCCTCTCTCTCTGTCTCGAAAAAAGTTAAATTACAATACTTTTCAACTAAGATTGAATATTCATATTGTAAAAATGGTAAGATGAGTTTTTAAAAACTAACTTGCCACATCTCTGCGCAGTAGGTCAAGAATGCTCAGCTCATTCTACTCTGCTGCCAGAACCCAAAATCTTAACTTTTTTGAAACTTGGCTTAAAATTGCTTTCTTCTCTGACCTACCCCATTTGACTGATTGGGACTTTCTGATCTGCTTTCCCATTTGTACTGTATTAATTTGTATTTTCCAATATTGTTGCCCAATATAATGTAAGTTCCTTGAGGGAAGGAACTGTTGGGTTTTGGTCTTTGTATTTTCCAGTGCCCAGCACATAGTAGGTGCTTAAAAACTTGTTAAATTGAAAGTAAATAAAAATTGAATTAAATACTTGTTAAATTGAATGAAAAGTGTTCCATTACTCCAACCAGACTATGGGCTTCTTAAGGATTGTGTCCTATTTGCCCTCTTCCCCTCCTCCATGCCAATAATGAATCAACAAAAAACATTTACTAAGCATTTACTACGTGCCGGGCATTATAGAGAGAGCTGGGAATACAAAGAAAGGCAAAATCAGGTTCTGCTCTCAAGGAGTTTATAATCTAATGGTGTATGTGTAAGATAACATGCAAAGAAACTTTGTACAAAGAAGATACACACAGACTAAATTGGAGGTAATCTTGGAGGGAAGGGGTTAACCTTAAGGGCAGAAAAGGCTTCTTGGAAAAGGAAATTTTAGCTATTAATTGAAGGAAGTTGGGGAAGCCAGGAGATCAGGAGGTGGTGAGGAGGAAGAAAATTCCAGGCATGGGGTACAGTCAGTGAAAATGCCTGGAATCAGGAGATGAAGCATCTTGTTTGGGGAACAGCAGGGAGGTCTGTGTCCCTGGACTGTAGAATCTCGTGTGGGAGAGTAAAATAGAAGATTGGCAAGGTAGGAAGGGCCAGGTTACGAATTTGATTCTGGTTCTTCCTGACTCAGAGCTCAGCTTTCCATCAGATGTGCTACCAGTATCTCTGTTGATATCTGAATTCATGAACTTGATCTACTCTAATCCCCAGAGGAACCGAATTGGCTCTGAAAATCCAAGTGACGTTTTCCGGTTTGTGGTGGAGGAACGGATTCAGTGCTGTCAGTCCAGGAAAGTGCGCTACACCGAGAGGGTTGACTATTTGATGCAGTTGCCAGTGGCCATGGAGGCAGCAACCAACAAGGGTAAGAGACATAAAGACAGGCACACGTGTGAATGTATGCGTACACACACACACACACACACACACACACATCACTAGAAGAGATCATTTATTTGCATCCTTACAAGAGAAAACTATAAAATCTACACGAGAAGCCATGTGCTAGGTCCTGATGATAAAAAGATGTATTAAAAAAAAAAACAGTGCTCAGCCTCTGGGCACTTAGATTACTGGTTGAAGGATGTAGCATTTCAGCCGATAGCATTTGTTACTCCCCTCTTGGCACCTTTGCCCTCTGAATCTGGCAGGAAAATTCCCTAAATCTCTATGTCCTTTTGCCAAATGATCCTAAAAGTAATTAAGATTCTGAATGAAGAGTTCTCCTCCACTGGAGGAGCCGCCAACCACCATCTCCAATATAGTCTTTGATCGGGGGTGTCTTTTCTCCCCACTCAGATGAGTTGATCGCCTATGAGTTGACAAGAAGAGAAGCAGAGACATCCAGGAGACCCCTCCCAGAATTGGTCCGGGCCAGGATTCCTTTTAGCGCCTGTCTTCAAGCTTTCTCTGAACCGGATAATGTGGAAGATTTCTGGAGCAGTGCCCTACAAGCAAAGTCTGCTGGTGTGAAGTAAGTATATGGAGAGAGAGAGAGAGAGAGAGAGAGAGAGAGAGAGAGAGAGAGAGAGAGAGAGCGCGACAGAGGGAGAGAGACAGAGAGAGGGAGAGAGAGAGAGAGAGAGAGAGAGAGAGAGAGACAGAGAGAGAGAGAGAGAGAGAGAGACAGAGAGAGAGAGAGAGAGAGCGACAGAGGGAGAGAGAGAGAGAGAGACAGAGGGAGAGAGAGAGAGAGAGAGAGCACGCGACAGAGAGAGACAGAGCGACAGAGAGAGAGAGAGCGACAGAGAGAGAGAGAGAGAGAGAGAGTGTGTGTGTGTGTGTGTGTGTAGCAGAGGTTCTTCATCTGAGGTTTGTGCATAGATTGAATGGAGGTGGTGGAAGTGAGTCTGAACTTGAGGATGGAAAAACTATGGCTTTATTTCCACTGATTTCTAAGTGAAATCTGGCATTTCCTTGAATTATTATTAGAAGCTCTCTACTAAATCAAGCGCTTCAGAACTAGAAATTGATATATTTATCACAATGGCTAAAAGCACCGAATGTCATTTAGTTATTATTTCATTTCGCACCCACCCTTCAAGGCGCTTGAAATAATAGTAATGTAATAGTAATTAATAATAAGCAGAAATATTTTAAAAATTAATTTTTATTGGTATCTTTTTTTAATCCCCTAAACTTCTTCCTGTATTGCTCCCCTCCACCCTACCAGAGTCATTCTATATAACAAAGGATTTCTATTACAACAAAAGAGGAAAATCCTAAAAATTAGCTTCAGGGAAAATTCTCAGTTCATCTTTTTGCTAAGTCAACAAGTACCCATTTGCTACCATTAGAGTGTAAGGTCCTTGAGGGCAGTGACTGTTTTGTTTGTTTCCATTTGTTCTCCCAGCACTTAGCACAGTGCTTGCCCCAGAGTAAAGCACTTAACTGAAGCTTTGTCTATCCAGCAAACCCTAATGAAGGCAACTTTCACCAGTTAATCAAATAGGCTGCTGGTTTTAGGATAGAAGAGACAACACCGTAGAATTCTGGCATTTGTGGGCACTTCATGGTCATTAGACCCCGCCTGATTCAGATTGATATTTTCTGTAATAGTGAATTTGACTTTGTTTACTTTTACATAAGGGATAATATTCATCACTTCTTCTTCGGAGATTCCACTCTTTTCTTGAGGCTCAGCTTCCTTGAATGTAAAATGGGAGAGTTGGATGGGGTGATTTGCTGTTAACGGACTGCTTTGTAAACCAGTTCGGCATTCTGTGATTTTATGAAACCAGATCAGAGAAAGCATTTATTTTTGACACTTTTGGAGGCTAGGTAGAGTTAATAATGGGTCACTGGTGACCTTCTTCTCAGAACTTGCGTGTATACTTTGTCACATATAGTTCACTAACTCATCCTTATAAAATGGATTGCCATTATGATTTTCTTTTTACATTTGGGGAAGTTGGGCCAACTACATGGTTAAATGATGTGCCCAGGGTCACATTATTTATATCAGTCAGTCATCAGTAAGCATTTATTACATGTTTAGTATATGCTAGTCAGTGGCTGGTGGACCAGTGAATAGAGCACTGGACTTGGAGTCAGGAAGACCTGAGTTCATATCCAGCTTCAGACACTATCTG
Organism: Potorous gilbertii; assembly: GCA_028658325.1. NCBI lineage: Eukaryota > Metazoa > Chordata > Mammalia > Diprotodontia > Potoroidae > Potorous > Potorous gilbertii. Next base: position 516,799,286 of record CM053771.1, on the reverse strand, counting down.
TGTGACTCTGGGCAAGTTGCTTAACCCTGTTTGCCTCAATTTCCTCATCTGTAAGATGTTCTGGAGAAGGAAATGGCAAACCACTCTGGTATCTTTGCCAAGAAAACCCTAAATGAGGTCACGAAGAGTTGGACATGACTGAACGGCTAAACAAAACAACAATATGTACCAGTCGACCAACTTCAGGTTTGCTATGTTGGTACTAAGGATGCTATTCAGAGAAGCAAATGACCATTACGTATAACAGGAACTGATAACACTGATGATAATAGCAAACAATTCTATGGTGTTGAGGTTTAAAGTATTATATTAAATTATTTTTATATAATATATATTATTTTATATATAGTTTTATGTAGTACATATAATATAAAATATTATATTAAAATTATTTTTCCCAACTTTGCCAGGGAGTTCATAAGTAACAGCTCAGATGAATCCTGGCTATGTGACCCTTGGCAGATCATTTAAGCTCTCAGTGCCCAAAGTAACTCTGAATGTCTATATTTTGTGGAGAAGGGGCTGTCATAGTTCACATTGACATAGTTACAGAGCTGACTTGTGAGCTATAAGTGTTAACATTACCATTTTACAGATGAGGAAACTGAGGCCCAGGGATGTGAAGTGGCTTACATGGTTACATGACTAGTTCATGGCAAAGCCAAGGCTTAAATGCAGTTCTTCTGTCTCTAAATCCAAAGTTTTTCCCCTTATATATGCCCAATACAAAGTCCCGATTCTTCCATCTCACTGCCTGTCCAGTGCCTGCTTCAGCATGATTTATCCAGAGTGCTGTGCACCATTATTTATAACTCCATCCAAGTTGGATCAGAGGGCAGCCTTGGGTCAGTTTATGGGGATCTCATGATAGCAGTGTGAGCAGTAGGGTGACTCTCATGTAGTGGACTGGGTATCCTTCTTAGAGGTGCCAACCTCCCTCCCTCCCCAGCCCCAACCCACCCAACACTCTTGCCTCCCAGATGAGTTATAGAAAAAAAAGCCTGAGAACAGGGCTCCGTTTTGAGGGCAAAGTCCTCAAATTCAGCCAAGTAGGTGGTTGTGTAATGCAGTGGCTGATATCCTCTCAGGGTTCAGGTCACTAGGCAGCCATGCATTAGGGGAAGCAATGTTATAAAGAGGTCCTCATACTTTCCAGTAACAAGCTCTTGGACAACTGCTGCTATAAACCCCTCGTACCAACCTTCACACTAAATTGTGCAAGTTTCTATTTTCTTAGCACTTTACAATTTACAAAGTGCTTTCTTCACAAGAACCCAGTGAGGACAGGGCAGATATTTTCTTTATTTTGCAGATGAGGAAACTGAGGCTGTATGAAGCCAAATTACTAGCCTATGGTCATATCAATCAGAAAACATTTATTAAGTACCAATTGTGTGTCAGGAGCTATGCTAAGCATTGGGAATTCAAAGGCAAATGTGAAGCTCTTCCTTCTCTCAAAGAGCTTATATTCACATGAAGGTGGTGTTTGGATCCAGAACTCCACACCCAAAGTGGATAGTATGAGATTTGGACTTCGCTGTTTATCTCCAGAGAGAGTGAGTTTTATGATGGTTCAAAGATCAGTGGTGATTTTTAAAGTGCCTACTATGTGCTAATCTCTATGCTGGACTCTGGGACAAGTGGACAGTAGCCCTTGACCTCACAAAGTCATAGTCTACTGTATACATGAAAATACAAAAAAAAATCAAAGTCATTTTGAGGGTGGGCAGGCTTATGCATTTATTAAGCACCTACTGTGTGTCAGGCGTTCTGATGAGTGGTTTACAAATATTATCTCATTTGATCAGGAAAGGCCTTCTATAAGAAGTAGTGCTTGAAGAGATCCAGGAATTCCAAGATACACAGCTGAGGGTGGAGAGCATTGTAGTCTGGGAATGGGGGGAGCTCCTACTTTGAAGCACAGAGAAAGGAGATAGAATTTCCTATATGGAAAAAATCCAGATGCTCAATTTGAGTGTAATGTAGAGGATCTAAGGAAGGAGAGATGTTGAGTTAACTTGGAAAGATAGATTGGAGCCAGACTCTGAAGGGCTTTAAATATCAAGGGGAGGAATTTTTATTTTTTTATTCTAGAGACAATAGTGAGCCACTGCTCTTTATGAGCAGGGTAGTGCCTTCGTAAAGTCTTCTTGGGTTTTAGGAATATTTGTTTGGTGGCTGTAGTTGATGGATTGAGGAGGAGAGAGACTGAAGGTGTGGAGGACAATAAGGAGAGGTGATGGAGGCTCTTTCACAGGAAATAATATGAAGTTGCTTATACTTAGATGATGGCTTTTCATTAGTAGAAAACTTAGCAGAAATTTAAAAACTATGCAAGGAGTGAGGAGTAGAGAGAAAGGGACAGACAGGAACTGGGGTGACCACAAATAGTGGTCCGAAGTGGGATGCTTGATTTTTCTTTATTTATTGCTTCTTCTTTCTCAAGTGGACATTACTACAGGAATGTAAAAAAAATGCATTCAGAAAAAAATGGGGGCAGATGGGTGGAACAGTGGATAGAGTCTCAGCCCTGGAGTCAGGAGGACCTGAATTCAGCCTTAAATATTTACTAGCTGTGTGACCCTTGGCAAGTCACTTAACCCCTACAGCCTCCAAAAAAGAAAGATGTATTCGGTCTAGAGATGCTTCATGATAGAGTGGAAAGTTCACTGTATTTTGAATTAGGAGACCTGGTTTCAAGTCCTGACTCTGAGGTTCATTGAAAGGTAGGATGGTACAAAGGACAGACAATTGGTTAGGACTTCAGAGAACCCAGGTTCTGATTCTGTCTCTGTTCCTTACTTTGATCAAGTTACACAGCCTCTCTGGTGATGTAAAATAAGGGAGCTGGACCAGACTGGCTTCTAAGGCCACTCCAGAGCCAGATTTAGGGTCCTAAGATCTTGGGATCTTGAGTGGGTCATGTCTTTGCATCTCAGTTTCCTCATCTCTGAAATGGGGACAATACCTGTACAACTGCTGTCAGGGAAGTACTTTATAGATTTTAAAATGCTATAGAAGTGTGAACTATTATGGAGAGGAGAGGCAGGAACTAGATTGGGACTGGACCTGCTCAAGGTCAGCGTGAGGCTGTCTTGATTCAAGGTCAGCGTTCTATCCACTGCCAACCCCACTTTTCACCTTGAGAGTATATGACAGAAATACCCGATGCCACATATGCTAGAACAGCTACAATGTCAGATCACAGAGGTCAGGGGCTTTGTCTCCCTAACCCATATTATGGCCTGGCACATGGTAGGTTTTCAGAAATGCTTGTGAATTGATTTAATTCTCTTTTATTTTAAATCTGAAGGCTTCAAACTGAGGGGACATCCCCTTTAAGTTTATGCCAGAAGGGTGTGTGTGTGTGTGTGTGTGTGTGTGTGTGTGTGTGTATGTGTGTGTGTATGTGTGTGTGTATGTGTATGTGTGTGTGTATGTGTGTGTATGTGTGTGTGTGTTTATGTGTGCATGCGTTTTCCTCTTCCTTCTCATGGATGTGCTTGGTTCAGATCAGTCACTGGTCCTGTTGGGCATGGCTCCCATCAAGTCTGGGCAGCTTTAGAGGTTGTGTTCGTGATTCGTGTCATTGATCTAATTCCCTTATGTTTCCCAGGACTTCTCGCTTTGCCTCATTTCCTGAGTACTTGGTAGTACAGATAAAGAAGTTCACTTTTGGTCTTGACTGGGTTCCCAAAAAGTTTGGTAGGTATTTTATTTTGCATGCTTTGAAATGTTGATTTTGAAACATGACTTGTGAATGAGCCTAAGCATCCTGAGTGGGGAGACATGGTGTGCCCAGGCTGGAGGAATTGGCTCCATGGAATTTTTTGAATTATATTTTCCTCCTTTCCTTTTTAAGCAGAGTGTATTTGTGTGTGCATATGTGCATGCATGCATGCATGCATGCAAAATGAATGTTAAACATTTGTCTTGAGAGTTTTGCTCTATTATTATTTTGTGAAATGACTGCACTGAGGAGTGGGAAAAAAAGAAGCCCCCCTATAAAGCAGAAGCTGCATTCTCTGTTCTGATTTCTTCCCTACCCTTGAATTTTACCAGGAGAGAAATTCGTTAGTTCAGTCCATTGTTTCTCTTAGGCTTACGTTTATCTGTGTGTACACATATCGTCCTCTTCCTCTCCCCACTCAGAATTGTAAAGAAGGCCTGGGTTCAAATTCTGACTGAGACATTAATAGCTGTATAACCCTGCACAAGTCACCTATCTTCCTTATGTCTCAGTTTCTTCGTCTGTAAACTGAAGGAGTTGGGCTCCGTGGCCTTCAAGGTCCCATCCAGACGCCCAGCTAAGATCCTGCTAGATGGGGGTTTCTGATCTGTATTGGCAGGGAGAGTTCTCCTTGCTGATGAAATCACAGCCCATCCACACAGAGAATATGGATAGGCATCCATTTCGAGTCTTTTTTCCCTTTTTCTTCATTTCTGAGGGAGAAGGAACAAAGGGGGTAGGTGTTTTAGACGTTTGGCTGTAGATTCTTGTTTTTCCTTAGAGTTGCCTTTACTTCCCTTGGAAGCTAGAATTGGCATTTAGCATCAAAATCTTAATCTTCAATAAAACAGTACTCTAGCTAGCTCTGCCCTGGCCAGCATCATTCTGTGATCCTCTTGGTAATGCTTTATTTGAACCAAATCCCCCCAGAATCCCTTTAAACTCTGCTATAATATTTGGCAAGTTACTCTAGCAGTTCCTGTAGTTCTTTTGTAACAATTTTTTGTAACATTGTTTCACCTCATTTTGTTTTTCTTCTGTAGCCAATATGTAAGAGTAAGCAGGGATACATTTATTTCATGAGTCTGTGACTATCGCTGGTATTATTCCAGGTTAGCCCTCTGGTGCCTCCAGAGGTGGTCTCTGGGATGGAAAAAACTCATTAACTGCTGGCTAGTCTGGTAGTTGGGTTGGTTTCCAGATGAGCTAAAGTGACCCTTGGAACAGAAGCATCCAGTCTCCCTAGGTTCATCCCTGATGCCTTTCTGGCCTGGTATACCTTGCCAGAGCTGTTGTGAAACCAGGGTTAGCTCTGTACCTCATTTGGAAGACTTGAGTGGAGATAGAGTCCACCTCCTTCTCTAGGATTTTATTTTTATTTTTTGTTTTTGCTTATCTAAGAGATCAGTCTTGCTCTCAAAGTTAAAGCCAGGTATTTTTCATACTATAATTTAACAGGTTAAATAGTGAGAAGCAGTATGTCCTAGTGGGATAAAGGACCAGCTATAGAATCAGGAGGACCTGAATTTGAGCCCTGCCTCACACACTGGGTGGTTGTGGACAAGTCCTTTAGTGTTCCAAGACTCTTTCTAAGGCTATATGTGTGGATTCATTGCTAATCTGAACTGGTCGAAGGAGTTTCTGTACTGTGCATTCCCTACAGCGATGAAATTACAGAGCTGTCTGGAACAATAGGGCTCAGTGAAGAGAGTGCTGGGTTTGGAATAATATGGCTTGGATTCAAATCCCATTGCCGTTGGCTACTGGTGTAACTTTGAGTGAGTCACAGAATTTGAGAGTTGGAAGGGACATCTAGTCAAACCCACAAACAGAAGGAATCATGTATCTTCTCTGGGCCTCAGTTGCCTCATCTTTAAAATGAAAGGGTTGGACGAGATGACCTCAAAGGTTCATTCTAGTGCCATATCTATGATCCTGGGATCTTCCTCCTCCCCCGTCATGAAAAAACGTGAGAGGGTAAATAGTGATGGTTTGGAAAACTGATATGTTTGTGTTAGCCACTGCAATAATGACTGATTTGAGAACTTTGAAAATTGGGATTCATAACTGAAAAATTCCACATCTAAAAGGCAAAGATGTTTTGGTAGTGGTCGAGAGGTCATGTGTTTGAATCCTGCCCTAGGCACTTTCTAGCTTTTAACTTTTCTGTTTGGGGGGTGGCGCTTGTGAGAAGACTGATCTCTAAAGTACCTTCCAGCTCGGAATCCATAAACCTATGGCCCCATAAGCTGCATCTGGTCAATATGCATGCTGAGCTGAGAATGTTTGCTTCATTCTAGGGGTGGATGAACACTTTGGGGAAATCCTTAAGTGAGCGGTACTTTTCCTTTTACAGATGTTTCCATTGACATGCCGGACCTCCTTGATATTAATCATCTCAGAGCCACAGGGTTACAGCCTGGAGAGGAAGAGCTTCCGGACATCGCCCCCCCAATAGTCATTCCTGATGACCCCAAAGGTACTTCGCATGACCAGGAAGATGTTATCTCTCTCCTCTCTTTTCTTACATCAGAAGCCTCTGGTTCTTTGGCAGTTTGCTGTAGGGTAGGGTCATGATTTGCACATAGCAGGAAATATGAAAGATGGATAAGGGAAAAGAAGTGGTAGATGGGGTGAGGAGTGGGTAAGATGAGCTGGTAGAGTTGAACTGGCCAAAGAAAAATGGTCTTTCAATTGAGTGTGGACTGTAACACTTGGAACTGGAGGAGGCTGAGGCTGGTGGATTGCTTGAACTTGGAAGGGCTGAGCTGCATTGGGGTTAAGCCAATCAGGTGTCCTCACTAAGTCTGGCATTATTGTGGTGAGTCTCTGAGGCAGGGCTGGGGGTAGTGGAGTGATAGAGAGAGAGAGAGAGAGAGAGAGAATGTGTGTGTGTGTGTGTGTGTGTGTGTGTGTGTGTGTGTGTGTGTGTGTGTGTGTGGTGGGGGGGCACCATGCCATTCATCATTAGAACTGGGCCTGTGAGTGACTGCTACACTGTCAGATCAGCTGAGATAGCCTTATGCTAGTCTCAAAAACAAACAGCAAACATGAAAAGCCTTCATTTGTGCTGGCTCCCTTCATTTACAGAAGCACATAAATTCTTTGAGAGTAGAGGATTTGCCATTGTCACTTTCCCTCCACTGCCACTTGATGCAGTCTTGGGGCAGTCTAAGGCAGTGGTGGGGAATCTGCAGCCTTGAGGTCACATGTGGCCCTCTAGGTCCTCAAGTGTGACCCTTTGATCAAATCCAAATTTCACAGAACAAATCCCCTTAATAAAAGGAGTTTTATACACACACACATATACATATACATATATATACATATACATACACACACACACACATATATATGTATATATGTATGTATGTATATATAATGTTTCGGGACATTGCAAAGAAACAGTTCATCAGGAGGAGCAAAGTGGGTTGGATTGCCTTTGAAAAGTTGCAGTTCTTTTTAATGACCTCATTTATCCCCAACACAAAAACCCATCTTCTGTTTATTTTAAAACAATTTTCAATTAATAAGCATGTCTTTTTTCCCTGTCACCTGCCTGCCTGCCACTAGAAAAAAAGAAAAAAGGAAAAGAAAACTTGGTAATACATATGCATAGTTAAGCAAAGTAATTTCATGCTTTGGGCACATTCAAAAATGTGTATTGTGTTCTGCATTTTGAGTTCACCACCTCTGACAGGAGGAGGAGTAGCCTTTTTCATCACTGGTCCTTTGGAATAGTGGTTACTTGGCACCTTGATGAGAACTCTTTCAAAATTGTTTGCCTTTACATTGCTTTTGTTGTTGTATAAATTATTTTCCTACTTCTTTTCCCACCATCCTGAATTGGTTCCTACAACTCTTCCCAGGTTTCTTTGAATTGTCCCTCTCATCATTTCTTATAATGCAATAGTGTTTTATTAAATTTATACACCAGAATTTGCTCAGCTATTGCCCAATTGATGGAACCTCCTTAGTTTCCAGTTCCTTGCCATCATAAAATAGGTTAAAGGACATACACAGTTTAATAATTTTTTTTGGTCACGATTCCAAATGGCTTTCCAGAATGAATGGACTGATTCAACAGTTCCACCAACCATGTCTCAGTATGCCTGTTTCTTTTCAGATGTTATAACGCTGGCCTTTTTTTTTTCTTTTCCAATCTGATGGGGTTGAGATAGAATCTAAGAGTTACTTTCATTTTACAATTTTCTACTTATTAGTGATATGAAGCTTTTATCATAACTGGCTGTTAGATTTCTTAAAGGCCCATTTTTCAAACATCAATATTCTCACATGATTTTATGACGATGAGTGATGGAACACGGTAGTCTCTGAAGAATTTAAGTTGAAAATCACTCAAAAGGTAAATAAAAGATAGTGGTTGTTCCTGACTAGGCAGTAAATTGAAAACAAGGGCTCCAGATTTTTTAAAACGTTCTTTGTGCAACAAAGACTTCATTATATAGTTCTTCAAATGTTATTGACGTGTTCATACTCTCTCTTTCTATCTCCTAACAGCTCCAAGTGTGAAATGCAAAAGGAAGGCAGTTTAGATTTACAAATAAGCACAAAATCAAGACAAAGAATTATACAAACTTTATATACATTTGCTCAGTCGTTTTCAGTCATGTCTGACTCTTTGTCACCCCATTAGGGTTTTCTTGGCAGAGATACGGAAGTGGTTTGTCATTTCCTTCTCCAGCTCATTTTACAGATGAGGAAACTGAGGCAAAAATGGGTTAAATGACTTGCCTGGGAAATGTGTGAGGTTCGATTTGATCTCAGGAAGATGAATTTTCCTGACTCCAGGCTTGGTGCTCTATCTGCTTCCTCACCACTTCAAGATTCTTCACAGAATATTTCTACTCACAATCACATTTCAATTTTTAGTATAACCATCTAGACCAGAGACCATATAGTCTGTCCCTCCCCATCTCTTCATTTTACAGATGAGGAAAATGAGGTCCAAAGAAAGGTGGAGATAAGATTATAAGATCATAGATAAAAAGGAACTTAGGAGCTGTCCAATCCATCATTGCAGAGAAGGAAATTGAGGCCTGTATAGGGGAAGGAATCTGCTTAAGGCTGTATAGGTATTAAATGGTGAGTCTAGGATATGAACTATAAGTCTACTACACTTAAAATATCTTGATTTTAAGAAAGTTAAATTGTTTGATTCAAATGAAGTAAAAAGTAGGGCAGGATACAATTGGTTCTGATTATATGTCAACCACAATCATCACAGGAATTAGAGATGGAAGAAATCAATAGAGGCTTTGGAGATATATAAGGTAGTTTAGCTATTTGTGTCCCTGATGACTATCTCTCTGGTGTTTACAGCAGAGACTCTGGTTCATAATTATGCAGAGCACTTAAAAGAGAGAAATTGTTCAGTTCATTAGCTTGTTCCTCTGAACACCATGTTTGATCTGGTCTAAGTGCCCTAAACTAATTATTCTCACTCATTATCATAATGCCTTTATGTATTACCATACATTACCATGAGGATGCCATTGTTTTTTGTATAGAATTGTGAAGAGCCGTGTGGAAACTTTAGGGCCTGGACATTTTAATAAAGACAGTTTTGATATTGACCTCTTCTTTCCGTTCATGCATGATGGTGTGAATAGGTCTCATTTTCTCCTTCCCTCCCCTCTTAAATTTCAGATCGATTGATGAACCATTATATGGAACGTAAGTATCTCATTATTTTCTCTCCAGTGTGCTTAGGTATTTTGGCTACTGAACCTTATTTCCATGAATTAGTTGTTAATGAAATGTCTTGGTACTCATGTATTTTCTCCTTTGAGGAATTTTGTATTGCTGCCTCAATTATATGTTGAGGTAGCTGCAAACTTCCAGTCAGCAGTGTTGTAGTAAAATATAAGCTCCTTGAAGGCAAGATTATTTCATATTTTATCTCTGTATCCCCATGCTCAGTTCAAGACCTGGCACATAGCAGGTGCTTAATAATGCTTTTAAAATTTTTATTATTAATTTATTTGTTTTCCGTTTTCTGCAATCACTTCCATAAGTCTTAGATTTTCTCCCCTTTCCTCTCCACTCCCTCCCCAAGGTGGCATGTAATCTTATATGGTTTCTATACATACATTCTTATTAAGCACATTTGCACATTAGTCATGTTGCATAGAGGATTTAAAATGAATGGGGGAAGCCATGAGAAAAAACAAACCAAACCAAAATATAACACAAGAGAAAATATTCTGCTTCATTTTGCATTCCAACTCCATAGTTCTTTCTCGGGATGTGGATGGCATTTTGCCTCAAGAGTCCTTTGGGAATGTTTTAGGTCCTTGCATTGCTGTGAAGGGCTAAGTCTACCAGAAAAATTCCTTGCACACTGTGGTTGTTACTGTGTATGATGTTCTGCTGGTTCTGCTCCTTTCACTCAGCATCAGTTCATATAAGTCCTTCCAGGCCTCTCTGAAGTCTTCCTGTTCATTTCTTATAGTACAATAATTAATAATGCTTTTTGAATTGAATTGAACAATATAGCAAATATTCTTGTTTCACTTTTCACAAGACCCCCTGGCTCTATTTTCTCATCAATATGGTTACTCACCCTGGGGTATGCTGGAACCAGCTCATACTGGCTTCTAAAGACCAGTTTCCATGAACATTTACACTTCAGAAATCAGCAAATTCTACAGATCCAGGGCCTGATATATTGTTTTGTCCATTGGCTAGAGTAGACTTAAGGAAGTGCAGAAGAAAATGCAGATTGAACTTCAAAGGGTATCCCATGCACATCTCTTTGAGAGCTGATTGTTGAATGTTTACCAGAACACACTTGGTTACTCCGTTCAGTGGTATAGATTACTACTGGTCCATTCTTGCCCATAAGCATTTATTAAATCATAAATTAAATTTCTGCTATGGGCCAATCACTGCTAAACCCTGGAGATAAGAACAAAAATAAGAAAGAATGAAAGTAGTCCGTGCTCTAAAGAAGCTTACATTCAAATACTCATCCTATGTAACTTACCTATGGTTTGCCCATAAATTTTCCAACAATAACATTTTAAAAAATTCACAAACATTCATTAGACACTGACTGTACATAATGGAGCATTGTGCAAGGTGAGGTACAGAGTTTAGATGATGTAGGCCCTACCCTCATCGTGTTTGTGGTTTAATATTGGAGAACAGAGTCTAGTACTTGATAGGATAGTTGCCTTTCTGTCCACAGGACAGCAAATCTTTTTTGGGTTAAATCCAATTACTGTTGAACAAAGCATGTCTCCAGTTACAAAATCCCTTCTTTGCTGAGGGAAGAGTCATTATTCCATAGGTCTAAGAAAGAGAGTTTCTGTTGAGTCAGTCTCTTTGGCACAATAAAAATTCTGGGTCCCTCTCCCCACAGCTTGTTATGACTTATTTCCACATTTTCTCTCCCCTCCCTCTGGTCATTTTGACTGCTATACATTTGCCACTTTCTTTGCCCCTGGCATGACATCTGCAAAGTTGTGGAAGTCATACTGGCTGCTTACTTATGTAAAATGTTGTGTGATTTCTAAATGAAAGGTTTTTATCAATTCTAAATCCCTTTCTTCCCTCACCCTTCTTGAGCAGGCCAATTTCTTCTAAAAGCCTGCGTGTAAGTAGGTTAAACAGTCCTGGGGTTCCTGGCCATGGAGGGCCTCATGTTCTCTGAGCAACTCAACTCACCAGTAAGGGGTAACTTAGATTCTGGGATATGATACCTAATTTATTAAGGATTGGGATAAGGGCTGAGCTTGTGAGTTCATGCAGTAGGGTTTTCCATGTGAGGAACCCTCCCCTTTCTCTACCACTTCCAGGCTTAGAGTTTCCTAGAGGTTGTATGCCTGGGGTTACATGGCCAGTAGGTATCAGAGGTCACACTTGAACTCAAAACTTTTAAGATTCGAGGCCAGCTTTCTCTCCACAATGCCCAATTCATTGTTATTTTGAAATATATTGATTCCATTTTTAATATTTGTTAATCTAGTCCACTTTTTTGGTCCCTTCCTTGTATGAGCTAATACTCTTGAGTATTCTAAAAAGGAAATGCTTTAATTAGTCAAAGCATTTATGGTTAATTAGGAAGAGGAGCTGTTATTCACACAGTATTAAGGACTGTTTTTTCCTCCCCCTACAAAGTCACCCTGTGGTGTATAATTGTATGAACTATTTTCATTGCTTATTTAAAGGTCTGGATGTTTACCACTGCCATCAGCTGAACATATAGACTACATAAGAAGTTGGCCATGCAGGACCAAATCAGTGAGCTGTTTATTTCAGCTCTTTCTTCTCTTCCCCCTCCCTGGTTTGAGATTTTAGAATTTAAAATGCTCACGGAAGCATTTTACCTAGGAATTTTTGTTGTTTAGTTGTGTCCCTGTGGACCACAGCATGCAAATGCTGCCCTTGGGGTTTTCTTGGCCTAGATACCGTGATGGTTTGCCGTTTCCTTCTTCTATGAATTAAGGCAAGCAGAGGTTTAAGTGATTTGCCTGAGGTCATAGAGCCAGTAAGTGTCTGAGGTCAGGTTTGAACTTGGGTCTTCCTGACTCCAGGCCCAGTGTTCAATTCACTGAGACACCTAGCTGCTCAGAGCTGAAAATATTTTGAGCTTATATTTTGCTACAAAGACAGTGGTACATAAGGAACAATAAGTTGATCTTCAAGTCAGGATGACTTAAGTCCAAGTCGTGCTTTTGACACTCACTGTGTGACCGTGAGCAAATCACTCATCCTTTCTCAGCCTCAGTTTTCTCATCAATAAAATGAATGGGACTGGAAGGCTGTTGACCTCTCTTCCAGTTCTAAGTCCATGAGAATTAACCTTCAGCTTCATCAAAATGGAAGTTTTATAGATTTTTTCTGAGAGGGACCAGTGATTTCATCACTATCAATGCTTATGGGAGCCTTCTCTGCACATTATCTTATCAGAGAGCTGCCCCAAACATCGAGAGGTTAAGTGAATTGCTCAAGGTCACACAGCCTAGTCCCTGTCTGGGACTGACTCAAACTCAGGCTTTCATGACTCCAAGGTCATCTCTTTATCTACTAACCACACTGCCTTGGATTCACATGATGAAAATCAAAAACTTTATTTTTAAACAGATACCACCAACAGCCCCATTTTATAGACCGAGGAGCAAAGGCTCTTAATGCTTCTTTTTTTGGAAGGGGTTGTTATTTTTTTGCTCAAGAGAGGTCTTTGCAGCGGATAGGATGTAAGTCTTGAAACCTGGAAGACAACTCAAGTCTTATATTGGCCTCATATACTTGTTAACTGTGTATGACCCTGGACAAGTCATGTAACGTCTCTGAGACTCAGTTTCTTTAGATATAAGTGGATAAAGAAAGCACCTATTTTCTACAGTTGTTGTGATGGATATAATGAGTTTATAATATGAACTCCCTAAAATTAGGGATTATTTCATTTTTTTGCATTTGTATTTCTATTGCCTTGTACAGTCCCTGGAATATAGTAGGTGCCTATCATGCTGATTGAATAATGTAAATTGCTTTATAAATATGACCAATTTTTGTTGTTATTTAAATAATTTCCACAGTTTCCCATTTCATATCAAAGATATAGTTGAAGTCTAAATAGTTATAGTAAATGGGCAGATTTTAAAAATTGTCTTTGGGTGCCATGTGGTTAGAGAGTAGCAAGTGATGAAGTAGAGAAGAGAGGCAAAGGAGAATGAGAAATGGGAAAAATTCATTCTTCATGCTGGAATAGCATGTTTTGTTTTGCAGCACCAGACATTGATGAATCCTCTGTGATGCAACTGGCAGAGATGGGTTTCCCTCTGGAGGCATGCCGGAAAGCTGTGTACTATACTGGAAATATGGGACCCGAGGTGGCCTTCAACTGGATCATTGGCCATATGGAAGAGCCTGGTAGATAATTTTAAAATCATGAATAATAACATTGAAGCCCATTATTATGAATCTATTGCAAATATAGAGTATTTTCTTGAAGCAGGAGTGGCTTTACAGTGGCTGATGCCACTTCCTTTCCCTAGATTCTGTTAAGGTTTATCTAAAAATATCCTCATGGTTTGAACAGGTGAGCTTAGCCTAGATGGTCAAAAAGAGCAATATATCCTGTGTTTTACCTGTGATTTCAAAGGAGAAGGCTGGAATATGCTCTTCTGCCATAGATTTCGCTGAACCGCTGTCCCTGCCTGGTTTTGGAGGAAGTGCTGCTTTTGGTGCTATTGGATTGGATAACCAGCCTCCAGAAGAAATTGTAGCCATCATCACCTCCATGGGCTTCCAGAGGAATCAGGCCATTCAGGCATTAAAGGCCACGGTGAGTAGATGCATGGTTCTCTTTCTTTAGGGTGACTTGTTGATCTTTCAGCAGCATTTGAGGGTTTTAAGGAACCCAAGATTAATATTCAATAATTCCAAGTTTCTTATTGGAACTCTTTCATTTCTTTTCTGTATTATTCAGTTAAGTACATTCCAGAGGGAAATCAAATGCTCAAGAGCCAATTAATGTTAGAAATGTGGAGAATGGAGCCAGAGAGGTGGAAAGAATCCAAATCCTCTCCAAGTCAGTTAGCATTTATTAGGCATCTTCTCTCTGCAAAGTGCTGTACTTGTCACAGAGGATACAAAGACAAAATAAAAAAGTCTCTGTCCTCAAGGAACTTTCATTTGTCTTTCTTATGCGATACTGGAGAGTGTGATCACTCATTTCTGAGATTTGTTGGGAATAACACAATTTGAATAAATATTCAATTTGGAACAGCTCACATTTTAGATTCATTTTCCACTAAATAAATACTTATTAATCTCTGGATTGTTAAGGGAATAGAATAAAAATCCTCTTTTCCATGGTCTCCAAGTAGCTTAAATAGACATTATGTCAGAAGAATTTTATTGGTTTCATATTCCTTATGGCAACTGGGTGTGAAGGAGATCTATCTAAGGAACCAAGATTTACTTTTGGGTTCCCAGGAATTCCATATTCCTATCTTCAAGTATTTTAAGGGATATTCCATGAAGAGGGCACAGACTGGATTAAGAGTATAGATTAAGAGTATTGGAGTGGCCCTGAAAGATTCCAAGCCAGAACCAGGAGCAATGAATAGAATGTTGCAAAGAGGCAAATTTGAGCTTTGTGACCAGGAAAAACTTTCTAACATTTGGAACTGTCCAGTAATAGAATGAGCCATCTCAGGATGCATTTGTGTTTGTCCTTTGTTGCTGAAGAAGACCATGCCATCAGAGAAATAAGGACATGACTTGCACTTGACTTTGTTTTGAGTGAGGGAGGGCTGTGCAAGTCACCAGCCTCACTTCTCCTCCAGAGCCATCTGAATCCAGTGACCAGATATTCATCAGGATGACTGGAGATGACCCAGAATAAGGCAATTGGGGTTAAGTGATTTGCCCAAGGTCACACAGCTAGTGAGTGTCAAGTGTCTGAGGTGATATTTGAACTCAGGTCCTCCTGACTCCTGCACTGGTGCTCTGTCCACTGCACCACCTAGCTGCCCCAGCCTCAGGATGTAGACCTCCACTTTCTAGAGATCTTCATGTGGAGTTAGGATGTGATCACTTGTTGAGTTTCTTAGAGCAGGAATTCCTTTTTGGGTATGAGTTTGACCATGTGGCTGCCAAGGTCCCCTTTTAACCATGAAATTCTATGATCCTCAGTGACTGTCTGCCACACACGCAGTCTGCTGTTTAGTATATATCTTCTATGTCTAAACTATGATGTAAACAATTGGCTTGTCCAATTGACTGCTCAACTTTGCTGCCAACTTCAGGGTGTGTATTAGCAGTTGAAGTTCACTATTTCCTTCCTTAGTAGCAGTAGGAGGAGGAGAAAGAAGAGAAGGAGGAAGAGGAGCAGTTATAGTAATAGCATTGGCATAGTTGTTGTAGTAGTGGTAATGGTAGTATTAATGGTAGCAGTGTTTTAGTAATAGTCGCAGTAGTGGCAGTACTAGTCAATGAGGTAGTACTTACTATACTACTTATTGTAGTAGTAAAAGTAGTAGTTGTAATAGTATTAGTGGTAGTACTAGTTGTTTTAGTAATAGTTGTAGTAGTGGTAGTACTAGTCAATGAGGGCATACTTGTACTACTTATTGTAGTAGTGATAATAGT
>CM053771.1:516485488-516783330 GCA_028658325.1 Potorous gilbertii | reverse complement strand
CATACTTGTACTACTTATTGTAGTAGTGATAATAGTAGTTGTAGTAGTAGTAGTTGTAGTAGTGGTAGTACTAGTTGTTTTAGTAATAGTTGTAGTAGTGGTAGTACTAGTCAATGAGGACATACTTGTACTACTTATTGTAGTAGTGATAATAGTAGTTGTAGTAGTACTAGTTGTAGTAATACTAGTTGTTACATTAGTAGTTAGTTATAGTAATAGTTGTAATAGTAGTTCTTGTAGTAATGATAGTGCCAATTGTAGTAGTAGTTGTTGCTGTATTAGTAGTAGTTATAGTAGTGGTGGTACTAGTAGTAGTTGTAGTACTGACAGTACTAGTAATTGTAGTAGTTGTAGGAGTTATAGTAATAGTAGTTAGTTGTAGCAGCATTAGTAATAATAAAAAAAATAGCAGTGCACATTTATGTAACATTTTAAGATTTTTTGAGATTCTTTGTTCACAGTAGTCCTATGAGGTGGGTAGGGCAGGCAACTATTATCTTTATTTTTCACATGAGGAAACAGGAGGTGCAGTGACTTACCTATAACCACATGGTCATGTGTTGGAGTAAGCATTAAAAGCAAGTTTTTAACTTTGGTTTTCTGACTCAGAGGCTGATTTAGTTTTTTTTCCCCTGACCTGACTTTCTCCTCTACCTTGACTTTCCCAGGGCTGACCATATCTTTTATTGTATACAACCCACAACCCCCACAACCCCGCTACACAGTATACTGTATCTATAGAGCTAAGTGGGTTAAGGGACCTGGGATCAGGGTCATTTGAGTTGAGATTCAGATTAACTATATGTGTGACTTGGGCAAGTCACTTCACCTCTGTTTGCCTCAACTTCTTCAACTGTAACATGGAGATAACAACAGCACTTATGTCCTAGGTGGTTGTGAGGATAAAACTAGATAATATTTGGAAAACACCTAGCAGAGTACTTGGCACTTAGTAGGTGCTCTGTTTTATGGAATAGTTTTTACTGTTTTTATTTCTGGATTCAAGAAGGCCTGAGCTCAGATTCCTCTGCCGATGCTTAATAGCTGTGTGATCCTGGGCAAGTCACCTAACCACTGTCTGCCTTAGTTTGAGGAAACTAAAATAAAATAGGCATAACAACACCAGCTGTTTTCCAGGGTTGTGGAGAGGATCAAATGAGAGAATATTTGCACATAGTGGGCATTTGATACAATATTTGTTTCCTTTCTTCCTTCCCTCCAGGAGTTCCCTTTACATCTAGGAACAAATATAAACTCATCTGTTTGGCATTTAGAACTCTCCAGTCTGGCGAGTTTTAGCCCTATTACACAACATTTACCATCAGACATTCTACATTCTTGTTCAGCAGACTTTCTTGATCTTTGGGATTTATGACCCTCCATCTCCCACATCTGTGCCTTTTCACTGATTGTTTCCTATGCCTGGAATTATGTCCCTCCTCACTTATGTCTCTTAAAATTCCTTCAACACTCAGTTGAAGTGCCACTTCTACATGAAGCCTTTCCTGATCTTTCCCAGTGGCTTGTGACCTCTCCTCTCCTCTCTTCTTTTCACCCTGCTCAGTCACCTTCGTGACTTTCTAGAGTTGTATGTTGTTACCCCGATAGAATTTCAGTTCCTTGAAGGGAAAGATTGTTTAATTTTTGGCTTTATATACCTAGATCCTGCCACATGGTAGGTGTTTAATAAATGCTTTGCTGATTGCTTTCCTGTCCCATTAGAGCTTTTGATTGTGGAATTTCATGAGTGATGATAAATGTATGGTATGGGAGATTGAAAGGAGGTGAAGGCATCGCTTCAGTAATAAGCAGTCTGCTTAGTTATCCAAGGGTGAATGATGAATGATGGAGACAGAGATACCTGTCTCCAGCTCCCCTCCCTTCCTTCTAGCACTTAGAGGAGGTTCTTAAAATGCATAGATGGGACTTACCATCTGTTTCAGTTCAGGGTCTTATGGGGATTTTCAAGGTGCATTGCACGTGATTGTTGGTCTGATTTTACAAAGGGATGCATTTAGGTTAATGCTGTTGTCCTATAGGGCATTCAGCCGTCTGTTGTCAGTATTAGATTACACGGTGTTGAACCAAGAATGATGTGGTCATTTCAATGCTGACATGGTGCTAGAACTCATGTAGAAGGGAAACTAATTATAGCTTTTGCCCAGGAGACTCACAGAGTGCCTCTTAAACATGCATTCTGTCCATGGAATCCAAGTTATTGCTTGAAAGCACTTAATGCTAATGAATGAAACCCTTTCCCCCTCTCTGTTGGTCATCTTGTCTTTAAAGGTCATACCTGAAGGTTCAAAGGAGTGGCAGACATTATAGCAATATTTCTGTATTTTTCAATAGAACAACAATCTGGAGCGGGCCCTGGATTGGATCTTCAGCCACCCTGAGCTGGAAGAGGATAATGAGTTCATTGCCCACATGATGGAGATGGAGAACAATGCCAATGCTAACATTATTTCAGAGTCCAAGCCAGATGGTCCCAGAGTGAGAGATGGATCAGGACGTAAGTTGTCTCCTCAGGCATGACAAAAATGGGAGGAGGATAGCTAGCATGTTGGATGACAGAGTCGAGACCCCAAAATATCTAGACAAGCTAGAACTTGGGGCTGATTCTAATAAGAGAACATTTAAAGGATATATCTATATATATCTATGGATATACATATCTATATCTATATCTATCTATCTATCTGTCTATCTATATATAAAGTTTTACACTTGGGCTCAAAAAATCAACTTCCTAAATATGAGATTGGAGAGGCGTGGTTAGAACACAATTTTTCTGAAGAAGATCTGAGGGATTTAATGGACTGCAAGCTTAACAGGAGTCAGATGTATGAAAAAATAACCAAAAAAGCTAATGTGACCCTAGACATTAAGAAGGACATTCCTAAATTGGAAATCTCAGAGAAGGACCTTCCCTTCCTTCTTTTCTTCCCCCTTTTTCTTTCCTTTCTCTCTTCCTTCTTTTTTCCTTTCTTCCTCCTTCCCTTCCCTCCCTTCATCCTTCCTTTCCTTTCTCCCTTCATCCCTTCATCCCTCTCCCTTCCTTCATCCCTCTCTCCCTCCCTTCATCCCTCTCTCCCTTCATTCCTCCTTACCTCCCTCCCTCTCTTCCTTCCTTCCTTCCCTCTTCCTTTCTTCTCTTTTTATCTCCCTTCCATCCTTCTTTTCTTCCCTCCTTTTCCTCCCTTCCTCTTTCCTTTATACCTTCCTTCCCTTCTCCATCCCTGTTTCCCTCTCTCCTTCCTCTCTCCCTCCCTCCTTCCCTTTAGATTAGGGTGGGACCCGAAACTACCTTCAAATAATTTAGTTGTCATGTGGAAGAGGCATTAGGCTTGTTCTACTTGTCTCCAGAAGGTAAAACCAGGAGCAAACAGGTGATGTTACAAAGAAGCAAAATGAGTCTTGCCAGGAAAATCTTTGTAACTTCAGCTCCTCTCCAAGACCTCCCTGACTATACTGGCTTTGGAACCATGGAGACTTCACTTATCTTCTCTATGCCCTAAACAACTTTTTAAAAGTATTATATATTGGGTTATGTTTTTGGTTTTGACATGTAGATAACTATCTACTTTGAAATCAGTGTAGAAAAAATAATCATATGCACAATATAAATGAAAAGTAGTGGAATCCAAGGTAGTTACATATAGTTAGGGAGGGACAACACAAGTAATTGGGGAAAGAGGGGATCAGGAAAAGCTTTGTGTAGAAAGTGATGTTTGAGTTGTGACTTGAAAGAAGTGAGTTATTCTTAAGGCCGAGATGAGGAGGAAGTGCATTCCATTGAAGAATGTGGGAATGAGAGATGGAATGTCATGGGTGAGAAACAGAAAAAAACCACTTTGGCTGGATCACAGATTGCAAGAAGGGGAATGATGCATAACGAGGATGGTAAGATAAATTGTGGCCCATTAGCTCCAAGTAGGAGTTTAACTTTGATCATAGAGGCAATAGGGAGTCACTAGGGATTATTGAGTAGGGAACTGACATGGTTACATCTCTGTCAGCTCTGTGGGGAATGGACTGGAATGGGCCGAGACTTGGAGGTAGAAGGTCATGGAAATATGTAGATAGGAGATGATGAGGACTTAATTTGCTAACCATGTGAATACAGAGAAGAGTTTATCCATGTTAGAGAGGTTGTAGATATAGAAATGACAAGGCTTTACAACTGAGTGTGTGAGTGAGGGGGAGGAAAGAGCTAATGATAATGCTGAGATTATAAACCTCAGGAGATTGGAAGGGTAATGATACTTTGTGATGTAGGAATCTTACTTGAGCCAACATGAATTTTTGAGGCAGAACTAAAAGAAGTCATTGTCTTAAAAGAAAGAAAAGATTTTCATCTGTATCTATTTTAACATTGCCTAAAGTTTCTTTTGTATGACTCCCTCTCCCCCTCCCAGAAAGTCATTCTATAGAATAAAGAGGAAATATCTGTCTTCATGTGACATATGCCTTTTTCTCTGATTGATACAGTTTTGATTCAGTAGTTTTAGCCTGGGCTGGGGCGAATTCCTACTGATCCTTACATTCACTCTAGGGCTTTTGTGTTACTCACTGCAAATCATTGGTCCTCTGGCCCTGCTGAAAACCTTAATGGTCAAAGGCTTTCCTAATCCATTTTGCTGGATTTATTACATGCACTATGGCCCATCAGCCCATTGCTTAATCAATTTTTCTCTAATGGATTTCCCTTTAGAGATTGGGCCTTCTTGAATAGGGACTTAAACTCTTCAAACCACAAGATGGAGCTGGTGTAAAGCGGACAGAAAACTAGAGGCAGGTAGAATGCTCTTATACGAGTACCCAGTAGGCTGCTAAAGTGTTTTATTTCTTCTGAGGATGCCAGATGGCACCAGCAAGTCTTCTTCAGGTTTTTAATAGTTGACTTAGGTCAAATCCCACCTTGTGCAAGAGGTCTTACGTAGTTCTCCCCACTGTCAGTGGCTTCCCTCTAAGATCACTTTCCATTTGCACAATACATACCTTCTATGTACATAGCTATTTCCATGTTGTCTTTGTATGGTTTTTGATGGAAGGAACTGTGTTTTTTGTCTTTCTTTGTGTCCCCAATGCTTAGCACAGTGCCTGACATACAGTAAGTACTTGATAAAAGCTTACTGACAGCAATGATGTACTTATACTCTTTCTTTGTGACTTACTAGACTCATAGCTGGCTGTAGATGGAAAATGGTGTGGTACAAAAAAGAAGTAGATTTAGATTCAGAAGGATCTGGCAATATCACTTCCTAACAGAGTGACTCCAGGCAAGGCATTTAAATTCTGTTTTAATTATCTATAAAAATGGAATAATAATACTTGCTTTGCCTATAGTTGTTATAAAGACCAAGCAAAGTAAAGTACATTAAGGCTTTGTAGCATTAAAATGTTGTAGGTGTCCTACTGTGTGCCTCATGTGATTTACCGAATTGAGAATTGAGCATTCAAAAACCTTCAGTAGTCCTTTGAGCCCTGATGGTCTTCATGCCAGAAGGCACTGTAGGGTCAAATCTTATGAAAATGAACACTGAAGGGCACCCACAATGTTCCATTTCCATTTCATTGTGGAGTATTTATTAAGTGCGTAACATGTGCCAAGCATTGTGCTAAAGAGATACAATACAAAAGCAAAAACAGTTGTTGCCTTTGAGCTTAAATTCTAATAGGAAGAAAATGAGGGGACCAGTGGCTAGATAGAGAATTTTGGTGCAGAACACTATAGAGATGCCATCCAGAGTGGAGTCATTAGGAGATTAGATTAACATACCCTTTCCAGGAGCAGTGGCAGAGATGATTCTCATTCTCTCTCTCTCTCTCTCTCTCTCTCTCTCTCTCTCTCTTTCTCTCTCTCTCTCTGAGTTGTGGGATGAGTACCAGTGCATTATGTGGATCTCGTAAGAAAAACATTCTTTGACGTGTGTCAAAGACGTGTGTCTTTGTGTCTCTTCTCCAATGAGATAACTAGAAGAGAAATAACTGGGTGAGACATTGTGTGTCTGTGTGTCATTCCCTCAGGTATGTAGGGTCTTATGCAGCCCTCCCTCACTCAGAAACAAAGTCAAGTGCAAATCATGTCACCATTTCTCTGATGGCATGGTCTTCTTCAGCACCAAAGGATGAACACACACATGTAAGGTCTTCTGACTGGCACTTGGTAGTATCCCAGCCTGAGGGGAGGAGGTGGAAAAGGTCAGTAAACATAGAGATATATAGTTATTTCATACCACTACTGTGCTTGGTAGCGTAAGAATAACACTTCAACCAGCTTACTGTAGAATCTAGCCTTCTTCTTGCACAGTGGTAGTGAAATGCCCACAAGTTAAAAAGTCCTCCCAGTTGAGCTTAAATGAGTCCTGAACGCTGGCCATGGTGCTGAAGCATATCTGAGCCCCAAAGTGGTAATAGATGTCTCATAGAAGTGACCTCAGATGCCATACTTATTCAATTTTGAATCATATATTTTATCCTGCCTAGTATAAAGATATCTAATATTTATGTAAATTTATTAGGCAGAGAATATAATAATTCACATAAAATTTTATTAAATTTTACTTATTTAAGAGATTTCTAGGAGAGGAGCAGCACAGACTGGGGAAGGAGGAACTTTGGGACTTGGAAGGCACAGTTAGAGGTCAGGAACTTAGAAGACCTCAGGAGATGAGCTGTACAAGGTGAGATGAGACTTTTTGCCTCTCAGAGTCAGGGGGATGGGGTCCAGTGTGTTGCAACATATGAGAGAGAAGGTTTATGGGGCAGCACAATTCTTGTAATGCTTATTGTGAGTGCCATAATTATTAATCTGATTTTAATTGTGTAATTGGCAGAACTGTGCCAGGTAAATCAATAAAATTGCTGTAAGTCAAGGACTTCCTGAATTCCAAACAGTAGGAGACAAGAGAAACTCATTCATCACTTCTAGTTTCTTTCATCAGAATCCTGTGTTTTCTTTAGATGGATGGTTTCTGAGTCACTGTGATTTTTTTTTCATATTGGGGGGTAGTTGTAATTTTTATTTTTGCTAGGGAGTATGGGGTAGTGAAGGATAATTTCTGCTTGCTAGCAGATTGAAGAATTGAGAAGAGCTTAGCTATGGCTCAGCTTTATAGACTGTACTTCATGGAATATGAGTGGAATACTCTGAAGAGAGCATGAACTCAGGTACTTTAATCAGAGAACTCATAGACAGCAAGGAAAGATGGTACTTATTCTATGAAATTCTTCATTGGAATGAATTCTCAGTACTAGATCAAAAAAGTATTTTCAGTATGGAATATCTGCATGATCACAGGAAAGGTCTCCTTGTGAGCACCCCTTTCTGTGATGATATTTGTTATGATGGGATTTTGTATGTGCCCTCTGAGCAAAGACCTGCTGCTTATGGCTGGAGAACACATTTTGCATTCAGGGATGATGCTTTCCTGTTTCTTGCTGGAGGATAGTGGGAAAAGCAACCGAGAAAGATCCTGAATGAGGGCTCCATTCATTACAATTTTGCATTTATTTGGGGGGCCGCTCTTTAAGTTTCTTATACACAATAAGGAAGGGAAGAAGGTGAGGCATTCAAGCCTGGCCTTTCAGGGCTTCTGCCATTTGCAAAATGTGTTTCTCCGTTGCACTTAATGCAAGCTGTCTTTTTTTTTTTTTAAGAAAGCACTGATTACTAATGCAGTTAAAATGTGATTAGGTTGTGATTAGTCAGAACTCCTATGTTATTCTAGTCACGTCTGTGCACTGGTTGTAGACCTTTTTGGTTAAAAGGAGGCTTTCCAATAAGGGAGGGGAATGCAGAATTCCTTTTCATAATATAGGATCATGTTTTCAACAGACACCAGAGATGCTTTCAGGGAGTGATAGTGGTGGGGGAGGTCAGTTCTGTAATGATGTCAGACCCTGATTCCTATCTGCAGAAAGGGGGAGGGGGAAACACATGACCATTTCCATTTTTATAGTACTATCCTGATTCTTTCTGGCCTCTCATGTGGGAGAAGGGCATTGAATATTCAAACCTGGGGATGTGATATTTTTCGGTGTTTAGAGTCCGTTTTACCAGGTTCATCCTGTGAATTTAAAATTGATCTTTCAATGCTGAGAAGAAGAAAAAGATGCTCTGATGGCTTTGTGATCTCTCATTGTGGGTAGTCACTCCAGTGGTGTAGATTATAATCTATCTCTCTCTCTCATCCTATTCAATTCTTGTCTATGGCCTCCCACAAATCACCTACAAGGGGTCCACCATGAATGTGGTAGACCTTTCTCCAAATGTTTTTTCATTGCATGAATATCAATGGTGCCCGCAGGCTGTACATGAGTTACCTCTAGCTCTTGCTATATAACTGGTCAATATTTTTTTTCTGGTTGTATGTTTGATCACATCCTTTATATGACTTGTCCTGAGTAATTAATTACTCATTGGTAATATGCTGCACCTTATTGGTACACCCATTATCTTTTGGGTAACTAATAGCTTTAATTCCTCAGAGAATGTACTATTCTGTGACTTGTAGAATAGCATTGTTGAAGGAATGTAGTCTACTATTATTACATATTATTTATTACATATTTATATGTAATGTTCATTATATATTTCTATTACTATTTTATTACATAAACCAAATTATCAATATCGTTTATGTTTATATTATTTATATTCTCTAATATACCCCTCTCCAATATTCTTCTCAGAGACTCATCTTTTAAAACAAAGAATAAAAAATAGTTCAGCAAAACTAACCAATATATCAGCCAAACCAAATTCACATTTAATGTGACTTCGTTAGATATTAAGCTGCTTGAGGGCAGGGATTGTCTTTTGTCTTTCTTTTTATCCCCAGTGCTGAGCACAAGGCCAGGCACACAGCAGGCACTTAATAAATGTACTTTGACTAACTGACTTCCATATCCACAGTCCTCCATCTCACCAAAGTAAAGGGGAGGTTCCTTTTTATCTTTCTTCTTTGGAGCCAGATTTGTTCATTCTAATTCTGTAGCATCAAGTTTGATTTTTGTTTTTGGTTTTTCTATTTACATTGCTGTATATATTGAATATCTGGTTTTACTTACTTTACTTTGCATCAATTCATGTAAGTCTTCTCATATTTCTCTGTCATTCTCATTTTCATCATATTTTCTGCATATCTTCTTACATTTTAAAAACATTTAACCATTTCTGATATTCTTAAATTTTAAGTGGATGTTCCATGATTTACATTGTATTGGTGAAGGGGACTGTACAAGCTCAGAGCCCAGGGTAGTATTCTCTTGAGTTTTTGTACTCTTGACTTTCTGCACATGACCAAAAAAAAGCAATACACTAGACAGGTCTTGAAAAAATGGGCCCTTATCTCTTAAAAACAAGTTGAAATAGTGAAACATTAATGGATGGTTATCCTTGACGGTCTAGACTAAACTTCTAGGAATCTGATATCCAAAGGAAGAGTGGTGTAGTGGATAGAGAGCTGGTTGTAGAACCAAAAAGACCTGGATTCAATTTCAACCTCTGAAATACTCTGGTTGTATGACTCTAGGCAAGTTGCTTATCTTCTCAGCATCCCAGGCAACTTTTTAAGGCTGTAAGTGATAGAAAAGTGGTAGATCAGCATAAGCACAAGGGGAATCACTGGAAGTTCCCTACACCAATGAAATTACAGGGCCAAAAAATCACACTAAGGTGTGACTGACTGATTTCCTTAAGGGCTTCTAGAATATTCCATACTTTTAAAGAAGGATCCTTGTTAACCCAATTGAATCTCTCTTTGGTGGAATTTTAGGAAGTAAAACACAAAGCAAAGTGAAAAATAACTCAATGTGAAGGAAGATGCTTTTGAACAAGAGCCAACATACAACAGCAGAACTGTTCTTCCTGACAGTCTGTTCTACCACTTCTGGTTTTTTTTGATGATGTCCTCCACTTACAAGTCCAAATCTCTAAACTTCTAAGTTTTCCATTAGAGATGATGTGTGTGTGTGTGTGTGTGTGTGTGTGTGTGTGTGTGTGTGTGTGTGTGTGTATGTGAGAGAGAGAGAGAGAGAGGGGGAGAGAGAGAGGGAGGAAATTATGCCATAGTCCAGTTGAGTTGGCATGGCCATTTGTAAGTAGGATCATTTGTAAGCCAGGGGTTTAGAAGTCAGGGCTATCTTATTTTGTTTATGTGCCATTTACAGGGTGTCCCAAAAGACCTGGTGTAGTTTTGAGCTTTAATGGTTCTTTTTAAAACTAAGACTATTTCTAGAACTATTTTTAAGCTTTAATAGCTTAAAACTGCACTAAGGTTTTTAGGACATCCTGTACAAATGGAAAAGATTAGCAGAGTAGAGATTTCTCTTTCAAGTGAGGAGTAGCCCTGTCAAAAGAAATCAATCACAGTTTATGCCCTCGGCTTTTTTCCCCAATCTGGACCTGTGATTTTGTTGCTGTTGTGAATTCCCAGTGTGAAACCTCCCTTATGGTCTTAGTGATTTGGGACACTAAGAGATGAGTTGACTTATTCAGGATCACATGGCCAGCATGTGTCACATGTGGGGCTTGAAACAGGTCTTCGTGGCTGTTAGTTTCTCTTTCTATCTACTGTGCCTTGCATCTCTGACTTTAAATATACTAATTTAGAGAGAAAACCTAGATGGGGCATGAGAAACAGGATGCCCTCATCTTTGTGTGTGTGTGTGTAGGGGGAGTGTGATATGGCTTCCTTGATGGATCTGTTTCAGTTTTCTTTTTGGGCACAGAGGTGCATTAAGATCTCTGGTGTCTGTGAAAGTCTTGGAAATCAACAAAACAACAGTCCCCTTATTGAGGCTGTCTTCTAGCAGGGGGTCTTGAATAATGCATTTGATGGTTGCTGGTATTGATAAACATTGTTAATTTTAATTATGCGATTTAGATTTATGCCAAGGCAACATTTTCCTTTTAATTAGTTTGCTTTTATGATTGTCTGAGTGTGCCTGAGGTTTTGAACTAAAAGGGGAGAAAATGCATTTCAGGCTCACTGTGTCCTGCTTTTGATGTGCCATGTTGGGTATTTTGAGGCTTGACTGGCCATGGGACTTGTCTGCCTGGCACTTCAGGTGATACTTGGGTGATATAACCAGCCATAGTTCAGGTCCTTTGCCCCAGAAATGTTGACCTTTCACTATGTGCTGTTTGAGAGTTCTAATGCGATCTTCTGAAAGAGGCCTTTCCTGGTTGTCTTAGCTATTGGTACCTTCTTACCGAAGATTGCCTTGTGTCTGTTTTGTCTGAATCATATATACTTACCATATGTAAAGCACTAAGCATTCTGGGGGATATAGATGTACAGTCCGAGACTAAATGGAATCTAATAAAGTAGCTGGACATATACATGTTCTTTACTTTGTTAGAGTGTATATTTCCTGAAGGTAGGGGTATTTCATTTTTTTTATTTTGGTATCACAGGTCTCCTTCTAATTCCATTTTCTTCCCTAGACCTCTTTCTTTGTCTCCATCTCTGACTCTCTATCTTTGTCTCTTTTTTGTCTCTATCTCTCTGTTTCTGTGCCTGTCTCCATCTCTCTCTCTCCCTTCCCTCCCTCTTCAGAGGCAACTTGCCACAGGATATACGTATGTACATATTTGCCTATGCAAATACTTTTAGTTTGAGCAATGTCTTGGTAGTTTATGTGACGTATTTCAATTCAGGCACTGTGGAATTCAGAAACATTCTGGTTGATATTTTTTTTTGTCTATTTTGTGGGCATGGTAAGTCATTTCTGTCCCTCTTTAGGAATTGCAGCATCATTACCCTAATTTAAAAAAATAAGGAAATTGAGGCTATGGGAGCTGAAGTGGTTTACACATTGTCATATAGCTAGAAAGTGCCTAAGTGGGCTTTGAAAGCAGATCTCCTAATTCTGACTCCAGGGAGCTTTCCAATATGTTAGAAGAGAGTAGCATGGGGGGAGGGGCAATGTTGAGTGTCTATAGAAGCCCATGTGATCTGTTAAGTATTCCATAGTTTGCTGAAAGACATAGCTATCAGTGACTTCTGGGAATGCTGGCACTTCAGTCATATCTATTTCTCCACCCTCATCCCACCTTTTTTTCACAGGATATGAACTGTTTGGGTTCATCAGCCACATGGGACCGTCCACCATGAGTGGCCATTATGTTTGTCATATCAAAAAGGAAGGCAGGTGAGTCCATCGTGGAAAAGAAAGAAAGGACTTAGCTCTCAGAAAACTGCTCCTGGCTCAACCAAATAACATTCTTTATTGGGCACTATTGGTTGTTAGTAGTAATGGATTTGTAGCAACTTTTCTTCTCCATGAGGTTTTTCCTTGATGTTTAATGATGATGATGATGATGATATTTATGGAGCTTTCTAAGATTTTTTTAAGTGTTCTATGTCCATTCAATCCTCTGAGGTAGGTGTTGTTTTCCATTTTACAGATGAGGAAACTGAGGCAGACAATGATCAAGTGACTTACCCAGAATCACACAGTTAAGTGCCCAAGAAAGGATTGAAGTCAGGTCTTTCCAATTCATCAGAGTATTAAAAGGGGTCTAGAATCTCCAAGGCTTTGTCTGTAGAGCACCAGGTCTGGTGGGTTCTCCCAAGCTGCTCAGGTGTCCAGAAAGGCCCTACATAAGGCATCCTTGGAATCCAGACTAGCATAGCTAAGTTTGAAGATCCTTATCATCAGGTTGACCCAAGGATGACATATTTTTTGGTTACTGCAACTGCGTAAGGCCAGCTTCTAAGAGTAGATGATTGTAAGTGCCAACTCAGACACAATCACACATAGAGGTGATCCTGCCACACCTTGCCTTGTGTGTATCTAAATTCTCTCTGCGCTGCATCAAACAGCCTTGGAGGCATGGGCTGGTTTTATAATGGGTCTGCCCTTTGTAAAGGCAAGGCTGGCAGCGTCTTTAGACTGATAATAAGAGTAGCTCCCATTTTCAAAGCACTATGAAGTTTGCCTCTGACACACACTTGCTGTCTCTTAATCCTCCATAAGGATTCCCTGAGCATTGGCTTAGATGGCTGATGAGGTCCCTCCTAAGCTTGAGAGCGATGATCTTTTGAATTGGGTTCAAATCCTAATTCTGATATAGGGACCCCGGCAAGTCCCCCAATTTCCTTAGACTTCAGTTTCTTCCTCTATAGAATGAAGAAGTTGGACAAGGAAGCCTCTGAGGGCTCTTCCAGTTTTAAGTCTGTGCTCTTTTTCCCCATTAACTTTTGTCATATAAACATCAGTTTTTATTATTGTGTGAATAATAATTAATTCTGGGAGGACAAAAGATCTCCTGATTTGAATAGATTGTAAATGCATTCATTGCTCCTATGTTTTCCTTGCAGATGGGTGATATACAATGACCATAAAGTGTGTGCCTCAGAAAGACCCCCCAAAGACCTGGGCTACTTGTACTTTTACCACAGGATACCAAGCTAGGCCTCCGATATACTCCTTGCCCAGAAGATGCCATATGCCTTCATAATTTGCCAAAAAATTAAAAAAAATTAAAAAAAAAAAGAAGAAGAAGAGGAAGAAAGATAAAGGAAAAAAGTTGGGACTGCCAAACACCCAGGAATCCAAGTGGTATTTATAGTTTAATTAAAGAGCCCCTTGGCTTTTTAATGCCTTCTGGAGTAGTAGTCGGCAAATTTCTCTTCTGTCACCGTAGACGACTGATTGTTTTCTTTTGGTAAACATCCAAGGAAATGATGTTCAGAAGCTTCCAGAATGCCAATGGGGCAAGCTGCCCAAAAGCCAAATATAGGAAAGGGCTGTGCAGTGAATTCTGAGCCCTCATTGGGCTTTGGGGGCCCAGAGTGACCATTAGAGATCTTCACTGAAGCCAATTCATGTTTCCCTGCTGGATCCTAAAAAAGAGCTCCATATTACCTCATATGGAAAAAATAGAGGCGATCTCACTTTGGCCTTAGATTTGACCCCACCCCCACCCCCACCTAATCACAGATAATAAATTTTGATCTATCTATGTGTAATATATTAGAAGATCTGCCATGAAAATATTTTAATTTTGAGTCAAATCAATGTCCATAACCTAATTATGTGTGTGTGTATGTGTGTGTGTGTGTGTGTGTGTGTGAGAGAGAGAGAGAGAGAGAGAGAGAGAGAGACAGACAGACAGACAAAGAGAGACTATCTTGCACAATCCACTTGAAATTCAGCGGTTGAGTTATTTTAAATGCTGAACCATTTGGTATTGGGTGTTGACTGAAAGAAACATCCAGGCCTTTAAAGGGATGTATACCTCAGGAATAATCAGAACTCAGCTTTCCACTTAGATTTCAAGAGTGAAGGGGGTGTGTCCATTTAGCTGCTATGAGTAGTTCCTCTGAATAAGTGACCCCCCAGCTCTCTACCACCATGCTTTCTTAGCATGCTCTGGTGCTTTGGCCAAGGTGGTGAATTGTTTCAGGTCCTACCAAAAGCATAGGCTTAGTTTCCGAGTGAAGTGACTCATGGATCATCACCAAGTTTTCTGGTGCATCCTCATAGGTTAACTCCCCAAGACTTTGCAGGGCCCACCCTCAGGCCAATGGTCACTTTTCCAGAGCATTTCTACAGCTTTTCCTCAATGTTTTCTGGGTCCCTCATCTATTCAATTGCTCTTCCTTTCTTTCTCCTGGCTCCTTTTCTCCACTTTTAGATTTTGGCCAAAAGAGATCTTAGGAAACTTTTGGAAGGCAGAGTGAACTTATTGACTGCTGCATTATGAAAAAATCAGTCTGATTATTTCTGTCGGTCAGTATTTGAGTGGGATCAGATCAGAGCCTTTGGGACTATTGGAATTGGTATCAAAGTCATATGAAACTAGAACTTTTTCTTAGTTCCCTCTGACTTGCCCCAAGTTTCCGAGAATATTTGGTATTTATACTATTCAACGAATTCTTACTCCTCCAAGTGATTTGGGATTGATCATTTTAGATAAAACACCAGTCCAACTGCACAGTATGCTGAATTAGAAACAGCCTTTTAGTAATCAGAACCCAGACATTCTCAAAGGAGGTCATAGGAATGAAGATTTGGAGCTCAGAGGGACCTTAGGGGTCATCCAATCCAACATTCTTATTTTACAGAATGGAAACCTGAGCCCCAGAGAGATGATGTGACTTGATTCAGTCACACAGCTCTTAAGTGTCAGTGCCTAGATTTGGCTCCATATAATCAGATTCCAAGTCCAGCATTCACCATGCTGCATCAGTATAGTGAAATGAGAAAAGCACACCAAAATGTCAGGGGCCCCAGACTCTGCCCTGCACTGGCTTGGTGACCTTGGGCAAATCTCTTCATTTTCCTGCACCTCACTTTTCCTTCTATGTCAAATGAGAGGAAGAATCCTTTCCCTGTCTGGTCTGAGGGAGAAGGAAAGGAAATGATAATTTTCCTGGTACTTTAAAGTGACAAGGCTCTGCAGATGTTAGGTGGCATTGTTAGCTCATGATGGGTCCCCTCTCCCTTCTCTCATTTGATAGCTTTTTGACTTGAAAGTTATCAGTTAAAATTAGATGGAGAGGATGTCTTCACTTTCTCTATCTGACTTCTTGGTCCAGAGGGTGGTGTAAATCTTTAGTTTAGAGGTAGGTGACATAAGTAAATTACTCTCTTAAAACACTTGAAAGTAACAGAGATCCCTAGGGCTGAGTGAATAGCTTTTCTTTTCCTTTCTATTTCTTTTTTCTTTTACTTTCTTTTTTCTTTCCTTTTCCTTTCTTTTCTTTCCTTTTCTTTTCCTTTGTTTTCTTTTCTTATTTTCCTTTCTTTTCTTTTTTCTTTCCTTTCCTTTCCTTTTTTCTTTCTTTTCTTTGCTTCTTCCTTTCTTTCTCTCTCTTTCTTCCTTCCTTTTCTTTTCCTCCTCCTCTTTCTTCTTCATCTTCTCCTCCTTATTTTCTCTTTCTCTTTCCTCTTTTCTTCCTTCCTTCCATTTAAAAATATTTGGTCCAGAGCTATGATTTCTTCAGGATGGGAAACTTCTTCCATCAGCAGTGATCAATACTTGCTACTCTTAGAGAGTTGCTTGGGGCACCCAAAGGTTGAGTGACTTGTCTGTGGCTGCACAATTAGTATGTGTCCGAGGCAGGACTTGAACCCAGGGCTTCCTGAGAGACAAGAAATTGTGGAAAGTGCTGTGGTTTAGGAGTCAGAGGCCTTTGGTTCAGTTCCCTTCCCTGTCACTGACTGTGTGACTTTGGGCTAGGCATTTCCTCACCTGTCAAATGAAGAGACTGGACCAGATGACCCCTAAGGTCCTTCAATAGCTATCAGTAATAACAGCTAGAATTCATATAGTGCTTTAAGGTTTGCAAAGTACTTTACAAATATCTCATAATAACCCTAGGAGGTAGGTGCTATTATCATTCCCATTTTACACATGAGAAAACCGAAGCAAACAGAGTTAGAGTGATTTGTCCAGGGATGCGCAGCTAAGTTAGCGAGACCAGATTTGGACTCAGGTCTTCCTTCTTCTAGGCCCAGGCTCCAACCACTGTGCCACCTAGCTGCCATAATCTTAAAGTTTTTCCAATCCAAGTCCTTCCTTTTGCAGATGAAGAAACTGAGACCCAAGGTCACACAGCTGCTTAGCTGCAGTGCAGCTAAAACCATGACCTAGGTCTACTTGACTCCTAACCTCAGCCCTTTCCTGTCCTGACTCCCAGATCATAGGATCATAGCTGCAGAGCTAGAAGGGCCTCCAGGTACAATCCCATCATAAGAAAACTGAGGCCCTGGTAGACTAGATGACATGCCTACTGTCATACAAATAGTAACTGTCAAGGAGGAAATTTGAATCCAGATCCAGATCCTCTGACTCTGAATCCAGGGCTCTTTCTACTATGCTACCCTGCATAGAATGATGGTTCCTTTACCCTACAAAACATCAAGGGATCAGATTGATTTTTTGGCAGGGGAAGGTGAGAGAAAGTGAGCCTGGGGAAGCAATACTTGTGACCTTTTAAATAGCAAACGATAAAACACCCAAATGTCTTTTCAAGGCTGTGTTGAGGATTGAGATAGTGCAGTAAAACCAACGCTAGATTGGAGCCAGAAAAGGTTGACTTGGTGTGAACCCTGGTTCTTTCACTATTTCTGTGTAATACCCTGGTCAAGTCACTTCCTCTCTTTGGAAAAGTTGGCTCATCTTTAAAAGGAGGGAGAAGAGGGGGTCTGGATGACTGACGTTCAAGGTCCGTTCAAGCATGGGACTTGGGATGGGACTCTAACGTCCACAGGTCAGTGTTTTCTGGGGCATAGAGTCAAATGCCCTGGAACACAGCATGTATATGTTGAACAAAATAGAATTTTATACCATACTATTTTGTGATGCAAAGCTTCATTTTAAAAGTTGTTAATAATGGGTTACAAGGTAAAAGCAGAAAAATGTTCTTTTTCTGCCTGATCCTACTATTGGGATGTGAGAGCACAAATATTGCTTTTTATCTGCCTTACGAAACAAAGGGCTGTTTCTGCAGAGACAGGCTTTGTACCTGTCCACCCCTCCTTCCCCCAGCCAGGCCCCAGGATGTTAAATTCTTGATTAAATTTTAAAAAAAAAGTGGTTTCCTTTTTAGCCTTTTTAAACAAATAAACAAAACAAAACAAAAACCACAACCTCTTAGAATTATCTGAGAAACATGGCAGTTGTCCCAGGGGTAGACTTGAAACAGGCCATCCAATCTTCCATGTGGATATGAACTGAACTTTAACTGCAAACTGGAATTTTGTGTGAGAGACACATTAGCACACTGGAACATTTTCTATGGGTGAGCAAACCCTGTCATCACGTGGCTATTGGAAATCTCTTTATGTAAATACCATTTGCTATCCATCTGTGGGGAGAACCAGAGTTACCAAAGAAGGTGCCTCTTTGGAAAACTTCCACTTTCAGTCATTATGCTTGACCTGAGGAGGAGGCAGAGTGGAGAAGACAAGACCCCTACCTTTGGAGTCTGATGACCTTGACTGCTAACTCTTACTTCAGTGACCCTGGGCAAGTCTCTTCCAATTTCTGGGATTCAGTTTCTGCAGTACATCATATATTTCACTTTTGCCTCAAGGAAGTGAAAAGAGCATTGGGTTTGGAGTTAGAAGACCCATGTTCCAATCTTGGACAAGTCACTTAATTTCTCCAGGCCTCTGTTTCCTTACTGTAATATGCGGAGGTTGGACTAGATGGCTTCTGAGGTCTCTTCTAGCTCCAAATTTTTAATCTCATCTGACTTATAAAACCCACAGCAAACTAGGAATCTATTTTGATCTTATGTGATGTATAAATGATCTCTTTAAAGGAGGGAGGGAAATAGGAAAAAAAATTCAACAAACATCTATTAAACACATACTGTGTGCTGAGCAAATAGGTAGATTCCTCTTTTAGTCACTTAATAGGACATCCAAGGTGCTTCATTGTATTAGATTTTTTAATGAAGATCTGTAATGTAAGACTAAGACTGGGTGCCATGGGGGAGGGTGGCTATTATTATTGGTTCTTTCCAAGTTCTGAGGCTTGTTTGTTCTTTCCCACTAATAGAATGGAAGCTTCTTGTGGGCAGGACCTCTTTTATTTTTGACTTTGTGTCCCCAGTGCCTAGTACAATGCTTGGCAAAGAGTAGGTGTTTAATAAATATTTGTTGAAGACACCTCAGCATCTGCCTTATTTCCAGGACCTTGTCAGTATCTCACTTATCCCTGAAAAAGTGTTTTCCCCACACCCTCTTCCTCCCCCTCTCCTGCTCCTCCAGATTCAAGAAAAATTACCCAGAAAGGACAAGTCCTACCTATTGAGCATGAGAAGAATATCTTAAACTACACCAAGAGTTCAAATATTCTGTACTAAATCATGTCTTTGACATGAAGATGGATGGATTTTCCATTCAACAGAAAAGTCACTATAAAATCATTGGGACTATTGCCATGGATGATTCATGGGGAAATGGGGAGTTCACATTCTCCAAAGCCACATGTCTTCATGATGTTCATTAGAAAGGGGTTCCCTTAAGCTTCACAATCTGGGAGAAAGGGAGAAATTTGACCTGTAGAAATAGAGGTTACATATCATTTCCCTGAGAATTTCTTGCATATTTCTATTCCCTCTTTACAAATAGAAAGTATATCATCATCATCGACAGTATTAATCATGATAAAGGCAGCATTTGGAGCCTGCAAGACCCAGTTGGAGTCCCACCTCTGACATCCTGATTTTGAGACTCTGGGTATGTAGCTTAACCTCCAGTGCCCCCCTGCAACTCTGGAAGATGAGGATAGATTTCAGGGCTTCTGTTCACATGGATGAGCCAAAAATTTACATATTTTTTTTCACTAACTTCTAACTAAAATGTAGCATTCCCTTCAATAATGAATTTAAAAAACGCCATGATTCTGAGGAGTCCCATAGGCTTTGCCTGACTCCCAAAGGAGTCCATGGCACAAAAAATTTTAAGAACCTCTGTTGTAAAGTCAACAACAACAAGAAGGAAAGATGCAAACACAAAGATAGTTCCTGCCCTCATCCTGCCCTTAATGAATTTATTTGCTAATAAGAGAAGATAATAAGTAAAAGGGGAGCTGAAGATGAGGGAGATATCCACACTAGGGCAGGATGGTGAAGTCCGGAGGGTCAGAAGTAGAGACCTAAGAGGAATGATATGACCAACTTGGACCCTTCCTCAAAATGGAGGTTCTGGAAAGAATTCACCAATGGGAAAGGAGGTTGTAGGGGTAGAAGGATGTTCCATGGTGAGATGGAAGCTAAGGAATGGTGGTGAAATCAGGACAAAGGGAGTTGTAGTTGCAGAGAGCTGACCTGCACTGGTAGAGGGAATTTCCTCATCTGGAAATTCCTTACATCAGTAAAATCCCAGGTCCAGCTCCTATCTCAATAGTCATAGTTATGCCTTACATTTATGTAGCACTTTAAAGTTTGCAAAGCACTGTACATTTTGTATCTGACTTGAACCTCACAAAAACCTTGTGAGGTGCTGGCAGCCCTGTTTTACAGAGGAGGAAACTGAGTCTTGCCAAAATGTCAGAGGTGGAATTTGAGCTGCGGTCTTCCTGATTCTAAATACTGCTCACTCTCCACTATGCTGACTAGAGACTCCTTTTCAGAATAATGTTTGTAAATGCAAAAATAAAAATACACCGGATTAAGAAGAAAACCAATTATAATTAAGTTGTCAAAATATTATAAGCACAAATTCAGGGACCCCAGGTTAGAAATCCTTTCTAAGGCACAGACTCAATGAGAAATGAATTGGTGGACAAAGTCCTCATAATGGACACCCAACAACTGAACAAAAATGACACATCTTTTGAGTATAAGTTTTCAAGTAAAATGGAAAACAAAACCAAAAATAAAATCAACTCTACCCTCAACCAGGGCTGGGACCAGCACCTGTTTTTCATAATTTATAGCATCTTCCACAGGTTGTGGGAGTTGGTCACCTGAGTGCATCTGTTCCCAGGGGCTTCTTTGTGGTTTCCATGCCTCAGACAATCTTCTCCCAGTTTATTTTCCACTCGATTCAGGGAAACTACAAAGCCCATAGTAGCTATCTGGGGTATCTGTCCACCCCTTGTGTTAATAAACACAATCCTTTTCCTGTTTTCTCTTAGTTTGTTGGGGTTTGGGGCTATATCTGGGAAGGAGTGGTTTCTGTCCAGTACCATGCATAATTGTTGGTTCGATATGGCCCCACGAATGTTTGGAAAGTGTTTACTGTGATGGAAAGGGATATGTGATCTCTAGTTCAAATGTTTTAAATTAAAAGCTATTCTTACATCTTCACAAGCTTTGGCTGCTTTTCTTTTCTTTCTAAATAATAATGGGCATTTCAGTTATGTAGTGGCAGCTAGATTAGGTGATGTAAAGAATCTGGACCTGGAATCAGAAAGACATGAGTTTAAATTTGGACTCAGACACTAACTGGCTGTGTGACCCTGGGTAAGTCACTAAACTTCTGCCTACCGCAGTTTCCTCAACTGTAAAATGAGAACACACACAATAACATCTACCTCCCAGAGTTGTTGTATCAAATGAGACACTATTTTAAAATTTCTTTTCAAACCTTAAAGCACTATATAAATGCTTTTCTTCTTCTCCTTCTCCTCTTCCTTGTCCTCTTTCTTCCCTTTCTCTTCCTCTTCTTTTCCTTCTCTTTCTTTGCCTCCTTCTCCCTTCCTCCCTCTTCCTCTCCTTTTCCTCCTCTGCTTTCTCTTCACCTTGGGAATGAGAAAGTTGAATGAAATGGCCTCATGTCCTTTCCATCTCCAAATCTATGCTCCTATGTCACTATGATTAAAATAAAAGATGACCAAGAAATTTTAAAAAAAGAAAAAACAGTCCCTGCCCTCAAAGAACTTATTTTCTACTGGGGAGATGACTTCCAAGGGCTACTTTGGAAGCACTCTTTCTGAGATTGGCCATTTATCTTCAGGGGACCTAGTGCTGCCAGCTAAGTCCCCTTTTCTTCTACTCATAATGCAAAGTCAGCCCTTGGTAGGTGGTTACCCTTGTGGCCATGAACCTGTGGATTCAGAGCTTCTGAGGACTCTGCCATTGATGTTGATTGAGTTCCATTCCAGAGGAGGAGAGCTCTTTCTCAGTCTAATCCTGCTTCTAGGGTCCTTTAGCTCTAGAGTCTGTCTCTATGAAGATAAAGGTGGCATCAGCAGTTACTTCTGTAAGAAGTGAAGGGTCTCCAGAGGGCAGTGGTTTCTAAATTATACTGTTGGGACCTGTTGACATTTCCATTGTGAGACACACTCTTCAGGTCATAGGAATGCTGCTATTAAAAATCTAGCATCAGCTTAGCAGTCACCCCAGTTCAAAATAAATTTCATGAGACACAACATTAAATGTCATTATAAACAACTATAGTTGTTTAATAACTGTTTACATTTAAATGGATTATTTTCAGCGTATAAGTTCTCATCACACTTTCTGTTTTTCCCCTCTGTCTCCATTAGAATTCTGTGTCAATCAATGAATCAACAATCAACCACTATTTATGAAATGCATGCTGTGTTCCAGACACTATGCTTTTTCCATTCATTATTTTCCATTTTCCATTTTCCTTATATAATTCTAGATTTAAAAATTAATTTAATTTTTCTGATGAACAATTTCTTGTTTTTCCTCTTCCCTCTCCCACTAAGAAAAAAAGAAAACCAAAATATTTGCAGCAAATCTTCAGAATCAAGGAAAACAAACTTCCAAACTGGCTATTTCGCCAAAATAAGTCTCATTCTGTATTTTGAGTCCCATCTCTCTATCTGAAGGTGGGTAATGTGCTTCATCATCGGTCTTTTTGTTGGTCATTGCACCAATTGGTCAACAATCAATGTTGTTGTTGTTGCATAGAGTTCATTAACCTTTCAAAGGTATTGTTACAATATTGTTATTTTGTAAATTATTCTGATTCTGTTCACTTTACTCTGCATCAGTTCTTAAGTCTTCTCAGGTTTCTCTAAAACCATTCTTTTTTCTTTTTACTTATATCTTACAGCATAGTAATAACCCACTAATTCACATATTGTGATTTATTCAACCATTCCCCACTTGAATGGCACCCCCTTAGTTTTCACTTCTTTGCTACCATGAAAGAAGCTGCCTTCAATGTTTTCATACATATAGGACCATTTCCTTTTCCTTTGATCTTTTTGGGATCTAGGTCTAGTAGTGGTATCCTGGGTCAAAGGGTTTGCATGGTTTAGTAATTTAGGACTATAGATTTAGAGATGATTAAAGACAATCTAGCCCCACTTCATTTACAGATGAGGAAACTAACAACTAGAGAAGGAAAATGATTTGTCCAAAGGCACACAGGTAGAAAATGATAGGGGCAGAATCATTTCAGGTACTCCATTCTTCCAGTTCTTCTTTGAGCACTTTGCATTATTTCATAAAATTCTTTCCTGATTTTTCTGTATTTTTCCTCCTTGTTCAGTTTAATTGCTTTATAGAATTTGTCACAATTTATCTAGCAATTCTCCTCTCGTTGGATATTTAAATTGCTTCCAGGTTTCATTATTATTTTAATCTTACAACTCTATATAAAGCTGTTTTGAATTATCAGTGGACAGATGGTTTGCTCTTTGTTTTGGATAACATGTCCAGGGTATATTCTTTAAACTAGAATTATTGCATCAAAGATGGTGATCATTTTAGTAACCTTTAAACAGTTGCCATGTATCTGGATTAAAAAGCCATCCAAAAAGACATGTAGATAGCTTCAGCATTTCTCCGAGTGCTCAGGGAGGAAATGAGGAAGTGATGTACGGTTTCTAATCTAGAAAACTTTTTTTCGTTTACTTTTTAGGAAACTGTTAGCAAGCCAGCTGTTCCTCATGTTCAGTCACTGCTTTCTATAATGTTTCTTAATTAAGCAAATCAAGACTCCAGTCATGTATATGTGCTTTCTGAATTGATAGTTTCTGTTTCATTTGTTGCTCTGCTGCTGATCCAATATTAGACAAGTTTCATGGGAAATTAACAAGTAAAAATAGGAGCCTATCTTTCCTTTCCTAACTGGACTTGGTTTTAACCAGTATTTTTGTTTGCCACTCCCCACTTTTTGTTGTTGTTGAGTAGGAAACGTCTCATTGAGATCTGTCTACACACATACCTATGTACACGTATAGATATAGATGTGGGTGTGCATATATGCATATCTATTTCATATACATATATATGTATATGTGTATATGTAATGTTTATATTACATACACACACACACACACACACACACACACCAAGGCATTTATTTCAACAATTATTCTTTTCCACTGATCTCATTATGGATATACAAACTCATGCGGGAAAATAATAATGTTTCTATTGTGCTTTAATGTTTGTAAAAGACTATGTGGCTTATCTTATTCAATCTTTTTTGACAGTCCTATGAGCTTGGAACTGCAGGGACTTATCCCCATTTTACAAGTGAGGAAAACTGAGAATCAGAGAGGTTTGGTAATTTGCCCATGGTCACAACTTAGGAATCGTCAGAAGCTGTCAGAGCTTTTTCTATTGGATCCCAATGCTGTTTTCTAACACTATCAGATTCATATTAGATACCTTTCACCTCTTCTTCTTAAGCCTGATCAGTGCCTTCTCTTCTCCCTTCCCTAACAACTCCCAACCACCTCTCCCTCTCCAGCCTGATGTTTCAAATTCCTCCTTTAACAATCGCTGCTTATGGGAGGGAAAGCCTGAAGGAGGGATGGATTGAGAACATTGGAAACAAACAGGATGGAAAGAAGAGGAACACTTGACTTTCCGTTCTTTCTCCCTCACCCCCTGCCCCATGTAGCCGGTCACATTAATATCCTTGATACCCCACTTTTTGGGTTACTCATATGGTGAGATCCAGGGATAACTGATGTACTTAAGAGGACCCCCAGCACATTGGGTAGAACTCTTCCCCCCGAGATGGATTTATGAGAGGTCATGGAGAAAAGTCTGAGGGTAAGTAGGCATGAATGTGTTTCAATCTGTCTTATTTGGACAGAGCTTTTGTAATAAAGCTTTGGCCACTGTCATACTGCCACTTTCCTGCTCAATAACTTTCAGTGGTTCTCAACTGCATGCTCCTGTCATTTAAAAGTTCTCTATTTATATCACTTTCTCCTACTGCTCTCCCTGAATTCTCTCCTCCAATCAAATTGGTCTGTTTGCCATTTCCAGAACATACTTCTGTGCCGGTTCCTAAATTCTCCCTGCACTCACCAGCTTTCCCATCTCAAGTTCCACTTCCTTCACCAAGACTTCCCTGACCACCCCATCTGAAAGGGAGCTTCTCTCACTCCTAGGGGCCCCCTAGTCACTCCCCCACTGCTCACTCTTATAGGGAACATTTATTCTTTGTAATGCTGTTTTGTATGTGTGTATGTGTGCTTATGATGTGTGTAACAACGCTCACATACCCATACACACATTGCCTATAGTATGTTGACTTTTTTCGGTGTAAATGTCATCTCTCCCTGTCCCCCCTCCCCCAGGTTTTAACCTTTTTAAGGGTGTGGTTTCTGTTTGTGCTATCTGTACACAGTAGGTACTTACTAAATCCCCATGGATTGATTTTTTTCAGTGATTCTTTCTTTTGTTAGTATAGGAGCTTGCTGGCTAACCCAGATCTTGACAGAAGAATATACACCCAATTCACACACCAGTTATGTCTGTCATGATTACCCTGGCCAATGTCAGTCTGACTGGCAGCCTCACAGAGCTCACTCAGCCAAAATGTTGTTATTGCCCTCAATACATAATTCATAATGGGTACCCAGTGAGTACTTGTTGGATTGTTGGAATGGATGTTGACTGCCATGCTGGACCTCAGAACAAGTCAACACTTTCTTCAAACCAATGTAAAAACAGGAGCTCCCTAAGGGCAGGCTTTTTCATTTTTGTATTTCTTTTTATCCCTGGCATCCTGCACAATATCTTGCTCATAGTATGTGCTTAATAAATATCTGTTGATTTGAAGAACAGTAATCCTTTATCATTTAGGCTTCGTTCTAAATTTTTGAAGCTCATTGCATCAAGATTAATTTTTGAAGTTTTGGAAGTGGTCATCCTGATAGGGTGTAGAGCTCTAGGCTCTGGAATACCTGAATTCAAATCCAGCCTCAGACACTTACTACATATGTGACCTTAGGCAAGTCACTTAAACTCTTTTAATTTCTATGTTCTCATTATACAGATGAGGAGGTTAGACTTGATGGCCTCTCTAAGCTCTATAGCTAACATTCTTGAGAGTATTTCTTTTGGAGGCAATTGGGATTAAGTGACTTGCCTAGGGTCACATAGCTAGTAAGTGTCTGAGGCTAGATTAAAACTCAGGTCCTTCTAACTCTGGGGCTGGTGCCCTGTCCACAGTACTAGCTGCTCCCTTCAAAGGTATTTTCAAATGGATTCTCTCCATCCCCTTCCCCCTTGCCCATCTTGATTTCCCTCCTCTAGATGGCATCTGATTGAAAAAAGGATATTTAATAATCGAGTATCAGGGAATCATAAAATTGAGGCTAGAAAGAACCTCAGATGTCATGAGGTCCATCTCCTTCCTTTTAATGAAGAGGAAACTGAAATCCAGAGAGTTGAAGGAATTCATGGAAGTTAACAAGAAGCAGAGCCAAGATTTGAATCTAGGTCCAAAGACTACAAATCCAACCCATTTACTGTGCCCAAAGTCCCTGTTTTGAATGAAGCAGCTTTACTTCTCCAACTCTTTCATGAGATCTTCAAACACCACTTGAAGCCACAGATAAAGTTTATTTGAAAACATACTTAAAAATCACACAGATATAAATACCATTTAATAATGTTGAAAAAAAGAAGAAGAAGGCATGCCTCTGATAATAGTACAAAAATACTACATTAGAATTAGTGCTTTGCAAATGAATAAATGAAACACATAGATAGAGAAACAGGTCATTTTCTTGTAATTGTATCTTAAAGAGTGGTATTCACTCACCACAGATCTGGACTCATCTATCTGATTAATGTCACATGAAATATACAGATGGAAGTTCACCGAGGATGAGGAAGGGGTTGTCTTTAACCCTCCATATTCCTTCAGTAGACTTAGAGATCCCTTAATTGGGGTCCCATATTATTGTTAGAAATGGAATGTAAACATTTAGATGTTACTTTTTCTTTGCTATATGTGTGGGCAGAAAACCAGAGCCCAAAGCTGGTACAGGAAATATGTTCCCACCTTCTTGAGCATGAGGAAGAAGCAGCAGAGGCAGCAGCATGTCTTTCAAAACTATATATTTGTTGATTAGTCTAGAGAGGCAATATTGATAGATATACAAAATATATTAGAAACATCTTGTTCTTTCTAAATGTGTAATAAATGTTTGTTATAGATAGTAAAAAGGTGCCTAAATTGGACAATTGGTTTTCCAGCCCCCAACCAATGTAAACAAATTCTGGTGATGGAGAATGAAGAGATTTGGAGTTCTATGGAAAAGGGAGAGAAGAAGAAGGAAATCAATGACCCTT
The DNA here is from genome assembly GCA_028658325.1 of Potorous gilbertii. NCBI lineage: Eukaryota > Metazoa > Chordata > Mammalia > Diprotodontia > Potoroidae > Potorous > Potorous gilbertii. Next base: position 516,756,325 of record CM053771.1, on the reverse strand, counting down.
TGGGTTCTTTGTGTTTTCTGGCCATTCTTAATGAGTCCTGTTTCCGTTCCCCAGTATTTGCATGCAATACAAAACTGTGAAGTTATCCATTCAGAGAACATGTGAGATCTTAGTGATATGTGCTCCCTGACTTCAATTTCCAAAATGACAAGGTGAGTATGTATATTCTTTTCTTTCCATTATGCATTCTTCCCTCTAAAAAAAGTCAAAGGGAAGGAAGAAGAATTTTTTTTATATTTGTGATGTAATTTTGTGTACAGATTTCTCTACATGGTCTATTGAGACTTCGAAATTCTTGCTGAGATTTGGACTAAAAGCCAAGACGGTTGGCATTTATTTTCCTCCCTTGAAGAAGCTCCCTAGGAAATAGTCCTAAACCAGAGACACTTTTTTTCAAAACAACAATTCAGTTCCACAAGCATTTATTTAACACTGTGCCAGGAACCATGCTAAGCACTGGGGATAGAAAGAGAAAAAATAAAAACAGATCTTGCCCTCAAGAATCCTATATTCTGTTGGGATATAAGAACTCTTTTTATACATGTTTCTTCCCATATGATGTTACATTAAGAAGATAACAAAAGCTTTGTTTAAAGAACCAAAAGATAATTGGTTGTGCACCTCCTGTTTTTTCTTAATTTTGTACCTTAATTTTCAATTAAATAGACTTTATGACAGAAAACTTTAAAAATTAAAAAAAATACTTTTAATTCTTAATTGCGAGGTGGCAACATATTTGGTACTGGGATGCTTACAAGGCTATGATCAATATTCAAATCTTTGAGTTCCCTTATACTGGGCATTACTGTTTCTCTTCAATAGCTGTTTCCTTGCCAGTGCAGGGGACACACTTGGTGGTGCTTTGTATATATAAAACAGGTAGGAGTTAACATGATGAACAGTGTAGAGAGCTCTTGGAGAATGCTCAATTTTCCTGGCCCCTCCTGGAATGCACTGTTTTCAGACATTCTGACAAAAGGCTGGTCACCAGGGGCTGATAGATACAGCTAATAAGAGCTGACCTTTCTAGAGCATGTAAAGGTTTGCAGAGCACTCAACATACATAAGCAGGCCTCTATAGCAACCAGGGCTGGGGAACGGAAGGTGGTGGGACAGCCCCTGTAATCCATCTGGAAGATGTCATGAAAATGGAAAGGGCTATTTATCTTGTGATGATTTTCATCTGTGTCCCTCAAACCCCAACCTCTCCACCTGGTGAGGAATTGCATTACTCAGGAAGGCCCTGAGAATGCCAGTCTAACAATACATCACCTCTCAGAAGTAGAAATGGACTTAGAAATGCCAAGCCTGGAACATTCTGGAATGTGGCCTTCAGTGAGCTTGGATATCTGATAGCATTCAAAGTCATCAGAGTTTCTGCTTCAAAGTCTGATGTTACTAGAGGCCATTGTCAGAGGTCTATACATGTTTAAAGACCCTGTGTTCTTGAGGGCCTGACTGGCCCTAGAATCAACACAATGGGAAACCAGATGTGAGGATGACCTGTGAAGGTTAGTGTGAGTGAACCTTTGTGAGACCATCCAAAGGGTATTTTTACATGGAAAGCAAATGTGAAAGAGATGACATGGTATTTGTACCAATGTCTCCTAATGACCTGGTTTAGGAGTGAGGAAAAGAAATGACCTAATCTAGAAGCTGATGTCATGCACGTTGTAAATTTACATTCAGTTCAGTTAAGTTACCTTGCATGCTTTGGTTAATATGCGAGTAGGTTGGTGTGCAAATACTAATGCATGCAATATTTTGGTACCTGAGGTTATATGCTTTATTGTCAAAAATCCCCTTTGTTAGAAACCATATGTCATTGTCCACCTACGAACGTTCTTTAAAAATATAGATTATATATATATATATATATTTATTAGTTCAAAATGTTAGTTTCATTTTAGCTGGAGTATAAATACTGTGATGAAGGAAACTGGATCATAGTAAACTTAGGACAAGGAAGTGAAATTGAAAATATTTTACAAAATTGAAATTGTGTATCTATAACTGTGCATGCTTGCACACACATGTTGTGGCTTATAAAATGAAAGGCCTTCTAAGCAAGAGGACATGAGCCCACCCAGCATTCAGAGTACCCTGTTATCCAAAAGGCTCCAGAATCATTAGGATGCATGCCAAGTAGGAGGGAAAAAAACTTACACAGAATTCCATCTGGTCCCATGGTGCAGCCTACAAGGGGAGGGAATATGCAGTTAACATGTGAGGAGAAAGATGGAATCTACTTCTAAAAAAGTAATCAGTGGGAGGCTGGAGATTCTATGGACCCCATTCTAGCTGGGGCATGGCCAGTCATGATCGTAGTCCAATCTCATTGGACTCATTAGGGAGGGTATGCAAGAAAATCTATCTGGCCCCTTGGGCCACACATGGCAACAACAAGCATGGTAGGAGTTCTCCTTCCAGAGTGGAGGACAGAACCATGCAAAATCTGCTAACTTGATGCACCTTCCGGTGTAGCATGGTTCAGATGCCATCCTGCCTGAAGGAAATTCAGGTACTGCCAGTGGACCTTTATGGAAAGAGTTCATTAGGAGAGAAAACATTGTTCATAGTCAACTAAAGGAGTACCATAGTTGCCAAGATTTTGTCTTTCTTTCAGGTGCAACAGGAAGTGATCTGGAGAAAAAGGTGAGGTGAATGACTAGAGGAGTGGGGTCTTTCTACCTCCTTATTTTTCCTTCTTCTCTTACTCCTACCCTTCCTCTTCATCCTTTTATTCCTTTACCTGTTTCTAGTCTTTCCTCTTCCTCCTTTTCTTCTACTCCTCCTCTCATTCGCCTATTTGTCCTTCTTTTCCTCTTTTCTTCTTGTCTTTCTCTTGTTCATATTCTTCTTCCTCTTTCCCTTTTTCTTCTTTCTTTTATTCCTCCTCCTATTCTTTCTTCTCTTCTTCCTGTTACTATTCTTTTCTCATATTCTTTTCTCATATTCTTGCTTTTCTCTTATTTTTGTTTCCCTCCTATTCTTGCCTTCTTCCTCTTTTTCTTTTTTTCTGCTCCTATTTTTCCTATTTCTTTTCCTTTTCCTATTCTTACTTCTGTCTTATTCTTGCTCCTTTACTATTCTTTATTCTCCACTTATTCCTTTTCCTAATCTTTCTACTTTTTCTCATGTTCCTATTACTTTTTCTCCTTCTTCATTCCTTCTTTTATCCTTGTTCTATTATATTCTTCCTCCTCTTATTCCTCTTTGCCCTATTCTTTCTTTGGTTTTTCTTCCTCTTTCGTGATCAATATTATCACAATATGGGTAAATACTTTAAATTGTTAAATACTTTAAAAGAGGCAGAAACGGCTTCCACTCCAACTAGATCCAATTCATGCGATTCAGCACACATTACAAACACTCTCTGCATTTTCTCCTCAAATAACTGACAAATTCAGCACCTGTGAGCAACCACAAGGAACTATTCCATGGTCTGGTAGAAGGATACCACCAAGTAATATCCCTTAGACTAAGATCCTCTATTATGCTTAGAGACTTAGAGAAATAACTACACAAACACAGGGTCCTCTTTTCAGGGGTCAAACAACTCCAATTTGAAAGACATTCAGATCACAAAACTTGTCTTTTCAAAAACAAAAGATATTTGAATGTCATTCTGCTACTCAACTTGGATCTCATATTAAAGACATTTCTGGTTTAAAAGAAACCTGAACATACATTTTAAAAAGACTATGCATATAGCTAAGCCCATGGGAATGTCTTACACTTAATTTTTGGTTATTCTTGAGATTCTGTAAATATTTGCCTATGCTACATAAATTATGGGGAAAATATAATTTGAACATGTGTCTCTCATATATTTGCATTATCATTCAGGATAGCCTAACAGGCACAGTTCTCTAAAATCCCCATATTTTGTAAACATTGGACAATTTTAGGACAAATTTAGGACAATTAGCCTGGGTCTTAATACAATAATCGAGCCATTGGTAGGAACAGATCTATCTACTACTGTAAAATGAATGGTTACACTTACTGATGTCTAGGTTCCCTTGCAGGTCTGAGTCTACAATCTCCAAGTCTATCATCTAAATCCATAATCGCTTCCGGTTTAAAATTATCTTATCTCTGTACGAAAACATTTCAAGACCCTGAAAATTCATCACTACCTCAACTTCCACTAATTTCTACAAATGAAATAAAGCAATAGAAATCCATTCCTCATGACATTCGTTTGTGGATATGTAGTTCTCAAAGGCTTCCAATGTAGCATGTGGCAATTATTAGGATTTCAATTTTCTCTCAAATTGAAAATTAGTATTACAAGGGGAGTAATTGTGATGGTAGGTTTAAAGCATAAACTTTTGGGGGTGCTTAAATGGTCTTTCACTTAAACAACTTGCACACCATATGGACAGCAATGCTGGCTTTGAAGCCAGAGGACCCAGACCCTAGTTTTGCTACTTGTGACCTTTTGGACATTGGGAAAGTTACTCTCTTTGTTTGGGTTACAGTTTCCTCATCTATAACAAGATGGGGACTGGCTGGTTTTTATGGTCCCTTCCAATGTTAACAATCTGTGATTCTACTGCATTACACAAGGTCTAACTTAGTATGGATAAACATTGGACTGTGCTAACATGGAAGGTGAGGAAATTTTTTTCTGTAGGTGCTAAAAATGTGCAAATAGATCCCCATCTAGATTACATGGTGTAGTTTTCCCTGGAATAGGCAGATAGACTAGTTTAGGAGCAGGCAGTCAAGGCACCTGAGGTAACTATTGGTTGCTTTCTACCTTTTCTCTTTTATCTCTCTCCCTTTCTGTACTTTTATTCTTTCATAATTCCACTCCTTTTCTTTCTTGTCTTCCTCTTCCCCCATCCATACAACACCAGCCTGCCATCATACTGCTGTGGTTCTGTGTCTGAAATTTGAAATCCCAAGTCTGCAGTCACAAACTGTTTACTTCCAGGGCATAATGCCTGTGATGTGATGGCTGCCCTCAATATTTTGCCTTCAGAAAAATGCAGGTTGATTTCCACAAAAGTGAACTCTAAGAATTTATAGGTTTCATAGATTTTTAAGCTGGTAGGGGACTTGGGATCATGTTCTTCAGTGTGCAAGAACTGGTCAACTCTGCCCTTCCCCTCATCAGTGAAAAGAGTGATAAATTTGGAGTTAGGGAATCTGGGTCCAAATCCTAGCTTTGGTCACTTACAATCAGTGTGACCTTGGACAGGTAACTTAACTTTTCTGGGCATTATCTTAAAATGAAGTGGTTGGATTAGATGACTTTTAAATTCTTTTCCATGATCTGAAGCTTCACATTCACATTAGATCCTTTTTTTCCTTCTCAACCACCTACCCAATCTAAGGTTAGAGAAGAAGCTTGCTGTCTGGGACTGGGGCATGCATTTCTTTTTATTTCTGTATGTTGTATTTGGTATTGGAAGACTTGAGTTTGAATTCTAATTCTGCTGTTTACTACAGCGCTAACCTGGGTGAATGGCTTCCTCTCAGCCTCACTTCCTTCACAAGTATAATGAGGTGGTTAGACAAAATGGTCCCATGAACCTTGAACTGTGGATTTCTTGATCTAGGTAGCTCCTTTTGGTGTGATTTGATAACCATGAGCTGCATTTGACAGAACTAATAAGGAAAAAGCTACCACAGTTTTAGGGGGTTTTTGGGTGGAGTGGGTGGTGATGTGAAGCCAGGGCTGGAGGAAGAGACAAAAAAACTCCTACAAGAAGCATGAATATATGCTGTTCCAGAATATTTGCGCCCAAATAAAACAAAACCCAAAACTCCAATCAGTCAAGCAGTCAATTGAATGCAATAAGACCTTAGGGGAACTGAGTACATTCTAGGATCATGGAACCATAGTGTTTCCTAATTAAATGAAACCTTTCCACAATAAATGAGAAATCTCAGGGACACTTAGGACACTTGGGCAACTTGCCAAAATAAGGGGCAAGGTCAAGAAATGAACATTCCAAGACCATCCACTGATTTGGCTGGAAAAGCCTGTGAGCTGTGTGGGCAAGTTGGCACCACATTCCATTTCAGAATGCATTGTGGGGGCAGGGAGCAGTGCCAGCAGGGTGGAACTGAACCAACACTGTTATTTTTAGTCTAAAACATGTATTTATCAAGGCTATGCCATTTAAAATATTAATATTAAAATGAACCATTGATACATAGAGAAGCAGAGAAGATCAATGATGTCATTTAAATAAGATGTTATGAGAAACAGCATGGCATAAATGGATAGAGAGTCAGCCTTGGAGTGAGGAAGACCTAGGTTCAAGATCAATCTCTGATTCATACTGCCTGGGTAACTCTGGGCAAGTCATTCTCCAAGTACCTCCTAGGCAATTATCTAAGATTCTAAGATGCAGAGCATTTGTCCACCTGCATTGGTGGAAGGAGATTCCTCACCAGAGAATTCTGTACAGTGATGAAATCGTAAGTCTGGACCAACAGCTACCTACTCTCCAAACTGCACCCCCAACAAACAATTGTGAGTTCAGCAATAGTGATCCACCCCCTTGCTCCTCAGAGCCACGCTCCAGCCAAAGGTACTTGAAGGAATAAAGCTCTGTACATTTGGGTTGTGTATGTTTTGAAATTATGTCAGTAAGAAAGTCTATGTTTGAACTGATGCCTCCAGCCTGTTTTGTCTACTTTAAGAAAAACACTTTGTGAAACCCTATACCATGAGAACAGTTGTCAAAAATGAATATTTGGTCCATTGAGTGAACAACTGTGGCTATGTTCTGAAACCTTTCACTCTCAGGTTTAAAAGTGGAGAAACAACCCAAGAGCCTAACAAGGCATAAATGATGAGATATTAAAGTGCATATGTACAGTTTTACTCCCCCTCAACCCCCACCCCCTATACCACCCTCCTGCTCCTGCCTCAATCTGGGCTAGGAGCAGAAAAGAAAGAAAAAAAGCCTAGTACAGAAAGCTTGCTTTTGCCGGCAAAGCCAACTCTCTGAAATCAAACAGCAACTGTGAACGCTCCAAAGGAAACCGATCCCAGAGAACGCTGCCTGCCTTTCCCACCCGGCCAACCCACACAGTGTACATGCCCTGTGGTCCAAGCTGGATTGTGTCCTAGGGAAGAGGCATTGTGGGAAACCCAGTCAGAGAACCAGTCTGTATTCCATGGCCCGAGGCAGTGCTTTCTTCTGTGTGGGTTTGATGTCCTAAAGGGATAGGTCCTTGGACAAATAGTCAGTTGCCCTAAAGCTGGCATCTATGGCTTACAACACACTTTTAGTTGGTGAGAGCTGTTCCTCACCCACTGTCCATCTTCTCATTTCTAGCCTTGCTTTGAATCCAAACTTCACACTATGTACAATGTTTTGTGCTTTTGAACTTGGACGGAAATTGGGCAGCGTTGGGAGGGGTTCCCTTGGGTTTCATGTCTGTGGTCTTTTAAACATCTGATTTCTCCTTTTGAAACTCATAATAAAATTGTTTTTGCAATTTGCGTGACATTATAATTATTTTTTCCAGTGGCTTGGGAATGTGGGTGGTGGAATCATGTCTTCTTCATGGATCCAGGTTAAAAGCTCTTAGTAGAACATCCAAGTCCCCAAGGTTAGCTGCCTGAAATAGCTCGGGCTGGTCCATCATGGAGAGAGCAATCCTGAGGGCAGCCCAGATGTTGCCAGAAATGGCTGGATGGGGAACTTGTTGTTGGTTCCGACTCTTTCTTTGCAAACTCAGGGCAGTAAGGAAATTGCTGACTGCCTCCCTAAGGGAGAAGAAAAAACCAGACATTGAAAAAGATAGCATTTCCCCAATAGATTCATTTTATGTTTTGCAGTCAAAGCTTTTGTTATCGAAGCACGAACTACCTCCCTACAGAGCAATAATTTTCTGTTACTAACATATTGTTCTTTTCCCAAATGCGAGTGTAATTATGTTGCAATCAGAAATGTACCTTTGAAAGACTCTTTCCTTGCTACTTGGTGTGTGGTATGAGACAGAGCGAGAGTGGTAGAAAAGATTAGGCTCCATCATTATGGATGGGACTCCTCCCTCTGCATCCACTGCCAATGAAAGTGAACTCTTATGAATCCTCTCTTAATTAGTTTATGGTGAGGCAGCTGGTGGCACTCAGGATGGCATGAGTTCAGATTCCACCATATATACTTACAAACTGTGTGACCTTGGGCAAGTCACTTAACCTCCACTTTCCTCAGTTTTCTTTTCCATAGAATGGATAAAATAATAGCACCTATCTCACAAGGTTGTTGTGATGAGCAAATGAAATATTTTAAAATAGCATTTAGCAGGCAATGTATAAATGCATATTATTTTTTCTTCCCTTCTGCTCCATGCTTATGGAGAGGGCAGTGTGGAACAGTGGATAGAGCACTAGAGCTGGTGTCAGGAAGACCTGAGTTCAAATCTCACTTCAGATATTTATTAGCTGAGTGACCCTGAGCAATTAACTTAACTTCTCTATGCCTCATTTTCCTCACTTGTAAAAGTGTGATGAGAAGACTCTTAAGGTCTCCCCTGCTTTAAAGCTATGATCCCACTAGGCTACAGGGTAGGAAGTGTGACAGTTTTTCACTATTGTCTCTCTGGCACCTAGCCTTACACTAATTAGGTCGCCAATAAATGTTTATAAAATTGAATTTTAAAATGTAATGTCACAAATATTTCCAGAGATGGATATGAATATGAGCTTGGCTTTCTGAGCATAAGACAGCAAGAATTTATACATTTTCTAAGGTCTAACTCCAAATCCCACAGTCCCCAGATCATAGAATTCGACTGTCTCATGTTATAGAAGAGGTCTAGAGAGGAGAGATGACTTGGCCAAAGTCATCCAAACTAGAAGCAATTCCTTATTTTTAGATCAGGCCAAGAGAACATGTCTGTGGACACATGGGAGAGAATTAGCAGTGAGTTGGGACCAGCAGGATGAGGGTCCTTTCCTTCACAAAATTATTCTTCTTTTCTTAGTACAGTGAGTCAAGAATTCCAGGATTTCACTCAGATTCAAAGAAATAGAAAAACTCTGATGCGGAGGGAGGAACATAGAGACCAGCCAATCCGTGACGCAGCACAACCTGGCTCCAACATTTCTGGTCAGCCTCATTATGTGATACTACACACTCTACAATCCAGTCAACCTGGCCTTCTCACTGTTCCTTAAACACAAAACTCTCCATGCCTTTGCACTGATCATCCTCCATGCCTGGAATGCTTTTCCTCCTTTCCTCTGACTCTTAGACTCTACTTTTCTTCAAAATTCAATTCAAGTACCTCCTTCTACATGAAGTCTTCCCTGATTCCCCAAACCTCCTGCTGCCAGTGTCCCCTCCTCACTAATGACTACATATTTTGTAACTACCTGTACAGAGATGTGTTGACTCACCTGGTAGGATGCAAGTTCTTCAAGAACAAGGGTCATTCTCTTTTGGTCTCTTTATCCCCTATCCCCATCATTTTACCTGCTTCTCATCCCTTTCCAAAGGCAGCACTCTGAGGCTTCTACCTTGACTTTTACCTATCCTTCTACCAAGAGGTAGAAGGGAGGGGTTGGCTATGCTGATTGATTGCTGGGAGGGGGCTGAGCTCAAGGCCTTAGAGGTACAGCCAAAAATCTAGGGGTGCACTAGAGTGTCACCCTTGCTTTTTAGTCTCTTCAAGGTGAGAAAAGTGGCCCAGTATCTCATCAAGGCCTGTATCACTTCAAAAGCTATATGCTGGCATCATAGGGTATGGGCTGCTGTATCTCCATGGGAAGGGCTAATGCTAATCTATGACTCAAGGAGTGCTGGAGCAGTTTGCCACAGTTATGCATATCTAAGATTTTAGGTAAATCCAATCCCTGTCTGTCATTGTAGGTGACACTTACAGTAGAAGCAGTGTGTGGGCTACCTTTGGACAGGAATGAGAAGCAGTAGTGGACACACACAACAATTACCATCAAAAAAGACTTGTTGAGAGGCTTATCAACGCTTAGGAAAATCCTGCTTCAGTTCAATTCATGTTTCTTAAGTGGTGATTCCCTTGTCTTCCCATATGTCCCCAGCATGGAGTATTTCTATGTCGTTTTTTTCTATGCACCAGTAAAGGGGCCATCTCCTGGCTACTTCTTAAAGAGGTCTATTCACTGAGTGGGCATTACCTCACCCTAAGTGAGTTCCTTAATAGACTTTGACCTAAAGGGGCAAGGTCTCCTACTGCATCCTGGGTCATCTCCAGTCATCCTGAAGAATATCTGGTCACTGGATCCAGATGGCTCTGGAGAAGTAAGGCTGGTGACCTTGCACAGCCCTCCCTCACTCAAAACAAAGTCAAGTGCAAGTCATGTCATCATTCCTCTGATGGCATGGTATGTTCTTTGGCAATGACAGATGAACACAGCAACACTTTGGGGGCTCTTGTATTTTAAAAAGCAGCAACAATTTCACATAATCAGAGGATCTAAATTCAAATTCTGCCTCCCACTCTTAATGCATGTATAACTTTGGTCAAGTAACAACCTCCTTGAACTCATTTCCTCATGTGTAAAATGAGTGGGTTGGACTAGATTGTGTCTGAGGTCCCTTCTAATTATAGCTATACGATCTTACGTGTTGTACATACTCTTTGGGGATGTCTGCTTGACTAAACTTGTGGGCAGGATTTTTTCCCCTTAGAGAAGACAAAACTCTGAAAATCTCTATTTCCTAAATATATTTCCTTCATTTCCCCTATTCCCCTACTCCTTCTCCAGGGCATCTAGGTGGCATAATGGGTAAAGTGTCAGGTATGGAGGCAAGAAGACTCAGTTTCCTGAGTTCAAATCTGGCCTCAGACACTTAGTAGTTGTGTGATCCTGGGTAAGTCATTTAACCCTGCTTGCCTCAGTTTCCTCATCTACAAAATGAACTGGAAAAGGAAGTGACAAACCATTCCATCTTGGCCAAGGAAACCCCAAATTCAGTCATGAAGAGGTAAACATGACTAAAAACTCCTCTGTGATACTAAAAATTTGTTGAATAATATCTCCAGGGAGAGAGGAAGAGGTCTGTAGTTACGCTACTGGAAAAAAAAATCTAGACAAAAAGCACAAGCAGTTTTCAGAAATAACAAGTTTTTAAGAGCAAGCAATAATACTATAACTTCTTAGTTCTTTTTCCATTTACCAGTCTGTCCAGCAGCCCATGGTATCAACCTTTAGACTTTAATATTATCTATCTGTCTGGCACTTGCTATGAAATATATAGTCTTAGAGAATTGGGTAGTTAAATGGTAAAATGACTTATTCAGGGTCACGCAGTCAGTAGGTAGAAGTAGAATTCATATCTATGATATGAGACTACCTCTCTATTCACTTCATCATGCTCTCTCTCTCTCTCATGTAAACATACATACACATGTATGTTTTGGGGTCCAGATTTACAACTTCCTTGGTAAAGAACTTGGTGTGGAAATTCAACAGATGCTGGTAGAAAACTCATATTCATCTGTAACTTATAATCATAAAGCATTGCTAAGAGGAAACACACAAATAGCTTCTTTGTTGGGGCAATTGTTTTGCATCAGTTAAACCTCTTTAAGAAATCATGATCATCAAAGACAATATCCTAGCTTTGGTCCATTACTCATTTTTCAAAGTCAACATCTTGTTTAAATGATTTGAGATGGAGTTGCTTTGTTCACGTGCTTTATGTTACTCTTATCTTCATCCATCTAGTTGGTTGTGGATCTTAACCTTTGCTCTAACAAATCAATAGCTCACCTGGATGCAAATAGATGAGTCTGAAACAATGCCCATATTTTAAGATGCTGTTCAGTCTTATTCATGTGCAGTGCTTTCCTACTATCTTCTTTAAAAAAAATATTCATGATATATAGGGATTGCGTTTTGGAATAGCCTACAAGCTTCTAACCCCCTTTCATATCGTAATCCTGAACCATATTATCCATCAGGGGTTGCAGGGTGGGGAGTGTGTGTGTGTGTGTGTGTGTGTGTGTGTGTGTGTGTGTGTGTATGTGTGTGTGTGTGTGTGCTTGTGTGTATCAATTACAAAATATATAAAATTAGAAGTTTTTAGTCTTTAAGTAGATACTATAACCTTATACTATGTAGATGATTATTTTAGGTATCCTCTAGGCCACTACACTGAGAGTTGGTTTGCCCCAGTTGGTAGGGAGGAAGAGCATTAGATTTAGCTTTTAACATTAAGTTTGTTTTCATGAGTTACCTGTAAGCTCCCAGGTTAATGCAGCTAATTCCCAAATTGTATCTGGACCGGATAAAGCCAGGCTGGATTTCCAGAGCTCGAGTATAGGCTTCAACAGCTTCCTCACTGCGGTCTCCATTGGCCAATGTGGCACCAAGGCGGTTCCATAATGAATAATCCTAAAAAAGAAGTGAGATATTTCTAATTTTGGTATAAGCCAGAATGATGGAGGAAACCATTTTTAAATATTTTCCCTTTAGAATAATGAAGATTCACAAAAGTTTATCTAGGACTAGTTGTCATGAACTATAATGATATGACACAATGGGATTAAGGAAAATTTTGTGAACCTGCTTCCATTTATTAGCCAGTGTCCATAATTTGACATGCAAAATCCGCATTCACTGGGAATTTCTTTCAATTAACATTTCCATTTTACACATTAAAATATTACTTTTCTCCCTCTTTTTTTTTAGGGTATAAAATATTAACAGTCTAAGTAATACCTCATAAATACCAACTGTTAAATATGTGTGTGTGAAGGGAGTATGGCCTAGGAAACTTGAATTACTGTAATGGAATTTCATTAATCCAATTCATCTTAATTATCTACTATGTGCTAGGAACTAGAGCTGCAAATCCATCAATAACATTTATTAAGTACCTACTATGTGCCAGGAACTGGGATTACAAATCTATCAACTAGCATTTATTAAGCAACTATGATATGCCAGGAACTGGGGTACAAATCAGCTAAGTAGTATTTATTTAGTACCTACTATGTACCACTCACTATTCTAGGTACTGGGGATACAAAGACAAAAGTGAAACAGTCCCTGTCTTGGGGTGGGGAAGTGGGAGATCCAATAAATGAGTTGCACTTGCCTCTGGCCGAACTGTTAAGGCAGCATTAAATGCATCTATTGCTCGACTGAATTCTCCACTCAGGTGGAATAGCACCCCCAGGCCGGTCTGCAGGTCAGGGTCGATCATCTCTCCATTCTGGTGGGCAGCCTCCAGGTACAGCTCCTTAACTCCTTCTAGGACTGAACTGGAGGAGAGTTAAACAAATCACAGGGGCCTTCAGAATGTTCTTCCTTATTTCACACTGTCCCCAGCCAATGAGGTAATGTTTGTAAAGTGCTTGGCAAACTTTAGACCAGTATATAAACATCAGGTGCTATTATCAGTCACAATGAAAGGTCCTCTGCCTATATCAGATTCACAAAAACTGCCCATTTTTTTTTAGGAGGTGGTGATAAGCTTCAAAATCCAAGAACTGAGAATTTCAGTCTGCTTTTGGACATCTCTGCTCATTAGGAAGTTTTTCTTACCATCAAGCCTAAATTTAGCTCTTTGTACCAACCACTCCTGGTTCTGCCTTCAATCACCCACAAAACAATCCTTCAGATACTTGAAGACAGTTATCAATATCAGACTAAATTCAGACCAAGTTTGAAAATACCCTTCATTCAACTGATCCTCCCATGTCATGGGTTTGGAGAACTTTACCATGTTGGTTACCCTCCATTAAACTCTTTTCAGTTTATCAATGCCTTTCTTTAAATGTGATGTCCAGAACAACTAGATGCTACAGTTGTAGTCTGACCAAGGCAGGGTCAACTAAGACTATTGCTTCCTTATTCTCATTTTCTTCTGCTCTTGCAAGAGAACCAGTAGAGCATTCACTGTCCATGACAACACCTCACTATTGAAAACCACTCTGTCTTCCTTCCAGCTCATAAAATAAAATAAGAATGACATTAAAAAATCAGAAGCTTGGGGATTTATGTCAATGTTACAGAAACAGTAGGAAAATTGGCTTCATTAAATTCTAAATCTCCTTAACCAGTGGAATTCAGAAAGTAGTTTGTGCTGCTGAGTTTTCTTTAAAAGATTCCAGATTGTACTCAATGAGATCACTTGCATTTGATCTCAGAATTTGACCTTCTGGAGATAAGATCAAAAAAGCAGTAGATTTCTCTTCAAGAAAATGAGTGGATGGCATGCAGAATTTAGTCACTTAAGTTGGAATTCAATTTGTGTTTCAAGAAAATGGGGTCTAGGGCTTTCATTCACATTTGTGAATCAATTTCCTCAAACCACAAACCCACTTAGACTGCTGGGTAATTCTTCAGCATCTGCCCAGGTTAGATTACAGCGGGGGAAAAGGTCACTCTGGACGAGTAAATGAAAATATATAGGGGGAATTTTCATCTGTACACAGGATGGCCTTCAAAGAAAAGATATTTTTTTTTAGATTTTGGACTCCAAGCAATCTTTCTTCTTTTTTTAAAGCATGATATGAAAAGCCTTGCTATTGATACCCTTGAACATTACAAAATAGGTGCTCATTTTCACTCAGACATTTCATTTCACTCAGATAAAGCTCCAAAGATGACACCTTTATAATGACTCTATTTAAAACTATGAGAAGGAATTTGGAGGATTTTTAGCACCAAATTTCCCCATTCTTCTGGCAGCATTTTGGATTTTGTGAATGATTTATCTCTAAAAAAGCTGAGGTTCCTCAGAGAGATCATTTCTGATTTTGCCACAATTTAACTCATCGTCCATGTAAAAGCTGAGGTGTTGATATTCATTATATTTTGCTTTAGACAAACTAAAAGATCAAAGACTTTGGTTTAAAATATGGTAGGCATACAGATTTCTTTTGAGATTGTTCATTGTGAATCATGTTTTGAAAACTTTGATTCAATGCAATTTCACCCGGTTAGTATTTATTAAGTGTCTGATGTGTGTGGGGCAGTGTGATAGGGGCTGAGGATACAGGGAAAATAATAAAAGTTCCTGCCCTTGAGGAGCTTATATTCTAATGAGGAAACAATATGAACACAGCTAAGCAGAGCCCTGGATTTGGAGAGAGAAGAACCAGGTTCCCAATCTTGCTTCTGTTACTTACTAGCTGTGTGACTTTAGGTAAGTCATTTACCTGTCTGCTCTTCAGGTTCCTCATACATAAAATAAGAGGGTTGTACTAGAGATAGTCTTTAAGGCCCCTTCTAGCTCTGCAGCTGTGATTTATCATAGTCTATGATCTGGAGGTAAATGCAAGATGGTTTGAGGAGAGAGAAACCACTAACTTGGAGGTGGCACCTGAGTGGATCTTGGAAATTAAATGGAGAGAAATGGAGGCAGAAGTGCATGCAGGGATGGGACACAGCCTATGCAAAGGCACAGTGGCAGAAGATGGACCGTAGACCAGACCAGTTTGGCTGAAACATAAAGGAGAAATAATGTGAAATGTCTGGCAAGGGAGACTGGAGCCATATTGTTTGGAGTCTCAGACAGCAAGCTGGGCAGTTTGTATGTCATCATAACAGCAATAGGCAGCCACTTAAGATACTGGAGCTGGGATCATGTTTAGAAAGGTTGAGTTCCAATTCAATGGTATCTTATCATTTGCTTTTTTAACTTAGAAGATGCTTTTTTGGAAGGAAACTTTACTAAAACCCATTCTGGAGCGGTCAAGTGGGAAACCTGAACTCAACTCACATGCCACCTTCTACACGAAACCTTTCTGGATCTCCCCTTTCCCCTAGCTCCTATTACCCCTCTTCTATCACCCTGTGACAATTTTGTATCTGCCTGTACATGGAGATATTGTTTTACTGATACAATGTAAGCACCTGGAGGTCAGGGATTGTTTCAGTTGGGTCTTTGGAGCAGGGATTAAGAAATGTTTGTTGATTGACTGATTGAATCCTAAGGTGAATATAGGCACTTAGTAATTAGATAAAACATTGAATAGGATACCTATCCACTGGTGATTTAGACATCCTTCGGGTCGGACCTGGAGATGCCTTTTTGTTCTTCACTAAGTATTTATATTTAGGATTTTGCTTAATCCAATTCTTCAGAGAACTGCAAGCATCTTGTTGATGACCGGTGTTGGTGTAACTCACAGCCAAGGCCATTAGAGCCTTCAGGTTGTTGGGTTGTAATTCTAAGCACCTGAGAAAAGACAAAGAAAACTGTTTTATCATTTTTAACAGAGTCTAGAAATTCTTCTGATAATATGCTGACTTTGTTAATCAATCTGAATTGTACAACTGAGTTTGACAAGCCTTTGGAGGAATTGTGAGTGGGGAGCGGTATAGGAGAAAGAGCCCTGGCTCTTGAGTCAGAGGATCTGATGTTTACCATCTGTGTGACCTTGGACAAGTCCTTTGGTACCTACTTCCCTTCCAATTTCCTTCTCCCATCCCCATGTCCATCCTGAACCTCTGTTTCCTCATTGGTAGAATGGGGAGAGAAGAGCAGACTAGCTAGTCTCTGGGATTCCCTCTAGCTCTAGAGATAAGGGAGCATAATGGCTAGGGCGCTGTACTTAGAGTCAGTAAAACCTGAGTTTGAAACCTGTCTCAGTTACTTGCTCTTGTATCAGCCTGGGCAAGTCAGTTACTTCCTTCATCTTCAGTTTCCTCACCTGTAAAATGGGGAAAATAATAGCACTTCCCTCATACGATCGAATGTGAGAACACAGGTAAAGTGCTTTGCAAACCTTACAGTGACATAGAAATGCTAGCTACGGGGATGATAACGATGCTATGTCATCCTACAAACCAGATATACTATTTACTGATATGGAAATTAGGACTTAATTTTTTAAAAAGTACACTTAAACTATAACCTTCTTAATTCCAGCTTGGGTTTCCTCACACTAATCTTTTGTGTGTGTTTGTGTGAGGCAATCAGGGTTAAGTGACTTTTTCAGGGTCACACAGCTAAATTCATGCTAATCTTAAAAAAGTTTTAAAAATTAGGAGTGAGTTGGGCTGGAGCATGACCCTTCCCCCACTGTCATACTTTAGTTTCTCTATGAAGAAAGGAATATCACCATTCAAATTAGTGCCCTGTTACACAGAATCTAAACTTACATCTAACCAAACAGAGATACAAGCTTATATCTATTCCTGGACAGTTTCTGCAAGGGAGGCTGGGAAATTCCCATAATGCTAGATGACTAATTAAAGTTGGTAGGAATGTCAAGTCACTGGTGTTCCTGTTTTCTCTCTTTTTTTAACCAACATTAGAATTTTATTAATTTATGGAATTCTTGGCAAGGAAGCTGCTCTCCCAATGCAGATCAGCATCTGATTGGCAATTTCCACAGCCTCAGAGAGTTACTTGGCAGTAAGGGGAGGTTAACTGGTTTTCCCAGGACTCCATAGACAGCAGGTGTCAGAAGAGCGATTTGAACCCTGGGCTTCCTGACTCCAAGGCCAGGTCTCTGTCCAGTTTGCTATTTATCTATAATAGACCCGCCAACACATGGAGGACTATGTCTGATCACTCTCTAGGACAATCCTGACCACCCGGAAGCTTGAAAGCATACAAATCATCTTCATGGGACATTTACTTCAGCCTTGGTGCTATGACCAAACAAACCATGGCTACGTATTGGCACCATGATACAAAAGTAAGAATTTTTGTTTCTGGACAAGTTCTTTGTTTCTGGATATTATCAGCATCAACAGCTACAAACATTTGTTGGTTCCCAGGGTGGAGGATGATTGTGTGCTAGGCACTGGGCAGGCAGATCATATTAAGCTAAATCATTAGCGGATTTGGGGATACATTGCTTTGGCTGTGTAGATAACTAACCTAATCGAATGCGTAGATAACCTAATTAGGGGATTCAGTCTGAGGGTTTATAATGAAAGATAAATGCATTAGGAAGAGGGCTGTAAATAGCATAAGGCAAATTTGCCATCTTACCATAAGTACTGTATTTATAGATGAGATAATTATACTTCTAAATTCCTAAAAATCAGATCAGAAAAGACCAAAAGGAGCTAGCATTCAGGAAGGAATAGAGTTAAGTGCAAATACATGCATACAGACTACAATTTCTACCACCCCTTACAATGTATATATGTATGTGTTTTGTGAGTGACAGTATAAAATAACGAACGAATTGGCTTCAGAATCAGAAAGACCTGGGTTCATATCCTATCTTGGACACATACTGGATATTTGACCTTGGAGGAATTCACTTGTCTTACCTGGGTCTTGTTACATGAAAGGGTTATACTAGATGACCTGCAAAGTCTCTTCTAGCTCTAAATCTATGATCCTAGGTTTTGAAGTTATAGACCAATTTCTAACCTTCACTGATCCAGGGAATCTCCACACCAGATGTTCTTTCTACCCATGAAACCACAGGCCTGGACACACACATGATTACACAGTATCACAGCTATAGAGTTAGAAGAGACCTCAGAGGCCATCTGGTCTTAGACCTTCTTTTTACAAATGGAGAAATGGAGGCTCAGGTAGGTTAAGTAACTCATCCAAAGCCACACAGTAAGGGATCATCAGTGGAGGGATTTGAATCCAGGTTCCTGAACTCCAGAACCAGCTTTCTTCTTTAGAGATTCTGGAAGATGGGAACTGAGAGACAAGGGCATATTTTCTCTATGGGGTCCCTTAGGCTGTCTTCACACTGAACCTGTTTTTAGGGAAAGGTCTTTGGATCGTTTTGTTGGGTATAGAAATATTGCTATTTCCCACAGAGACAGGAAACAAGACATTATTTTTGATCTAGTCTTTGGGTGCTAGGTGTAAGCGGTATTTCTACTCTCTACTAAAAAAATATAATTAAAGAACACTTGAAACAAATCGGAGAGAAACAGGAAGAATCCATTAGCGAGAGCCTGCGGTGTCCCTGAGTTTACACTTAGCTTCATCTACCTCTGGAGGGCGACGATAGCAGCTTGCTCATTTTCGTTCTCTGCCTGGGTTACCCCCAGAAACTGCCAGGCCTGTGAAAACAAAAATTGATGTCAACGTGGCATGGGGACCCAGAGGAAAACCGGCCCTCCAGTAGTGTGAGTTCTAGTTCACTCTGTCCTCAGGGCTACGGGTCACTGAGGATATTCCAGCAATAAGTGAGAGAGGTCATATCCATTTCTTTCAATTATCCTGTGGTGGAGATTCATGAAATCTTGGAGTTGGCAGGGACCCAGAAAATCAGCCAGTCTGACATTTAACCCACTGCAAGAATGCCCTCCATGACACACGTTCCCTAGGGACCTCAGCAGTTAAGTAGTGCTACCAGTCTAGTTTGGAGACAAAGAATGAAACTGGGACGATGGAGTGAATTGCCCAAAGACACACATTGAGGAAGAATCTGAGGGAAGACTTGCACCCAGAACCTTTGATTTCAGGGCTAGGATGGAGGAGGTTCTGTTCAGGCAGAAGCTTCTGAGTACTTTTTCTTCTGGACCACACTGTCTAAGTGCCACCCCAGCCTCTTTTCAAACACTACTGGATTGTGTGCCCAAAGGGATTTACAGATCCTTTCTTTGGTTCCATTATATAACAATATAACATATTGTCATAACTATGTATATTTATATATATGTTATATATATATATATATATATATGTTATATATATATATATATATATATATATATATATATATATATATATATACTCATATATATTTCCTATAAATGCACACACATATTTTTCTTTTTAGTCCAGACTTAGGATTTTATCAGGGCAACTAGGTGGGCACTGGACCTGGAATCAGGAAGACCTGAGTTCAAATATGACCTCAGACACTTACTAGCTATGCGACCCTGGGCAAGACACTTGAACTTGTTTGCCTCAGTTTTGGCATCTATAAAATGAGCTGGAGAAAAAAATGGCAAATCACTCTAGTATCTTTGACAAGAAAACCCCAAATGGCATCAGGAAGATTCAGACGTGACAGAATAATTTTATCAGGGCACGGAGTTCTTAGTATGGAACTAACTTTATTAATGCATATTGGCAATTTAACCTATACACACACATATGAATAAATGTATGTGCATATGTACATATACACACACACACACACACACACACACACACACACACACACACACATATATATATATATATATATATGTATAAGTGGGGGTGTATGTATGTAGTCTAAGAGTGTTGCCTGGGCCACTGGGAGGTTGTGACTTTGCCAAGCTCACACAGCTTGTAAATGTCAAAGGTTGACTTCACCTCACTGCCTCTCATATATCCTCTTGACTATAGAATTATAGAAATAAATGTAATCCCAGGGAGAGGATTTAGAGTGAGAATGGATCTTAGAGAGATTGTCAAATCTCCTTTTATGGATGATAAAACTGAAGCCCAGTGAGAGGAAATGACTTGGCCATAGTTACTCCCTGGAAGTCAAGTCAACAAGTTAATAAGCATTTATTAAGCACCTACTAAGTGCCATTGATGGCTCAAGGAGCTTATAAGGAACAGGTCCTTTAATTCCAATATCTAGGATTCAAAAATCATTGAAGTTGGATCTCTCCCTTTTCACATGAGGTAGCCAAGGCCTACAAATGTAAAATGACTTGCCCAGGGTCATCATAGAGTATTATAGAAGCAGCCTCCTCTTCAGGCCTCTTGACTCTCTTTCTGGTTATTATAACCTCCCAGAAATTCAAACTGTCCTTGCATTTCTGAAAACTTCAGTTAGGTGCTAGCAAGTGTGTAGGAGAAATACCTGAAATTAGACATTTGGGAGTCAAGGTCCCTAAAGGACACAGACTCCACCAATAGTAATAGCAAAACCTTTTGAGTGACAGTAAGATTTTTGTTTTTTGCAGTGGTTTTCCTCCATGTTGACCCAAGGACAGACTGATAAACATCTTTCTCAACAAAACCAAGGGGAAAACACTTAGATTCCCACTGACGTGTAATTACAACTTTGTCTTCCTTTCCCTCACAGGTTATTTATTGTATATGCCAGATGGGCTCCAGCATTGTGAATAAAAACTGCTGAAGAGCATTTTTTTCCTCCACCAGTCCCTCATCTAGCCTGTCTGTAATTCCCTCTTGTCCTTCCTTTATAAACAGCCTATACATCTGCTTCCATTTTGGCTTCATGGTACAAATGCATTTGGAAAGCCTCTTAAGTTAAGATGGATGTGTGACTCTCTTCCTTTCTTTAGTACATTGTGCAAGGCTTGGGATATGTCTATGTCACATGGCTCCTTTGAAAATTGGCTTTCTTGGGATCAGAGATTTAGAGCTAGCAGGGACCTTAGCCCCTCATTTTACAGATGACTCACCCAAAGTAAGTGGCAGAGACAGAGTTTGAACTTAGAGCTTCTGATCCCAGAGGCAGCTTTCTTTCCATTGTGCCCTATTATATACCTGATGGACAAAGCACTGGGCATGAAATTGAGAAACATCGGTTCTCTTCCGACCCTGCCACTTAGGAAGGTCCCTTCATCTCTCTGACCTTCAGTGTCCTTATATATAAAATGCAGGGGTTAGGCTAAGTGACCTCACCAGTTTCTTGGAAATACAGTATAGTCTAACGAATACAGTGTTAGACTTGAGTCTACATTGGGCTGGATTTTTACATCAGATATTCACTGTATCACTAAATGACTTTGGGCAAGTCACTTAACCCTTGCTTGCCTCAGTTTACTCTCCTATACATGAAAATAATAAGAACATCTGCCTCACAGGGTTCTTGTTAGGACTGAATGAGATAATGTGTGTAAAGGGTTTCATTAACCTTAAAGAGCGGTAAAGAAATGCCAGACGCCATTATCATTCCAGTTTTAAGGTCTTCAAGGACTATCAACTTTGCATTATCTATAAGGATTTTGGCTCAGACAACGACCCCCCTCTGCTCAGATACTTTAGTTTTCAATTTGATTATTTAGCTTTTTGGGGTGTGTGTATGTGAAATCAGGATAAAGGCACAGTCACTGTCCATTAAGGATAGCAAGTGGGTATTGGAGGCTGGAAAAACAGAGGTTCAAGACCTTCCTATGACTGACTCAGTGACCTTCCATGAATCACTTTCAGTCCTTAGTGATTTAGGCAGTTTTCTAAGAAAACAAGAAGATAAATGACTAATCTGCATTTGTGGAAGGAGTTTCCACACCAGAAATCCCCCACATTAATAAAACCATGAGGCCATCCTAGTATTCTTTCCCCTCAACTCCTTCACTACCAACTGGGTCCTTGGTAAAACGTACCCCTTTGAGGCCTTACCTTTGATTCCTGATGAAATATTGCCCTTTTATAAGAATGCAGCCAATAGAATGATTTAAAGCATTTTCCCTCTCCTTTCCAAACATACTTTCCATTCTACCTTCTACAAGAAGTTCTTGGTTCTCTCTGCCTACTCATGGAATGGCCAGGCCTGAGGGCTGTTCACTTGTGATCGCTCACTGTTTTTAATCAATTTCAACATAGCTGAACTTAGCAGCTCTTGTGCTAGTGCTCTCAGCCCTTTGCATGGCCCTGTAAATGTTTGCAGGAGTATTCCGTGCAGCTGGGTATTTCTCTTATTTATCATAGCACACTGAGAAACACCCCTGGCCTTAAAGGCACAAATAGCCACAACTCTTCAAGGCTGCAGATGCTGCAGCAGGGGACTCCCTCTTGGGAGTCAGATCAGGGTCCAACCACACTTCTGTTACTTACTACCTCTGTGGCCCTGAGCAAGTCACTTCTCATTAGGTCTCAGTTTCTTCATTTGCAAAATGAGGGAGTTTGTCTCAACAATGACCAAAGTCTCTTCCTATCCTAGATCTATTATCCTCCATATAAAAAGTTCATCCTATAACCTGGAAGCTGAAACTAGTCTGCTAGGTTGGCAATTTGGATTTTCCCATCCTATTTCCTAATACAACTTTAACCTGACTTAAAAGAAATTTCTGCCTTTGTGCCTTAAAAACCTCAATGCATCAACGATCTTCGAGAGAGCAATCCACTCTCCTGAGAGTAGCACCTGCCTTTCAGCATTGTCACCCTCAGTTCCTTCTTCCCTCCTTCATTCCCTTTCTTTCCTTCCCTTTCTTCCCTTCCTTTTTCCCTGCTTCCTCCCTCCTTCCTTCTTTCCCTTCTTTGCTTCCTTCCTTCCTTTCTTCCTCTGGACCTGTAATTTCATTAGTGCCAGGAATTCTGGAGGCAGAATTTCCCTCTATCAGTGAAGATCAAAACCTACTTTGCAACTGATAATATTAAGAGTGACCTGGGTCAGTGAAAGTTTAAATGAATTGTCCAAGTTCACTGTGAACCAGTACATGTAAAAGATGGAACTTGAACCTTGGGCTCTTTGATTCCAATGCTAGATCTCTAGCCACTCTACAATAGCTACATTGCCTACAGCTTTTCCCTGAATAGGAGAGGAGATACCTCAGCGTCCCCAGGGTCCTGAAGGATAGCTGCCTCCAAGAACAGTATAGTGACAGGTAAGTCCCCTTCCTTCAGTCTTTTCAATCCTTCTTCAAAAGCTCCAGGCCAGTCTTTGAAAGGATTTTCCGTGTGAAAGTAGTACCCCTGTGACACACAGAAGAAAGACGTAAATGATTTATTCATTCATCTAGTCTGAGAAGAGACCTTAATTCTCTGCATGACTCTTTCAATGACGCTAAACTACTCCTGAAGAAGTCTATTTTTTAAGAATTTATTTTATCCCTTTGATGATGTGTGGCTAAGAATTATGGAACATTTCACTCTCAGAAAACTTAAAACTACATCTGGCTAAAAGGGCAATGGAGAGAAGCATGGCAGTGGTATGTACCAGTAATGTTTTGCATGTAAAAATTGTCATGAAAGACTTCATCAAGTATATGTAAATTGGGCCAGAAAAGGAGATGGCCTAGACACATTGCAAGAGTGAGGAGTTAACAGAGGAACAGTCCAAGAATTGTGCTACTTACCAAATAATCAGCTAACATTACATAAGTGCCTGCTCTGTGTCAGGAACTCTATTAGATACTAGGGTCCAGGAAATAATCAAAACACCAGAGGAGGACTTCAGAACCTTGGTTAGATCCACTACTAAGATTCCTGAAAACATTACAGGCTTCAAAGGCAATTTAGGATGGACTGCTCATGCCAAAGATATTATGACTTCACTGAAATATCAAAATGTGCTTACATTTTTTTCCAGAGGATAGGTAACATGGTGGACACTTTAAGAAAATTTGGGTCCAAAGTTTTTGGTTTTGTTTTTAAAACATTAACTACAGACCTAGGAATTCATGGGTGGTTTAATTGACTGTCTGCTCTATTCATTTGTTTCCTGGGAGTTCTTACCAAGGGAATAATTTCTGAGGATTTCCCTTTGTCTTTTAATTTTTTTTAAGACAGAGACAGAACACTTTGACAAGATCATCTCTGTGACCTACACAAGGTCAAAATGAGGAATGCAGTCCTTATGTCACTTGCCTCCCATCCCCAACCATCCCTTTCCTAAGTAACTGACAACCTTTAAGGAGCCACCAGTACACTGTCTTGCAGGCAGGGCCTGCCTGACTGATGGGGCTTGGGGAATGAAGACAAAAGGACTGTGCAGCTATCTTTACTCTCTGATAAGCAAGACTGAAAAGGAACTCAGGGCTCAGAGATCAGCCAGAAGACAGGCTGGTCATCCTTTGGCTGCCCCAGTGTCTGTCAGTCAAATAGAAATGAAACAAAACAAGGTGAATTCTGGTGTGGGCTTCCATCATGAATGGGAATGATTTTTGTGGGCTTTTCCAAGAAAACAACAGTCACAATAACAACTACAGCATTTCCTTTAGCTCAGCTTCCTATGCTGGTTTCCTGTTTAACTCCAGACTTTTCTCCAAAATAATGGGGATAGCTTAGAGCACTGACATGTGATATCCTTTTAGAAGACTTTTCCGATCCCCATCACATTCCCTTCAACTTATGGTTTAAGGACCCATGTTCAGGCTGCATTTCCCACTAGAATGCCCAGTTTCTTAAAGCAAAGTCTGTGCTGGTTTTGTTGTGGGTGTCAGTACAAAGCCTGGTGCTTAAGATATGCTTATTGAATTGAATTGATGTGTACTATAAAGGATGAGAAACAAAGATAGTACTGTCCAAATGCTGCATTCATTAGTTACCTTTTCACTAGCTGAAATCGTCACTTGATTTTGGGCTTCTTGGTTCTCAGATATCCAGTTTCTTCGAGCCATTTCTTCCCATTCTGCTTGCATCTTATCCCAAAACTCTGTGTCTGACTAGGAGATAGAGTAGATAGAGACATATTTAAGGAGTTACTAGAATCGATTGTTGATTTACCAGCAAATGTTTTTCCTTTTACTCATCCTTGTTAGGCACATCTCTTCTGAGATTGTTTCCCTCCATCCGCCCCTTTCACTGCGCCCTGATTGTGCCCAATTCTGTTAACATACTGCCCTTACTATTTGATCTGTGCCTTCCCCTAGAAATTGCTTCATTTTGTATGTGTTATTTTCCCCTAATAGAGGGCGTGCACTCCTTTAATTTTGTTTTTGTATTCTCAGTCTCTAGCACAGTACTTGACATGGAAGAGGTGCTTTATAAGAGTTTGTTGAGATAAAAATTGCAAACTTGTAGAACCAAGGTGAACTGTCATCTTGGAGCTGGGAAGGATGCTCCACTGAGGCTACTTGCATTGTTCCCAAGCAGAGGAGCATCCTGGTGGGTCATGAACATTATGGCTGCTTCTATTACTCCTGTTACCAGGGGTAACAGCCATAATAATATTTAGCAATTACCTAGTGCCTTAAGCTTTTCAAAGCACTTTATGCGCATCATCTCCTTTTGATCATTGAAATAATCCTGTGAAATTGATGCTATTGAGTTTTACCGACCAAGAAATGGAATCTCAGTGAGGCTTAGGGCCTTGTCCTTGGTGAAGCAGGATTCAAATCTAAGTCCTTCTGATCCTAAGTCCAACTGGATGGCTATTATATTTGACTAACTAATAGGAAGGGATCCATTACTCAAAGGTCAAGGATTCCATAGAATCTTATTTCTGGGGAGCAAGAAAGGCAGCTGTTGAACAGTTGCTGGTCTAGAGGAGCATGGGAACAGATTTTTAGAGCTGGCAGGGGTGTTAGAGACTATATAGTCCAATTCCTCCATTTTACATGTATGGGAATTAAAGGCTTAATGAAAGTAAATGACCAGCATGGAGTATCATGGCCTTGGAAAGGAAAGTGGAAAGGAAGGCCTTGAATTCAGGTAGCCTTTCAGTGGTAGAGGGAGGTCTTAGATGTTGGCTCTAGGTGGAGTTTTGGAAAGGGACCCCATACCTCAAACTGTCGCTAGCATATCTAATTGCCTTGATCCAAGGTCCCAAGTAACTTAGCAAAGGGAGGAAAATCAATATCAAACAATTGTTAGTACTAAAACAAAGAAAAAGAAAGGATTCCTGAATTGGTTGATAGATTGGCCCAAAGTTCCTCATAACTCTATGATTTAAAGATATGCCAGCTGCTTATCAACTGTATCCCTTTGCCACCACCAAGGTAAAGTTAGTTGGTTGTGCTTTGCTTCTCCTTCTGTCTTTCCTTCATCCCACTGGTAGCACTTTGCCTTGGTATTCATTTTAATCTGATTTAATTTCTATAAAACTGTCTAGGGAAACATATGTGCTTTGTTCTAGGCCACTTGCAGGTCCTGCCCTCAGTACCCCATTAGCCATACAACATCCTGCTTTGCAGTGAGAACCTCCACTCACTGGCAGCCTGCAGGGCTAACAATTCTTTTCATGTAGAAGGAAGAATCAGAACTATTGCTAAGATACTGGCCCTTAAGGCAAACAGCATGAAAAGCTCCTTAAAATCAACTTAAAAAAACAAATTCAGTTAAGTGTGAGGCAGAAGAGAGACTGCACAGTTAAGGCACAACGTCCCATGGGAAAGGGAGGAGAGATTCCTGAATACCCAAGTCTTGTAGCTAGGGAGGCCACAACTGAGAGAGGGAGCAGGAAATTGTCCACCTGGGGCAGAATGGCTGGGCTGGGGGAGGGGAGGGTGAAGTCAACCATCTGGTACCTTTCTATTTATTCCTATTTTAAAGTAATTGTTATTGCAAATATCTTCTATATATATAACCTCCCTGATATTCTCAGTGGCTAGTGCCCTCTCTTCCCTGCAGAACTTACTGGAGCCATTTTACATGTGTTGCATATATTCATTTAGTTACTTGTTTTCTCCCCATGAAAGAAAGCTCCTTGAGAGTAGGGAATATTCATTTTTTTCTTTGTATTTCTAGTACCTAGTACAGTAGATTATATATAAATATATATTATATATAAATATATACATATAAATAGAAATATGTATATTTGTATACATATATATAACTTATTTGTATATATATATATGTATATATATATATATATATATATATATATATATATACATATATATATAATTTACAAATGCTTAATAGACCTCAGTGCTATCCCCAAGATTTCAGCACTCTGGAACAAAACTCCCAATGCCTCCCCTTATTTCTAGCTCTGGGAAGAATTTATTATAATAATAGAAGTTTGAATCCCAAAGGACTTATGATAAAGCATGTTATTTGCCTCCAGAGAAAGAACTGATATTGTTTGAATACAGACTGAAGCATTTCCTTCCTTCCTTCCTTCCTTCCTTTCCTTTTCAAGTCTTCTTGTACAAAATAACTAATGTGGAAATGTTTTATAAGACTGCACATGTATAACCTATATCAGATTCCTTACCATCTCAGAGAAGAGGATAAGAAGGGAGGGAGATAATTTAGAACTCAAATCTTAAAAAAAAACCCACAACAAATGTTAAGAAGTTGTTTTAACGTGTAATTGGGGAGAAATAAAATATAAAAAATAACATGTCTGGGGATGTTCATAGATCCCTACAAGATCCTCAAAATAAAGTATTGTCTAAAATCACTTTCCATTTACTCCGTAGTTATTTTATAGGAACCTATTGATTGAATGCTGTTTCCTCATTAAAATGTAAGCTCCTTGAGGATAAGGGACCCTTTTATAAACTTTCAATCCCCAGTGCTTGGCTGAGTTAGTGCTGTGTAAATACCTGTTGCAGGATTGATTGAATCAAATCTAAAAAACAATGAAAAAAACTCCCTTGCCTCACAGTACAGAGCTTTGATGTTGTTGGAGAAAATTTGGAGTTAGTACTCTTTGTCTCTGAAACTTAAACTATGAAATGAAGAAAAATCAGAAGAAATTGGTAGAATTGGGCATTTTTGATACCACATTAATACCCCCCACCCCCACATACCCACACAAAGTCATAGTAATCGAAT
The DNA here is from genome assembly GCA_028658325.1 of Potorous gilbertii. Lineage (NCBI taxonomy): Eukaryota > Metazoa > Chordata > Mammalia > Diprotodontia > Potoroidae > Potorous > Potorous gilbertii. The sequence continues at coordinate 516,728,057 of CM053771.1, read as the reverse complement.
GGAGCATCTTTTCTTGTCTGCTAAAAATGCACCAGAAGCTCCAAAAGTCCATCAACGGATCTTGCAATATTTACTGACTTTGAAGAGGTGGCTGCTGGGTAATTTCAAGTAGTTCATATTCTAAGACAGTTGCCTTTCAGCTGTGAGATGCTTTGTTATTTACAGCAAGTCAGACCCCTTCAGGATAGGAGCCCTCTTTGAAGGATTCATACTCAAGTGTACATACAAGCCCAAGAGAGGACATGTTCACTTCTTCATCTGCCGAAAACAAGAGCAATTGCCTCTCCAAAGTCACCTGAAAAGCAGACCTGGAAGCTTAGCTGAGGCAGGCTGGCAAGCTGCTCCATGAATCAGCCCCATCGGTATTTACTTTTAGCCCTTACAGTGAGCTACCTTTCACTAATTAAAGTTCGTTGCACAGCTTTCATCTAATTACAGCTGCTTACTCTTACTGCAATCAATTTCAATCCTGTTTGGAATCTAGACTTCATTCATGGGGGCCCAATCAGCACATACTTCTATTTTTAATCAATTTCAGAGAAAGCTGAGCATATTTGAATATGTTTTTTTAAATTCCAGACATGACTGAAAGGAGTTATTCATTGATTCTTTTTGGCTATTCTCAGAAACATCATAGGTCTCATTGACATTTTCTCTATAGGGGACAAATAGTTCAATTTTTTAGAAACCTATTAAGAGATAAACACTTTCATCAGTTAACTTTAAGTTTGTTCCTCCTACCTGCCTCAATCTGCTCCTCCACTGACATAAAGCCATCCCCTTCCTTAGTTCAAATCTCATCTCCTTTTTGAAAGCTTTCCTTGTTCCAAAAAATACCGGAACAAACAACTAAGTAACAAAAACTTTGCATTCAGTAGGTATTTAATAAATGTGTATGGTTGATGATGATGAATTTTGTCTATCATCTACTCATCCCAAATCCTCTGGTAATAAAACAAAAAAATAGGAGGGCAGTAGTGGGCACAAACACGAACTGTGGAACATCTCACTACATTGTTTGAGAGCCAGCGTTTAACTAGTGCCTATTCATTGTGCTAGGGTTCTCCTTTCTGTTTTATGGTCTATGGTCACTGGATGTCTTAGATCATTTTATCAGATTCCCAGATTAAAAGAGGGTTGAATTTAAAGATGAGGGCACAAAAATTGTATTAATCTTTGGCATGTTTTTCTGATTGTGCCTGGTTGATTTGGGTTGATTTGTCCCTTGTCAATGCAGCCATCTGTGTTGTGTTGGAAAACCACCCTTGAGAGACAGTTTGCCATAGTGGAATAAGAGCTGCATTTGGATTCCCAGGTCACCTGGTTTATATCTTGCCTCTGATTTATTAGCTGTGTGACCTTGGAAAATTCCCTGAATCTTTCTGAGTTTCAGTTCCTTAACTTGCAAAATGGAGATAAAAATATGAGCAGTATTTATCACAAGTTTATAGCTGTGAAGCTCAAAGGAAGTCATGTATATTTGCTGTACAAGCTTGTAAGAGCTATATAAGTTATCATCATTATAGTATTGTTAATTGTTCCTATATAACTCCCCAAAGTCAGGTCATATGCAAGGCAAAGCCATTTAAGGCAAACTAGTACAAGATCATAGATATGGAATTGGAAGGAAGTTCATCCAACTAAACACCTTCCTCTACAGAAGAAACTGAGGCCCTGAGAGGTTAATTTACCCAAAGTTACCTATAGTAAATGCTATAGGTGGATTTGAATCCAGATCCTCTAACTTCAAATACAATATTCTTTTCTTTGTCCCTTCACTACCACATAGTTGGTTGTTTTAATTGCCTGTGTGACTTTGGCCAAGTTACTGTAATTCTCTGGGTTTTCATCTCCTTATCTGCAAAATGAGGTCTAGAGGATCATAGCTTTGGTGTTGGAAGGAAGTTTAGAGACCAGTCCCCCTCATTTTACCAATGAAGACACCAGGGCCCAGAGAAGTTATGTGAATTACCTAAAGGCACACAGCCATTAGGTGGAAAAGGTGGGATTCAACCCCAGATCGTCTGATTCCAAATCCACTGCTTGCTTCTTTATATTGTGCTCTAAAGTCCTTTCTAGCTTTAAATCCTATGATCTAACCATTGGGAATACTTGCTAATTGTTGATAAGGTCTGTGTCTCGAAGGAGAATTTGGACTTTTTTGGGTGGTGGTTATTAAGTCTGATTAAAACATATCTACAAAAGAACTCTTCATTTCTGTTGCTTAGTTGCATTTCCTGTTTTCTTATGTACCAGCGTATGTGTGTGTGTGTGTGTGTGTGTGTGTGTGTGTGTGTGTGTGTGTGTGTGTGTGTGTGTGAGAGAGAGAGAGAGAGAGAGAGAGAGAGAGAGAGAGAGAGAGAGAGAAAGAGAATGAAAAACATGATTGAAAGACACACAGAGAAAGAAATATGCCAGCAACAAAACTGGAGTGGGAGATGACATTTACATAAAAATCTCATTCTGCAGTGGTTTTGTTTCCCTAGCAGTTCTGGGAGGCTCAGGGGAAGTGGGCAAGACAAGTCAAGTTTTTGCATCTCAGCACTCAAGGATGCCCTCATGGTGTCCCTGATGCCTGGAAGAAGAAAGAACTTGAGGGGAGAAGGAACACTCTCAGATTCCAGGTCAAGGGACCAAGGGGTAGCAGAGGTACTTGAGGCTGAAGGTTTCTCATGCTGCCTCCTAGAATGCCTGTATGAGCAACTGCTTATTCTTGGTCTGAACTATTCCTGGCTCTTCCATCCCCAGAGATCTTGAGTAAGCCATTTAATGGGGTGATACTTTGGATGTAAAAAGGAAATACAGCTCTTTGGCTGCTTGTGTTGGCAAAAAGCTAAAGCACATTTTAAGATGGATTTGTTACACTTAATGATAATCTCATATTTACATAGGACTTTGAAGTTTGCAGAATGCTTTTCTTATTTGAGTCTCAAAATCAGTTAGTGCAGGTATTCTCATTTCTAATTTACAGATGAGGAAACTGAGACTCAGAGAGATGAAGTGACTTGACCAACGCCAGAGTCAGGAAGTGTGTCAGGATTTGAACCCACTCCTTGTCTCCACATTAAGCAGTCTTTCTACTATACTACATTACCTCTCAAGTTTTTCCTTTGTACAGATGAGTACAGATGAGTTCCTGTACTAGTTATTGTTGCAAACACCATTTTAAAGAGACTTTCAACTCTCTCTTTGTAATTAAGATGGATTTCCTGATGTAAGCCTGTATTCTAACTGGATCACAGTATGTGACTTTGTTAGTTTCTATCAGCTGTTTTACTCTACTATTTTGGAAATGGATTTGCATCTTTTTTCATATGATATGTTGATTAAGATAATTAAACCCTGAGAAATCAGGAACGAGCTTGGAGACATGAAGAGTGACCTTAGCTGCCATTTAGCCCAATGTTATTTTTTTTTTGAGCTTGGGTTTTCATATTTTGTACTGGGAACACTCATGAGTCTGATCTGACTGCAGATGGACACAGAAGCTTTGGCTTACTTAGTCTGACATGGACTAGTTTGCCCCTCCTTAGAGAGCCTGTGTCTTCTGCTCTTGGGGCTCACTGTATTGCCACTGAACTTAGTGCAGACAACTGATAGATTTAATTCCCTTCAGTTCAGAACTCTTGAGCTCAAGCAATCCACACTTTGCTAGTAGTAGATAATACAGGCATGGACCATCACAGCTGGCTCATATATGCTTTTAAAGAATTTTCCAGGAAATACCTTATTTTCCCTCCTTCTTTAGAGGACAAAGCAGAAAATAAAATTCTCTAGAGCCATGCCTGCAGAATTCAAGTACTAAGGAAATCAAGGTACAGAGAATAAGGATGAAAGTTCTAAAAATAATTTGTCAGTAGTTTACCATATGGAAGCATTTTTCTCTTATTCATTGATCACTCTGACTCAGAAATTAAAGAAGTGGAGATGTGCAAATCCATTAGGATTATAATATTCAAAGAGAGGTCAGCATGACAAACTCAACCCATCTTTAAGGCTGGGATGCCAGAGTCTATATTAGAAGATGGTAATAGGCCAGTTCTTGGGGTCAGCTAGGTGACTCAGTAGATGGAGCACTGGGCCAAGTCAGGAAGGCCTGTATTCATATCCAGCCTTAGATTTTCTTTAGTTGTATGACTGTGGAAAAGTCACTTGGCCTCTGTTTGCTTTAATCCACTGAAGAATGAAATGGCAAACCAGTCTAATACCTTTGCCAAGAAAATCTCAATGGGGTCATGAAGAGTCAGACATGACTGAACAACACTATGCCAGCTCTCTTTTAGGTGACTCATTCTCTTTTTGACTTAGCTATCTTTGGTTAACATGCCATGGTGTTTTAGGTGTAAAACATTAAAAAAAACCAACTAATTCCCAAACATATACCATCTGAATGAGTCAAGAACATGTTTTAGATCTAGGATAAAAACTCTGTGCTCTGTGTTCTCTGACTCCTAAAACAAAATGGTACAAAATGAATTTAATAATTAGTTCTTGATCTTTACTCTGTCTTGTTCAGGCCATTTATGGAATATTGTATTTAGTTCTGGGCACCATGTTTAAGGAAGGATATTGACAAGCCAGAGAGTACTGATAGGAGGGCAATCAGGATTATGAAAGGCCTGGAGTCCATGCCATGTGAGGACCAACTGAAGAAACTAGGCATGATCTGACTGAAGAGAATACTTGGTAGGGGGCATGGTCTTGAAAGGCCAACTCATACTGAAGAGATTAGACTTATTCTCTTTTGCCCCAAAGGATGGAAGTAGGAATAGTGCATAGAAATTTCATAAGCAGACTTTGAATCAATATCAGGAAAAAGTTCCTCATAATTAGAGCAACCAAGAGTGGAGCAGACTGTTCTGTGGGGTGGTAGGGCCCCCTTTATTGAGGGAAGTTAACCTCAACAAATTTGACCACTTGTTGAGGATATTGCAGGGAGAATCTCAGTTAGGTGCAGGTAGACCTAGATAGTCCTGGTTTCTTCTAGTCCTAAGATGCTGTGATTCTGTCACTTGTTAACACTAATGGAGCACCAGAAATGACCTCTCTTTTCACTTCATACCTCTCCTATGTCACTATTATGTACTAATGTATTTTATTTGATACCATTTGTATGCCTTTTTATTTCATTGCCTCTATCATGCTGTAGGCTCCTTGAAGGCTGATAAATCTTATTCATCTTACCATCTTTGAGAACCTAGGCTGGCACCTTGCACATTATTGGTACTCTATAAATGACTGCTATATCAATCAACATGTTGGTATTGTCCATGGAGAGCTAACCTTCAACTCAGGAATGCCTGGGTTCAAATCACTATGTTGACCTTGGGACAATCATTTAACTTCTCAGTGCTTCCAATAGAACTTTGAGACATTTTTTGGGTACATACTGTTCAGTCTGCATTGACAGAGTGAGTTTCCTCACTAGAAGTTCTTTAATCACAGGTCCAATCCAAAAGCAATATTGAACGGAGTTTCCCCCAAATTTCTAAATCATAGGCTTCGAACTCAAAGGGATTTCTGAGAGACCATCTAGTCCAATGCCTATACTGTAATGAGGAGATGGGAAAATTAAGGATCATAGAGCTTAAGAGATTTACTTAGGTCATACAGCTAGTAAATTGTCAGAGGTGGAATTTGAACTCACATCTTCCAACTCTATTCTATCTATATCTCTCAAAGATATAAACTTAAATTGGTATCAATGTTCCTTTTCCTAAGTCTAAAGGAAACAATTGTGAGAAATTCAAAAGAAAATCCCAACATGGTTGTAATACAGACCCTCTAGCTAAACGAATTCCTTAAATGTCCCCTCAGAGAAAGCACAGCTTGAAAATGAGTAATAAGAGCAATAGTAGTAATCTTTCTGGCTCCTGCTTCTCTCTACAATCTCCAGCTTCCTTGGGGAAAGAGTCACTCACATCTTTAATCAAACTGGCCAGGCAGGCAGGTGGCTGGAAGGTTCATGGACAGAATATCCAGCAACTCATGCTCAGTGTATGCCGGCAGATTAACAGTGTTGAAGAAAGAAGACTATGGAAAGAGGAATAAAGAACAGACCTAGATAAAAGAATAATGAAATTGAAGATTTGAGGAGATTTGGAGACAGGGGACCAAAGAGTAATTTCCTCAAGAGAAAATCTAAGATTGTTCTCTATCCCACCTCCCATCCCACTTCCACTTTGTTGGCAAAGTGGCTGGGGGAGTGAAAGAATGAATAATGGTTCATAAAGAATGGAAGAATAAAATCTGGTGGCCCATATGGAATTGGGCTCATTTGAAAGCACTGATTGACCTTTGTGCCTCTGTAAAAGACATTTTCTTATGAGCTTAGATTTGTAGTAATCTGAAAGGTTTGAGTCAAATCACTGAAATGCTTCTCCTCCTCTTCCTCTTCCTCCTCTTTCCTTTTTTTTGAATTTTTTTTTTTTGGATTGAGATGTTTTTAAAAATATTGAGGAATTGACAGCACTAGCACCTTGGACAGAGCATGCCATCTCACACTGGGCTTGGGTATCACTGATAAAGACTGGACAGCTTGCATTTTCTATCATCGAATCTTGTGTAGAGTGACATTAACTGACATGTATACTTAAAATTTTTCACAATGCTTACATAGCAGTATCAATTTGCATCTCACAACTACCCTGTCACTATAAGAATTATAAGGAAACTGAAGCTTAATTAATCAATCAAGCATTTATTAAGCATCTACTATGTGATATATATGTATATATAGATATAGATACACATACACACACATATATACATTCATGTACAAAATACATACCGGTTAAGTAGCTTGCCCAAATACACACAGCTGGTCTGTGGCAATATAGATGCTTAACAAATGCCCATGTTTGAATTTAATTGAATGGAATATATGGACCTTCAGAGGAAATTCCATTTCCTCCTGGGTGCTCGACCTGCATTTAGGCTAGCTGTATCAGGTGATCAATGGTGTTTGACTAGAGCTAGGTTCTCTCTCCCCTGGACTTGTATAATAGCCTCCTAATTAGTTTCCCTGCTTCAAGTCTTTCCCTTCTCCAATCCATCCACCACACAGTTTCAAAATTGATACTCCTAAGCCACAAGTCTGACCATGTCACTTTTTCACTAGGATTCCCTAGTGACTCCCTCTTGTCTCTGGGATAAGATACAGATTCCTTTCTTTGGCATTTAAATCCCTTCCCAATCTGGCTGCAGCTTGTCTTTCAAGGATTATTACACATTACTCCCCATCGCACACTTTAAATTCAGCCAAACTGACCTACTTGCTCTTCCCTATATTCAATACTCCATCATGTCTGCACCTTTGTACAGGCTGTACCCAGTGCCTGGAATATTATCCCTCTTCACCTCAACCTTCTAAAATTCCTACTGACTTTTCCAGCTCAGATGAAGTGCTGTCTCCTACAAAAGGCATGTCTTTATTCTCTAAGTGGTTATCACCTCCTAAAATGACTTTTTGTATATATTTCTTTATCTGTATACATGTTGCCTTTCCAATAGAATGAAAACTCTTTCAATCAGGGACTGGTAAGTTTTTGCCTTTGTATCCATAGTACTCAGCACAGTATCTGGCACGTAGTTGATATATAATCAAAATTTGTGCTTAGAAGACACAAATCTGGCTTTGTTTGTGCTGACAGTGGACAACAATACCTGCTTATTCATGGATGCTTATCCACAAATGTATCAGATTTCAGGACATAAATAACATCCACCTGGAATGAAAATCATGAAAGGATTTCAAAAGTACTTTTCATCAGTTGGGGTGGGGGTGGATCGCCTGAGAAGGCTTCTCATCTAGGAGTCATTTGAGTGAGAACTGCCATGAAAGAGCTTACATGCTATTAGGACAACATGTATACAGATAAAGAAATTCACCCCAAAGGAAAGTAATTTTAGGGGTTAATAACCACTGAGAGAATACATGATCTCACTCTTTTTGGAATAACAAACATATAATAAATTCCTTGATAAAAATCTATCATAAGAGACAAAATCTTTTGTGAATAATGTGGAGAGAGATGCACTAGTAGTGTCAAACTCAAATACAAACATTGCCACTAAACCATATGCAAGGTTCCCCCATAGGGAGTATATCAACTTAGAAAACTGCTTTGGGAGTGTTGCTGCCTATGGATTGCATATTTGACCCTCTGGCCTAGATGATCACAAGGTTAGGTGGATTTGAAACTTGTGGAATAATCATACCCAAGCTATGGTTCAAAATTCATGTCTGACGTTTACTAGCTATGGGACCATGGGCAAGTAAGTCACTTTACCTGTAAGAGTCTGATCCTCACCTTTAAAATAGGAATGATAAGACCCCAAAAGTGGATTTTGTAACGTTATTGTGATATGAATTTGTGAGTTGCTTGGCAAACTTTAAAATGCTGCACATAAATTCTGGTTGCTGTTATTTCTATCATCATCATCATCATCATCACTATTATATCCATTTGCGTAGAGGAGTGGAATGCCCCAATGATCTGTCCTTGGTTCTGAAATATTTAATATTTTTAAAAATGACTTTGATGATGACATAGATAGCTTGCTTATCAAATTTTCAGATGACATATATGGGAAAGATAATTAACACATAGATAACAAATTTGGGATCCATTTCTCCAAAAGTTAGAATATTATCTTGGATCTATTAAAATAAAATTTAATAGGAATAAATGTAAAGTTATACACTTAGGTTCAAAATATCAATTTCAAAAGTAAAAGATGAGGAAGGGATGGCTAATCAACGAATCATCTGAAGAGAATTTGGGAGGTTTAGTCACCTGAAAGTCACAAATGAATCAATAATGCAAAAATGAGAACCAAAAAACTAATTCAGCACTAGATTACATTAGATTAGATTCAGCATTAGGAACTAATTCATCATTTTTTTCAGTTGTGTCTGACTCTTCATGACCCCTTGGCATCATTAACGCTGTTTGCCTCAGTTTCCTCACCTGTAAAATGAGCTGGAGAAAGGAATGGTAAGCCACGTAAGTATCTTGCCAAACATACAAAATCTAAGGTTTTGGTGGGGATGAGATGGAAATAATGGTCAGAGTAGAAAAGCTAAGGAGCGGTCTGGGAAGCACATGATTTGTTTAAGGATATGGGTTGTTTGGTTTGAAGAAGAAAAGACCCAGACTAATTCTCTTCAAGTATTTCAAAGTCTTTGAGACAGAAAAGATATTAGCCTTGCTCTGCTTGGTCCCAGAGGACATTAACAACACTGATGAGTGGAAAATGCGAAGAAATAAATTTAATTTTGAGGCCTAGAAAGATTGGCTAGTGATTAGAATTATCTAAAAGTAGAATAGGTTGAGTCTTTCCTTTTACTGGTCTTCAAGGAAAGGCTGGATGACTGTCTGTCAGGATGTTATAGAGGGAATTTATATTCCGGCATGGAATACACTAGATGACTGCTGAGGTCTCTCCAATTCTGAGAGTCTGAGTCTCTGTAAAACTTAAACCCTGATATGAACAGTCACAAGGATTCCCAGGAATTAGGAACCTTCATGCCTTCTCTCATGTTTAGCAACAGTATTGAATAATAGAGAAACTAGAGATACATAGGTGCTTTTTTTAATGGGTCACTGTTACGAGTGTTTGCCTGGGCACAGAGTAAAGTTCAGGTTGGTGTTGAAAAACTTTTTATGTGACTATCCTTGGAGTGACAATGGGAGGCTGAGAATTTTCCAGGGATGGTATGTCCTCCTGTGATCTTTTACACCCAGAGAAGCTTATCTCCAATTAGTCAGCAGGGCTCTTTGCACAGCACATTTTTTCTGAGTTATCAATGGCACAGGAATTTTTTTGTGCAGTTTGGGGAAAAGAGAGAAATAGAACTTGGGGGAAGATGAATGGCTCTTTAGAAGAATACAAATCCTACATTCCCTTTAGCTTTACAACACTCCAAACCTACTACTCTAAGGACCTGAGATTTCCGAGATGAGTATTCTCTCCACTGAAGCAGATTTCAATCTTTCTATTGTTTCACAAATGGCCTTTGAGGGTTACTGCTGCTGAAAAATTCAACATTTCCTGGCTAAGGTGAGGTGCTTTCTTGAATTTAGTGAGGCCACTCCTTAGATGAAAGACAAAACCAGGGCTGTACCAATGGTTTTTTCTATCTAGGAGCCATCAGAGTCTATGTTCCATTGGAATAGCCTCTGAGTGTCACAGAATTACAAACTCTCTGCGTTGCAGGGTACCTTGGAGAGTGTCTATTCCAGGGGAGGAGAACTTGCAACCTTCAGGCCACATTTGGCCCCGTAGGCTCTAAAGTGCGGCCCTCTGACTGAATCCAAACAGATTTGTTCTGTGAAGTTTGTATTAAAGAGCTGCACTTGAGGACCTAGAGGGCTGTATGTGGCCTTGAGGTCACAGGTTCCCCACCCATGGTCTATTCCAACCCAAACCTGTATAAGATTCTCCTCAACAGTGCAACTGACAAGATAAATGGTCATCCAGCCTTTTCTGGCAGACCTCCAATTAGGGGAAACTAGTACTTTTCAAGGCAGCCCATTCTACTATTATATAGCTCTGTTAGTAAGTTTGTCCCAAAATTTACTAATAAAAATGTTTGCCTTTTTGCTTCTTCAATGCATTGTTAGTGATTCTGCCCCTGTAGTGCCAAGTAGGATTAGGGGAAAGGAAATGAACCTTTGATTTCCTTGGCATAGGAAACTCTTTGGTGAGGAAACAACTTCTTCCAATGAAAATTGGCATCTTTTCTGCAACCTCAAGTGTTAAAGTACTTCTTGCAGCACTGACTTCCCCTGGATCTCACAGCCAAGATGTCAGAGGCAGGATTTGAACTCAGATCTTCCTGTCTTCCAGGATAGCACTATTCATTATACCATGCCAAGTAGGATGTGCCTAATCCTTTTTCCCATATGACATCTCTTCAAATATTTGAAGCCATTACATGGGTGTGCCCACACTCTTCTACTCCCTTTGCCAAGTTTTCTTTTCTTCAGGCTAAACAGTTCTGATTCCTTCAACCAATCACTGTATGACAAGAACTCCAGGCCTTCCCTTATTTTGGCTGTCTCCTCAGGATACTCCTTAGTGGAAGAGTTTTATAATATTAACTGACAAGTAACTTTAAAAGGAGATACTTGAAAAAAAACTGACTTCAATATAAAGTTACTAACTGGTTTATTGGAAAATTCTAGCTGGATGGATGATATCTTTATTTTATGGCCCTATTTTCTAAGTAATCATAACTGACAATGGCTTTACCAAGACCTTGATGTATCTTATCTTAATTGGAGTCTCATAACAAATGTCCTGTGAGGGTGACAGGTACTAGCTGTAATATTATCCTCATTTTGCAGATGAGAAAACAGAAGTTCAGCAAGTTTAAATCACTTTCTTCAAGCCACAATGTTCATTATAAGAAAGGCAAGTTTTGAATGCGGGCCACCATCACTTCAAGTCCAGCACTCCATCCAGGACACTTAGAGAGTATCTCTATTCCAAACTTAAATATAACAAATGCCTCAGAAACCCCTGCAGTATCTACACTTATATGCTACTTTGAATTAGGGTAACAAAATGCTCATAGGTAAATACATGCAAAATATATGGAAAATAAATGCAAAATAATTTTTTGGGGGACCAAGTAATAATTAGGGAAATCTCAAAAGGTATTTTGTAGATCTTTAGACTCTTCAACCAAGTGGTTGAAGGAACTTGGGAACTGAGCCCTGGAGGGAGCAAGTATTCCCAAGATGGAGTGAGGAGAGAGGCAAGGGGAGTAGCTTGTACAAAGGAATTGAGATGGAAGATAGAAAGTTGTGTACAAGGAACAATAAGTAGCCTGGATTAGCTAGAATGTAGAATTCTTGAGAAGAGTCATAAGTAATCTGCCTGTGAAGATAGGTAAGAGCTCAATCATAAAAGGTTTTAGTTGCCAAACAAAAGTAATCTGCCTGTGAAGATAGGTAAGAGCTCAATCATAAAAGGTTTTAGTTGCCAAACAAAATGGAAATTTGGGTGAACACACAGCTTTGATTCATTTTGTATTATTAGGAGTATTAGCAAGAGAAAAAGTTGAAGCTGCTTTCTCTGGCATCAAAACCAAGTAGGCAGACTCAACCACAGAGGAAAGGTTCTGAATAGCAGCCAGGAACACAGCAACTCAGAGCCTGGGGACTGTGCCTGAAGTAGGAAGGAAAAGGTGGTTATGTTACCTTGGGATTAATATTTGACTTGTTCATGCTATTTGAGCAACAAAGTAGTTTCCAAAAACACCCACAAATGTCTTTATTTAATTCTTGGTAACTAAAAAATTATCTTAGGTTCTACTCTAATCCTTGATTTATTGACTTCCCCCATGTTAATTTGGAGAGGATTGGAAAATGACTTTCTTAGCCAAAGCTTGCAGGCACTAGAAATGCCCACCCTCAAACAGCTGCATCTGCCACCCAGTACTCAGCAGCAAAACAGAGAAAGGGAGAAGAGGCAAAACAAAACTTGGAACCTGAATGCCCTGCCAAGGAAGTGGCACCGTCTCAGTTAAGCCAACAAACATTTATTAAGCACATACTAGGTACTGTGGTGGGTGAAAGTTAAAATGACTGAGGAAAACAAAGGTTTGATCTTCCAAGCAATGCATACTAATTGCTTAATAAATCGGGACCAGACCCCTTCCTCAGTTTAGGGCTGGGTCCCTATAGGGGGGAGACAGACTTTTATACATTAAGATAATTAATCAAATAAGGCCAATTAGTTAAAAGGAAATAATACATTAGGTAATCTGATTTCTAATTTGATAAAAGATTAGGGACTTTCTAAGTTGAGAGGGGAAGAGTGAACAGGTGCAATTCCTTGAATTCAGAAAAAGAGGTGTCCCATTCCCCAAGTATCTGGAAACATGGGAACATGGAAACAATAAATGATTGATCAGTATGGAGTCAGTTTTCAGATAAGACATATGGGTCAACTGAGAGGTGCAATTGTAAGAAAACTCCTTGCATCAGTCTTTGGATCTGAAGGGTTTCTGGTCAGCATAACCTAGGTCCTTGGTTAAGGGTCTCTAAGTAGCATGCAGGGATGGTCCAGCTTCCTGGCCACATACATTTTTCTTTCAATTCCTACAACTGAAAAAAGTTTTCTCACAGGACAGAAGTTGGATTAGACCTATAATTGAATGAAAATTTAGCTAGCTCCACAATGGAGTCACAAAACAGTGTCACTGTGGTTCACTCAATTCCCACAATTAACCACTTGCTGTTTGAATCGCTTCAATTCCCTAAGTAATAGATACTATTTCATCTCCCCATTAGAATTCAAGCTTCTTGATGTCAGTTTTTTCTATGTGTCCCTAACACTTAGCAGAGTCAGTTAGCAAGCACATATTAATTGCTTATTATATGCTTAGATGTTGGGTATGCAAAAGGCTGGCTCCAAAAAAATTTCATCATTCTTTTTCCTCAGTTCAACATAACCTACACATAGCATTGTAGAAGAATTTATACTTCTCTATATTTCTGGTTTCAGTTATCTGACTACAGAGGCAAGAAGGGCTGAAAATAAAAAAAAAATCTGTGCTTGTAAGCATTTTCAGTACCCCTACATGATTAGGCACAGCTATGAAATGAATGCTATCTAATTTCTGTCAAAAACCTAGGTAACACATTAAAAAATAAATTAGTGGATGTAAAATGATAAGTTACAGATGAGTTTGATCTGCATTAATGAAGGAGGGGAGTTTCCACACAGGAAGTTCTCTTCAACTGAAGAAATCATAGACCAGAGAAACAAGCAAACAAAATGAATATTTTTGTTTTTATTAAGTGGGCATTTTTTGGGGGTGGAATTCTTGTGTGGAATGGGAGATTGTTCACATATCTTGAAGTATATTTTCAAAGTAGCTATAATCCAAAGGCATATTAAACATTGCATGTTATCTATCTATCATCTATCTATGATTTTCAGGTCTGTTTACCCAGCTCTTGGGGCAGCTAGGTGGTACAGTGAATGGAGTAGTGGACTTGGAGTCGGGAAGACCTGGCTTCAAATCTAACCTTAGACACTGACTAGTTATTTGACCCTGGGCAAGTCACTTAACTCTATTTGCCTCAGTTTCATGTTTTTTGTTTATTCCTTATTTGTAAAATAAGCTAGTGTAATGAAATGGTAAACCATTCCAGTATCTCTGCCACGAAAACCCCAAGGGGGGTCATGAAGAGTCTGAAATGAAAGAACAACAATATCCAACTCTCACTTTGCTCCAGAAATCCAGTCCTGAATCAGCTTCCTACCAGCTATTTCCAATTTGGTGTCCTGTAAACCTCAAATTCAACATGTCTCAAACAGAATTTGTTGTCTGCCCTCCAGAATCCACCTCTTTCTATCACTTCCTTATTTCTGTTGAGGGCATCACTATCCTTCCAGTTACTCTGGACTCAGGCATAAATGCTCTAGGAATCATCCACAACTCTTCTCTTTTCTTCCTCTCTCATAGTCAACCAATTACCAAATCTTGGAGATTCTGCTTCCCTAACAACTCTCTCTCTCTCTCTGTTTCTCTCTCTATTTTCCTCTCCTTCTCCCTTCCTCTCCCCTCCTCTCCTCTTCTCTCTCTCCCTCCCTTCTTCTCTCCCCCTTCCTTCTCTCTTTTTCCCTCTCCCTCTTCTAAAGGGCAGGCACTATTCTATACATTCTCAGTGTTTAATACAATACAGCTAGGTGGCAAAGTGGTTAGAGGACTGATCCTGGAATCAGGAAGATTCATCTTCCTGAGTTCATATTAGGTCTCAGACATTAACTAGCTGTGTGACCCTGGGCAAGTCACTTAACTCTGTTTGCCTCAGTTTCTTCATGTGTAAAATGAGTGGGAGAAGGAAATGGCAAACCACTCCATTATCTCTGCCAAGAAAGCCCCAAATGGGATCAGAAAGAGTTGGGTCAACTGAACAACAACAACTATTATGTGTCAGATGTTGGGGATACAAAAAAAACTCAGGATCCCTGCTCCCAAGGGGCTAACATTCTAATGGGGACAGAACTATGTACATACAAGATAGATGCAGTACAAGGGAAAAGTAATCTCAGAGGTAAAGTGCCTAGCACAAAGAAATCACTCAAAAATGTTTGTTGATTGATAATAGAAAGTGCTCTGGTCCATTTAAAATGAATAAAAACCTTTCAAGATTAGTTTCCACACTTATTGAACACTTGAAGTTATTTTTGGAAAAGTGAGCATTGTATTTCATGTGGGTGATGTTTGAACAGCTGTTTGTGTGTCTTTCTCTCCCCATGTGTCATCTGAGTTGATATGGTCTGAGTTTGTAGGCAAGAAACATTGCTGGCTAGCAAATGTACACTGTGTCCAGTAGGCTTCCATGACAACAGCCCACTTGATACCCCCCAGAGCTGTGGCAGCTGTTCTAGGATGACTTCCCTGGCAGCAGGAGAGCTTGGCTGCTTCAAGGCTCCCCCCAACCCAGGAGCCCAGAAGCAGGGAACCCTCCCTGGTATTGGCCAGAATATAAAGCAGAAGATAATAGGAAGGTTTTGGTTATTCAGTCATGTCTGCCTCTTTGTGAACCCATTTGGTATTTTCTTGGCAAAGATACTGGAGTGGTCTGCCTTTTCCCTTGCTAGCTCATTTTACAGATGAGGAAACTGAGGTAAACAGGATGAAGTGACTTGCTAAGTATCTGAGGGCAGATTTGAACTCAGGTCTTTCTGACTCTAGGTCCAGGATTCTACCCACTATACCACCTAGCTGCCCCAAGATTTTGGGGTCAGAGTTAAATCCCAGCTCTGCTACTCACAACCTGTACGTCCTTGGGCAAGTAATTTCTGTTTCTTGACCTCAGTTTCCTTATTTGTAATATGAAGTTGGACCAGATAGTCTACAATCCTTTGCAAATGCATGTCCCTTAATTGTCTATCACTTAGCTACTTCTCTATCTTCGAGGCTTATGTCCTCCAATTATATTGGTTTGTCTAGATTCCTGCTTCTTCTGTTGATCACTTCCAAGGCCCTCTCCAGTTTAGCTCTTTATTTTGGGTAAAGTAATTTACCCAAATTGCTCCCTAATTTAGCCACTACCTGCAGGGATTTCAATATTCTTATTTACGATCCTGGCTAACACATGGGTATTTTAGTTTATCAGTGTTTCAGCTCCTATGGTCTTCCTCTCCCCTTTACATCAAGCCTTAAGCCTGCCCGTTGGGCCACACTGCTCTGTCTTCAAGTTTAGAATTCTGATACTCCTGTAGCTGAAGTAGACTCCTGTCCTATCCGGTACATCAACTCATCCTTCTTGCCTTTTCGTTCCAACATTCCTTCCTGTTCTTCTCATCTATAACCCTTGCTCTGGGTTCACATCCCTCCCACTACCCATCATCTGGAGGCTGTCCCTTGTCCTTTAATCCTTTGTTCTCTCATCATTTCTCTTTTTACATTCATTCATTCATTTGTTCAATCATCCCATGAACATTATTAAGTGATCACTGTGGGCCAGACCCCGTTAGCTAGATGCTAGAGACACAAAGACAAAAATGAAAAAATGCCTGTCCTCAAGTTGCTTATACTTTATTGGTCAGAAACAAAATGAATAAGAATAAAAATAGGTTCCTCCATTGTTTCTCTCTCTCCCTCTTATCCTCAGTATTTCTTGTTATTGATGCCATCCTCTCTGCTTATAAATATTCTCAAGTCTTCCCTATTTTTTTAAAGCCCTTCCCCTAATCCTGTCACTTGCTGAAGCTATTGAGAGGCATTATGGTTTAATAGATGGAGAGCTGGACCTGAAGTCTGGATAAGCCTGAGTTCAAATCCTGCCTAACACCCTTATTATCTGTGTGACTGTAAATGAGACAATGTGCACCTCACTTTATTTATCTGTAAAATGAGAGGGGAAGACTCAGTGGACCTAAGGACAATCTGAGCTCTAGATCTATGGGTCCATGATCATCCTATGTCCTTTTTCTTCTTCATGGCTGAACCTTTTGAAGGACTATACTTCCTAGACATTTAACTAGCCATGTGACCTTGGGCTAAATTTTTTGGCTTCAGTTCCCATATCTGTAAAATGAAAGGGTCGAACTGAGGAATTTTGAAGTTCCCTTTCAGCTTCATCTCTATGATCATTTGAACCTATGATTCTTTTCAGTCTAGTTGTGTTTCCCATTAATCTCCTGAAATAGTTCTCTACTAGGTCCACATGGATATTCCATTGGACAAGTTCAAATGGTTTCCATTCAGTCTTCACCTTCTGCTGCACCATTTGACCTTGTTGACTTTTCATGCCACGCTCTTATCTCTTGTCATTATCTTGACACTTGTCTCTCTTGGGTGTGGAGGCAGATTGATACCAATTCTGGCTCTGCCACTTAATCTTTATCTGATCTTGGGCAAATCACTTCTCTTAGCCTCAGTTTCCTCATCTGTGAAATGGGGATGGGGCTAGACTTGGCTTCTAAAATCTCTTCATCCTCTTTATCTGTGATCCTATGATCATTTTCTTTGCCTGACTACTTCTCCGTCTCCTTCAAGTCAATAGTCAATTAACAAATATTAATTATATACTGCTTTAAGTATTTATACATGTTATCTCTTTAGATGCTAATTTGATTTGATTTACTAGACCCTTACTATACACTATTCACTATATTAAGTGATGGAGATTTTAAAAAAGAGTAAGAACAGTCCCTAACTTGAAGAAGCATTCAGCCTAATGGGGAGACACCATGTAAATAACTAGGTAGATATAAGATATATACAGAGGAATGAGAACTCTGAAAGAAGACAGGGCAGCTAAGTGGCACAGTGGATAGAGTACTGGGTTTGGAGTCAGTAAGACTTGAGTTCAAATCTGCTCTCAGATACTCCTTAGCTGTGTTACCCTGGGCAGGTCACTTAGCTTCTGTTTTCCTGTAATATGTGAATAGTAATAGTAACTACCTCCCAGGGCTGATGTAAGGCTCAATTGAGATAATACCGTGAAGCACTTAGCATAGTATTTTGTACATAGTAAGTGCTGTGTACAAGATTATAATGGTTGGAGGAATGGGAAAAAGGCCTCCAAGAATGGATAGAATTTGCTCTGATTCTGGAGGTCAGAGAAACTAAAGGAGGTAAGGGTAAGGAACATCCAAGTATGGGGGAAATGTATTGAGTTAGGAGATGGGGCTTAATAGGATTTCTCCAGCTGAAAATGATCTTGCCTCTCAAATTCTCTTACACAGTTTTTTTTTGGATTTCTCCTCTGCCCCATCTCATTCTGCCTTGTATCTGACCTATTTATCTAAGAGCTCCTTGAGGGCATAGATGATACTTTTTTCATATTTGTATCCCCAGCACCAAGCATGCATAACTTTATGAATCATTGATGTCTTCAATAACTTCACCTCTGCCAGATTCTCTAATTTGTGCTTGTTCTTTGGATTAGGAATCAACCTCCTGATTTCTAGGCCAGGTCTGTCTTTCTAGGGAGGAAGAAGTGGAACAGAGTTTCCTTTATGCTTTTAACCTGTTTCCTCATCTCATCTAGGTTTTTGAGATGATGTATGTGTCTAGTACTTAGAAATATCGGGCAAGAGAGGTCTTATCCCAGCCTCTTTTCTATTGTCTCTGTTAGTCTCACCCAGGAACAACATGAACAAATGTCTCTCAGCTGTGAACTTATTTGTTAAAAAAAATTTCTTTTTATTTAAAGGAAGTATTTCTCTCTCTCTTGCTCTCCCTCTCTCCCTCTCTCCTCCTCTTCCCTTCTCCCTCTCCTCCTTCCTCCCTCATTTCCTTATTCCTTCATTTCCTTCCTTCCTTCCTTCCTTCCTTCCTTTCCTCCCTCCCTCCCTCCTTTTCTTCCTCCCTTCTTTCCTTCATTCCTTCCCACCCTCATAGAAAAATCAGTCTTTATTATTGGATACACCAATGGGAAAGTAAGTAGGGGCTAACTTCCTTCTCTAACTTGTGAGTCCACAAACATTGGATTGAACAATAGTGTTAAAATTCCACAATTAAAAGGACAGTTATTAAGGGTTTTTTTGTTCTTTTGCAGCAAAGGCTTAAGATTTATTTTTAAAAAAGGATATTTAGAAGCTGAGGAACATTGCTGACTTAAGAAAATTGGAAAGGTCAAGTGCTGGTCTCAGCTCTAAAGTAGTGACACTTGGATAATTAAAAAGTCATTCTTCTGGATAATTATAGCAGCAACATTTTAACTAAATATTGGGAGAAAATGTACCCCAAACATGCTATATTTGCCTTTGGGCCAGTTCCCTGGAGCTGTAAAAGGGACTGGATTATAGAAAGTACCGAAAAAAAACCCCAACAAAACCAAACCCAACATACGATTTCCATTAGGAATAATGAAAATCTTAAGGAATTTCAAACTGAACCCAAGTGAGATGAGACCTAGGGTGGGGTGTGCAGCTGTGTGAATAAATGGAAGGAGACAGATTGCAGAAATGTTGTGGAGATAGAATCAAGAGTTGAAAACTGATCGAATATGGGGGTGGGGATGGGTGGTCAGGTGAGGAACAATGACGAGTCCAGAATAATTTATGGGTTGTGAATGTTTTTTAGGAACTCAAAAGCTTTCTTGGAAGTACAAAATTTGTCTCCTTACAGGTACCTGCATGTAGGTCCCATGTATCTTTTATAAACTAAGATCTGGTTGAGTTAAGCAAACTCACTGATACTGTGATGGGACTGAAAAAAAATTAAATGAATATTTTCCTTAAAGGGCACATTAAACAATATTGTGGTACATCACAGTGGATAGTAAGCAGGCTAAGACGTCTTGACTCTGACATCTGCCATATTTAGCTATGTGACTTGGGGCAAGTAATCTAACTTCTCTGAACCTTCGGCCATTCTTCCAGGCTTCTAAATCGCTGAAATCTAAAATTGTAGATTTCCCAAACCAAGGAGTTCTGGATTCCATCTCTACCCCAACCCCCAAAAGGGAAAAACTGTGGCCTAAAATCTTTTCCACATTTTAAAAAGTAGTGTATCTTATTATCTTCTTGAGGGTAGGGGATGTTTTTGCTATTCTTTGCATCCCCAGAATTTAGAATAGTACCTGGATCATAGTGCACACTTTCTAAATGCTTCTTAAATGAATAAAAGTAGAAGGGGCAATTCATCTCTATTTTCTTTCCTTCCTCATTTATTTTTGGTTACTCAGTCACATAGCCTTGGAGTTGCATTGAAAAGATCTTGATGACAATAGCCAAGCAGCAGACAAGTTTATAATGTCAGTATAGCAGCTCAAGTGAACCATTGCTGTGACTAGAAGGTTTTGTTGACCATTCTGACCTAGCATAGTACCTGGCACCTAGTGGGTACTTAATAAATGCTTTTAGGTTGATTGAATGTTTGACCACGTCTCTCCCTTATTCAAGAAGCTACAATGGGCTGCCATTGCTACTAGGATAAAATATAAATTCCTCCATTTGACATTTAAAGCCTTCACAAACTGACTCCAGTCTAGCCTTTCTGGCTACTTACATATTGCTTTCCATGACAAATCCTATACTCCGGATATATCAGTCTTCATGCTATTTCCTATGTATGACAGTCTGTCACGTGCCTTCATGCCTTTGTACAAATTTCCCTCCACCCAGAATGCTTTCCTTTGAGCATCTCTTTGGATCCCTGCAGTTGGCAGGATGTCCTGTAATTACTTTGTATCGACTGGTTTTGCATATATTTTATATTTACTTTCATTCATGTTGTTTTTCTTTAGTAGAACGTAAGTTCTTTGAGGGCAGGGATTAACTCTTTGTTTTTATAATCCAAGAGCATAGTATCTGGCATAGAAATGCTTGTTGAGTTGAATTAAACTGATTCCTTCATCCTTAATTCACTTATTTCTGATTGGTTGTGTAAATTCAATAGAAATCAGAATTCTTAGATTCTAGTGTGTGGAATACCACTAAATATCTATTAATCGAGCAATAAGCATTTGTTAAGCACCTACTGTATTTCAGGTATTGTTTTTAATTTCTCAGGGCTTCTGTTTCTTTATCTGCCAAATATTTGGATTTGATGATTTCTAAGGTCTCTTCCAGGGGCCACAGGTAGGAGGAGGCAGAGCCAGGAGTAGTCAGTGGTTCCTCATTCCTAAGTCTGAGTTTAGTTCAGTGAACCATTAATTCCCTCTCCTGTACAGCTCAGAATTCATTCCTTTAGAGATGAAAAACCTTTTTGGATAATGTCAAAGTGTGAGAAGTAACTGCTCCCCCAGAAAAGCTATTGATATGTCAGAGCAGCAGAAAAAAATCTTGATAAAAAGTACAGTTCAACTGCTTTGCCAGCAGTTCTTTGCCATCAACACAATTCAATGGAATTATCCAAAACACTCCTATTTCTTTGAAAATCTCAGGGTTCCTACTGCAGCCACTTTATTTATTAACTTTGAAAAGGTTGAGTGAACTGGAATAATATTGCAGTATTTCAGTACTGCTAAAACCATTTTTTGAAAAACATCAGTGCTGAATATATCTTCTGTCTTTCCTCTTCACTGGTGCCACACATATTCTAATTCAGATCCTACGCAAGCAGTGTGGTCCAAGCATTGGCTCTGGAGACTGAGGAGTTGGAGTCAATCTTGACTCCAACCCTTCTATTTGTATGACTTTCAGTGAACTTCCCTGTGCCTCGGTTTCCTTATCTGTAAAATGGAGTGTGTATGGGAAAGTAGAACAGATGACCCCTGAGACCTTTGCAGCTCTAACCCTAAGATGCTGGGATCCTATGATTAGCTGCCAAATTAATATTTTTGCAGCGCAGATTTGACCACGTCATTCTTCTGCCCAATAAATTTTGATGATGCTCTACTGCCTCTAGAATAAAATATAGTTCAGCATATAAAGCCTTTTATAAGCTATTTCCAGTCTACCATTACATACTAAATTCACATTACTTCTCCTGAGAGATGTTTTATTCAGCCAGACAGATCTACCTGCCATTCCCTGTAGATAATATTTTATCTTCTGTCTCCATGATTTTACACAGGTTGTTCTCCTGTACCTGGATTATCTTGTACCTCCTGTTTCCATGTTGTATCCCTCTAAATTCTCTGACTCTAAATTCTCTGAAAGCAGGGAATGCTTTTAATTTTAATCTTTGTTTCCTGTAACCAGCAAATACTAGGCCCTTCATGAATGTTCGCTGAATTCAGTAGAATTGCTTAGCATTACAAATGTTCTAAGTGGCTGAGCCAGGATTTCAATCCAGGTCCTCTGCATCTAGTGTCCCTTCTACTACATTATGGATTCTTAGTACTGGAGATGTTTTTTGGCAAGAAAATATGTTCTCTGCTAGGGTACAGCTCAGGAATATGAAAACTTTTTTCTCATCATGCAAACCTTGAAAAACAGGAGTTTTGAGGAAAGTCTTAAGAAATGAGATCACTTAGCACACAGAAAAAGAAGTTGAGGGGTGTGTTGTAAACATGTGAAAGAATATTTAGTAAAACAAAGATAAACTTTTTTCTTTTTTCTCATCATCACTGAAACAAGGGAAAATAGGTACAGTTTCTATAGTAAGAATTTAAGATTAGCTATAAGGAAAAAGCCAAAGCAGTCATATTGAGGTGGTAATGGTTGGAAGACATCAATGCAACTGAGATAGGAAAATTTCTGAATTGTGTTACCTAGAGATTGTTAAAAATAGAAAGATACTTCAGGTCAGCCTTAGGCAAAATGGAGGTTGGTGAGGTTTGCCTGTGTCATCTCCCACCTCTTCCTTCAGTCCCCTGCTCCCTCCTTTGGGTTTCCTCAAGCCCTGTTTGGCTACTCAGGGTTCCCTATCTGCCTTCCTACCTGTAGTCCATGTGCCAGACCCTTCTCTGGCCACCCCAAATCTCCCTGCTGTGCATTTCATGGACTGATCATGCTTCAGACTACAAGTTGGAATACCACAGAGGTCAACAGAGCAATGGTGTCATACATAAATAAAAAGGTGACCATATGTAGAGTCTAATATATTGATGGTCGCCTATGGTCCCACAGCTTGTAAGTGACAAAGTTGGCATTTGAGCAATTTAGGTGTCCCAAAATCAGTGGGAAAGGTACTGGTCATGGTTATCCATAATGGTAAGGACTCGCTTGTCATAGTACTAGTCCAAGTTGCTGTCTTTCCCTTCTACAAACAGCACTTATGCCCCTGATGGCTTTGCACATAGTAGGCACTTAATAAATGCAGCATTGAATCAAAAAGGATGACTGAATGAATCCTTTCTGGTGGTCTTTAGGGCTCATGCTTTTGATCAGGGAGTATGGATATCATGCTGGGATTTCTTGGTACCAAGTTAATGTCATACTCATGGGTTTTGTGATAGGGGCAAGGGAGAGAAAGTGCTAGTTTTTGAGTGATGTAATGCTAAATGAGAGCCAAAGATCTTTCCCACCCATTAATGGGCATGCCCATTAAGGGAAGCTTGATTAGGGGAGACCTACACCTTGTGTTAATTTCTAATAAGGCACTAGGTCAGAGAGTCCTGCCCCTGGCTCTGAAAAGTATATAAATACTCTGAGGTGAGGTTTGTCTTGGGGCTTACTCTTTGGAAGTGTTCGTTTGGCCAGATAAGACTCTGGGTAACTGCTAAGAAGCCCCATGGCTTTGAAAACTCAGATGTTGGTGCTTCTCTTTCTGGTAACTATATATGTATGACAAGACAGTTGGATCTGTCTATTGATCTGTGATGTATATACTGCTTATGGTCAGACTATTGGAAGTCTTGTGTGTTGATCTTTCTGAAGTTCAATGTGCTTTTCCCCCTGAACTAAGTGACTGATATATGTGCTTGATTAAAGTGGCTGTTGACCCCGCAAAAGTTGTTTCCTTTTAAGAAAAGCAGGTATAAGAACCTATACGGAAGGCCCTCCTGTGTATGTTGGGATCCTTGCTGTTACAAGTGATCAGTATCTCCTTGAGATCCAGATATTGTCTGGTTGGCCTTACTCCTCATGCAGGTGGAAAAGCTTGCCTAGACACGGACAGCACCTGACATGGCCAGGCTTGGTAGGTTATGCAGCACAAACTTCTTCCATTCTTGACCTTATTTTTTCATGGTCACAAGATCTTTAACTCTAGTAGATTTCATTGTTTCTCCCTCCTCTTCCCCAGCAAGCTAAGTGGGAATCCTAATATTTAACATCATGTTATAGTGAAAAGAATATTGAATTTAGAGTCAGAGGACATGAATTCAAATTACAGCTTTGACCCCTATGAGTTGTGTGACTTTGGGCAATTCACTTAAACTTTTCTGGACTTCAGTTTCCTCATCTGTAAAGAAAAGTTGGACTAAATGATTTCTATGGACCTTCCTGTTTTAAATCTATCATCCTATGGCCGTTTTACATCCTATGCCATTTGGTGGCAAATATCAGACTTTGAGCATCCATATCACATGCTTTCAACATTGCCAAGACATTATTCCATCACCCTGGTCCTACTGGAGGGCTTCAAGCAAAGTTGAATGACTTCTTGTCAGAGATACTAGAAAGAGGCTACTTTTTAAGCTGGGTTGGATTTGGTGGATACGGAGGTCTCTTCTACTTGAAGAGTCTGAGATTCTAGGATGCTGCCAGCAAATACAAATTCATATCAAACCATTCCCAAAGGTGAAATAAAAGGCATCTGATTTCTTTTTATTCACTTAGATTACTCTCTATCTTTTCATCTCTTACATACTAGTGATTCTCCCTCCCATCACAATCAAATTTGATTTGGCTGAAACAGCTCCAAGTCTAGTCATGTAAGAGCAAAGGAATTTTTACCATGTTCCCCAGGGATGTGCAAAACATTTTATCTCATTGTGTCTTTTCAATAATTTAAAAAGTGTTTCTTCACTGGGAGATATATTCATTTGGATGACTTTTCAAGCCTTAGGTAATATGGATCTGAAAAGGGTTAAATTAAAATATTCATCCAGTGACTTTTTTCTTTGCTCAAAGGGTCTTTTCTAACTTTCCTGAAGGGAAGAAAATTGTTCTTTTTTAGGATATTAAATATGACCTGAAGATAATTTTGTGTAATACATTCAGCAGGTAACAGGCTTTCAATCCATTAATCCCTTCCTCCTACTTGAAAGAGGTGAAACTTTTAAAGAAAGGAAATGTGAAACAGGCTGAGGATGGGAGGAAGAGAATCTTCAGGGTAGGCAAGCTCCCAAGTCAGCAGTTTCTTAGTTAATCCAAGATTAAGGATCAGTGCTCTAGAGTCATCCACAGCTTCCTCCCAATCTATCTGGTGTGTCGATGGTGTTGATCACATTTAGAGTCAGATATGACAAAAATGAATTCAGGGGAAAACTAAACCTTTGTCCAGAAAGAAAATGCTTCTGTTTGTTTCTGGGTCCCTTGAGCTATTGTTAGCTATTCTTTGAGTCTACATATGGTGGATCTTAGGTTTCCTAAGTAAAGACATAGGAAAGGATCTCAGAGGCGATGTAGTCCAGTCCCCCTCCTCCTTTGCATTTTACAGATGAGGAAACTGAGGCTCAGGGAGCTGGAGCGATTGGCCAAAGGGCACATTACAGATTTTAAAAGTTTCAATTGCTTTTTAGGGCCTGCATCACAACAATGTGAAGATACCTATCATCCTTACGATGCTTTTTTTTGGGAGGGGCAGCATATCTACATACATATGCACACTATTATTTTATTGCTGTTTTGAATCTGTGATTTCATCTTTGTAGGTAACTCTTTGCATGGAGACTTCCTGGAGTCACTTATTAGCTGTGTGACCCATCATAAATCACTTAATCTCTGTTTGCCTCAGTTTCCTCAACTGTAAAGTGAAGATAGTAACAGTACCTATCTCATAGAGTCGTGAGGACCAATGGAGATAATATTTATAAGTGTTTAGCACAGTACCTGGCATGGTAGGAGTTATATAAATGCTCATTGCCTGCCTTTTCCCCTCCAAAGTGAATAAACACCAGATGAAGACCAACCCCTGGGTCATAGTTTGAAAATGCTGTCCAAATATATACATATATACCCACATACATATATATGTATTATGCACATGTACATATATAAATATATGCATGAAAATATCTATCTCTAGCTATCTTCCTAATCTATATTTGGGATTATATGGATATAGGAATTTAAAAGCTTGCTTCAACTGTGCACAGATTCTATCCAAGCCGTCCCCTTCCCCCAAAGTAAGTTCCTTAAGGACAAAACAGCTTCATTTTGGTCTTCTTGTTTCCAGGACGCAAGACTGTTCTTGGGCCATTTCAGGAACTCAATAAGTTTAAGTAATCAATTAAGTAATTGATTATAGGTTCACTTGCTTCCCCCAGTAGATATATTCTCCTTGAGGGCAAGTACCGTGATGCTCCAGCTCCATACCTTGTACATTGTAGATGCTTAATAAATGTTTATTGATTTCATTTTGTTGAATTTTATGTTTCACAAGAAGATTCGTTAGACTTGTTTTGCTTTGCCCCAAGGGCAGAACCAAGAGAATAGGGAAAGTTGCCAAGAGGCAGATTGATGCTCTGTCTATGTAAGTAAACATTTCCCAACAATTTTAACTTTTTGGGTAGAATGGGCTGTTTCCAGAGGGAGCAAGTTCCACCTCCCGCACCACTGAAGTCTTCAAGTCTAGAAGATGATCATTGGTTGAGGGATTAGAGGGGATTTTCTCTTTTTAGGTATGGCTTGAACTAGGTGACCTTTGAGATCTCTTCCAACTCTTTAATTATATGACTTGTCTTCTAAGAAAAAGATCTGGGGATTTAAACAGTACAACAAGCTCAATGTGTATCAACAATGTGATGAAAGCCCTAAGATGGGCTTGCAAACTGATGCTGCATTAAAAAGAGTCCTAAGTGTCTAGAACTAGGGAGTTAATGGTTCTGGTCCGGTCTGCTTTGGAATAATATTTTTTGTTTTGGGTGCCACATTTTAGGGAGGCTCTTGATATGCACGAATGCAACCACAGGAGAGTAACCAAGAGAGTGAAGAGCCTTAAGATTATGTGTTATAATATACATGGAGGAAATGGGGGCACTTAGCCTAGAAAAGAGAAGATACTTATAACTGTCATCAAGTATTTGAATGGCTTCTGTGTGAAAAAGTAATTGCACTTGTTTGGCTTAATCTCAAAGGGAAGAATTAGGAGTAATGGGTAGATACTAAAAGAGGAAAATGAGTGAGGTAAGGAAAACTTTCTGAGAATTGAGTTCCCAGTCAGTATTAATATTTATTAAGCATTTACTATGTAGTCAGGCACTGTGCTAAGTAGTGGGGATACAAAGTAAGGTAAAAGAAAGTCCCTGATTTCAAGGAGCTCACAGCCTAATGGGGGTGCTGACGTACAAACAATTTATATGCTGGAAAAACTGGAGATGATCGGTGGACAGAAAGCACTGATATTAAGGGATATTTTCCTGTGAAGCTTTCCCTGGCACTCCAAAAACGGAATGGGCTGCCTCTGGATGTAATGGGCTTTCTTTCTAGGAAGGTTTTCAAGCAAAGGCTGGATGATCAGGTAGGGGCTAACCTAGACAACCCCTAAGGTCCCTTTGAAATCTGACTGTGAGATTCTTGGAGTCTTGTCTCAAGAGACACTGCCTTTTCTGCTGCCAATGTGGATTCTACTTATTTTCTCTTACTGTATTATTTATTCAGTTAGTTATTTAATTTTTAAACCTGCAGCCTACAGCAAAACTGTCTCAGGGGATGAGTCCAGTAATTAAAACATTAATTAAAATACATAAACCAAACCCAGCAGCAGCCATGGAACTGGCAAGACTGTGACTCTCTCATGCCTCTTATTCTTAGACTGGCTCAAGTGTACCTCTAGAGGAATGTTTCACCAGTTTGAAGCTGGGCCGTCTTCCCTTTCCTTCCTGTACTCATGGTGATCTCCTTAGGTCTGATGGGTCCTATTGTCATCTCTCATCAAATAACTTCCAGATGGGAGTTCAGCCCAGTCTTTCTCCAGAGCTCCTCTCTGATAACACCATCAAACTCTTGGATGATTTGAACTGGAGGTCTCATAGTTATCACAAACTCAACGTTTCCAAACCAGAATTTATTGTTTTACCTCCCCTTCTCCCAACCCTTCACTCTGCAGACCCTTCTGAGCACCCTCATCCTCCCAGTCAAGCTGTCATTCTCATTTACCCCACATAGCCAATCTCATGTGAAATCTTGTCATTTCTTTCTCCATAGTCCTCAAATACGTCCCTTTTCCTTCTACTCTAATTCAAACCCTCATCTGCTCTCACTTGGACTATTGGAACAGCTTCCTCATGGGTCTTCCTGCCTCTAGTTTCTCCCTATTCCAATATATCCTCCATTTAGTCACCAGAGTGATTTTCCAAAAGAAAAGTCTGTCCATGTCACCATCCTAATCAATGAACTCTAGCAGCTCTGAATGATTTCTAGCATCAAGTGTAAACTATTTTTGTTCAGTATCTTAAGCTCTTTATGACTTGGTCCTTTCCTAGATTCCCCTTCTTTCACATTCCTCCCTTCCATGTACTACTCTGAAGTCTAGTCACACTGGCCTGCTTGCCGTTTCTCATCTCAGGGTCTTTGCACTGACTGTGCCCCATGCCTAGAAATCTTTCCCTCATCACCCTTGACCCTTCAACCCCTACTTTCCTTAAAAACTCAGTTCAAATACTACCTTTCTCAGGAGGCCTTTCCCAGACTCCCAATTGCTAATTATTTCTCCTCTAAGGTTACTACTTTGAATATATCTTATATATATATATATATATATATATATATATATATATATATATATGTATATGTATATATATGTATATACACACATGTGCGTTTCCTTGATCATTAAAAAGTAAATTCCTTGATAGCAGAGACTTTAGATTTTTCTTTCCATGTAAAGTGTTTACCACACTGCCTAATACATAGTAAGTGCTTAACACATGTTTGTTGATTGATTTTTTGCTACTCTATAGAAATTATAGCGTAGCATGTTTTAAGGGGATAGAAAAGAAATAATAGACATGTTTCCTCCATTGCTCCAACGATATCCTCATTTAGTCATTCCCCTTGCATTTATTAAGCATATTCTATGGGTCAGTTGCTGTACTCAGGACTGGAAGGGAATATGATGCAGTAGAAAGAGTGAGGATCATAGTTTCTGAGTTTGAGCCACATCATTGCTGGTTATAACCCATGTGCCATTGGGTAAGTCAACTGTGCATTCTGGGTCTCAGTTGGACTAAGTGGTCAATTCATGGCTTCTAGGGTCTCTTCCTGCTTTAGATCTGTGATCCTCTGCTCTTCTGATGCCAAGACAAAACCAAAACTATCCCTGCCCTCAAGAAGCTTATAATCCATGCAGCTTTCATGAAGTAAGCAGATAAAGAACTGGAATCCAAGGGTTTTCCAAAGAGATATCTATTATACAGTTTCCAACCGTTATAATTAGTCAATACACATGGAACTTCTTTTCACAGGAAAATGGTAAAATCTGGTCCCCATTAATACTAGCATAGTAATAATAGCTAGAGAGACATAGAATTTTTAGGTTTACAAAGTGCTCATGTCAATGACTTGCTTCTCACAATGAACCTGAGTGGTAGATGCTATCTTATACTAATTTTTGTGGATGGGAAAACTGAAACAGAATGTGACTTGCTCAAGGTCACACAGGTGGCATATCTCAGAGGTGGTCAGAAGTGGCAACGAGGGCAAAATATAGATTTGATGAAAGGGGAGAAAACTTTTTTACAATCAGGGCTCTCCCAAAGTGGGCAGGGCTACTTCAGGTGGATGGTTAATATAGTGCCTAAAGCTCTGACTTGGGAAGAAGAAAGATCTGGGTTTGAAATCCACCGCAGACACTGGCTAGTTTTCTCCTCCCTGAAAATCAACCAGTCCAATTATTTAAAGAGCCTACTATGTCAAACTCAAAGAGAAATAGGAACCATTGCTCTTTATATAAGGATCTCATACATTGACAGTTTTAAAGTGTAGTATTATCTGTGCTTTATTACATTTTAATTTATTTTGTCAAATATATCACCCAATTGCATTTTAACTTGGTCCAAACAATGATCAGGAGTGTCACAGTATTTTTGACACCTCTGATGTAGGGAATGCAAAGACAAAAATGAAACAAAATGGAAGTCACCTAACCTTGTCCAGCCTCAGTTTTCCCAGCTATAAAATCAGGATGATAATGCCTGTGGCACTTCCCTCCCAAGTTTGTGAAAATTTCAGAAATAGCATCTGTAAAGTGCTTAGCACAGCTTGAAATCCTATGTAAATGCCCGTTACTTTGATTCCTGCTCTCTACAGGTCATTAAGCAAAGGCCAGATGACTACTCATTGGCCATGCTGAAGAGGGATTCTATTTTTAGGACTAGGTGGCCCCTGAGATTCCTTCCAACTGGAAGATTCTGTTTTTTTATGGGATTTGAACCTAGATATTCCTGACTCCAAGACCAATACACATTCTATTTTGACCATGCATTTGGTTGTGAAGAGTAGGTGTACATGTTTGTGCATCGTAAGTGTGCATTTGTGTTCATGTTTGTGTGCACGTGTGTGCATGTGAGTGTATGTACATATGTACAGCTCAGTCAAGCACATGGTCCTCCATGCTAAGGAGGGGATATAGTCTCTGTTTTTGCTTTCTGGAGCCAGCTTAGGGGTTTCTAAGGCTATGCAGGAATTCTATGGGTCAACCATCTATCATCTCCATTTTCCTAGGAAAGGAATTTTAGTAGCTGACAGTGTATCAAGGCTACTGGTTATGAGCAGAATGGAGGAGATGGGAGGGAAGACAGGCATCTGAAGGCCCCTTCCTTCTGTCCTCAGGGCATATAAATAAGCCCCCAGCTCTGAGAAGGAAGGTCAAGCTTGCTAATGATCTTGCTATCATTAGATGAATGAACCCACACAACCTTTCTGTGTCCAGAAAAAACTATTTTCAGGGAAAATAAAAAACTAATAAAATGCTTGGGCATTCAGTCTCAGTTCTAATCTTTTCTGGAATAATCTTGTGATGTGTCATGAGGCAAGTTTGTTTCTCCTGGGCATTTTTCTTTTTTGTGATATTTTTAAAAATTCCCTTTATTATGCAACATATCTTCTCTTTGCCACAGTCTCTTGCTTTACTGTTTGGCACTGAATTCACAAAATTTTGACATATATTCTTTAATTCTTCATCATGAACTCACCTACCACATTGGGTATTGAGTGTACCTTGAAAAAATAGTTGATCTTTTTCCCAAGTCTAGCTTTGGTTACAGTGTTTAAAAATTTAATTTACTTTTATTTAGAACTTAACACTAAACAGAATCAGCATTTCCATACGCAGAGGAGAGCTGAAAAAAGAGGAAGCTACAGCTCTCTCCTATGTACATGGTGGTTTTTCTCTTTAAATATATAGTGAATTAAGAAAATAATAAATTCAACCTTACTTTGGCATTGAAAGTTGTCCTGCTTCTTTCTGGCCTTTCTTGGATATTTTTCTAAGTAACTTTCATGTGTTTTTAATCCAGACAATAAATATGAGGGATAAGGGTAATTCATAGAACTGAGTAATAACGGTCATAGCAGATAAAGAATGACCTTGCAGCCAGTAAGACCTGGATTTAAGGCCTCACTCAATACATACTAGTTCTGTGAATAAGGTGGTGGTGGTTTTTCTTCATTTCAGTCATGCTCAATTCTTCATGACCCTAGTTAGGGTTTTCTTGGCAAAGATACTAGAGTAGCTTGCCATTTCCTTCTCTAGCTCATTTTACAGATGAAACAATGGAGGCAAGTGGGTCAAAGTGATTTACCTAGAAGCACACAGCTAGGAAGTGTTGGAGGCCAGATCTGAACTCAGGAAGATGTCTTCTAGACTCCTGACCTGGACATGATAAATGACTTGCCCAAAGTCTCATAGGTAATACATGACAGAGGTAAATTGTAAACCCTAAGTCTTTAACTCAAAACCTTTTTTTCTCCCCATATCTGTGTTGGATAGGACAGTCTTGAAGGAAGGAAAGAATATTAATAGGTAGACATGAGGAGAGGTGGGTAGATGCTCTTCCAGGCATAGGGGATGGTTTGCATATAGGTGAAATCAGAGGACGATAAGAATTTGACCTAGAAGGGACCTAAGATGCCCAAACCCTCATGTTTACACATGAGAAATTAAAAATCTGGAATCAATTGCCAAAGGCTACACAGAGAGTTAAACAGCAGAGCTGAGATTGGAACCCGGTTCTTATGACGCCAAACGGTCCTATCTCTTTTTATTCTGTCTGGCATTAGTAGTATGACAGGAACAAGTCACTTATCTGACCTCAGTTTCCTCATATCTAAAATGGGGATACAAATATTTGTAGAGCCTTCCTTATGGAGTAGTTGAGAGAATCACGAGATAATGTATGTGAAGTGTTTTGTTAACTTTAAAATGCTATAAAATGCCTACTGCTACTACTACTACTGCTGCTGCTACTACTACTACTGCTACTACTGCTACTGCTACCACTACTACTACTACTACTACTACAAGTTGGAGAGGGTAAGATGCCATTGGAGAATAGTGAACAAGCTAGCTTGGCTGGAGTGCAGAGTGTGAAAATCAGTGAATGATGTGTAAAAACTATGAAATAAGGCTGGAGAGGCAAGCTGTGGAAGGCCTTGTATGCCAGGCTAAGGAGTATAGACAACGGGGACCCACTGAAGGTTGTTGAGTTCACGAGTGATTTGGTCAAGTGGTAAATCAAAAAAATTTGCTTTAGTAGTGATGTGAAAGCAATGTGGTCAAAGGGAAAGACAAGAGGCAGGCAGATGAAACAGGTTGTTTGGATAGTCAAATGAAAGGGGGTGAGTATCTGAACTGGGACAGTAGCTCCTTTGCTTAGTTCTTCATTCAAGGTCTTAATCCAACTCACTCTTCCCCAGTATGACACAGAGGATAGGGCATTGGAGTATGAGATGGGGGGATGTGGATTCTAATTCTGCTTTTGACACTATCTGTGATCTCTAGCTAGTCACCTAACTTCTCTGGGCCTCAGTTTCCTCACATATAAAATGAAGGGTTTGGTCTTGATGTCTGTCCTCCAAGGTCCTTTTTAGCTCAAAATCTTTAATTCTTTGATTTATGAACTTTTAAAAGTCTCACTTCGGGCACATAGTAATCATGTGACCCTGGGCAAGTCACTTCCTCCTTGGACCTCAGAAAAAGGAGGTAAAAATCTGTAAAATGATGGGGTTGGACCTGATGACTCCTGAGGTTTAGATCAGAGCTCTAGCTCTCTCTTTTCTGCTTTCTCTATGCCTCTACCAACAACTTTCTTTACTCCTTAAAGTAGTCTTTCTGTTCCAACCAAGCTAATTTGCTTCCGATGGAATCCAACATCCCCCATGACCAATTCTACCCTTCATGCATTTGCACGGTGCCTATCCAAGGGGTTCCTGAATTGAATGGGAGGCTGGATAAGGGGCTTTCTCAGCCTCGCATCTTATGCTCTTTGAGTCTGTGCTGTGATATTTTGTTGGTGACTGTCCTTTTGTGAATGTTTTGTCATCTTGCATATGAGTATTACAAAAACTAGTCAAAGGCTGCATCTTCTTTTTTTTCTTATGCTGCCTGACATAATGTTCTGAACACAGTAGGAGGTCAATCCTCATTAGTTAACCCCAGAGTCTGGCAAATCTATGCATAAGTGAAATTGAAGATCGTTGCTGCTGGCTCAGGAAATGTGAACAGTCAGATGATGGGGACTTGGCTGGTCTCATTCACTCGCAAGAGTACTAAATCCAATTGCAATTTAAAAAAAAAAGAAAAAGAAACCAGGACTTAAAAAAAGAAAATTGAGTGGACTGAACTTTAATAAGATGAATTAGTGCACTCGTTGGGCTTCCTAGGACTGACTGGACATCATGATGGAGCTATCACTCAGAATGGAAAGAATACAAGAAGGGCTAAATGGCAGATGGTGATTTGATTATGTCTTGAGTGCTCTGTTACAGACAGAATGAATAGAGGCCATCATTTTGTCCAACCAGTGATGGCGAGATAGCCCTTGAAATGAACTACATTCCCAGGATAATTATGGCATTCAAGATCTTAGATCAATAATGAAAGAAAACTTCTCACTAGTTCACGCTTTGCTGAAGCATATATGCTCCAAACTCATAAAACAGCCCAGCTCAGGTACTAGTCAGTATCCCTCTGGGGTTTGAACCAAATGGAACAGTTTTTTTCCCCATTTGACCATATTCCATTCTCAAGTAGATTTTTCATTCTTGATCACTCATATGAATCCATTAATGATGTCACATAAGTAGCTTTGGGTACTTCTAGGAAGTACCTGGAAAAGTTAGTCTGGTGCAAAGCATCCCATCTGTCCATCAACCAACCATCAAGTATTTATTACAGATCTGCTATATGCTATATGCCTGGCCCTGTGCTAGGTACTGTGGATGGAAAGACAAACATGAACTAGTTCTTACCCAGAAGGGACTTACATTCTATCCTAATGAGTCCATTGAGAGTTTTAAGGGAAAAGTATTTCCTCTTTTGTCCAGTTATTTCCCCTCTGAATTCATGTAGTGAGTGAGTAACTGCTAACAAATATATACCACAATGCAGAAATCTTGGAGGTAAAAACTTGTGACTTTGACTTTGTTGTTTGCTCCTATTGGCTCAGGAGTTCCAGTTATCTATTGTGAAGTAGCAGCCTAGCATGGTGGATAAGGCACCTCAAATCTGGAAGACCAGAGTTCAATTTCTTCCTTAAACACTTCCTAGCGCTACGACTCTGCTGAAGTCACTTATCCTCTCTCTACCTCAATTTCTTTATCTATAAAATGAAGAAGGAAGAATACTTGATGGTCTTTAAAGGGGTTTCTACCTCTAAATATATGTTTCTGTGATTAGTTTTCTTAGTTTCAAGACCTGGGACATAACAGGATATCCAAAAGAAAGGTCAGATTTTCTAATATACAAAGTCTTCAGGGGTCACTGTGGAAGTGATAGGCATGTCCTCCTCTATTAGTCCTACTAGGACTAGGATCTCCCACCAGTGTCCTTCTCCAATCCTGGTCTAGGAACTAAGAAATTCCAGAGTTCAGAGGATCATGGATAGGTCATGGATAGAAGGTCTCTCAGGGGACATGCAACACACCTGATCCAGAATCTAGCTCTACTAAATACCTAACAAGCAGCTATCCACCATTTGCTTAGGCTCTTCTAGTGAGGAGAACTTACTTTTCCTTGAGGCACCCTGTTCCATTTTCCGACAGCTCAAATTGTTAAGAAGTTTTTTTTTTTGCTCTACATAAATTTACTTCTTTGTAAATTCCACCCACTGTTCTCAGCTCTGCCTTCTGGGGCCAAGCAGATCTTGTGGTGACCTGCTTGATACTTGAAGGACAAGACCATAGACTCTACAGCTAGTCTCATTCCTATTATAGTTTTGTCATTTCAGTCATGTGTGACTCTTCTTGACCCCATTTGGAGGTTTTCTTGGCAAAGATACTGGAATTTCCTTCTCTAACTCATTTTACAGGTGAGAAAACTGAGGTAGAGTTAGGTGACTTGCTCAGGGTCATACAGCTGGTAAGTGTCAGAGGCCAGATTTGAACTCGAGAGGATGAGTCTTCCTGATTCCAAGCACAGTGCTCTATCTACCATATCATCTAACTGCCCAGTCTCATTCCCAAGGTCTCCTAAATACACAACAGAATAAAGATGTAGAGCTGTGATTGTCATCTGTAGTTAAAACAATGGGTTACATAGCTAGGGAGAGTGAGAAAGATAACCTATGGATAGCCTACCTACCACCTACAGTGGTTTCCATGCAAGGTCAAGAGAATAAGAGGCAGGTCCCCTAGCATGTTGAGTGACCCTCTGTTGAAGATTTACATCATGGGATCTTCACGTCTTTGGTGTCAGAGACCCCAGTCTCAAATAAGGATTTTTAAGCAATTGAAGGAAATGCTAAGCTTTAGTTAGTGCAAATAAAGATATGATTTTTTTTCTCCATCCAAGTTGACAGACCACATGAAATCTATCGATAGTCACCAGGCTAAGATGCTCTGAATTTACAGGAAGATATAGATTAATGGATAAGAACTATACAGTAGGACAACATATGGTTGAGTTGCTACTGGTACCATTGGAGAGAGTACCCACATCAATAAGTTCCTAGAGCCATTGATGGAAGGATGGTCTGTTTCTTATATCCTAAAGGGTTTTGGCTTTGAGCTTTTGTCTTAGAAAAAACCTAGAAAATTGTACTTGTTAGAAAACTTACCTCCACTGCTGCTTTTGCCCTTTCAAATTCCTCTTCTAACGAGTGGTTTCTAGAGAGTAATGCACTTCCCCAGCGATGTTCTTTGGTCAGGCGAGCCTAAAATAAGCCCAAAACAATGACGTTGTAATCAAATGAGTCACAGCTGCCTGACTCTTTCCCCATTTCACTCCATTTGGCCTCCTGCAAGAGGCACCTGCAAGAGACCTTATGTTTATTACTTAGCAACAGGAGTATTTCTCAAGGTGACCACCCTTCCATGGGACATAGAGAACTGCCCACGGGCCAGGGTAGATTTGACAGCAGAGCTAGTACCATGGAAGATCAAAGGCTCAGCCAAGCAGGAAGTCGGATGTCCATGTCTCTCCCCAGAGGCCTCATGCACTCATGGCTCCACATCATGTCATGCTATTTGCAAATCATGGTGCTTCTACTATGGCATCCTCTTTAAACCCTTCCCACTAACATTGCCCAGATTCTGCCCTGGATGTCTCTGATAGATGAGCTCTTGCCTTATCTTGCCTTCTTGTCACTCCCAGGCCCTCTCCCTTCCCTTGGACCTCAGAGCTACCCTCCATTATTAGTTTCCCTTTAGGTATTGTCTTTTCCAGTTTGAATGTAAACTGTTTGAGAAGATCTCTTGGAATTTGTATTGGCATCTCCAGCACTTAGGATAGCACCTGGCAAATAGTAAAGGTTTAATAAATTCTTTGTACTCCCTCCTTCTCCTCCTCCCCTTCCTTTCTGAATGGCTTCCTTCCCCTGGATTCCTTACTCTCTGCTTCCTAGGCCAGCCCATCACAACAGGGTAGATTCTGAACCATCCCCTGCTTCCTCCCCACAACAATAATCCAACGGGCTTCATCTCATTCCCTTAGAGCCCAGTCTTTGCTAAAGAACAGAGGCTAACAGGCCATATCTAGATAGATGCATTAATCACTGCTGATGTATCACTTTTTAAAATTAAATGCTAATTTTTCAATTACATAGCATTCATTTTTTTTTCTTTCTCTGACCCCACTACCCTGGTAGGGCGAAACAGAAAGAAAAGCTAAATCCTTGTAATAAACATGCATAATCAAGCAAAACAAATTCCCACATTGGCCATGTCCAAAAATGTGTGACTATTTCTGTGGATTGAGTCCATTATCTTTCTGTCAGGAGGTGGACAGCATGCTTTATTATTGGTTCAGAGTGAAATGATTAGAATCCAGGGAACCTTTTATACTCCAGGGTGTTAATTTTTACAGGTTACATAACACCTTTACCCAGTTACATGTATACATCTCCAGAAGGCTCTGAAAGAGTGTCTATAATCATGTAAATTTTGGAGACAGTTGTATACTCTGAGTTAGATGAGAATTCATTTAGACTAAACTTTCCAAACTGGAATTCCTTCTTTAATATTCTGAGCGTGAGAATTAGAGAGAGAAAGGATCTTAAAGGTCATTTACTCCAATTCCTCACTTTATAGATGAGGAAACTGAGTCGCAGAGAAGTCACATGACTTGCCCAAGGTCAAAGTAGCAGAATCAGAATTTAAACCAGGGTCCTTTATCTCCAAATCCAGGATTCCTTCGCTTATTCCGCAGTGCCTCTATCTGGACCCTGTCCAAGCATTTCATGGACAATGGGCTTGCTAGATTTTGAGTAGAACTTGCCATTTTTGGACAGCTTGATGATTAAAAAGCACATCCTTAAAGGGCAATGGGGATTGGACCTGTGATTTTATTGGCATTGGGAACTGCCTCTTGTAATACAGGTCAGAACTGTCTTTGAAACTTGAAGAATAAGAAAGAGACCTAGAGCATTGATTGATTAAGTGACTTGCCCAAGGTCACACAGCCAGGGCAGGATCTGAACCTGGATCTCCTTGGAGTGCTCTATTTATCCCACCATGCTGCCTCTTTCCATGCTTCTTTTGAGCCCAAATCTATCTCCATGTAGCTTCCATCTACTGACTCTCACTCTGTCCTCTTTGGTAACACCAACAAGGCTACATCCTCTTTCATGGGATTGCTTTTCAGATGTGTGAAGAGTCAGTAGGAAAGGTATAATTTTGCACAGAAACATTTTCTGCCTTGGAGGAACAGGTGGCTGTCTACTCTGCCTACCTCTTAGGAAGTATACAATTGAGGCTGCTTGTCCTCCAATAATGCATGGTTGTTCTACTGATTGACGTTGGTCAAGTGCATCTCAACTCTTCTCTCTGCACACGTATCTGTTCCTCCCTGTTCCCAGCTCACTCTTCACTTTACCCTTTGGTCAGGGTTAGTCTAGTTCTCTCTTCCTTTCCCTTTTATAAACAGGGGTGAAAACCTGTCAGTGTTTGGAACACATATACCATGGAAAGTATGCTATTTCCCCCTGCCCCTTGTCCACAAGCACCATTATTCCTCTCCTGATGAATGAGCCCTTTGGCATAGAACCTGGTTACAGATGCCTCTTAGGACTACCAGGGGCTAAGAAGAACCCCTGCTTGTAACACCATCTTCTCAGCACCAACTGCAGAGCCAGACCATGTGTTACTTTCATTTTGCCAAGTCAGCTGTAATTTCATTTAGGGCTTTTGCTTGCAGAAACTGAAAATATCAAACCTTTTAATGCAAGCCTAGAATGCATTAATCAGTCCCTGAGTAAAGAATGAATTTTAAACTGGCTGATGTTGAAGCCCCACTATTCAATGGAGCTAGAGCTGCTGCTTCTTTCTTTGTTTTGCAAGGCAATTGGGGTCAAGTGACTTGCCTAGAGTCACACAGCTAATAAGTGTCAAGTGTCTGAGGTCTCAGGTCCTCCTGACTTCTATCCACTACTTCTTTTTCAATTTGTAGATGTTTGATCTTTTAAGGGAAGGACAGAGAAAGAGGATCCAGAGTGGAACAGAGACTGGGTGGGGCTCTAGAAAGTATGTTCTTTGTCCTGACAGGCAGTGTTGCACAGTGCATAGAGTGAATCTCATAGACAGAAAGACCTGGATTCGAATACCACCTTGGTTACATTTTGGTTGGACATGTGAAACTGAGTGGATCACACAACTTCTCAGTCTCTAAGACTAAAGTGCAGAACAGGCATTGATCTGTGTTGACAGAGGGAATTTCCTCACTGGGAAGTCCCTACCCAAATAAAATCACAGGTCTCAAAAAAGGAGGAACTCCCATGTCTTATTCATTTAGAAATACAAGCAATGGAACCCTTCCAGCCATAGTGATTTTGGTTTAGAAATTATATCCTTTAGGCACTAATATTTAGAGTTATAATATTAAAATGAAAAAAAAAGACTCAGCCTTAAACCAGATTTAAAAAAAATCTTAACCCTTAGAAGCCACTTGGAACCCCTCTGTGTTTGTCACTTTGATTTTCAGTGAAATGAATGTTTCCTAATTTATGCATATTACTGCCCATTGCAGCCTCTCTTCTGCATGCATTTTTCTCCAGGGTTTGTGCACCCTCATTTTCAGCAGTATAAGAATTCTGATTCCATTTGGGCTGCTTTCTTTACCAATTACCTCTTGGCTTCTAGAGCACTAATGGAATAAAAGGATCTAAAACGACACCAGAAAAGTTTTCCAGAACCAAAGTTCTCATGAGTTAGAGAGAGAGAATACACCTAAAAATAAAATTGCTGAATAAATACGTTTTTGAGAAGAAACAGAGGCTACACTGTTATCTGATATCTGTTACTATTGAGAAAACACCGAACAATGATATCTTAAGTCCTTACCATTTAAAAATAAAGACCAAGAGATAATGTGGCAGAGTAGATAGAGGGTCTGGCCTCAGAGTCAGGAAGAAGTGGGCTCAAGCCTGGCTTCTGACTCAGGTAGTCTGTGTGATTATGAGGAAAAGATGGAATTTCTGGATGCCTCCAGGCTAGGTTTTAAGATTACAGATTACATAAAAGTTGTCGATATGCATTGTTGGAGGGCAGTGTATGCAATGAAGAAGTCACAGGTGTGGATGAAGAAGAAGAAGGAGGAGGAGAAGGAAGAGGAAGAGGAGGAGGGGAGAAAAGGAGGAGGAGGAGGAGGAGGAGAAGGAAGTGGAGGAGGAGGAGGAGAAGGAGGAGGAAGAGGAGGAGGAAGAGGAGGAGAAGGAGGAGGTGGAGGAACAGAAGGAGGAGGCAGAGGAGGAGAAGGAGAAGAAGAATAAGGAGAAGAAAGAGCAGAAGGAAGAGGAGGAGAGATAAATAACTCACTGAATTCAGGAAAATAACAGAACTATGCCACTTGGGGCTGAGATCATATTTCCTATCAAACCTGGGAGTTCTTCCTTGAGCTAAGTTCACATATTGCTTGCTTGAAATATTTCCTTCAGCTCAATTCTTATTTTACAAATATTTCTAGTTATATTCCAACACTTTCCCCACCAATGGGCCCCACATGGAATGATGAATGATATGGAGCAAAACCATTTCTTTGTTCCCTTTCTAGGGATCCTAAGTTTGGAAGAGACCTTAGTGGTCATTGAGTCTAATCCCTTCATTTTACAGATGAGGAAAGAGGTGCAAACAAATGAAGTGATTTGTTCAGAGTTTTATGGCTAATCAATGTCTAAGGCAGGATTTGAATATGGGTCTTCATCCCTCTGAGGCAGGATTCTATCTACTATGTAGCCACCAGATATCCAGTTTTGATTTTCTTCATATTTTCAATAATTTTATTCCCCAATGATATGGCAATCGCTTATTACCTATTAGCACATTGTTTATAAATTGAACACTAATGAGAATATGATTTCATTTCCAGTGCTTATTCCATAGCATTACAAGTCGTATCACAACAATCTACTAGGATTTCCATAATAAGAGGGAGAGAGGACAGGAAGAGGTATTCCCTAAAGTGCCCAGGGCTCTACCAATGTATAACTTTAGAGAATACAATCCAAATTTGGAATTACATTTGGAAACTACAAGTATGTTTTTAGCACTCTGAAGCTTGATCACTCACTGTGTTCTGTATCGGATGTACTTTCTAGGTACTTTGTATGGATAAATCCAAGAATCCTTTGGAAATAAACTCATCTAGATCGACAACAGTATACATGGAAGTTTACGTAAACTTACTAGGAGGTTACAAAATAAGAATCTAGTTTGGAAAGATGGCTGAGAAAGGAGATAATAAAATTATATTAATAATAGGGGGGAGAAGACCAGCACTGGGAAATGTTCGATAAACTCTGGGACTATTCGAATGAAGCAGTATCTCAGGAAGATTGAATAAGGTAGTTTGACGACAAATAAAGCAATTCCTGCTTTTCATAGGGAACATGATCAATTCTTCTGGATTCAGAACCATGATTCCTTCAGCATAGACTCCTCATCAGTAAATGATGTGCAACTTAAGAGTGTTAGAAAGTCATCTGAGTGGTTGTGACTTGTCCAGCAACACAGAGCTAATTTTTGTCAGGACCTGAACCAAGATTTTCCTGGTTCCAAGCCTGAAACCACTACATGACAATGTCGTGAATGGTGGTTATAAAGAACTGAAAAATATTACAATGATTTTGTAGTAGAGTTCAGTACAATGCCCAGTACATAGTAGGCACTTGTAAAATGTTCTCTCTCTCTCTGTCTCTCTCTCTCTCTCCATCCATCTATCACCTTTCTTGGTTTTTCTTTTTTCTTCTTCCTTCCCCTCTTTCTTCTGTTATCTATATCTATCATCAATCACTTTTGTTTCCATGCCTTCCTTCCTTGCTTCTTTCCTCTGTCCTCCTTTGTTCTTTTTCTCTTTCATCTATTTATCAATCTATCCTGAGAGCAGGGATGTTTTTTGCCTTTATTATATCCCCAGCACAGTGACTGACACATAGCAGGAACTTAAAAATGCTTGTTGATTGGCTGATGGTCTATCCATCTATCTGAAGATAGATGGTGCAAGGGAAAGAGAGCTGAACTTAAAATTCAGAAGACCTGGGTTCAAATGCTAGCTCTGCCACTTACTTCCTGTGTGACCTGAGGCAAAGCATGAACCCCTTTGATGCCTCAGTTTTCACAGTTGTAAAATGGAGAGGGAGTTAGATTAGATGACCTTAATGATGCCTTCCAGCAGTAAATCTAGGATCTTATAATGTGTCAGCTAGGGTAACTAGGGGGTGCATTGCATAGAGCACCAGTCTTGCAGTGAGGAAGACTTATCTTTGTGAGTTCAAATATCAGTCCTCAGACACTTACTACCTGTGTGAGTCTGGTAAACTCACTTTACTGTTTGTCTTAATTTCCTCATCTGTAACAGGAGCTGGAGAAGAAAATGGCAAATCCCTTTAGTATCTTTGCCAAGAAAAACCCCAACTGGGATCATGAAGAGTCAGATGTGACTGAAATGAGTGAACAACGAAAATGATATATCAGGGAGGACCCCTCTCCCAGGTAATTGGTCTCTCTGAAGCAGTGACTAGTCCTGACAAGCTGTCCTGGAGCATTTTCTAAAGACTGCCTTAGTACATTAAAAGGCCAAGTCATGTACTAACATTTCTGTTCTCATGCACCTTTTCACCAGTGAAAGATGATCAGCCTTTCTCCAGGCACACGCCTAACAAGACTCTATTACTGTGTCTGGTTCCCAGGTCATCAATGTTTCAAGACCAGTCTGGATTATAGATTGCATGAAGGAAAGGTCACGGTTTAGCAAGATGAAGATGTCTCCTAGGATGCTGGAGGTTGCAATTTATGTTTTCCTTTTGACTTGAAACTGTAAATGTGACTAGAATCTTAATCTGACTGCAGAATTCTTATTGAAGAAGTATGCTTTACATTACTTTGAGAAGTAGAAAGTCCTTAGACATACTTTCTGGGAGGGTGTTTGCTGACCCCATCCTCCTGTTGCTATATTGTCTTCTCCCAAAATATTTGCCTTATCTTTCTATCATGCATGTCTGCTTATGTATGTGCTGTTTCCTCCAAAGAAAATAAACTT
Organism: Potorous gilbertii; assembly: GCA_028658325.1. Lineage (NCBI taxonomy): Eukaryota > Metazoa > Chordata > Mammalia > Diprotodontia > Potoroidae > Potorous > Potorous gilbertii. Next base: position 516,684,892 of record CM053771.1, on the reverse strand, counting down.
CTTGAAGGCAGGGACTCTTTGACTGTTATCATTGTGTTTTGGTACCTGGCATTTAATTGACTGATTTAATTGCATTCATCAATTGACTTTGGAGAGTACATCCTTTGTCAGTTACATCTCCAGTGTTTAACCAAGCAAAGAAAAGGCAAAAACAGTTCCTGGTCTCAAGGGAGTTACAGGGGAGACAGAGTGTACGGGCTGGATGAGTTTATGGGTTGGCTTCTGAGCTTCGAACCTGCTGTGGAGTTCTGTGATTCTGTGAAAACAGGAAGCATCTAACTAACATTTTCTATTAAAAAAGAAGGAAGCCCAGTGTAATAGCTAAAATGTTGGACTTAGAATTGAGAAGACCTGAATTCAAATCTTACCTCAGATATTTATTGGGTATGTAACTCTGGGACAAGTCACTTTACTGCTTCTATCAGTCTCAGTTTCCTCATCTGTAGAATGTGGAGGTTGGACTGGTTGAACTGTAAGATTGTTTCTGACTTTCAAACTATGATTTCATGAATTCTCCTTTTGGTCAAAATATAGTAAATAATATTCAATGTGCAGCTGAATGCTGAACGCAAATGCAGGCAATTTCAAGTCAGCCACAGCACTCAAAGAAAGGCTTCTGAAACTGTTCAGCAACTCAGCAGGGTGAGTGTAGAAATGCTGGTTCAGGAGTGAGAAGGGAATGGGGCTTAGAACACATGGGGGAAAGAAAGCTGTTCTACTCTTAACCGATATGCTCTTTAAAAAAGCTTAATTACATCAGGCCCAGAAAGTGTCTGTGAAACTGGAAATAGCGATAGAGGTAACGGGATGTTTGGGTTATTATGGCTTAGTCTAGAAATTCCAAATTAGGCTATGCCTTGACTTGCATACCTAGATATGTTGCATAGAAAACAGCAAAAACAACTATTCCAATTTTAAGTTTTGGTCCTGACATCTGGCAATTGTAGCTGCCAACGTAGTTGAGTACATACAAACAAATTAATAAATGAATAAATACACCCATATATTCATAGGCTATAGAGCTGAAAAGGGGCTTTGAGATCATTTAACCCCTTATTTTGCAGATAAAGAAATTGAAATTCAAGGAGGGGGTAGTGACTTGCCCAAGGTCACATAGGTGGGATAAAAGCAGAGGAGGCATGTGAACTTAGGTCCTCTAAGGTCAAATTCAGCATTTTCCTACTGATACTCCCTGGTAAAAGGCAAACAAAATTTCCCTGATTGGATTATGCTAATTGAATGTGAAGGTATTAAATCTCCAAAGGAATAAGGGCAGAATTTCCCTCCCTCCTCCTGGATGTTAACAACATTAAATAATCAACACTGGGAGAAGTTTGAAAGAACTCTGGGATTCTGTAACGTTGAAGGAGTTGGAAAGTGAAGGACTATTTAAAGTAGAGAATTTAGGAATGAATTATGTGCTCCTTAGTTCTATTTTTAAAATTCAATTTTATCCTAAGGAGAAAAAAAATCCTACATTTATTTGTATCTTATTTCTAGAATAACGCTAACGTTGATGAAATGAGATTCACTCTCATTTCTTGACTGTATACAGAGGATTTTACAAACTTTAAGGTGCTATATAAATGTCAGCTATTATCATTTCTGTTTTTATTACTGCTACTAATTTTACGAACGGGGAGTTGATTGAGGAGATTACAGGATAATAGAGTCAGATATGAAAAGGACCTTAGAGGTCACTGTGTCAAACTTCCTTGTCTTATAGGTGAGAAAACTGAGGCAGAGAAGTTAAGGTACTTGTCCATGGTCCTACTGCTGGTAAGTATCAGATGCAGGAATTAAACTCCCATTTTTCTGACTCCAAGGCCAGCACTCTTTCCACTACTTCACACTGCCTTTAGTCTTGTAGCTTCTCCATTATTATGTTTTCTATTGTCCCTACCTAGGACTCATGTCCTGGAAACATCCAGTTTTTCCTTATTTCTAGTTCTTTTCTGGGGGCATTCAGTTCCCTTGTGAATATCAAGCTAATGGAATGGAACATAAAAGAAATTTTTATACAGAACAGAGAAGACAGAAAAGACTTGTGCTCAAAGTGAAAGATGGTCAAGAAAACTTTGCCTTTTGGTGAGTCTTGCCATGATTCACAACTCTAAAGTATCCTTGGGAAAATAAGATCCTAAGATAGGCATTTGTGACTGGGAGCAGTTCAGATCTGTTGAAAATGCCATACAATCTCCCAGATTTGATCAGTTTGGTTCGGACTTCCTATTACCTTTGGATCCAGCTCACTGCCCAACAACGGTGCCTAGCCAAGATGCAAATGCTGATAGACTTATTTCATAATGGACTACCCATCCAGCTGGATGGCATAATCTGAGCAACATGCATTTTCCATCACTTCCTGTGGCATATCATACATAGGTCAATCTTTTTTGAATAAACATGGATCAAAATGAAGAAGCCCTGAAGAGCCAAGGGGCTTGATGAAAGGGCAATGAGCAGTTACAGGGAATCCCTCTTCTGCATGAACTTTGCAGAAGATATCCTCCTTGACACTGGGGGACACCAGTGGGAAGAATGGTTCCTGTTTTGTGCATTTCTAGACCATCATTCTCAAGACTGTTGAATAAAATTACCTCTTTGGTTATCAAGGGCTCTTGTGTAGACCTTGCTGGAGTAGATTTCAAGGCTAATTCTCATTCCATAGAGAAGAATGTTTTTGAGAATTGCTGAACAATAACTACAGTGTGCTTTTGTATTCTCAACATCTTCCAGTCAATTGCAGGGCAGTCAAGATGTGTTCTGTTGGGGAAAAATCACCTGGTGATGCCTGCCTGAACCTGTCTTATATTTTCACCAGGAATTCCCTCACTCCATTCATCATCATTTTCATGAAGATTGTATAGAAAGAAAGCTAACATACAGATCAGTAGTAGCTACTGTCATCTCTTTCACATTTTGTTTTCTGGTAACAGAACAGACTTTGAACTTTTCCATAGTTTTGCAAACTTCTGTTATTGAAAATATCCCCAAGCCTTTAAAATTGTGTCACCTTCAGAATGGCTTTCTTATGTATGTATTTCATAAGATTCAGGTGCTCTTATCTCTAGACAACAGGCTGATTGTGGGGTCATAATTGTGATAGAGATATTATGCCAGGATGATAAACTTCAAGAGTACTGACAGCACCCATACTTCTCTAGCAGACAAAAACAATTAGTTTTAGCACTTAGTCAATCAGTCAACCAGCAAGCATTTATTAAGTACTTACTATGTGCCAAGTGCTGTGCCAAGCACTACTGTGCTACAATGATTAGCTCAATGATCTTAGAAAAGCATGGAAAGACTTGCCCCAAATGATGTTGAATGAAGAAGACAGAGCCAAGAGAACGTCATATACAGTAACAGCAATATTGTCTTAGGAATAACTTTTGAGCAAATAAGTTATTTTGAGTATTATTAATACATAAATTAAAAATAAAAGACATATGAAGAAAGATGTTATCTGCATCTAGAGAAAGAACTGATAAATAGAAGTATGTATAGAATAATTTTACATATATATCTATTTTTGTCTAATGGTAGACATTTCTAAGATGGGAGGGAAAAAAAGGAAAAAGAAATTGACATGATAACTCTGTTGTATAGTTGTAGAGGATAACAAGTTGTACGTGGTAAATTTGCAGTTTCATGAGCAATCATCTTTTTTATTGTGGTGTTACAGAAATGCTCATTCTGTTCCATGAATTGAAAATAAAACAAATTAAAAAAAAGAAGTAACAAAAAAATCCCAAAGCAACAAAATGAAACAAAAGAGAATCTGCCCTCAAGGAACTTATAATGGGAGAGAAACAATGTATGTAAATATAAGCTACTTACAAGATAAATGCAGAGTAGAAGGAAGGTAACCTTAGAGTAGATAATACTAGCAACTGAGAAGGGGGCAGTAGTCCACAAAAAAGACCTCCTATGGGAAAGTGTGCTTGACTTTAGTCAGAAGAAAGCTAGTGATGCTAAGAGTTAGATATTGGGAGTGAGGAGAGAGCTTCCAGAGAAGTAGGCTAGGACAAAGAAACAGAAACAGGAGATGGATGGGGTATCACCTTTAAGGATCAGCAAACCAGCCAGTATGGCTGGATCAACAGTGTGTGAAGTAGAGGATAATGTCAGAAGATTGAAAAGGATGGAAGAGGCCAGAATGTGAAATATTAAATGCCAAATTATCATATATTTCATCATTTGGGTAAGAGGAAGCCATTGGGATTTATTGATTAAGGGGGTGACATGGGCAGGCTTACCCTTTGATTGCTGAGTGGAGGGTGGATTGGTGTAATAATATATAATATCTACTATATCCCAGACACTGCGTTAAGTACTTTACAATTTCGATCCTCAAAATAATCCTGGATTTGGGTGCTATTATCACCCTCATTTTACAGGTGAGGAAACTAAAATAAACAGAAGTGACTTGCACAGAGTCAAATAACCAGTACATGTCTGAAGCTGGATTTGAACTCAGGTGTTCCTAACATCAGGCCTGGGGTTCTAACTACTGTGCCACCCAACTGTCTCAAGAGAGAACAATTAGAAAGCCACTTCAATAGTCTAGGCAAGAGGGGATAACAGTCTAACCTAATGTGATAGCTGTGTGAGCGGAGAAAAAAGAATATATATGAGAGATGTTGTAGCAGAAGAGGTGACAAGATTTGGCAATTGTTCAGATCATATGAAATGAACAAGTCAGGGATGACACAGATTTTGAAACTAAATGACTGGAAGGATAGTGGTACTTTCAACAGTAATAAGTTCAGAAGAGTAGAGAATTAGAGGGAACATAATGGGTTCTCTATTGGATAGGTTGAGTCTGAGATGCTTACAGGACATCTAGTTCAAAATGTCCAATAGGCACTTGGTGATATGGACTAATACTAACACCATATAAATCTGTCTGGCAATCATCTGTATAGAGATGAGCCTTAGGGGAAAACCACAGTTAGTAGGAATGACATGGATGAAGATCCAGCAAAACAGACTAAGAAAATGGAGTGGAGGGACGTGTTTTCTTATATGTCTTTTTGGGGATCAAGTTTTGTCATTTCACAACATTCATTTTTGATTTGTGATTGTTGCTCTATTAATGATATGTACACTGTTCTCTCGGCACTGCTAGCTTCACTCTGCATCATTTCATGTAGATCTTTCCTTCTTCGTATTTGTCATATTTGTTGTTTCGTATGGCACAGTAATATTCCATTACCTTCATGTGCCACAATTTGCTTAGCCATTCCCCAAGTGATCTGCTTTGCCTTCAGGTCTTTACTAATACACAAAGTGCTGCTATAAATATTTTGGTTTATTTTTATTTTTGTTAATAACCTCTTTGGGGTATATGCTTGGCAGTTGACTCTTTGGGTCAAAGGGTATTAGACATTTCCATCACTTTATCTGCACATATCCAATTGCTTTCCAAAACGGCTATATTAATTCATAGCTCCACTGGCCACAGGGATGGAAGTCTCCCTTCCAATGCCGATCCTGGCGACCACAATGATCTTCAAAGCAAAGATGGTGGGGACCGCACTGATTAGGGATAATAGTCTATCTACAGGAAAAAAAGCCTTCTGTTACAAACTGAGACCATAGAGTTTCTGGAGTTTAAAAGGTTGTTAAAAGGACGAACACATTCTCCTCCCCTTTCTGTGTCACTCATTTATTTGGGAAAAAAGAAGTCTGCATTTATTTCTTAATTACTTAATTTGTTCTGAATCATGAGCACTGTCAATCTGATGGAAATAGGATTATATTAAAATAGAGAACTGTTGGAGAAAAGGTAGTGAAATCAGTAGCTGGGATCTCAGTTGCAGAAAATAAGAGACCAAAGAGGAAGTGTGCCCCCATGTGTTCAGGTGGTACTTAGACTCCCATGAACATCTCTGACTGGTAACTGGTACTCCCAGCCCCCAATATGGGAAATGAAATAACTGAGCCTGGATATGATTGCTCACTCAAAGCACTATTTTTATATCTTTAATTCCCATTTTCTCTTTAATTTCACATAGAAATTCCATAAAATGTTTTCCTGATTTTTTCCATCATCTCAGAGAGATGGCTAATTTGCATGACTGGTAGTTTACATACAGGATACTGGGATAGAGCACTGGACTGTATCAGGAATCAGTAAGACTCATCTTCTTGAGTTCAAACCAGTCTCAGACACTCACTAGTTTTGTGACCCTGGGCAAGTCACTGAACCCTGTTTGTCTGAGTTTTCTCATCTGCCAAGTGAACTGGAGAACGAAATGGCAAACCACTCTACTGTCTTTACTGAAAAAAACTCAAATAGGGTCACGAAGAATTGGACATGACTGAAAACACTGAATAATGATGCTTCCAATTACTCTCGATAATCACAGCTCCTACTTTGATAGTGTTTTAAGACTTATAAAATGCTTTCCTCACAATTTTACGTATTATAGACGAAGCAAACACATTAAATGACTTGTCCACAGTCACATAATAGAACTTGTGTATTTGACTCAAAGCTGAGGACCTTTTCCAAGGGTTGTGCTGGAGTCAGCTCAAACCAGCTCAGGAGAACCAATTGTCAGGTCTTTGGTGAGAACATTTATATCTCAGAAAGAGGCAAATGCTACAAAATCACAGCTTGATTTCTTGTTTTGCTAATCTTCTAGATTTAAGAAAGTGATGGTGAAAATGTCAACACAGATTAAATTTAAAACTATGCTATGCCTTTTAGAGTTCCTATTGTTAAACATTTTTACACTCCTATCTTTCTATCATAACACACTACCTCTCTAAATATGTTATGACTAAATATAAGAATATGGAGTGAAACTAAGATTTCATTGGAATAGGGTACTCTCTAATGATGAAATTCCCTCTTCTGATGCCTTAGAGTGTAGATTGGAGATCTCAGCAGGTAAGTGACTTGTCCAGGGTCATAAACCAATTACATTGGAGAAGGGGCCAGAAATTATTTCTGCCTGACTCTAAGGTCATATCTGTATTCATTATATCTTTCACGCTTACATTTGTTAGACTTAGATAACAATCCTTGGAGATCTTTAGGCAGAGGCTGGATGATCATTGACTGGGCATATTTTAGTGGGGATCCTTTTCACATATGGGTTGAAAAAGATGGTCATTGAGAAGCCTTTTTACTCCTAAATTCTGTGGTTCTGTGAGGTAATAATCTTGTATCAGCTGTTTGTTGCATACATAACGATGGAGAAGTCACTGAATCTCTTAATTCTCAATTACCATTTCCCCAGTTGCAAAATATGAGGGTTGGACTAAATGATTCCTAAAACCTTTTCCTACTCTAAATCCATGACTCAACAAGCTATTAGAAGGACTCTGTTGTGTGCTTTCAGTGTAGAAAATGAAGAAACTATACTCTGAACACATTTAAAGTATATATTGGATTTTTAATCCAAAATTTTATGATTAATTCAAATCACATTTGCAGTGGGACTATCTGAGGGTGACTTTTCTTTGGAACTAGTGCCTGAACCCTGGGAGAAGGGAGGAACTTGCCATCCTGTATCATCTTGTTTCTATGAACAGCTAGCATTGTGGCAACCAATCGCTATGAGACCATGGAGGGAGATCTGAACCAGAGCCTATGGATACTATGGCCTGAAAGAGGATCAGAGTCCAGGAAAGGGGCAATGATCCCCACAGAAAGAAGAAAAGTGAACAGGCTTAAGAGAGACAAGGAGAAGAGTTAGGTATCAAGCTGATGGGACTTTCCCAAGATAGGACTCTGAATTAGGACAAATCTTTTGAAAAGTGGTGAGGAAAAATCCTGAAGAAGGCAATGTTATCTTGTCCCCCTTTTTATTTCTATCTTAAATAAACCTGTTGCTCATGAAATATTTGTGAACCATATTGCCTCAAGGAAGTTGCACAGGAGCAGGATCCTTACAAGACAAGGGTAGACATGTCAGATATTTCTGAGGACTGATGCCCAGATAGGGGAACTGGAACTGTACTGACTTACTGCTATATTCTAAGTCAACTTAGAGTTGAGATCTTGAGCCACGGATAATTACAAATTTCCTTGTCTTGAGCAAATTGGATAAGTAAGTATACAAATCAAAAAACATATCAGTAAATTGGCAAGTGAATATTGACTTAAAAAAAAAAGACTCCTAATGCTATGAAAGTATATTGCCAAGACCTGAGCCTCTATTATCTTCCCATTATATCTTCTACTTCCTCAACTGTTGCCTTGCTTCTCCCCACCCTACTTGAGCACTGTTCTCCTTCCTTCTATTTATTGTCTTTCTTTCATTAGAACCTAAGTTCCTTGAAAGCAGGAACTGTCTTGATTTCTTGATCTGATCCCCAGAGCTTAGCACAGCGCCTAGTACATAGCAAGAACTTAATGAAAGCTAGAGTTAGAGCTTGCCCCCTTTTGCTTTCTCTTTTCATGTACATATCTACTCTCTCTTTCTCTGTCTCTCTGTCTCTCTATGTGTATCTCTCTGTCTCTGTGTTTCTTGCTTTTTCTGCGTCTCTCTGTCTGAATCTCTCTGTTTTTGTCTGTCTCTGTCCATCTGTCTTTCTCTCTGTCTCTTTGTCTCTCTGTCTCCCTTCTCTGTTTTCCAGATTACAATGGGCTGCCTTGGAAGGTAGTGGATCCTCTCCTAACAGAGGCTTGAATAACTACTTGTGAGGAATGGTGGCCTCTGAAGTAATTTTCAACACAGAATTTAATTCATGTATCCATTCAACAAATATTTCTCAGCTGCCAAGCACTGTGTTGGGGTTACAAAGACAAAGAAACTGAAACAGGCTCCACCCTCTGTGAGTGCATGTTCACTACTTTTGTTGTCGTCATTATTCAATCACGTCTGACTCTTCATGACATTTGGGGGTTTCTTGGTAGAGATACTAAAGTCACTTGCTATTTTATACTCCAGCTCATTTTACAGATGAGGACCCAAGGCAAATGGGGTCAAGTGATTTGCCTACAATCACAAGGCTAGGAAGTATCTGAGGCCAGATTTGAACTCACTATGTTGAGTCTTCCTGACAGCAGGTCCTATGCTCTATTCACTGCACCACCTAACTACCCTATTCCTGTTCACTATGGGAATCACTTAAGCAGTAAAGGATTTCCTTATGTCCTTAGTATGCATTTTGGTTTACAGAAATACGCCTTGCGTAACCAGAAGGATACCTGTACCAGGTAGAATGGAGATGGGGGTAAGCAAACATTGAGGCAGCCAGCAGGAGAATCAGTGGTGTGTTAGTAAGGCAAGGGAATGTTGCGTTTCTATGGTAACTGATGACCTCCGCTAATCCTCCTCCCCCACAAAGAAGCATATAACGTCCTGCCTCCCACCAATCCTCCTCTGCTACTCAAACAAACATTTTGTTGCTGCATTAAACTGTCCCAAGGATCCAGGTTTATGTAACGGGCCACACCTACTTCTGCAGAGTGCAAATCTCCAAGGTACCTATGAAGAAACATCTCAATTTGGCTTTAGGAAAAGTTGTCATTTCAAAGGAGGATATATTTAGAAAGTGCACATGGGAAGAAAAGATGTTTTTCATGGTACATTCATTATGCATAAAAATTATATGCCTTAGAATCTTAAATAAAGAATCTATATTCATGGTTCCAGAGAAAGGCTTGGAATGGCAACTTAGGATTTTCCTATTAGGGAGCCTGGGGTAGGGTCTTTGGTGGAATGTAAGCCCCTTAAGGACAGGGCCAGTATTTTTGCCATTCTTTGTATCCCTACTGTTCAGCACAGTGCCTGGCATATAGTAAATTCTTATTGACTGACTACCTGGTAATGCAGCACATTTCTAATGACTTGTACCAACTCTTGCCATTTCCCTCTCTTCCTGGGTCTCTAGCAGTGTGGTTTAGTGAGAAGAGAAAGGGTGGTATGGAGAAAGAGGGCTTGCTTGGGGGTCAGCTGACCTGAGGTCAACTCCTATTTCTACCAGTTGCTAACCCTTTGGCTTCGGACAAACCATTAATCTTCTCTGTGCCTCAATTTTCTCATCTATAAAATCAAAAGGTTGCAGTAGGTGACCTTTGAGAGGTCCCTTGCTGCCCTAAATCTATCACTTTGTGACCTTGGGCAAGTTGCTCCATCTCTGGACTTCGCCATTCTCTGTTGTAAAATGAAAAAAATTGGATTAGAGTTGAATTCCCTTGTTCATTCCAGCTCTAAATGATGAGCCTATGGTAATAATTGCTAGCATTTTCTTAATTTAACATTTTAAGGATGCAAAGCACTTTATGTTAGCTTATATTATCTATGATCTGGAGTTAGAGGAGTTGGGTTCGAGTTCTAGTTTTATGATGTAGTTACTTTTTGAGTGAACTGAAGGAAATCACATAGGAGGGTAAATAGAGTGATGGGCCTTGAGCCAGGAAATCTTTTCTTCAAATGTTCTTGCCAATGTTTATTAGCTGTGTGACCTTGGGGAAAATCACTTAAACCTCTAAGCCTCCATTTTCCCATCTGTAAAATGAGGATAATTTTACAGATCTACCTTTCAAGTTGTTGATTCAAGTGGGAAAAAGGAAATCCAGTGCTTTGAAACAGCACAATACCATGGAACGGTTTCCTTTTCCCACAGTTCTGATTTCTTTTAAGTTTCTATATTTCTAGAGCTTTGTTTCACATAGTTTGGAAATGATGAGGGTTTAGCATGGTGACATCTATAACAATGTTGTTTGTAAGATTTTGTGGCTCAATACTCTGAGAGATGGTGGGTGACAGGTTTGTCTATAATGGTCTCCAATCCCAGGCCAGTTTGCTTGTCAATAATGCTATTTTAGGATCTACATTTATAGTATGGGGATTTGCCACATAGGTTCAAATTCTGCCTCTTACTTATACTGACTGGGTGACCTTGCAAAAGTCATTTAACCTTAAGATTTCCAGGCAATGTTCTAAGGTTCTTATGTTTCAGAAGAGTTATTTATTTGAGGGAGAGTTGTTTTTGTTTTTTTTTGGGAGTTTCCTACTCAGATGAAATCCCAGGTCTGGACCAAAAAAATGAAACAAAAACAAACCAAAAATTACCCCAAACCGAAACCAAAACCATTTCCACTTTATATAGTCCCAGTGTAAGGGACTGAATCAATAAGAGGATGTGGATAAGAAAGGAATCAGAATAAGAGAGAAAACTAAGAAATAACATGTTTTGTGCAGTTAAGTGGTGCAGTAGATAGAGCACCAGCCATCGGGTCAAGACCTGAGTTCAAATACACCCTCAGATACTTGACGCTAGCTGTTTGATCCTGGGTGCTCACTTAACCCAGACTGCCTCACACACCAAAAAGAAATAATGTATTTTAGGATAGTGACAATGAAATTTTAGAAATATCCCTGATAGAAAAGATTATATACTATAAAAATCGCACACAGATAAATTCCTTTGTGCTTGTCTCATAGGCATGCAATGCTCTCCCTCGTCATTTCTGTCTTAGAATCCCAGGCTTTTTTTTTTTAGCTTCAATCATTACCTTCGGCAGGAATTGTTTTCTGTCCCACAGCTGGAGCAGACATTGCTCTCCAATGCCCAACCCGCCCCCCCATCCTTGCTCCAAGTTTGCTTTGTATCTGTTTTCTAATTATGCACACATTGGTTTCCCTGTTAGAATGAAACCTCCTTGAAGGCAGGAGAAGCTCCATTTTTATCTTTCTATCTCCAGCACCTGGCAGAGTGCTAGGCACATAGTTGGTGCTTAATAAAAGGCTTGTCGAAGATTTCATTTCAATGAGGCACATTCTAGGAGATGTTGAAATGGATTTCTGGTTCTTGCTCTGGTGAAAACCAGAACCGTACACAGGAAAGGCACACCTTAAGATCCTCAGGTGTGCCATGCTGGGGTTTTGTCTGGTCTTCTTTCACACGACAGATCCTTGGTGACTCACAAAGATCTTTGACTGGTTCCTAGTTTTGTTGACTTGATCTCAGTCAATCTCTTTCTTAGACAAGAATATTTTCTTTAACTTCCTTCTTTCTCTAACTTTTGATTAGGAAAATCTTCCACCCTTTCCATTTCGTTTGTAAGCCAAAAAAGGACCATAAATTGTGGCTGATTCACATAAGGAAGAGGTCAGTGAGTCATTTTTTGAAAAATCAAAAATGAGGAAAGCAATAAATTTTCAAGTGAAATGAGACAAAATACAGAACCAGTTCCCTCAAAATCTAAAACTCTTGACAGATCCTCAGTCCCCATTTGAATCTCCCCAAAACTTTCCATCTATATCCATATTCTCCTGTAATTAAAAGTTCTTTTCCTTAAGCACCATCATTCAAGAAACAATTCTTCTATGGTAAGATGCATTATGAATTCCAAACAATTGACTTACAAGTGAACTATTGAAATCCAACTGGTTTGTTTCCAATTTGAGAATACTTTCTCATATCTTAGAGGCAGTATGCAGTAGTGGATAGAGAACTGGCCTTATAGCCAAGAACATGCCTTCAATTCTCACCTTTGGTATACAGTGGCTCCAATTCACTTAAGCTCTCTGTGCTCTTTTCTATGTCCAAAAGTCTTTTCTAACACTATAAATTGCTGAGTGGGAATTGATCTGAAGATTCCCTTTACCAAAGAAATCCCAGGCCATGTTCAAACTCACAGGGAATAGATGATATCAAAGGCTTCCTGGGGGAAGAAGCATTTAAAATAGATTCTAGAGCACTGATAGGATTCAGCAAATGGGGTGGAGGTGGAGTAGGGAGTAACACCCCAAATATTTCATGCACTGGGCCTATGCCAGTTCTATCTATCATCATTTGAGAAAAATAGAATAAATGAATAAGTATAATTTAAATGCCATTTTCATCAAGGAAGGCAGTCTTTAGCCTGTAGATGACTCTGTGTTCACTCCCAAAATATGATTTATTATTAGGGGAATAAATGACAATTCTCTCTTGAACAGATCCATAAAATAAGCCATCAATAGATTTTGTGAAACTTGCTCAGAGAGAAAAAAAAAGTGGACAGAGAAACTTCTTATTTGCGATTTTTTTTACAATCCATATGGTTATATTTAGTTATTTAACTATCTCACAAATATAGGATGCATATCTCATATATAGGAGCATTAGGTGGTACAGAGCCTAGAGTCATCTTCCTGAATTCAAATCTGACCTCTGACACTTACTAGCTGGGTGACCCTGGACAAGTCACTTAATTGTGTGCCTCAATTTCCTCATCTGTAAAATGAGCTGGAGAAGGAAATGGCAAATTACTCCAGTATCTTTGCCAAGAAAACTCCAAATGGGGTCATAACTTTTGGGCATGACTGAAAATGATTGAACAGTAAGAGCAGCAGCCTCATACATGACATATATGTCTCATATATGAGATATGTATCATTTATTTTATGAGAGAGTTAGATATATGTTTCATATATATGAGACATATATAAAAGAATGTATCTATATTTTAAGAGATAGATAGGTAGATAGGTAATCTGTCCATGTAAAGGAGAGATATATTTTTATATCCCCAGCACGGTTTGCTGTAGATCTATGGAACAATGATTTGGTTCAAAAAAAATTAAAATTAAAAAGCATTCAAGAAAGAAAAAGGAACAAGGGAAGGAAGGAAGGGAAAAAAGTAGTATTTTATGTGCTAGACTTTATGTCAGTACTTTACCAAGATTTCATTTGATTCTCACAACAGCTCTGGATGGCAGATACTTTTGTTGTCCCCATTTTACAGATGAGAAGAGTGAGGGATAAAGAGGTTAAATGACTTTGCCCAGTGACTCTCATAGATATTAAGTGTCTGAGGCTGGATTTGAATTCAGGTCTTCTTGCCTTCAGATCCAAAGCTCTATCCATGGTGTAACCTAACTATCCCAAAACACCTTTATGAAATGGCTATTATGTTACATTCATTGCACTGGCTTTTGGGGACATAAACAAAAAAGAAATAGTGATTGCCTTCAAGGACCTTACATTCTACACATCAGTAAGTGCTTAGCAAATGACTGAATAGTAAGGTGAAGTGACCAGCCCAGATGCATCTTCTGTCTTCAGACTACCTTTAGTATCAAAGGTGTAGTGATGGTCCAATCACTGCTGAAATGCTGAACCAACTTTTCTTTCCTACTTTCTTTTCACTCCTGCCCGCCAGCTTACGAGCACACTGATTTAAAGAGTACCTTGTGCCAGAGTCAGAATCTGAATGAACACGCCAAGTGCAATTTCCTCTTTCTTGTGTTTTGTTACATAAATAGTGGGAATGTTAGAGTAGAACAGATTCTGTATCGCAAAATCACGGAACAGTAAATGGTGGAACAAGGGGAAAAAGTGTGAGGTACACAGTGAATTTCATTAGCACGTTGTTCAGCTAAATATAAAGTCAGTTATTTAAGGTACAGAGAATGGGAAGACTGAGAACCCAGTGGAACACAACATACAGGATGCATTTCAAACCTTGTCAATATCATCCAGATAGACTTCATTAACTACCTCCTATTTAAAAAGAGCACATTTAAAAAAGCTGAACAAGGATCATGGTTAGAAGAGAGGGAAAATTGGTTTTGTTACCTGTGCTGGAGGCACTAAGTCTAAATCTGGAGCTGACTCAGAATTGAGGGCACTTTTCCCACTAGTCAATTCTGGCTGAGATCTACTCTCCGAAGACCTACAAAGGAAGAGTTCAATCAATTTATGTAGCTTGAGAAGCATAAAATACAGCTCTCTCACAGATGACCAACCAAGAATCCTAGTTAATTTGGCTTAAATGATATTTGTTGGTTAATAGAGTCCTCAATGGTATTTTGATGAAGAAGATAGTTATCCATCCTGTCCAGTTGGCTCTGTTTAGTATTTAAGGGATTGCAACATGAATTACTGCTCTCTTGGATCAATCCAGAGTTCTGTCCAGTTGCATGCAGAAAATAAACAACAGCCTTAACAATGTCTATACAGAAGCTATGTTGGTTTATTAAACAAATATTGCTTTTCTTAGGACACTTCTCACCCAATGTCACAAGTGTTATTTTATCCCTTTACAACACTGAAATGTCATCCTAAGTAGAGATGAAATGTCATTAACTGGAGACAGGAACATTTTGTGCTTTGAAAAGCTTGAAAAATGCTGCTGGTTTACAGTCCTCAATAATGTATCATCATGCTCACCCATTGAATAGTCCTAATATGTAAATTAATATAAATGAGGATGATCAGTGTAGCCAGAGAATGTAATTCAAAAAGAAAAAACATCGATATCTAAACAATCACCGACCAGCTACCAGAGTCAGAACTATCTGGGCACACCTGGCCAATTTAGTCAATTTTGCAGTTATTTGCCTAAGAATGAACATGGCGCCAAATACCCGGATGGACCCCTTTTTTGATTTTTTTTGTCATGATCTAGTATTGTGTATCCAGGTGTTTGCTATTGCCTCACATATGGTGGGCTGTTACCAAATATTTGTTTGTGGAACAGAATGCCTTAAATTCTGATATTACCATAAAAGTTCTTTTGATCCAGTCCTTGATGAGGTTGACTTCCTCTCTGCCATGGCATGGACCTTGCTGTTTCTGTCTCCATGAAACTTAACTTCATCCCATTTATCCAGTTGTGTTTGAATATCTATTGGGGGAAAAAGAATATTTAAATAATTGAACTGAGAAAAAAATAATAAACTGTCTCTCCTTTCTCTTTCCCCTCCCAAATGCACAAGAGTTCCAGTGGTATGATGGTAACAGTGGCTAACACTTCTAGAGTGTTATTAAGATTTATAAAATACTTTATATCCATACATTAATGAATAGAACATGAGGCTTGAAATAAGGAAAACCTGGGTTCAAATTTTGCCTAGGACACTGACTCTGTGACGCTGGGCAACCCATTCAACCTCTCTGAGCTTCAGTTTCTTTGTAAAATGGGGTCTTAAATAGTAAGAACTTCATAACAGTGAGGGTCAACTGAGGTAATTTTCAACAATTGCTTGGTAACCTTAAAGGAAAGAAATCAGCTATTACAGGAATGAAGTATTAAACTCTGTTTTTTAAATAGTATAATATAAATAAATATGGTTATTTAGTATTTATAATATAATCTAAATTAAATAGTATAATATAATAATAACAGTAGACCTTTATAGGTACCAGACAGACACTAGTTCCTTTCATTAAGGGATTATTTTCAAACTCCTGCATCCCCTCCAAGGAACATTCATTCCCAAATGATAATAGCCTTACTACCTACATTTATTTCTAACATAGTCGTATACTGTGTTATACTGTGATATAATGGGAAACTACTTCCTTGACCAGATAACTGGGTGAGCATAGCAGTGACCTACGAAACTGAAGTGACTCTCTTAACCTTGCAGAGAAAGACCAAGACAGATCTTTCCACCACACCCTTTCCCCTTCCATGAACCGAGTATACCCATTAGCCTACGTAGTCATGATATATGATTTTGACACAGTGCTCTGAGTTATCAAATTCATGTGACATAGGTAGACACTGCAAAGAAAGGGATGGAAACAGCATGATAGCTGCCTTCAAGCATTTGAAGGCAGTTCTCCAGTCGAAGAGAAATTAGTATTCTTTTGCTTGGTCCCAAAATTCATACCTAAGAGCAAAGCATGTAAATTTCATAATGTCAGTTTTGGGCTTGATGTAAGGACGATTATCCTAAAAGCTAAAACCATCCCAAAATACAATATGATGGAGGCAAATGGTACCCCTTCGCCGGAGGTCCTCAAGAAGAGGCTGAATGAGCACATGCAGGGGCTGTTGTAGGGTACATTTAGGGGAGGGTATGGGTTGAGTCAGATGTCTTCGGAGGTCCTATCCAACTCAAAGAGTCTGTGATTCAAAGAAATGGAAAGAAGCAGGATAGGGGTTCTTAATCTTGCATGTGTGCATTATGGACCCATGTGGCAGTTGGGTGAAGCCAGTACTACTCTGGTGTGTTACCCACATTCATACTGGAAGGGCATGTTGAATTTCAGTTCAAGGTTAGTGAAAACAAAGATGAATTTTTTTCCTGATCCAAGCTCATAGACCCCTAAAATCTCTCCATGTGCCCCTTGGGGATCCATGGACTTCAGGTGAAGAACTCCCTTTATAGAAGAATAGTGCATCTCTTTGAGGAGCACCACTGAAAGATGTATTTTGATTACCCCTAGTGGTTTATTTATAGTACTATCTTCTATGCAACTGTGTCTTCATTGCTTTCTTGTTTAATTACAACTAAGAAATCATATTAGTGTCATGATTGTAATCAGGGAGGTGAGCTGTTGTTTTCCAAGAGCATTGCCAAATCCCAACTTGATATTCTTAGGATTTCCTGCTTCTGGCTTCTGCCTTTCTGGTTACAGTGAGGAGTAAACCCATGTTGTTGTCTTTGGTGGCCAGTCCTTTCACTGGAGGAAATTCTGTCTGATAAATTGATGGAAGGGGAATTAACGCTTGCTATTTGTTATCTCTAAGGATGAAGGGATTTATTCAAACATGAGGGAGACTGAAAAGAGAGAGGTAACGAAGAAGGCTATCTGTTGACCAATTCTTTAGGATAAAGGAAGGTTTTAGTAACTGACTGACTCCCGGTTCTAACTATGCTACTAAGGGATTGGGTAGACTTAGACAAATTGACTCTCCTCTCTGGGGTTGCCATTTCCTTCTCTGTAAAATATATTGATCACAGATTTTTTAATATTAACTTTTTGTTTTATTTTTAAATGGCATTTTATTTTATCTAATTACATATAAAGTCAATTTTAATGTTCATTTTAAAGTAAAACTTTGAGTTCCAAACTTTCTCCCTCCCTTCTCCCTTTCCCCTCTGCCTAAGAGGGTAAGCAATTTGATATAGACTATATGTGTGCAATCCTGTAAAATATATTGCTGTATTAGTCATGTTGTTAAAGAAGAAACATATAAAAACTAGGAAAAAATAAAGTGAAAATAGTATGTTTCTATTTACATTCAGACTCCATCAGTTCCTTCTCGGGATGTGGATAGAAGTTTTCAAATGATCATAGATTTAGAATTGGAAGGGATCTCTGTAGTCAGCTAGTCTAACTTTCTTCTTTTACATATAGAGAAACTGAGGCCCAGGGAGGTTGAGGCAAATTATCCCAAGATCATGCAGACAGTAGGCATCAGAGGCAAGATTTGAACCCAAGACCACTGACTCCAGAATCAGTATTCCTTCCATTACATTAAACTGCTGGATTTGATGGTTGCTCAGGTTCTCTCAACTGCTAACATTTTATGATGGAGAGAATGTTGTAGGCTATTTTCTAAGCAGCTCCAGGGTTGTGGTAGGTGTTTTTGGTTCATTTAGAATATGCCAAGACAGGAGACAGTGATGGAGATGGAGGTAAGGAAGTAGTTATGTCCCATAAGCTGGATACAGGAGATGGAGAGAGAAGACTATATGCAGCCACCTTTCAATCAAACCCAGTTGCTTAGTCCTGGCTTCATTCTTTCTGTCAGGAGACCTGTAGTACATATCTGGCTTAATGTTTTTGAAAAGTTCTAACCCTTGCATTTAGTCAATTCAGCATTGTGTTCTCCAGGGAAAAACACAGGTAAACTCCAGAACACAGCCCTGTAGACTTTACTCTAACATAGACTTGAATTTGAAAGAGGCCAGGAGACAGTTTCATAACCCTTTGGTTTTCTGAGACCCCAGACTGATGGCAGGTAAATTCTCAGCCAAAATATGTCTGAGGCAAGGAGGTGGGGAGGAAAGAGTGAGGAGAAACTAGTGAGATTCTCCCCATTTCCCTGACGCGTTTTTGCCTCGGTCTACTTCCTTATATTCCAAAGCAACAGTGTTTTCCTTTCTGCTTCCCCTCCACCTCCCATGGTGAAGTGCAACCTACTAATAATATCTGACTATATGTATGATAATATATATGATATATATGCTTTAAGGTTTGAAAAATGCTTTACAGACATTAGTGATTTCACTATTGCCCTACAAGAGGAAAGTGCTGTTAGAATGAAAGCCTTTGGAAGGGAAGGATTATTTCTCCCCTTGTGTCTCCATCACTTAGTACAGGGCCATGGCACATAATAGGTGCTTGTTGAGGGATTATTTTTATTATGTCCATTCTACAGATGCAGAAATGGAGACTCAGGTTAAGTGAATCGCCCAGGGCCACATAACTAAGTGTCAGAGGCAGATCTTGGACCAAGCCTTCTTGACGTCAAGGCCAGGGCTCTACCCATTGTGCTACAATGCCTTTTTTATTTCTTGTCACTACCATAGGTCATTTATTTATTTATTTTAAATTTTTAAAAAATGTTCTACAATCACTACCATAGAACTCAGATATTTTCCCCCCTACCTACTTCCCACTAACCCCTCCCTCCCCAAGACGGCATATGGATCTACACATACTTTTCTATTGAATATGTTTTCACTATAGTCATGCTGTATAGACAAACTAAAATAAATAGAAGAAATTATATAACAAATAAAAATATAATACACACCCACACTAAAATGACCTGCTACATTCTGTGAATGAATTCCATAGTTCTTTCTCTGAGTGTGGCATTTTGCTTTAGAAGAACATTGGGAATTTTTTTTTTTTTAAGTTTTTGTGTTGTTATGAAGTTCCAAGTCTACCAGAAAAAACTCTCACACACTGTGGTCATTGCTGTGCACAAAGTTCTCCTGGTTCTGCTCCTTTCTCTCAGCATCAGATCATATAAGTCCTTCCAGGTTTCCCTGAAGTCTTCTTGTTCATTATTTCTTATGGCACAATAGTACTCCATTACATTCATATACCATAATTTATTCAGCCATTCCCCAATTGATGGGCATCCCCTTGGTTTCCAGTTTTTGGCCACGACAAAGAGTGCTGCTCTAAATATTTTTGTACATGTGGGACCCTTTCCCATTTTTATGATCTCTTTGGGATACAGTCCTAGAAGCGATATTGCTGGGTCAAAGGATATGCACATTTTTGTCACCCTTTGGGCATAGTTCCAAACTGCTCTCCTTGAATGGTTGGATGAGCTCACAACTCCACGAACAATGAATTAGTGTTTCAGCTCTCTCACATCTTCTCCAACGTTTATCATCTTCCTGTTCTGTCATGTTTGCCAGTCTAATAGGTTTGATGTGGTACCTCAAAGTTGTTTTGATTTGCTTCTCTCTAATCAAAATTTAGAGCATTTTTTCATGTGATTATAGATACCTTTAATTTCTTCCTCTGAAAATTGCCTGTTCATATCCTTTGACCATTTATCAACTGGGGAATGACTTGTATTGTTGTACATTTGACTCAGTTCTCCCATAGATCATTTATTAATGCTGTTTCCTATCTCTCCCTTCTCCCCTACCAATCCAGACAATCCCTCTATTTCAGGGAGTGACTGTCATTTTTCCTCCTCCTATTTATAAAATATTTTTGAGCTGGGGAATATGGAGGCAAAAAGCCTTTAGCTACTCCTTACAACCAACTTCAGAATGCCCCTATTGCAGCACATAACTTGAGGGATGTGTAGCCTGCTGTGGCCAGTGAAAGCCAAAAACCATCAATGTTGCTGCTTTAGAGAGAGGAGGAAGACAGAAAGAACTGTGCTCAGCAGCAGATGCAACTGCTCATGAGTAAAGTTCTGGGGTGGGATCTCATTTCTGACACTTCCTAGCAGTGTGGCCTTTTCTTTTTCTAAGCCTTGGTCTCCCCATCTGTAAAATGGCTGGTCAATTCATTCATCTGGCATTTATTAAATAGCCACTATGTGACAAACATTGTAGTAGGCACTAGGGACACAAAACAAGGAATTGGTGACCTTTTATTAAGCGCCTACCATGTGCCAGGATCTGTGCTGGGCACTGGATAGACAAAGACAAAAAGAATAATAAAAATGGAAAAAAACCAGACATGTACAAAAATATTTATACCAGCTCATTTTGTGGTGGCCAAGGAATGGAAATCGAGGGGATGCCCATCAATTGGGGAATGACTGAACAAGCTGTGGTATATGAATGTAACAGAATACTATTGTGCTATAAGAAATGACAAACAGGCAAACTTCAGAAAAATCTGGAAAGACTTATATGAACTGATGCCGAGTGAAGTGAGCAGAACCAGAAGAACACCATACACAGTAACAGCCACAGTGTGTGAGGACTGTTTTTTGACAGACTTAGCCCTTCACAGCAATGCAAGGACCTAAAACATTTCCAAAGGACTCATGATGCAAAATGCCATCCACATCCAGAAAAAGAACTATAGAGTTGGAATGCAGAATGAGGTGACTATTTTCTCATTTGTTATGTTTTGTTTTTCTCATGATTTCTCCCATTCGTTTTAATTCTTCTGTGCAATATGACTAATATGAAAACATGTTTAATAGGAATGCATGTGTAGAACCCATATAACATTGCATGCTGTCTTAGGCAGGGAGTGGGGATGGAGGGGGATAAAATTTGGAACTTATGAAAGTGATTGTTGAAAACTGAAAACAAATATATTACTAAATTTGGAAAAAAAGAAAGAAGACAGTGTCTGCCCTCAAGGAGCTTATCGTTTATGGGAGAGAGGGGATTAGATGACCATTAATATCCCTTTCAGCTTTCAATGGATGATGTAATGATTCTCTGAAGTGAGAATGGTGCCTTGGAAAGAATACTACATTTGGAGTCAAAAGGTCTGGAATCAAATCCTGCCCTGTCTCTTACTTCTTGTGCAACCTTAACTTCTCTGGCTCTCATATTTCTCACCTGGAAAAGAAGAGGGTGGGAGTAGATGACCTCTGAGGTCTCTTCTAGATCAAAATCTGTGATATGATGATTGGAATCTTGGTGTCCTAGTCTGCAAAATGAGGGATCTAGATCTCCAAAGTCCCTCCCAGCTTTAAAGCTATGAGCTGATAAAATAAGAGTTGTATGGTGGGAAGAGTGCTTGATTTGAAATGAAAGGATTTGTATTCAAATCTCAGTGCTGTCATATACTTATCCTAGGTGACCTTACCCTCTCTTAAATTCAGTTTCCTCCTCTCTAAAATTAGAGGTTCAGATGGGATGATCTCAAGGTCCCTTACAGCTTTAAATCTATAAGCCTTGTATGGTAGAAAGAAGACTGGATTAAGTCTCAGCTCTGTCATATACTTATCCTATGTGACCTTAACTTCTTTTGGTTTCAGTTTCCTCATCTGTAAAATGAAGGGGTGTACTAGATGACATCAGAGGTCCCTTTGGACTCCTGATCCTCTGATCTGAGATTCTGGCTTCTCATCTGTTCAATGGAAGTAACAGCACCTATAATACCTGCCTTACAGGGTTATGGTGGGTTCAGGTGAGATACTGAGCATTGAGACCTTCAAGTACCCTAATTTCAGTGATTACTACTGAGTGGGATCTTCATTTATAACTCAGCCTAACTCAGGTGGTCTTTTGAATCTCTCTGTGAAGTTGCCAGTCACTAACATATCTCTCCCAACCTATGTCATAAAGGATGAGTGAAATGAGATCAGTTGCACACAGCTGGCTCGCTCTACTTACCTTGGCTCATGTTTTTATATTATTTATGTAGCTTCTCCCTTGTTGCATTGGCACTCATGTAATGTTAAGCCATGTGAGGCACATATGGCTGGGGAGCTGTTATCTTCCTTAGCACTGACTAGGAGGGCCCATCTGTAGGGTGCACCGCTCTGGGGGCCGTGCGAATCAAGTGAAGCAAACATGGTCTGTTTAGCAGTACGGCTGACTATGGTGGCAGCCAAATCCACAGCTACAGACCCAGCTGCTTCTGTAGCACACGAATGTGATTATTAACCTTACCTAAATCTAACGATGATGTCTCTGGGATTCTCAGAGGCTGGCCTCTCTGCTCAGCGTCGGTGCTGATAAGGTCAGAACCATCAGCCTTCTTCTTGTGACTTGAAGCCTTTGGTGTAGACTCTAGCTTCTTTGTTTTGTTTTGGGTTTGTGACACAGGGTCACTCAGGTCCAAGAGATCTAAACCTGTTGATAATACTGTCAGAGACATTAGATTAGATGTCAGAAACATTATAATTAGTTAAACCAATTTATTGTTATTAGAATATACTTATTGCTACTAAATCCCCCTTACCACTATTAGAACCACTACAGTATTTTCTTTTTCACAAAGGTTTCTGTTGGCTAAGTATTATTGATTTTGAAAGTATAATACATATATATATATATGTATAAACCTACCCAATTAAGAAACCTTATATTTAATGATTTAATATAAATTTATAAGGATTGAATCTCTCTGACCAGATAGATACTAAATATGAATGAAGTCAATAGAGAGCCTACTTTCGAGGGAGATTTAAACCTATGAGTCTATGAAATGCATTGTATGGTGAAAAGAAGACTGAATTCAAATCTCAACTCTGTCATATACTTATCCTTTGTGACCTTAATCTATCTTGGTCTCAGTTTCCTCATCTGTAAAATAGAGTTTAGATTTACACTCTAAAGTCCCTTAGAGTGTTAAATCTATGAGCCTATGAAGTGAGTTGTACAGTGGAAAGAGGACTGGATTCATTTAATTCTTGTCTGACACCAATTGGTTGTGTGACTGAGCAATGTACCTACCTCTTAGTGCCCCGGCAACTCTTTAAGATGAAACTGAAGAGCAGTGATTGGTCTACAATGGTGAAGGGAGTTTTGACACTTGAAGTTCCTCACAGTGATGAAATCATAAGTATAGTCCAAAAAACTCTCTGCTCCCAACCCCATCCCTCCAACCCAAAAGATTTAGGACTCATACACATGAGTCATTTGAGAAATATTCCAGTGTTTGGTATGACAGAAAGCAATTAAAATACAAAGCCAGATGTGACCTTACCATTTCTAAACTTCCAAAAGAAATGAAAAAGTAATAAACTCAGGCAGCCTGAGTTACAGGCACTTTTCACCCTTATTGTCATCACACGGTTCTTTCAGAGAACTATTTTCGGAGGCAGTTTTCTTATCTCTCACTGAGGGTTATGTTCTCAAAGGGACAGGGTAAAGATTTAGTTATAGGAGTCCCACAGAATTTAATTATCTAAGAATAATTCCCCTTCCATTCTTCACCTAAGAATGGTACATGATATAATACTGAGCTTGCATGCAAGTCATTTAGCATCATAGAATCCAGTTAAAAGTTGGAAAGGACCTTTGAGGTCGCAGTCTTATTTCCTGCTTATTTAAGAATTCTCTCTACAACCAGGAGGCAGTTTCAAATAGGGGAAAGATCTCAGAAAGTGGTGTCAGGAAGGGCAGGATCCAAATCCTCTATTACTAACTACCTGCGTGACTATGAACAAATCACTTTTCACATCTGGTTCTCAAGTTTTATATTATAAAAAATGAAGGAGTTGGGTCAGATGGCTTTGGAGGGCCTGTGCAACTTTAGAGTCCCATGGAGCTCATTACTGTCCCTCAAGGACAGAGATATAATTGTATTATCTTAGCCTCTCTTACATCAGTTACCTTATTTGCATAAAGAGGGGTTTGAACTTTGAAGCCTCATAGATCTATTCCAGGTCCACGATCCTATAATTCTTGAAAGTCATTCAGCATTCTCAACAGGAGTTTGTACTCAGTAGTTATTTCATAGATGACTTTAAAAACTGAACTGCTGCATCAGGTAGCCCATGCCATTTCTGACAACTCCAATTGCTAGAAAGCTTTTTGTACTTTCTAGTGCCAATAAATGTTTGGCTAGTTTCCTTTTAGTAAAATCTCTGACCAAGAGATTAGTAAAATCTTGGACCAAGACCATTTTAGGTTTTTGAAAAATAGGGTTACCAGGGAAGGTACCACAGGACTCAGGAAAGATAAGGTGACTTCAAGCACTTAGAAAGGGGAGCAGTGATTCCCAACAGCCAGGATTAAGGTATCAAGAAGAGTTTTTGGCAGATTATTTTAGTTTCCTTTTTTTTTTCTTACGACACTGGAACATCTAAGGGTGTTAGATCAACCCATCCATATTACACTTAACCTTGGGATTAATGGTACACATATATGAGAAAGCTTCTAAGGTTATTAGTACCAGATATTGAACTCATGACATTGTATAAACAAGTCCGTCATGTATAAATGTTAACTCAAATTTTAATGATCCCAGTCGGGCCCAGTTCATATCACAGTTAGTTCCATTGCCATTAGGGTTGGTTACTACATTTTGGGGAGTGCATGGATAAACTCTAAAGCATTCAGAGGAGGGTGATCAGAAAGGTGAGGGTACTGAAGACCATGCCATGAGAGGACTGATGGAAGAAATTGGAAATATTTAACCTGAAGAAAAGAAGGCTCAGGCAGGTTACAAAACTCATGTCTAAGTCTCTTGGAGAAGGGATAAGACTTGTTGCATTTGTTCCTTGGGGGTCATAGCTAGGAACAGTGACAGAAGTTTCAGAAGGGAAGACACAGGCTGATAGTAAGGATAATTGGTCAGTTAACTAGCATTTATTAAGACCTACTATATGCCAGGCATTGGGCTAAATGCTAAGGATACAAGGAAAGGCAAAAAACATCCTCTGCTGTCAAGGAGCTCACAATCAAATGGGAAAGAAAACATGTAAGCAACTATGTACAAACACACTGTCTACAGTATGAATTGGGGGTAGTCTCAGAGGGAAGTCACTAAGATTAAGGAGGACTGGGCAAATTTTCTTGTAGAAGGCAGGACTTTCATTGAGACTTAATGGAAGCCAAGGAAATTGGAGAAGCTGAGAAGGGGAGGCATTCTAGAAAGAGAGAACAACCTGTGAAAATGCTCAATGTCTGGAGATAGAGAGTTTAGAATTGAATAGGATAGGATAGGTTAGGCTAGGGTAGTAGTGATTTATCTTGAGATACAGCATTTCTAGAGGAGATGGTTTAAAAAAAGTTCACTACATGTATAACCCTGTGAGATATGAGCAGTAAGGAAATACTTGAGGAGCAGAGGGAAAAAGGATTGGCTTTCAAAATTAGATTGGATACTATTATGTGTGTAAATATATATATATATATATATATATATATATATACATATATATATATGTATATATATATATATATATAAATATATATAATACACACATATATATATTATCCAGTATATATGCATATATATCCAATATATATATGAATATGTATGTATATATACGAACATATATATTTATATGTATGACCTATATATACTTTTACATATACACACATATACCTGTATATATGTATAAGATGTACATTTTGCTGTTGTTTTTCTGTTGTGTGTGACTCTCCATGACCTGATTTGGGATTTTCTTGGCAAAGATACTTGAGTGTTTTGGCATTTCCTTCTCCAGTTCATTTTACAGATAAGGAAACTGAGGCAAACAGGGTTAAGTGACTTCTCCAAGTCACACAGCTAGTAAGTGTCTGAGGCCATGTTTGAACTCATGAAGATGAGTCAACCTGATTCCAAGGCCAGTGGTCTATCCATTGTACCACCATACATACATACATACACACACACACATACACACACATATACACACAAACAAATTTCATACTACTTAGAATCAATGAAAATTCCAGGAGGATGGTGATGACACCCAGTATACTGGTAGGTTTCTAGGTCTAAGGAGGGGGACATTGTGGTACAGTGGAAAGACCACTATCCCTGGAGTCAGAGGACCTGGATTCAAACCTTACCTATGATGTTACTAGCTGTCTGACCTTGGGCAGGTCATTTATAGTGGGAATTCTTTTCCTATATACGTTGGACTAAATGGTAGTGAAGTGTCTTAAAACTCTCAAATTCTATGATTCTTTAATGTCCCTGGGCCTCACTTTCCTCCATTTGTAAAATAAAGAGATTGCACTCCATAATATCTGCGGTCTCTTTTTGTTCGAGATCTTTGATAAGTGGGAGAAACCACACAGTTCATATGGACGCACAGCATCTCATTTTAGATCAAAAGCCACAGAACACCAAAGTAGAATGTTTTTTCTTTCTAATTTCAAAACAGCTGGGAATTAGTCACTTACCCCTAGCATCCCTTAGTGGCAAATTATATTGAAATACTCTACTTGAGCACAGAAAGTACATGTGTCATGGAATGATAATTTGAGAATATTAAATTAATTTCATAGCTCAGTTCCCACCATTCAGGCAGGTTAAAAGAGTAAAAAAAAGGGGGAGGGGGAAGAAAATGAGAGCTGTGTCCATCCAAAATGGGAATTTATAAAAAAAAAATCCCTTCTTCCCCTCACCAGCACATCGAACTCTCCCTGCGGTGCCGGTTCTTACCCCCTTTCCCCTTTGTTGTGTTCAAAGCAAAAGGGAAACCCAAAACTTCACAGTCCAAAGAGCTTGTTTGTTACCAAGCTGATGAAAGGGGAGCGAAGGCTTGGTGGTTAAGGAGAGATCTGAAGTAGACCAATTCCCCAATGATTCTGATTTCTAAAGCATGGCAGGCTAGACTCAGCCTCTCTCTCTCCCACCCTCTCTCTCTGTCTCTGTCTCGTGTCTGTGTCTCTGTGTCTGTCTCTGTCTCTCTGTCTCTCTCTGCAGGAGAAATGGTGCTCAAGCTTCTTTCCTGTGGGTAGCTCCCTTTGGTTACTCCTTAAACTATGAGCCTGGCTACTCCATAGGTATGTCAAAGACTGTCAGATAAGATGGTTGTTTTTCTTAACCTGATTTCTAAGGTGCTCACTGGTCTAGTTTTGCTATCAGGGACCCAAAAGCTGCAATTTGATATTCTTTTATTACATTTATAATAAATCATTAAAAAGCATGTAAGTGCTTGTTGTGTACTGGAAGTGTGGTAAGCACTGGGGATTCAAAGAAAAATAGAAATCACTTCCACTCTTCCGGGAGAGAAAAACAACCCACCTGATTGTGCCAAAACTCTAAAGCATTTTCTTAATCCTTTCTCTTTAGGCATATATTTGAGACTGTGGATTATAGGATTGTTTTAGGGTGAGAAGGAATTTCAGATGCCATGGAGTCCATCTCTCTCATTTTACAGATGAGGAAACTGAGGCACAGAGTTATTAAGTGACTTACTCAAGGTCATTAAGCAATTGTCTAAGGTGAGATTTGAATCCAGAAATTCCTACTCCAAGTCCATGCCTTATTCACTACCTCATGTTGCCTCAACTTCTCCTTGGTATCAAAATCTACATTTACATTTAAATGAACATAAATGTGTGTTTGTATTTCATGGACATAGAGATAGCTATGCAATATTGGTAAAGAAAGGAAGCTTAGAAAATTCCTTACAATGCCATATGCATGTGTGTGTGTGTGTATGTGTGTGTGTGCGCATCTATAGACAGAGAGATAGATATAGATACAGAATGATAGTTTGGTCATTTGGATGAATTTAAGTTTAAGCATAGTCACCAATAGAATATAATCTTCTTTAGGGCAGGCACTGTTTTTTCCTCCTTTTGGGTCTAGCACAGTGCCTAGAATATGTTTAATTAATACCTTTTGAACTGAATTGAACTGAACTGAATTCAATTTTTTTGGACAACAGTAGTAGACTTGTTGAATGAGCCATTTTTTTCTGTCTTCCCTTCCCTCCCCTCCTGTTAGTGCCTTCTGAGACCATCTCCCATTTACATGTATATATCACTACACTTACATTGATATACATATATGTATAACCATCCAATTTACTTCTGTATATAGAGGCATTTGAATATTTATTTCACCTATTTGACTATGAGCTCTTTAAGGACAAGGGACTATGTTATCACCCTTTTTTTCATCCTTAGGACTTAATGCAATGTCTGGTATATCTTTGCTTTAGTTGTTGAAATTGTGTCTGAAACTTTGTGTTCTCATTTAAGGTTGTCTTGACAAAGATACTGGAGGGGTTGATCATTTCCTTTTTCACCTAATTTTACAGATGAGGAAACTGAGACAAACAAGATTAAGTGACTTGCTCAAGGTCACACAGCTAGTAAGTGTCTGAGGCTGAATTTGAACTCAGGAAGATGAGTCTTTCTGCCTCCACGCCTGGTACTCTATTTAACTACTTTGTAGTTATTCTCTTTGTAATTATTTTCTATGTAGTTAGTACTCATTAGAGCCGAGTAAGGATGACTTCATTCTTAGTACTTGTACCCGCTCTGTGCTCTGGCACAGAGCAGACATTTAATAACTGCTTATTAATTTGTATTTTTATAACTTTGCTTAAGGATCATAAGAAGTTTCAATGAGGCAGCTCAGTGGTATAGTGGATAGAAGACTGATCCTGGAGTCAAGAAGACTTGAGATCATATCCTGCCTCAGCCGTTGTACTAGCTGTGTGACCCCTGGGCAAGTCACTTACCTTCCTTCATCCTCAGTTTTCTCATCTGTAAAATGGGGATAATAGCACCTACTTCTCAGAGTTTTTGTAAGAATTAAATGAGACAGCACATGTGAAGTGCTTTGCAAACCTTAAAGCATTCTACAAAGGAAGAAACAAACCTCATTAATACTTCCAGATTAAATTAATTCAAGACCTCATCCTAGAGATGAACTATGAATACCTTTGCCCTTCTCAGATCTGACTGATGGACAATAGTCAGATCATAAGGAATTACCAATATTTCTGATATCTATGAAAATAAAGTCAAGTGGATGAGTGCTTTAATATTTTTTTTTAGTATTTTCATTTTATTTTTTGGTTAAGCAGTTATTTTTACTTTCTCCTATACTTGTTCATCAACTGAAAAAAAAAACCAAAACCTTCAAAAACATGCATATTTCAGGCCTGGGGAACGGCTTGTACAAATGCACAGAGATGGGAAATGGGACATAATGGTTCTCTTCTGAAACCCCTTCTAGCTCTCC
Source organism: Potorous gilbertii (assembly GCA_028658325.1). Classification (NCBI taxonomy): domain Eukaryota; kingdom Metazoa; phylum Chordata; class Mammalia; order Diprotodontia; family Potoroidae; genus Potorous; species Potorous gilbertii. The sequence goes on along the minus strand of CM053771.1, from coordinate 516,655,138 downwards.
AGGTCCATGACTGCACAGCACAGCATGGTTAGATAACTGTCCAGAAAAGAAATGTGCAGTGTTTTTAAGAAGCTGATTTGATTAGGAGGCAGGATGTTATTTATTTGCATGACTTATTCCTCTTTTCTAGGTAAGTTACAGCTTCGTCTTTTTTTGGTTTCCTAGCTCTGGGACAAACTTCTCACAGACACTAAGATCCATGGTACTCTGTGGGCATGGTGCCACAGCTCCCTTTTTTGTCAAGGCTCTACCTTCCATGTTGAACCTTGGCCTATTCCTTTACTGTGCTTGATTGACTCAAGTCTTGTTTCCAAAAAAACTTCAATGACTTGACAATGCAGAAAAGTCTTTCACTGCATTTAAAAATGAAATCCCCACCTCCAGTTTTTCTGGTGATCATGTTAATGCAAAGTTAATGGTGTGTGTATGGGGGGAGGAGAGTTAAAGGTGCCTATTAATAGTTCTTGATACCTTTTGTTAATTTTTATTGAGGCAGTGAGTTAGAGGGTCCTGCCCTCTGACTCTGATAAATGTATAAATACTCTGAGGTGAGGTTTTACTTTAGGGTTTACTCATTGGAAGTGTTTGTTTGTCCAGACAAGACTCTGGGCAGCCACTAAGGAGCCCCCTGGCTTTGGAAACCCAGATGTTGGTGCTTCTTTTTCTGGTAACTATGTATGTATGGTCAGACAGTTATCTGTCTGTTGACCTGTGATGTATGTATTGCTTATACTCAGGCAGTTGGAAGCCTTGTCTGCTGGTCTTTATTTCTCTGTTTATATTTTCTCTGAAGTTCAGGGTGCTGACTTTTCCCCCTGAACTAGGTGAATGATACATGTGCTTGATTAAAGTAGATTGTTGTCACCTCAAAAGTTGCTTTCTTTTTAGAAAAGTAGATCTAAGAACCTGTACAGCAGGCCCTCCTAAGTATGTGGGGATCCTTGCTGTTATAAGAGCTCATCTGTAAAATGAACTGGAGAAGGAAATCACAAACCACTGCAGTATCTCAGCCAAGAAAACTCCAAAATAAAGTCACCAAGAGTTGGACAGAACTGAAACGATTTAATAACAATAACAAAAAGTTATATACGAGGTAGTATGAGACAGAGGGCACTAGCCATGGAGGGGACCAAGAAAATCCTCATGTTGAAGATGGAATTTGAGCTGGCATTTTCAAAGAAGGGAAAGACAGTGTGAGGCTCTATCAAGGGCTTGTAATGTTCTGAGAATGTCTGTAGGCGTGTTCTCAATCTATTGAGCTGAAAGAACCTCACAGGAAAGCTATACCAATATTAGTTTGAGATTTCCTGTATCTCAAGGTGTGGCCACTAAAATGACCACAGTGAAATAAAAGCATTTACCCAGCTCTGGTTTGATCTTAGAGTTGTATGAAGGGTGAAAACGTTAATACTAGGTATTTTCCCAATGATAAACCTGACTTCAATTTCATTTGGTCAATTGCATTAGCTCACTCCTGGATGACATGCAATTTACCCTCATTGCTGAGATAAAGAAAAGGCCAAAATGAACCGGGAATGATGTGGAAAACATCATTCAATACTTAGTATTTCTTCCAAGCAGAAAATAACTACCTTTTTTAAAAAAGGTGAAAATTAGTAAAGGAGTCACCATTTTGGTTTATCCTTGTAATTTGTGAGTGCCTCTATTATTTTTATGTTGCTATTCTCCAAAACTATATTAATCAGTATTGGATTGGGTTTTTTTTTTGGACTCTTGAGAAATTAATTTGTCTTGAGAGGTTATAGCTGAAGTAAAACATTTGCCTTCCAAATTGCAAACACGAGGTTTTTTTTTTACCATGAAGAGCCCAGAAATAAGATGTATTCAAGAGGTGAAACTAAGAACACTACAGACAAAAGTCCCCAAACACTCTCATTTAAATAGATCCCTGAGAAGTGCATTCCCTGTATGTGTTCTCTGTATTCTTGACTGGGCCCAAGAAATGATACATTTTCTTTGTTTTATCAAACTCTTTTGCATCTGTCTGTTATTTTTTGAAGAGATTTTCTAGAAAAATAGAAAGATCCCTTTCTCAAAGGTTGTTACATTAAACTTTTCAAAGGCATCCTTCCAGAGTAACTTGGACAGAGGTCTAACTGGAGTGGGGTGACTGGAGCTTAAGCTATCAGAGCTAAATTTTTTTTTTTTTAATGATAAAGTCAGTTGAGGTGGAAAGAAAGGGTTACAAAGCCCCATAGGAGAGGGGATTGAACCTCACCTGGGGAATTGTCACAGCAGGGAAAAAGCATGATATCCGATGGTTATCTATTTTAATGAGGGCCATCTAGGTAGAGCATCGGATAGAATACTGGGCCTGGAGCTGAAAAACCCGAGTTAAAATTTGGCTTCAGTCACTTATTAGTTATGTGATCTTGGGCGCATCACTTCACTTCAGTTTCCTCTACTGTCAAAATGGAGATGATTATAGTACCTGCTTCCAGGGTAGTGGTGAGGATCAAAGATCATGATATTTGTAAAGCATTAGCACAAGGCCTGGCATATGGTAGGCCCTTAATAAATACTTATTTTTTTTCCCAGTCTTTCCCTCCTGAGTTTGGTTATTTTTCTGCTACTAAAGCAATGTAAATGCTCTCCTTGCCCCTTAAATTTTAAGTTGTAGAACAAAGTGTAGGCCACTGTACCTTCATTTTGATTCTGCCAAGTGTATGTAGTTAATATAAAAGAACTCAGATGTTTGGGTTATATGCCATTATAAAAGCAAGGCATGTCACATGTCTGCTTTATAAAGAGGTAGTGATGACTTTTGGAATTTCTCAGGGTGGATGTGAAAGATGAAAGGAAAATTCTGACTCCTTCTCACACCTCACATGCAGTTCAGAAACAAAAAAGTCTGATCCCACCACATGGTCTATAAACTTTTTTGTATTGTGGCCAAGGACAGACATGCTGCCCTTTTTCTTGGTTGATAAAATTGAGGACGAGACTTCATTGGCGTAGGGAACTTCCACATGAGGGAATCTTCCCTAGCAGTGCAGGTTGGCCCTTTCTTTGCAATGTAGTCTTAGAGGGTTTCTTGGAGCCCTTGGCCAGGGAAGCCCAGCCAGTATGTGTCAGGGTAGGCGATGAACCACATCTTCCTGGTTCTGAGGCAAGCTGCCTACCCATCATGCTACACTGCACCATGCTACACTACCTTTCCTCTTCACTGATGGCTTAAAAAAGAGAAAAATACCTGATTTGAGAAGATGAGACAACTGGTGAGGAAATATTAAATTGCTTTGAAAAGGAAGGTATTAGAAATGAGTTTTGTCTTTCTAGTGTAATTTTCTCTTGGTATATTTTTTTGGCTTTCAGTTTTTTGAATTCATTGTCAGAGTTTTCTCTTACAGGGCAGATTTTTCAGCATACTAAGAAGCTTAATAAAAGTGCACAGTTAGCCAGAAAGCATGGGCCTCTCAGCTTAAAGGAAACTCTATGGAAATGATTTATGGGATGCATGCGTGAATCTGCCTTTTCAGTAAGTAACTCTATATCATGCACAACCAAAATCACATTGTGTTTTTATTCAAAACATTTTTCTTATTCTTTCTCATGAATGTCCTTCTAGTTTTATGAATTTTCCTCCTCTCTTTGATAAAGCATGTAAGTAAATTTTATCTACTGGTAATAAAGTTATAAGGATGTAATTATCGCTTAAATTAAAATCAAATTTATTAATTTCTGGTGGATTTGTCAAAGTTTGTGTTGCGGTGTGTATGTCAAAGTTTGTGTCTGTGGTGTGTGTGTGTGTGTGTATGCATGACAAGTATCATATTTATTCATAGGAGATTAAATAAGCTTTATATCATGACACCAAACCTCATTTCAATATCTTAAAGGAACCACCCACATCATTGTATTTTATGAGAATTTTTTTCCTATCAAACATGACTGGAGACAAATATGCCATGATATTGGCCTGAACAGTCTTTCTGACATGAAGAGATCTTTTAAATGCTCTCTAGTGCATCCCTCTCTTGTCCCTCCTTCCCCATCTTTTGATTTCTTCAGAAAAGGAACTCATAGTATGGAAACTCCCTCTACTGATTTATGGCATTTTTGCCCAAAATGTATTGTCTTAAAAAGTTTCTGGGGGCACTGAGAAGTCCAGTGACTTGCCCAAGGTTACACAGCTAGTCTGTGTCTGAGGAAGGACTTTGAAACTGGGTCTTCCTTCCTTCAAGACCAGCAAACTCTATCTACATCACACTGCTTCTCACCCAGTATGAGATATAGACAAAATATAGACATGGACATATGAAGAGAAAGAAAATTTCTCAGCCATGTTGACTCTTTATCTTTCCATTAAATTGGTCTGGGTACATAAATTACAATTTGTTGCACCATGAAAACTGCTTTGCGGGTTTATATCTAACAGCACATATGGTATTATAAAGCTTTGTTCGCTTGGAAAGAATCATCTCCCTTTTTGGAAGCAAATATGTAAGCACACCATGGAAAGAAAATCTGAATTTCATGACTACCCAAATTAATTCTATTTGAGATCTAATGAGATCAAGAAAATGAATTACCTGCTGTATTTGATGTAACTGGCCTGGCAATGGCTTCCGCTTTGGTTTCACAGAGAAAGTCATCGATAGAAGGGCTTAGGAGGGGTCTGCTTTCTTGCTGCTCATTCACCAGCTGAGAACAAATGAAAAGAGGTATCAGAAAGCTTGCTTTAGCAGCAGAACCAGACCAATGACGATGCAGCCTTGCAACAAAATGAGAATAGCAAACCTACCAAAAAAAGTAACTAAAGAAACAAAAAATGAATCTTCCAACATTATCAAGGTTCTCCCTGACAGTCTCCCCCACCAATGGCAATTATCTTTAATTGAAAAGGTTTTAATTTAAGCTTTTCCCCCATTCTGGAAGGAACTTTGAATCATTTTTTATTGTCAAAATGCCATTGGGACTCTTGTTCAGCCTCGATTATTAATAGCCAATCTTTGATTTCTCACAGGCAAATCAAGAAAAGAACTGACACTGAGAGTCCTAAGAATGACTTCTGTTTCACAGCGTATGTCTTCTAGTGAGGATGGCCCCATCATAAAGTATGGGTTCCTGTGTACTCATAAGGTATCCAAGCACACACATATGTACTTACATGTGCATATACTGCCTCTTAGTTAACTATAGGAACACCCTAAGTTCCTTTGGTGTTGTCTTGTGTTGAATGAATACACCACCTTATCATGGTGCTATTGAAAACGGTGCCAATTGCACAGGTGCTTTGTGTAATAGTCCTGTCCCTAAAAAGCTGATGTGCCTATGAAACTTTTGTCAATCATACTCCCTCTTGTTTTTCATTGTAATGGCAAAGATCCTGCTGTTAGTTTCTCCTTCGTTTATAACTGGTAGGAGGCTCCTAATAGCTTGTAAACAGTTTGTGTCTAAGCTCTTGGGGGGAGCAGCAACTTTCATTTTGGTCTATCTGCATTACCTAGCACAGTACCTGGTATATACAGCAGGCACTTAGTAAATGTTTGCTGAATTTAATTGAGCACCTTAGTTTGAAGCTGCTCCACGTAACTCTTCACTTGGCCCTTGCCTGGTCATCTTTGGTTAATGATATGGAAGTTTACAAGGGAAGTCGCTTAAAGGAACCCTTGAGAGACCCATTTGGAAATGGAAATCTTGTGTGATTCGAGTACTCATTCTATAATTACTCTTTTTTGCAAGATTGGATTATTTTTAGTTTTTTTTTGTTGACTTCTTAATATGGATCATGTATTTCTAGTTTGTTACTGGGACGAGGGGGGACAACAGACTAAGAAATAACAAGATACTTCACATATATTTAGAAAGCTAAATTAGAAACATATGTTTTAACTTCTAAAGCACTCAATGGAAGTGATTTCTCAGGTCCAGGAATACTGCCTTGATTTGGTTGGTTCCATTTGTTGCTTCTTGGGCAGAATGACCCAGGTGTGGCAATATAGACCTGAATGCTGCTATGGTTCCTTAATGAATTAGGGATATTTTTCTAAATAAGTAAAAGAGGAGTACTTAATGCTTAGAGTACGTGAGATCTGTTAGGGCAGGGATTGTTCCATTTCTGTCTTTGTATCTTTACAAGCTGGCATAGAGCCTGGCACATAGTAAGTGCTTCTTTAAATGGATTAAATTATTGGTTGGTTGAATGGTTCCTTGGGTATTGTCCACATCAGAGGCTCACTTAATTTGACTCATCTGTACCATGAGACTCTAAATCCTGGATGAATCTCTGTCAACAGGCCAGGTGGGTCAGTGGGATTCACAGTCTTCAATCTGTTCCCATAAACTGAAAAGGGACTGAGTTCTAACATTCCTAGGGTCCTCATTGCCAGGTCTTTGTCTCCCAGTGAAGAAAGTTTGAATATTTTGGGACTATACACTCATGTTTTAGAAAAATACTAGCTGAATTTAGTAGAGTATGGGCTAGCCCGAGTTTCTAAGTGTCTGCTATGATCATGCTCACATAAAAGGTACCATTAGTAGCCAGAAGTAGAATTGAAATGTCCCATGTTATTTTTTTCCCCAGAAAATACAAAATTGTTCCTTTCCCTCTTCTACACTTCTGATGTGTTGTGCTTCCTGAGAGGCAGAGTGGTATAGTGGAAATATTGTTGCTAGTGATTAGAGAGTTCAAATCTTTTCTCTGCCACTGCTACCCGGGTGACCTTGGGCAAGTTAGTCAATCTCATCTGTAAAACCTTGAAGCTGATCTCTGTGTTCTCTGATAAGGTTCCTTCAAGCTATAAAGCTTTCATCCTAGGATCCAGCACATACCATGATCATTGCTCAAGCTTTTGAAGTCTAATGACGTTTTTCTATACTTGCCAGCTATCGATCCCTAATAATTCCAAATGAATATAGACTCTAATGGAGTTAGAGATTGTTCACTTCATGGTCACCAGGGCATGGCATGCTTCTCACTGCATGGTGGAAGCCACATTTTATGTCATGAAAGGTCGATGGCTACGTATGCGTGCTTTAAAGTCTATTTAGCTAGAAAACTTTAAGAGCTGAAGGAGGGCTCCACTATTATGGCACTACATTGTGCTTGTGAAAGGTGAGTGAATAGCAGTTACCAAAGGGAGTATCTTAAAGGCAGGGACCTTTGCCCTCCTATCTCCAACTTTGACTTTTGTATTCCCACCACCTGGTTTTAAGACTCAGCTTGAATCTCATCTTCTGCAGAAGACCTTTCCTAATCTTCTCAACTGGCAATATCAGTTAACCTTTCTGATGACCTCATTTGTATGCTTTATATGGGACAGTTAGGTCCTCTTGGAGAATGAAGGACAACAAACAACTACGGGGCAGCCATTTGGTTTAAGAGGCTTGGAGTCAGGAAGACCTGGATTCAAATCTGGTCTTAGACATTTACTAGCTGTGTGGTCCTGGGCAAGTCCCTTAATCCTGTCTACCTCAGTTTACCTCATCTGTAAAATGAGCTGGAGAATGCAATGGCAAACCACTCCAGTATCTTTGACAAGAAAACCTCAGATGGGGTCACAAAGAGACAAAAATGACTGAACAATATATATTCTCTATATATTTATTGTCTCCATCAGAATACATGTGCCTTGAGGGCGATGCTGGTTATTTTGGCCTTTCTTTGTATTCCTAGTGCCCAGTGCAATACCTGGCACATAACAAGCATTTTATAAATGCTTGATGACTAATGGACTTAGTGAAATTTCTGGCATCTAGTAGACATTTAATGAGTGGTACATAGTTGACTGATGTTAGCACTTCTATTATATCATCCAGATCCATCCCACACCCATTGGCTGCCATGCACTCACTAATAAGAGGAAGATAATATTTTCAACCCAAGCTGTTATTTGAAGAATTGGACATCTATGTCAGGAGCAAGTCTAGGATCACATCCAATAACTGTTGGAAACTATTTTTCTTTATTACTATAAGTTAATTGAAAGAAGAATAAAAGTTAACATTCAAAGAAGGCCAGTCCCATTGGCTATAACTTCAGGACATCTCAATATGGTAAGAGTATTAGGTGAGTATAGTTTGGATCACCTTGGCAGGCTTTAGAATTTTTTCATAGTAAATTTAGACTAAAACTGTTTTGCAAAAAAAAATATAACTAGACATTTATTGCTTCCAGAGCAAGAGCTCTTTGTGTTGCTGTATTGATAAATTGGTCTAAACTAACTATATCTTTAGAAACTAGTTCCCAGGATGTTAGATTTCCTTAACTTTTGCTCAAATATAAGTTATATAGAGCTTATTTTAAGAGTAGTCTTGACAAGAAAATGATATTACTATATAAGGGAAAAAATCTGAAAGTAAAAGAAAAAAAAGGTAGTAGAATAGTTTTACATAAAAATGTCATATGTGAAAAAATAAGGAAATGGGATAGTTTATCTACAGAAAGCCTGCCCATAGTAGACAATAGATGAGGCAGCCTGGTGAACTGGATAGACTACTCTTGAAGTCAAAGTCTAAACCTGGGTTTAAGTCTTGCTTCTGAAATACACTGCCTATATGGCCCGGTGCAAATCATTTAACCTATCAGTCAACTCTGGACTGTATGTGGCAGAGAAGGTGTCAACCTGCTTTCTTAGGAGGAATTTTTTTTCCTGGGAATAGAGAAAAACTCCTGGGAGTTCCTTATACTCATGAAGCCATAGGTCTGGCTCAAAAAATAAAAGGAAATGTGATGGTTTGTTTACATAAAAACCTTATATGGAAGTAATAAGGAAGTGAGATGGTCTGTCAACATAGGAACCGCATTTGGGAAGTAAAGTAAAGCTATTTTTCTACATAAAAATTTCATATAGGAAACATAAGGCAGTAGGATGGTTTAGCTACACAAAATCTCATAGGAAGCAGCCCTCATAGGAAACTAAGGAAGTGGGTAGGTTTCTTGGCAGGCTTAATGCTTGTAGGCAAATCTGCTGAAAGTTACCAGAAGGGTTTCAGCCTCTCTCCATCTCATTCAAGCAAGTACTTCTTGTATTTTTTTCTTAAATAGAAAGATTGCTTAGCAGCCTCTGAATGTCTTGGTGGTTGAGGAAAACAGAGGATCAGGAAGTACAGAATTAAGAAATGGGCTTTTTAATGTGAACTTTTAATGCTAATTCCAATACCTTTCGTCCTGATGTTATTCACAGGAAAAGAAAGGTTTCGATTAGGTAGCATTTATTTGATTATTTTAATATCGGTCTCTCTCTGCACACGGGGGATTTCATCTCCTAACATACAGTTAGTCTGGATGCTCTAAGCCCACCACCACCTATCTTCCTCCCCTGAATTCCTCAGGTTGACTTTGCTCAATATCCTTCTAAGCATTTTCTGCATTTTTCTGCTTTCTTGGTCAGTATTTTATTTACTTTTTTCTCATTGGAATCCAATTTGGTTCAGACAAAGCTTTATGGGATGAATAGGGTTTCTGAAGCAGGGTGCAGAGTCTAGCAAGGAGGTAGAAGAAAGCCAGAAATGAAACCTGGAAAAGTTATTGGGGGTAATCAGGGGCAGAGAGGGGAGGCAGATGATGCTTTCATTGGTTAGAAGGGAGGGAAGATGAGGGATATTGTGACTAGATTTGGAGACAGGAAGATATGAGTAACCATTCTGTTCAGATACTTCCTAGATAAATGAACTTGTCCTCTCCGGGTCTCAGTTTAGGCTTGATGGTCTCTAGGGCTCTTTCCAGCTATGAGCTAAGGAGCCTATGACTTCCTAGGTCCAGAGCAGGTGGGAAGGTTTGATACATTACTGGAGTAGTATAGGACAGTGCTAATGAGAGTCTGAACTTGGACTGTGACACTGTGATATATATACATATATATATATATATATATATATATATATATATATACATATTTATGTTTGCACTACTGAAAGACTGCTAATATGGTCTCAGAAGAATCGGGTTCAAATCCTGCCTCCACTATACATCCTTTCTCTGTGCATCACCTTCCTCTTCCGTAAATGAAAGTGTTGCATCAGATGACCTCCAGGTTGGATTAGATGACTTTCCAACTCTACATCAAGGATTCCATGCTAAATTCTACCTCCCTGAGCTGGATTTCAAGTTTGTTCACCTTTTGGACAATTGAAAGCATTCCTGGTCTCTGCTGTACCTACCCTCCAAGTCAATAGTTTTGTTGCAAGGGATGGAGCCTCCCTGTCACTTACCGCCCTCATCTAAATGTCCTTCTCTGCTTTCAAAAAAGAAAAAAAAGAGACATGAAACCTCAGGAGGCATTTTCAAGCACAAAGGGATTGAGGCTTCAAGTTTTTTTTTTTACTTACGTACATATTTAATATTATAAGTTTACAATTTATCCAATGTTTACATTTTAACTTGAGGATAAAAGAGATCCATGATACCCTGGATGCTTTAGAATGGATCCCAAATCAAAATGCATTTTAAATAAAAATCTAAGAGCTTCCAAAGATAATGACATTCTCATGAACGATGGATAATCATTTAAATTTCAGACCAAAGGACCAGGTTAGTGTTTGATTTAAAATGGGATATTTAATTTCTAAATAGGTTAGAGGAAAATATATTCATCTGCTTCCATAGAATTGAAAATAAAACTGAGTTAAAAAACAATAGCACTAAAAGCAGACTGGAAAATGAAGTGTCAAGACATTTCCCTCTTTTCTGTCAATGCTGATTTTTTTAAAAATCCAGTTAAAAAAACTATTTTTTTTTTTACCATGCATGTGAAACAATTAAACATTCTGAAGGTTTTCTTAATTAGTTTCTACATGAATGGAAAGTGCTCAGATCTGTTTTTAACAAAGCGTAGGAGTTTGTGTTTGGAAACTCCCCATATGCCTTTTTTTTGTTTTTTTCTTTTCCCTAACAGTTGTTGATTCAATGCAGGTGTCGCATTCATCAATTAGACTCCTGCTTGGAGTTCTGCTACTGAGTTACCTGCCTTGGACCAGATAAGCTTTGTTCTCATTTAGAAAAGCATCTCAATTAAATCATGTGTCAATACGCTTCTAAGAAGCCGAATCAGTAGGATAAATAGACCAGTAAAGCTATCAAAAGAGTCATAGGATTGTGTTCCCAGCTTAACAGAGTTTTGAAGGGACCTCAGCCCACATCTAGTTTCAGGCCTTACTTTGATGACTTGAAAGGCGATGCAGTACCTCCTCCTTTGGAATTCTTGACCTTAGTTTAAAGGGGAGCTAATTCCCTGAACAGTTTTGAATGACTCCTCTTGGTTCTCTGGATTTGGGGAGGGCCTGTCAGGCTATAAGTATAATTAGTAGAGGCAAGCACATAGGAAGTATTAATAAATACTTGTTGACTGAGGTCAATTCTTTTGAGACCACATTAAGTCTTCTCTGAGCAGTTATGGCTCTTATTTACAGCAAGGCCATGGGGAATGTCTGTAGGGTCCCAGAATCTTTTCAGTACGGAGGAAAATGAGTTAGCATATGAAATGTCCTATACCTTCATTGCAAATGTGAAATATGGAGAAGTTCTAGAACTGAGATTTAGTTAATATAGGGAACTCTCAGGTGAGGAAACTCCCTCTACAAATGCAATATAGTATCTTATAGTGTTAGAGAGTTGTGCAGACCTAGAGTGCTGAGAAATTAAGTGACTTTGCTAGGGTGGCATAGCTAGTGTCTGAGACAAGACTTAAACCCAGGCCTTCCCAGTTCGTGAGCAGACTCCCCACCCATTATACCACATTGCCCCTATATGTACCAATAGTGACCAAAAATATGTCCTTATCAGTAGATATGACTTGTGAATGAGAATTTTATATATCGGATATTGTGAGAATTCTAATATATTTGAATTTACTCTAACAAATATAGGAGAATGTAGTTCAAACAAATGATTAGCATTGATGATAGGAGCAGAAACAGGGTCCTAATTAATGTACTGCTAGATTGGGACTCCACGGTAATGGGAGAGGGAAGGGTGAGCAGTTGCTAGTGTGTGATCAGAAAACTCCTCTCTATTCCTCTGTTTTTACTACAATGATGCCTCTGTGGAAGACAGACATACACGTGTGTGTGTGTGTGTGTGTGTGTGTGTGTGTGTGTGTGTGTGTGTGTATTATAGTCCGGGGGAAAGGGGTGGAATGCAAAGGGATAGGGAAGTGAGTAGACAGTTGGTGTATGGTGAAAGGTGATAGCTGGTGTGGAGAGGGTTTAAGTTAGGTGATCAAGTCAGCGGTTATGGAGAAATATCATTGACTGACATGAGAGGAGTTAAGTGAGCACTAGAAAAGAGAAAGAAGGTCTTAGAGGCATGGCAATAGTTGGCCTTTTTCCTAGTCTCTCTCTGACTCACTAGCCTACAGTGGCTCCCTATTACTTCCAGGATCATATATAACATACTGTTTGGTTTTTAAAGCCCTTCATAACCTAACCTTTTCCTACCTTTCCATCCATCTTCTACTTTATTCCCCTCTGAGTACTCTCTGATCCAGGGACCTTGCTTTTCCTTTTATATCATCACCCATTTCCCAACTCTCTCCCTTTTCCTGCATTGTCCTCCATGCCTAGAATACTCTCGTTCTTTGTCCCCTACTCTTCCCCTACATTCTTTCCTGCTATCGTACTTAATGAAAAGTTCACTTATTAAAACTTGATAACCTCTTTATTTTTCTTCCTTCAAATACTTCATCCAAATATAAAGCATCATGGACTTAGAGCTGAAAGCAATCTTGGTAGTCATTTAGGCCAACCCCTTCATCTTACAGGTAAGGGAAATGAGGTTCAGAGAAGCTGCCCAAAAATCATAGGATACTAAATGACAGGGCTGGGATTTGTTCTCTGCCTCTTAGTTCCAAACACTTTCCACTATATCATGTTGTCTCTCATTTGTGCAATAACACTATGGCAATTCCTTCTTGACCTCTGTACCACATGGTACCATTTATGTTTCCCTGTGATTTTTGGAATGTGTCAGTCCAGGATCCTCTGAACCCGGGCTGGTGTGATGTGCTTGAGTTCTTAGTCTATGCACTCATAAAGTATGAATAGGTAACAATATCAATCATATAACTCTCTTGGACATTCAGAAATGATTGAATTCAGATCTCACATTCAACACTATCTTTTCTTTGTCCATTAGACTAGAGACAAACTCATGGACTGAAGCTGGGGATGGGAATAAGACTGAAAGGTAAGGCATGGGCTCCAGGCAACATACCACAGAAACACAGCTTGGTAGCACTGGTACTCTAAAGCTTTATAATTGGGTCTGGTTATAATTGGGTCTGAAGAGTGATCACTGAGCAAATGAAGGGTTGTATGTTACATCAACTTAATTCTGAGTGGATCTGGGTGATTTTCCAAAAAACTCAACTGTGTCGGCAAGCAAGCTAGTTAGTTTCCAACCTACTATTAACTCATAACATGAAACATCAGCTGCCTTCCCCCCCGCCCACCAGATCATGGATAGAGATGATGCTACAACATGGGGGCATGGACCATTCACCACATTCTCATGAATAAAACCCCTCACTGAGAGGGCTTGTACACTAGTACATTCATACACGTAGGCTAAGAGAGCCAAAGATGATATGGGACATAGACTGAATGCTATGGTCACCATGGAAAGTACTCACTTTTCCAGGTCATCCTGCTTCTTTTTTTATTTTTGTTTGGTGCACACCACTGGTACTTAGCAGGGAAGAGTTCACGTGAGTGTATCAAGTAATAAAAGTGTGCATTCAACTGAGAAGTAACTGAATAACAGCTGTCACTGAATCAATTTGATTAAAAAAAAAACACCTAGCACAACATGGGCCAAAAATGTTTATGAATACGTGCTCTCGTGTTGCCGATTCATAAACGAGACAGCATGCAACAAGCATAGGATGCATGAAAGGAAGCAGTGAAGAACTCTCATGCAGCAATGCTTTAACTGATTGTCAAAAACATATAGCAACAATAGACATTAAAGGAGGAAATTGACATATACTCTTTCCTGAATACAAGAACAGGGCAACAATTCCTTTGGACAAAACATTTTGTCAAGATCGTGGGAAGACTAGTCCCTTTGGAAATTTAAAAAGGATGACTGGAAATCATATAATTGCTTGAGAAAAATCCTTGTTCAGGCAAAAGAGAAAGGGAGTTCAGTTGACCAGTGCATGTCCTGAAACATGACATATGGTGACCAGATACAATGCTGTAGAATGGAACTAGCAACAATCTGCTGGATCAGATATGCTGAGCTACATGGGTCATGGACATCTGAGGACCCCCTCTCCCCCGCCTAATGTATCTTTCCAACCCTGCCACTCATGTGGCAGTCTCATGAGCAGCTGGGGATGAAACTGGCTAGATATTTTGGCTGAGATGATTACGCAAAGGTCATATAGACACAGAGTAACTCTTCCAGGTATCTAATGGATGCAAAATGGAAAGTGGGTGGAATAACTAGAATCTGGAAAAGTTGATAAATACCAAGCAACTGCATCAACATATTCTGTGTATCACTTAAATGAAGTTTCTCTATTTTGTAGATTGCATACATGCACACACCCGCGCGTGCGCACACACACACACACACACACACACACACACACACACACATCTAACAGCTCTGAAAATACAAAATTCAGCCAAAGCTCCTTGGCTCTCTTTAACAGACGTTTTCCTCACCCAATTTGGATGTAACGTGTCATTATAATTTTCATTACTTACAACATAACGTTGAGGATAAAACAAAACCACATATGTTTTTAGCAGCTGGAAAAAAGATTTTCTGATGGAGTAAAGTGAGTTGCTAAAACATAGCTTTGGGCATAAATGTCTTCTCTAAGGGTCTTCATGGAGCATATTGACTCTAGACATGCCTTAAGTGAACGAAATGACTGTATTGACTGGATTTGGAAAAATGAAATGTGGAACATATATCAGAAGCTACATTACACATTCAGTGCAAATAAAATTTTAATTTCATTTTAGAAATAAAAACTGGTATGGTAGCACCCCAAACAGAGGGTGGATAACTTTGTATGTCCTTTTTTTGTTGGAGGTGGTAGGGGGAATCTAGATCTGTGATTTCATTAGTGCAGGAAACTCCCCATGTGAAAACTTACTCCAAGGAGACAGATTGGCACCCACGTCTCTAATTTGGATCAAGGAATCATATACTCATAGATTTAGAGTTGGGTGGGACCTTAGGGGTCATTCAATCCAACCTCCTCATTTTACAGATGAGGAAACTGAGGTTTCCTATAAAGGGAGTTTGATAAATTGCTCAAGACCACACAAGCAGTAAGTGGCATACCTTGAATTTGAAACTAGGTTCTCTGATTCCAAACCCAATGTTCTTTCTACTGTATTGCAGAATCTTAGAGAGTTATCTGGAAGTATGGAGAATTTAATGACTTACTTGCCTTTGGTCACACAGCTCATATATGTCAGAGGCAAGACTTGAACTCAGGTCTCACTGACTTCAAGGCTAGTCCTCTATGCACAAGTCTGTGCCACCTCTTATATATATATATATATACATATATGTATTAATTTTGCAGGGTGATTCAAAAGCCCGGCTGCCTCCCACACATTATGAGAGAGCCCCTGCACATATGCCCAAATTTGCTTCTTATAATTAAGTTCTACCAAATGCATAAAATGGCCCCCTTGTGCTTACAGGCTAAACAGTGATTATGATATCAAGGTCACCACATAGGCAAAAGTTTGCACAAGTAATTTCTGGCAAGTGGCCTTTTGGATCACCCTTCAAAGTTAGTTATCCATAACAATATGTGTATACATATGTTTGCAATGCACATATTCACAACATGGATATATTTAACATTTAAGAAAATCAGTTTAGAAAATCTACTGGCAAACTGACATATGTCTATGGGCTCTATGTCAAATAACTTTGTAAATTGGAATTTGCATTTTTTTTATTTAAAAGTATTATTAAATGAATGGTTATCCATTTCTCAAAGATTCTTTTGAATAGTCCTTCATAATGAAGCAACATTTATTGTATTTGTATGTATACATATATTTTTTAAAAAAAGCTAAGATTGAGTAATGAAAATTAATATCCACAATTAAGTACTGAATTGTCTTTTCTTTCCCTCCCCCAATTTTCCATCTTGTAATTGTTTCAGTGAAAACTGTCTCTATTTTTTTGATTGGTTCAAAAGAGTGAATGTTTCTCCACTAGTTAAAAACCAGTCTTTGATCAATTAACATATGTCAGCTTCCTACTGGAACCCTATTGGTCTGCCCACCTGTGATGTCATAGTAAGGAGGGGCTTTTCTTCAGCAGACTCCTCCCTCGGTATCTCCTTCATCACCATGGCAACAGCCTTATCGGCTGCCCTAGAGCTTTTCCCCTATAACAGTGAAACCAACAAGGACTTGGGTCAGGAGGAAACGTGAACTTGTTATTTGTTACAAGAAATTCTAACTGGTTAAAGAACAATCCACAACACAAATGAAGAGAAGGATGGTAGAAGGAAGTCTTGAGGCTCTTGGCTGAGAACAAAATGCACAAAAATACTGGAAAGGAGATTTGTAAACATCTAGTTAGTGTTTACGACTTTACCAAGGACATTATATATGTTATATTAAATCTTAACATCGTGTTTTATATTTGTCATTTCTTTTAAATGCAATTTTCATGGCATAAACAATAATTTAGAAATCCCTCACTTATGTCACATCTTTCCTGGTACAATACAAGCTCTTTGAGGGTTGGGGTTATTTCTGTCATTGTATACCCATTGCCTAGGATAGTGCTGGAAACACTGCAGGTTCTCAATAAAGACTTGATTGAATAATAATGGTACATCCAATTTGAGGTAAAGAATAGGATTGAACTGCTCCAGAAGGCACATGTCCAAGGGACCATGATGAGGATAGTAAATATTAATTCACCTTGGGTAGAGTAGAAAATGCATAGTTTTATAATATTCTTATTTGCCCAGCTTGTTGTGGAGTGGTAGTCTGACCAGGGTTCTCTTTCTTGATTATCAAGATGTCTGGGACCAAGAAATTAGAACTGAGTTATAAAGATGTCATTCTTGAGGAATGTAGTAAGTTCACACATGAGCCAAAGAATGGTAAATGGTGAATTAGCAACTACCCTCCCCAAAGACAATACGTGTAGACTGAGGTATTATAATTCTAGAGAATGATAGGATGGCAGGACTTCACATCTTCCCCAATACTCCACCAATGAATTTGAAAAGTTGAAGTTTCTCATCATTAAATGCAATGGGAAACTTAAAAAAAACTCTCCATCTGTTCAAAACTCAATCTGCTAAGAATTTAGATACCTCCCAGGTGATGTGAAAATTAAGTGATCTTTCAAATCTTTGACCAAAAAAAATAAACTTTACTTTTTAAAGTGTGATTTTCAATGCTTATTTTCTCATCACCTTATCTAAACAAGGGTTTTTCTGGGGAAGGGAAACTGGACCCTAAGAATGCATCTAATTGTTTGCCTTGGCAATGCACTGAAAATACAGAAATGGGGTTCCCAGGGATACTGCAGTATCCTGTACATCGTGGATTAATGATCATGATGGAATTTGGTGGCCAATATCTGAAAAGGGCAATATTTGCTAGGGTCAGTTTTAATCTGGAAAGCCAAGATTATTTTGTCAACCACAAAACAACAAAGGGAGACAGAATTGTAGACATTCTTCTACTAAGTTACACAAATGACTTCCAAAGTGTATCTGATTAAACAAGATCTCCATTTAGAAGTCAACTCCCCCCCCGCCTTTTTTTAAAAGAAGCTATCTAATTTTCTCACCCTTTTCGTTCATAAAATGTAAAAGCTAGTTATTTATTTCTGAGAACAATAATACAGTCTCTTCTCTGTGAGATTAAATTTTAGAATGTGTAAAATTGCCTGAAATGCTAGAGATTTTTCTTTAAGAATCTAAAATTTTTAAAGGGGAATGTCCCTTTGTTTCCAGAATCTGAAAATGGGATTTCAGAAATTTCCCCAACCTTCTCAATGGCAGCCATCTTCACAGGCATTCAGATTGCAATGTCACATAGTTCTTGACCTACATAAGGCTAAACATCTGAGTGCATTATCATACAGGAGTTCTTCTAGCTTGGAACAGTATTAAAGCGTTGTATAGGACTGTACATAACTCCATGTTTTGTGAAAAGATTTCTATGATCACTACTAAAACCATATTACATTTCATCACTGATGTGAAAATTAGTTTGCTGACACATTCAACCTAAAACCTAGAGGTCAGAGACATCTACACGCTAAATACTTGGCATGATACCATCTTTGTAGTTTATATTCCCAAAGAGCATAATCCACCCATGAAGATTTCTGTTCATGCTCCCAGAAGTTTTGGACAATAGAAGCATGCTCGAGTCTGAATTCCTTTTTCTATCCAAAGAAATAAGACCTACTATAACCAGTGGAATTAAAATAAATCAAATCAAATAAAAAAAGAACTCAAGAGTTTCATTTCTTGGGCTAAGAGAACATAATGTCAATTGGTTAGCATTTCAAAGATTCTAAGTCTAACTTTCAGAATATATTGCTTATTTGAAATGCTACCAATCCATAAACTTTTTTTTAATTAAAAAAATATGTGCAACTAGAGTAGCTGGGATTAGCAACTGACATGCTATTTTACTAAGGAAAAGAAATAAATAAAAATTAGTCCTTTCATGCTGAACTCTAGAACAAAGCAGTGATCAGCGAGAAAGGATGTATCAGAAACACATGCGGTGCTGTTTATTTCTTGCACAGTAGAAAAAACCCACCAAGGCCAGAGTCAGGTCACTTTTTTGAAGACAGTGCCATTTTTTCTTCAAGGTTACACCTACTACCTGGAAAGAGTCATGACACCCACGTTAGAGTTTATGGTGAACTTTCCCCCCCTCTAATAAGCACTTTGGCATCTGAACGGACCCCAAATCTCATTGCGCGCTGAGAAGTGTGGCTACAGTCAGAGGACAGAATTGTAAACGCTGCAAAAATGACATCCTGTGGTTCCAGCTAGAGCTCCCCTCTCCCATCAGTCACTACCAATTCAAATGGGCTTTACTTGGATGTCAACTGAAGACTCCCTCCCACCCCTAACCCCAGGGCCTGCCACTTCCACTTGGTATCGTCAAAATCAAGCGGTGCTCTTCCTGAATCTCCCCATCATCCCTAACAACGGTGACTCCAGCCCTCAGAGCCTAGCTGATGATGGCTTAAGGGATTCCTGAGATAGCACAATTGGCCTGTCAGCAATTCTATTGGGATGTCAGGAACTTGGCCAGTTTTTTTCTTTAAAAATCAATGAGATATGGCTTCAGACTTGGGAGGAACACGTGCATGCCATGACAATGCAGATTTCAAACTCATTTTTCTGAATATAACCACACTTAGAGGTCAATAATGGTTAATGCTCTACTGTTGGTATTAGCATGGTGGTAACAATATATACTAAATATACTTTCATGCATGTAAGTGAATTTGGATTCTCTAAGTCCCATTTCTTTCTACATAGCTTTTCACAAGGGGGAACAGGAAGACATGAGAAGTTAATCATCATGTCGTGATACTCTCTGGATACTATTTCAGGCTGTTGTTTCATCATTTATCATTTGAGAAGATTTCAACTCACAGTTGAATTCAAGAAATCCTTTTGGATATTTGGACAATGACATCAACAACAAAATGGGAAAGTTCCTTTTTATTCCTTTGGGTTTGTGACTAACAAGTCTTTGATTTTTATAGGAGCTCGTGCTTTTCCTGAAGGCCACATTTCAGGTTTATGAGATACTTATGAGGGCAAGTGGATTTATGGATACTTTGCACATATCCAGAGAGCAAATAAATTATGCAAGGCAAGAACTCTGATAATAAACACTAAGCCTTAGAATAGCTCCTTCCCATCAATTTATGGTTATAATGGCAAACAAATATTAATATGATATAACTTATACAGAATAAGACATGAAGATCTAGTAAGAAAACTCTTTCCCCATCTCTTCTTGTCCTGACCTCTATGTAGAATTTGAGCCCAAAGAATATAACCTTGCATCCTCTCAGGAACTGAAGTCAAAGCAAATTGATTGGTATCTCCTAATAGTGACCCTTTTGGCCTTCCAGGTCAGAATTATTTGACATAGCTATGTATCAAGGGATCACCAAAAGCTAACATCCAGGGGTAGTTTGGTGGTTTGGGGACTTGGAGTCAGAAGGCCTGACAGGTTCAAATCCTATTTCAGACACTTTGCAGTTGTGTGACCTTGGACTTAACCTCTCAGCATCAGTTTCTTCATCTGTAAACGGGGATAACAGCGCATACCATATAGGGTTGTTATGAGAATCAAATGAACAAATGTATATAAAATGTCTTTCGAACCTTAAAGTATTGTATAAATGCTACTACTACTAACAATAGTCATAAAAACCACACAGTATTGATACGCAAGGCACATATACCAGTCATTAGCCTTGTGAGAAGGCTCATGTGTCTGCCCCCAGTAAAGGTTTCTAGCTGTCTATGTGATCGCTTTGATGTTTGGACAGGAAACTTTTTCAGAATGTCAGAGCAGATTGGTTCAAAGGAATTGAAAAGCTTTTTGAAAAGTGCCTTCTTTGTCCAATCTGGTCCTGTCAATAAGCAAATACCACCTACAGCCATATAGACTGGGACATAGCATACAATCCTTTTCTCTCTGTCATGGAAAACATTGCTCTAGTATTCCAAACCAGCAAGGTGGCTCAGATCATTAGACTTGAAACGGACCATGGAGCCACCTAGTTCAAGTCATACCAATTCATGGTCAAATAAGAATCCTCTCAGGATTCAGCTAGCAGAAAAGTCATCTAGCCTTTGCTTGAAAATAGTAACAAAACAAAACCAAACCCAAAACCCTTTATTTTACAGATGAGGAAACGAAGGCTCAGAGAAGTTAGATAACTTGCTCATAGTCACATTGTCAGTAAGTCAGAGATGGGATTTGGACCCAAGTTTTTCTGACTCCAAGCCTAGCACTTTATTTATTATGTTGTACAGCCTTTCCTTAAGCTTAATACCTTTTCCTGAAATACTTTTTAAAAATTCCATAAGATGAATGTTTCATGCATTAGAATTCTTCCTAAAAACTACACAAATAAAGATCTCCCAAGGGCCACATGGAGTTAGAAAAGGAGCAGGCGGATTGAGAAGGAATTTGCATAAACTGGACAAATTAATCACAGAATCCAGGAAATGGAAGGGGCCTCGGAGGCCATTTAATCCGAATGATACCTGAACAAGACTCCTCTCTCCAACTTCTGTGACACATTGTCCCACAGCCTTTGCTTAAAGACTCCCAGGGAAAAAAAGACAGAGAAGATTGGAAGCAAAGATGCTCCCTTTGAATACAAGTCACCTTAGCCAGGCAAGTCACATGGCCCCAGTTTCCTTATACATCAAACAATGGGATTGAACTATACAGCTTCAAATGACCCTTTCAATCTTACATACAGGACCCTCAGGAAAACTTGTGGCTTCCCAAGGACTCAGAATAGTTTTTTCTTACGTTATACCTAAATCTGACTTTTAATTCTTAGGCAATTTCTCAATTACAGAGTTTATTTGATTACTTCCATGATGACTTCCATTTCTTAATTTTGTATCTATTATAATTTAGCCATGCCCTCTCAATTTAACATATCTATGGATAGGTGCATATGTATATATGTGTATACACAAATATAGGAAATCATAGGTCTAGTCTCTGTCTCATTCTCTGTGTCTCTATTTTGCCATCTCCTCTCTCTCTCTCTCTCTCTCCCCTCTTCCCTTCCTTTCCACCTCCACATACATAAATGAACATATGTAGAGGCATGTGTCTATATTGTCATGAAGAGGGAAGTAGAATTATGTTATGTGATAAAGAAGGGGATATAGGAAATCTTTATCCAACAACTTTAAGGACTTTTGGACCAGAGATTGGAGAATCTTTCAATACACAGCACCTACACATTTCAAAGGAAAAATACCATTAGTATTACTCATGTATGCATACATATGTATATATTCTTGCATATACTAAGAGTGTCCATGTACTTTATGAAAGGCAGCTTCAGGTCATTAATAGAGGAATTCTGACTTTGGAGTCCTGAAGACTTGGTTCTTTCACATACTGGCTTTGTGATCATCAGTCAGTCAATAGGTCAATCAATCGATCAGTCACCATTTATTAAGTGCTAGATCCTGTGCTGAGTGCTGGGCCATGGCAGATCTTTTTACCCCTCAGTGCCTCAGGGGACCATAGAAGTTTCTTCTTTGCATGAGTGAAGAAAGTTTCCACTCTAGGTGTTACCCACCCCTGTGAAATCACAGGCCCAGACAATAGAGAAAAAAGCATATTAAGGCAATGGAAAGGGGACTGGCTTTGGAATCAGAGAGGTGGGCTCAGATTCTACTTCTACTGCTTATTACCTGTGTGACTGTGAATAAATTATTTTATCTCCTTAACCTCAGTTTTCTCACTTGTACAATGGAGGATGAATGGTGTCTGCAGTCCTGCTCAGTTCTAGATCTCTGATTTATGTATCTACATACACACATAGACTAATGACATTTGGGGCTAGAAGGGATTTTAAGGAACTTCTATTAACCACCCCTTTTTAAGATAAAGGAAACTGTAGTCATGTAAGTTTTAGTGACTAGCCCAAGGTCATCCGTAATAGAATTGTCCTGATCCTCTGACTCTAAATTCAATATACTTTCCATATTGCCTCTTCATTGTCTTTGCATTTTTAAAAAAATTCAGTTTTTTTGACCGCATCTGTATTTTTAGGCCTTGACCAAGAGAGAAGGGAGAAGAGTCCTTTGTTTCAGATACTGAGGGAATCGTACTTGTGGCCTGCACTAAATGAGGTACAGCAAGGCTGATCTCTGTTGAGACTTACATTGCTTTGTAGGCAGAGATTGGATCATCTTTCTTTACCTGGGAGAGTAAATGTCAGAAAGAGTTGTGCCCTCTTCAAATTGTACCAATCCACTAAAATGTCACGATTTTAAGTGCTTTACAAGATCTATTGGAAACAGAAATTCGCTCACTTTCATTTTGGGTTCTTTCCCTAGAATAATGTGTCCTTGGTGCATTGGAACACAGAGACTTATCTTTAGACTGAGTTATTCTTGTTATCTATGAGTAACTTAAAGAATCAGTGGTTTTTTCCCCAAAAGAAAGTTTATAAAGCATCCCTCGAGGCTGTATGCCAGAGCTATAACCAGGATGGGGACAACTATGGGCCCTGCCACAGGGGTAGAAATTCAGAGAGCATTCCCTGGCAACATTTTGAGGCCTTGTGCATCTTAGAAATCGTAGAGTTAGCAGCTAGTTAGAAACAATAATGAGGAGCATGAGATCATAAGTTTAGAGCCGGAAGGTGTCTCAGGGGTCTCAGAGGCCCTCTACTCAAAGCTCCTCATTTTGTGGATAATAGAGTTGTGGTTTCATGCTGTGTTGTGGTGGAATCATCTCAAAGAATTCAGAGTCAGACCACTTCTAATCCAAGTGTAGGCCTTTATTGAGATTGATGCCTCTCATGAAATGGGCTTAGTTCCCAGAGGAACCAGCAGCTTCAGAGAAAACAAGCTTGATTTTTATAGTGTAATGATGCTGATTACACAACAGAAATTATAAATATTAAAAAGGCAGGAGGGATTTGTTGAGGGATTAGGTAATGAGGAGCAGTCCCTTCTATGGTTTGGTGATCAACATCTTGGTTGTGTTGCTTTCTGATTGGCTAGCTATTGTGGTCCTGTCTGATCTATCCACAGATATATAAGGCATCACCCTTTGACTCTGAAGTCAGTACTGTTAGAATAGAGAGCTTCAGGAGCTTTCTCTTCCTCCTCTCCATATATCTGAGTTCTCTATTCCCATTGGGGCACCCAAAGGTATTTTGAGGACCAAGCCTGTCAGGTACTTGGGGTTTTCTCCCATAGATTTAGAGCTAAAAGGGAGCTTAGAGACCATTTTATAGATGAGTAAGCTGAGGAACAGAAGGTTAAATGTCTTGCCCAGGGTCTCATAGCTAGTAAATGTTTGTAGGTGGGCTTCAAACTCTGCTCTATCCACTTTTTTCCACCAACTGCCTTCTTCAGGGAGCTTATTTCATATGGTATGCCTTGGCCTCAAAAATCACTAGTTATAACATTGCAAAAATCATAAATATAAGGGTAGACCCACTTCATGCCAATGTTCTTAGCATAGAAAATCAATTAACAAATAGTATTTAATATGCCTTATGTGTAAGGTGCTGTCCCAGCCTGGAGGTGCTGAACTAAACAGCTCATGCTCATAATGATACCCTTGCAACTTTTTTTTTGAAGAGGCAAACCTCTTACTTCTGAATGCCCTCATGAAATCCACATATTTGATCACAAGAAGGTTGTATGGCCAAATTTTTTTGTCTTTTTATATGGGATCTGTCACTCATAATGAATTTAAAAGTTGAGGTGTCTACGCAGCACAGTAGAGGGAGTGTGGAATTGGAGTTAGTATGACCTGAGTTCAAATCCTGCCTCAGACACTTAATAGTTAAGTGACCCTGGGCAAGTCACTTAATCTCTCTCAGCCTCAGTTTCCTTATCTGTAAAATATGACAACAATAGTACCTATCTCATAGGCCAAGTACATAATGCCAGTATGATCTCATTGCTTTGGAACAATTTGAGAGGCCAATTTGGATTAGTATAAAGGTTCAATTATAGAATTTCTTTTCAGCAGTGAAGTTTTCAGAACCATCAGCTACAAAGAGAAACATTAACCAAGAACCAACAAGGTGCTGTCAAGTAGAGGCAGGGTACTGCCTTCATAAGCAGATGGGCTCCTTTGCTACTCTCATGTTCTAGGTTAGCAATTAAATGTTGTTTGTTCTTTCCAGGAGGGTAAATACTTCCCTCCACCTGAATACACAATCTTATTTGCTCCATTTGCTTAGTAAACCTTTCCTCATAAACTGTTAAAGTCTAAGTATCAGTTCATTCACCTTAACTTCCGAATTATTAGTGGGGTCCGAATTAAACAAAATTTTACTGGAATATTGACTATCATTGATAAAGAATTTAGCTCCTGGCTACCTAAGTGAGAAGCTTTTTCATTGTGTAACTTGGGAAATTCAATTCAACTCAATTCAACCAGTGTTTATTACACATTCTAGACATAATGGCAGTACAATAGAAAGAATAAGGAATATAGAACCAGAGGAACTGAATTCAAATCCTGATTCAGATACTTAGTAGCTGTGTGACCTTGGGGAAGTCACTTCACTTCTGTGTTTCAGTAAAATAGAGTGATTGGACCAGGTGATCTCAATGGTCCCTTTTAGCTCTAAATTTGTATTCCAGGCTAGGTAACGGGGAGATATGAACAAAAACAAAACAGCCCCTGCTTTCCCATGGTATAGATGAGACTATTGCATAAATGGATTAAAAAAACAGGGTACATCATTCTATATTCTCTAGGGCAGCCATAACAAGCTCAAATAGAAATGGGGCCATTAATCTGTACATACAGTTCTCTTCAGGCTGCATGCTGACTTAGTTTTAAAATGTAATATAATCTATGTTTTATTGTATTTTTATTTATCTTGTCAAATATTTCCCAATGATATTTTAATCTAGTTCTCACTAAACAACACTTTGTGTTGGACACTTCTGCTCTTGAGTTCCTAGAAAAACCCCCATGCATAAAGGAGCTTAGAAAACATTCAGTGAAAAAAAAAACACATTCAGTAAATAGAAATGTGATTTCTGTAGCCTCTACCATTGAGTAGGAAAAAGAACGCTCAAGCATCATAGGGCTTGCATTTCAAGATGCTGTTCAGGGAACTTGTGCTGGTTGCGTGCGGAATGATTAGATCTGCTCATTAAAGAGAAGTTGGGATTTTTGATTCTTTGTCTAACATCTCAGAGGATTAAAAACTAGCCTATCTTGCAACAAAATGGAAAAAGAGAAGTTTAGAAACACTAAAATATTCTAAAAGTCAGGGCTTTCTTCCCACTTTCCCAATTTTTCGACTAGCACTTATTTCATAGTTTGGAAACTTATTCAGGGACGTGGAAAAAATGCTAGGAAAAATGTGGCCATTGTCCAACTTGTGCAAACTCCTGATATCCTAGTAGTTGGTATGAGATGACTGAAGGTCAGGGAAACTTTCCCAAACACATTGAAAGCTGGAAGTGTGCCTTTCTTATGGGGAAGGTGCCACCTTAGCTAGATAGAAGTTAGGGGAGGTTTGCTTCTACTTGGAGGCTGGTACAGTGGTCTTGTGCTCTGGGTCCCTGAGGTGAAAGTATGACCACAGTAGTCAGGGCTGGCAGTAGAGTTGCTATTCCAAGGTTCTAGAGATTTTTTCAGGGGATGGAGGATTCTGGTTCTTCCATTCCCACCCTGTTCTCTTTCATGATAAAATGGAAAGATCAATGGCATGGATTCAAATTTCACCTCTAAAACTTATTACCTAGGTGACTTGGGGCAATTCATTCATCCTGGGCCTTAGTTTCCTCCTCTTTAAAATAAGGATCTCAGACTAGATCATCTCTGAACTTCCCAGGTCTCAATCTATGAGCCTAAGTCATCTTTCTGGGTCTCAATGTCCCCATCTATAAAATGAAGATTATGGTACCTAATATTATTTACTTCACAGGATTGTTAGGAGGCTATGAGATAAGTTATGCAAACCATTTTGCAAACCTCAAAGTTATATTTGTCTATCTATCTATCTATCTATCATCTACCTATCCACCTGTCTACTCATCCATCCATCCGCCCATCCATCCGTCCATCCATCCGTCCATCCATCCGTCTATCTATCTATCTATATGTAATATATATTTCAGTGGTTATTATGATTCATAACCTGACTCTTAAAACTGTTTCAGTTCCCAGAAAGAGGCTGATATTTGCCAACCTGCTGCCCATAATTCTGGACCAAAGTCTTTTTCCTTCCCTCCTAGTCATGACTGTTCTCTGGGCTGTCCTCTACAGGCAATATCTAACTTAAGTCTAGGAGGCAGAAATAATTCAGTTTCACTGGAATGAGAGAAATTGTCCCCAAAATGACCAACCTACTCAACCAAGGTTCTCTGGTCTTTTGCTCAAATACTCTCTAATTCAGCTCTTTCTGCAAAGAGTTTAATCAATGTTGTGTCTAGAACTTTTCCAAATCATGACTTTATTCTGTCATCTTAACTCTTGCCCTAGTTCTGCTCTGGATGATGAAGTCCTTGTTAAGAAAATGTCTGCCAGATCTTGACTAATTTTCTTCCTAGAAACTTGTCAAGTAAGAAAAGTGATCTGTACTCAACAGCAAGTTTACTTAGTCTCATACTTCAGAGTCTTCAATTAGTTTTAAATGTATGGTCTAGAAAAATGACTTACAGCTGTTTGAGATCAAGCAATTTCTCTGTCATGCCTACTTCGGTCTTATTCCAAAGCAGGATATTTGAGGTGCGGAGTTCACTGCTCTCTGGCTGTCTGAAATAGCTGGGTTTATGCCTAAGATAGGGGTTTGTGATTGTACTTTCAGTGGATTTCAAATAATTCAAACTTTCATCACCTTCTGTTAGACTACTGTCGCAGTCTTTCTGTAGTCTTTCTGCTAACTAGTCTAACCAGCCTTTCTGCTTCAGGTCTCTTCCCCTTCCCCTCTACTCTCCACCCAGCCATCAAGGTGATCTTCCTAAAGCATAGTTCTGACCATGTCATTTCCCTGTTCTAGAAGATTCAGCGGTTCCCTACTGCTTCTAGAATGAAATGCTTTAAAGGTATTCACAATCTGACTCCAAGTTACCTTTCCAGGTCTTTACATGTTCCTGTTCTTCATGCATCATTCAATCCATCCAAACTGATCTACCTGCTGTTCCCTATAGATGATACTCCATTTCCTACCTCTCTGTTTTTGTACCAGCTGTGTCCCTTTTACCTGAAATACTCGTCTTTTGCAATTTTGCTTATGAGAAATTTTAGTTCCCTTCAAGGCTGCCTAAGGGTTACTTTCTACAAGAAGACTTTGCTGATTCTCTCTTCCCTCCCCATTATGCGCTTTGTATTTACTCATTTGTGTACATGTTATTTCCTCATGATGGAATAGAAGCTCCTATAAGGGAGGAATTGTTTTGTTTTCAGGTGTCTCCCCAGTACCTAACACAGTACCTGGAAGTAAATGTTTATTGAATGAAGCCAATGTCCCAGCAGACTTAAAATGAGTTACATCCCATGCAGTGCCCAAGGATTTAGTGTACCTCCTGTTTATATGTGTATATACACACATATGTTATATATATACACACAATGTACATGTATACACACATATATAATGAGAATGTGTGTATATTCTGCCATTTTAGTCCATTTTTAGGAGGGTATGACATTGTCTTCTGTGATTTTTACCTCCTCTCATAAAGATAATCTGCTCTTTGCTTATAAAGGAAGAAAAGTGCCCGTAGAAATCATTCATAAGTTGCACCTAACACATATGGAGCTCTCTCGCTCCCCATATATATTTATATAGATACATACTTAATACACATATACTTCACTAACTGTAACAAACCTCTTTCTATCACTTTGTTTCTATTGCAGAAATATTTATGATATGTGTGCATGTCTTGTGCAGTGGAACCAACACTAGATTTGGCTCCAGAGGCCCTGGGTTCCCATCCTGCCTTTGGTCTTTTACTCTCAGCATAATTTTGTGTAAGCCACCTCAGTTTTCTGATTCTTGGTTTCCTCATCTGTAAAATGAGGGGTCTGGGTTGATGTTTTCTGGGGTCCCACCCAAAGATACTTTAAAGGCAGCCGTGAATTTACAGAACTTCATGAATGAGTGTATGTATACAAAGGGAGGACTGACTTAGGAAAATATTTCCAATCCTGGGCTTTTTCAGGCATAAATTTAAGAAAAAAGATTTAAAATGGAAAGTTTTAAGGTTTAAGAAGAGATATCGGGGGAAAAAATTTTAAAACATAAAAAGTTGTAATGTTCTTTATAAAGTTCTTTCCATATAACGTTTGCTTTGAACCTCAAAACAAGCCTCTGAAGTAAGTAATAGAGGCATCATTAGGCCCATTTTGCAGAGGAGGAACCTGAGACTGAAAAAGGTTAAATAATATGCCCAGAGAGTAACTATCTGAAGCAAGATTCACACTAATGTCTTCCTGAAACCAAGTGTCCTGCTCTAAAGACTAGTCTACCCAGGTACACTCTTCTTGCCACTTCAGAAATTTGTTTGCTGGGTTGTCTGATAAATCCTAAATGTATTCATGACTCATTTCCAATCCTGAAGTCCTGTAGAAAACCTCAAAGGTCATTTACTTATTATATATCATCCATCACTGAATTCACTTACTAAGGACTGACCAAGAGTGATTATAAATTTAACACTGCCAATATGTCCACAATGCATAATCTAGGTGATGCTCAATTGTCAGAGAAATGGATATGGTAATATAGATGGTAAAGTGTAAGTGAAATTCTCTTGATCCTCACATAAACTAGTTTTCTGTTAATCTCTCCAATTTCTTTCTTGGAACCATCAGGGTATATTAGAAGAGATTAAATTTGCATTCCAAAAAGATTGTGTTTGAATTCATTTCAACCTGCTAAATAATTCAATGGATCCTTTTCAATCCAAAGCTGAAGACAAGCACATGGTATGAAGATCCTATCATTCTTACAGTCATAAACTCCTAAATTGATTCAAGTTCTAGATACATTTTAGGAATCACAGAGCCTAAGAATCTCAGTGTTGAAAGGGACCTTCAAAACCATCGAGTTAAATCCATTCTTGAACAAGAATCCTTGCTACAATTCATCTGACAAACGGCTCTCCGGCCTTTGCCTGGAGACTTCTAGTGAGAAAGAACTAACACTTTCTCTGGGCAGCCACTCTGTGTTTGGAGAGCTATAACCAGTACATTTTTCCTCATATGAAGCTCAACTCTATCCATCTGCAACAGCTATCCACTACTCCTAGTTTTGTTCCCTGGGGTCAGACAGAACATGACAGCCCTTCAAGACACTGGAAGGCAGGTCAGTCATTGTCCCTGTCCCAACCCACAAGTCTTCAGATTTTTATATTAAGACTTGCTGCCTGATTTTATTTGGACCTCAATGATTTCCTTTAAGTCTCTGACATCTGAGCCTGTGCATATTTTTGTGCTAATGAAAGTTAAAGTTGCATAGAACAAAATATTCTCCTTTTCTGGACTTGTTTTTTATCCATTGCAAATAGAGGTAAAGAACCTTGATCAAAAACATATTTTTAAAAATCTTGTTTCTGCAAGAAACTTAATTTATTCTGATTCTTAGCTTTTATAGGAGAGCCAAGATCCTTCATCTTCCCTGAATATGTGAAAAGTATTAATCTCCATTACATAGAAATAGATATTCTTTTTTCTGCTACAGAACTCATAAAATAATTCTCTCAGTAGCCTGGAATAGATACATTTTTCTGTGAAGGGCAATGAGCTTGTTAAGCATTTTTTCCTCATTAAAAACTGACTACTTTTTTATTTTGACACATTGGCACTTGGATAGCCTGTGTGTGAGCTCTTTGATAGTGGCAATCTTTCCAAAGAAGTGAAGCACAATCCAGTTACGCCTGCCTATCCAGAGAGGTCTACATGCTCCCCGAAATCCACATTGCAGGGCCTGTCCAAGGGGCTGAGAATCAACCGTCTCATTGTCTTGAAATTGTTTGGGTTCCAATAGAACACATGACTCTTCATTGGCTATCCCTTGCTCTTGTCGCATGACTAACCCACTTTCTCTTCCCCTGTCCTCCTTCAAGTCATTTCTTTGCACAGTTTGGTTGCTAATGTGGGTGCTGTTTGCTCACCCCCACACCACGGGCCTCTCCATTGTCCTTTGGGTGACCTTGAATTTTAATCCTTAAGAGGTTTTTATAATTAATCCATGACTTGTAGGTGCACATGGTATTATCTGAATGACATCAATGTCGAAAAGATAAGCCTTTGTTTCAAGGAAAAGCATGGGGATTATTAAAAACACCACACAATTCTCTAATAGTTCTGAGCCTTAAACATTGCTTATGAGCAGTGTGAGTCCAAAATATATGTACTGAAGGAACTCCCCATCTAACTGCATTTCATAGCCTGGACAAGAGGTATTCTTCATCCACTTAGTTTTTCCTGTGTGGATAGTGAGATTTTTTTGATAGATTCTTCTGAGTGCTTTGCAGTGGAGGCTTTGCAATGCTCTGGGGCTTGATGAAATTAATACAAAGTCATTTGCAAAAAGGAGCATCTCTGGCTAATTTCCTTAGAGAATATTTCACTGAAAGTGGAAAAGCATTTTTGGCTTTCTCCCTGGAATTGTTCCTATTTCATTATAATAATTTCTACTAACTGTAAAATCGTCAGTAGAAGAGTGGCTAACAGATTTGTGGGAAAGCAAACCAGGGTTCTTGAGTTACAATCCTAGGTAGGTCAATGCTTATAGTTGGATCTATCATTACTCTTCCCATCATGCATGTTCCTTCTATTGACTTTCAGTCTGAATTGTGTGGCCATGTTTCCCCACTCAAAGCGTTATATTTTATTAGCATTTTCTTTCCTCCATAATGAGCAATGAAATTGGATATTTTAGAATTCCAGGATGTTTTCTAAATAATCTATTGATTTCTAGTTGACATTTATGAGGAAGGGCAAGGAAGCATCTGTAGAGGCAAGGAGGACAGAAGATGGTTTCACCTGTAAATCTAAACAGATAGGAAACATGAATATCTACGCTTTTCTACGAAGCAAATATTTTTTGACTGAATTAATTAATTATTATGTCCTTGCTGTGTGCCAGGTACTGAACAAAGTGCTGGGGATAGAAAGCCACTATCAGCCATCTTGGTGTCATCCAATCCAATTCAACAAAGATTTATTCTGTTGTTCAGCTGTTTCAGTTGTGTCCAACTCTTTGTGGCTCCATTTGGGGTTTTTTTGGCAAAGATACTGGGGTGATTTGTCATTTCCTTCTCCGGTGACTTGACTAGGGTCACACAGCTAATAACTGTCTGAGGTCATATTTGAATTCATCTTCCTGACTCCAGGCCCAGTTCTCTATCCACCATGACACTCCGCTGTCCTATAAATATTGATTAAGTTTCTACTATGTACAAGGCACTGGACTAACTGTGAGGAAACAGAGCAGCAATACTTGCTGACTTTAAGCCACATAGGCTTAACATATGACGTGACATAACATTTGAACCTCTGTGAGGCAGGGACTGTTATCATCCCCATTTTATAGATGTGAAAACTGAGACTGGGAAAAATTAAGTAACTAGTCCAGAACTGCACTGCTAATAAGTATTCAAAGAGCAGCTGGAACACAGGTTTTCCTGACTCCAAGGCCAGCAATCTTTCCACTATACCAACTTGCTCCCTAGACAAAATAAGCTAGCTCCTTACCCTAAGGTGCTTATAGTCTATTAGAAGGTACAATATATAAACAGATCAATATAATATATAATATATAGCATATAATAATATAATACATTAATATTAAGATATAATTATATTGTGGTCCTACTACCATCACTACAACCACAACAAAATATGACATTATAATATATTGTAATAATGCAATATATAATAATAAATATATAAGTGTATAAATAGAGCAATGACAATTTGAGGAGAGATCATTAATTGCTGGGGGAAAGGGTGAAGAAGGCCTTTCCCTAAGAGATCATTCATGAGACTTGAAGGAAGCCAAGGATACTAAGGTGGAAGTAAGGAGAGGAAGTAGGGGAGGGAGACTTGGGGAACACCCAAGTTGGTTCTGAGTCACCACACCCAACAGTTTCTTTTAATGACAAATTAATAATAATATTAGCTAACATTTCTATAAGGTTTAGGACATATTATTACATTGGAATCTCAAAGCAATGCTCTGATCACTGGTCCCCATTTTATAAATGAGGAAACTGAGACTGACTAAATGACTTGTCCAGGGTCACACAGCTAGTAGTCATCTGAGACAGGATTTGAACTCAGCTTGTCATGACTTCAAGCCCAGTGCTCTATTCACTATGCCACCCAGCTGCCTCCAAGTTGCTTGTTAGAAAACAACAACAAAACCCACCTTATTTAAAAACAATTACTTGGAGTAGCTGGGTGGCACAGTGGATAGAGTATCAGCCCTAGAATGAGGAGGACCTGAGTTCAAATCCAGCCTCAGACACTTAGTAGCTGTGTGACCCTGAGCAAGTCACTTAACTCCAAATGCCTCAACATCCACCCCCTCAAAAAATCCCACAATCACTTATTCAACCACAAAGGTAAAGTACAGAAGTTTGAAGGGTGTCAACTCCTTTGTTGAAATGCTCAAGTCCAGGACAGAAAGGCATCGTTCACCAAAAATGGAAACATTGGAGCTTCAGTTGGTTTGATGAGTTACATAACAGAAGTCCCTTCCAGACAGCCTAAATCTATGATGGGGGGCAAGAGGGATGGAGACTGATTAATTAAACAAGTTTTAGGAAGAAACTAGAAAATAAGCTAACTGTGCAGCTAACATCATCACAACAGGCTGAGAAATGAGTGATGAAGAAATTTACCTGATTTTCAAATAATGACCCTTAAGTAGCGACCAGATATCTAGGTGGTTCAGTGGCTAGAGCAGGGGACCTGGAGTCAGAGAGACCTGAGGTGAAATCCTGCTTCAAGCCTTTAGTACCTACATGACCCTGGGCAAATACATTTCACTCAGTGTGTCAGTTTTCCCATCTGTAAATGAGGAGGATAATAGCACCTACCTCTCCAGGCTGTAAGGATCAAATGTTTACATATGCAAAGCACTTTGTAAACCTTAAGGACATCTATGAATACTAACTGCTGCTGCTGCTTCTACTACAACTATTACTACCACCACCACCACTTACTATCACCACCACTACCACCACCACTGCTACTACCACTGCTACTACCACTCCTACTACTGTCACCACCACGACTACTACCACTACAACTCCCACCACCATCACCATCACCACCATCATCGCTACCACCACTACTACTACCACACCACCACCACCACTACCAACATTACTATGTACGCATCAATGTGCCAGGCACTAAAAATACAAATAAAACAGTATTTGACCTTAAGGACCTTACCTTTTAACGGGTGAAACAACATGCACAATACAAGTATATACACCATAACTACATACAAAATAAATACAAAGTAATAGGGAAGGGGCATCCCAAAATTTTGGTCAAAGATTACAAAAGGTTTCTCAAATGAACATTTTGGCCGAGCTTCAAAGAGAAGGAGGAATTCTAAGAGGCAGAATTGACAGGTGAGTGCCTTGTAAGTATGGAAAGGCATGAGACGGAAGAAGCAAGACAGTCAGTTTGACTGGAGTGAAGAGCATGAAGAAGGGGATAAAGCATACTAAGACTGGAAACATTGGTTGGAGACAGGTTGGGTTTAGCTTTTAAAGCCCAACAAAGGAATTTGTATTTGATCCTAAAACGCAGGAAATTTGTTTCATGTTTTCCATGGGAGGGAAGTCAATAGGTTTTCTGCCAGAGAAAAGAAAGAAAGCATTTTCCGCATTGGGAAGAAGCAATTTCCTGAATAAGGGAAAATGTTGGTAGCAAGAGGAGATTTATAGAGTCTAACTCTTTGAAGTTTCTAAAAATAGAATGCTGCTTCACCTGTTCCGTAAAACAAGGGATAGAACAATTCTACACTTTCAGAAACAATGCTAAATTTTTCTGACCCATAATGTCCCTGACCCCTTCCTTTACCTTTGCAATCATTCATACCCTGATCACTCCATCTGACTTTCAAGAGTTCTGTCAACATAATTTAAACCCCAGAGTCTGTGTTCTTAAAAAACAAAACAAAACTAGCATTATTAGCTTGTAAATTTAGACCTGGAAGGGACCTCAGAGGTCAATCCCTTTGGTTTTACACAGAAGGAAACTGAGATCTGGAGAATATAAATGATTTTGTAAGAATAAATTTGGATCTGGAAGGAATCTTAGAGACCATAAAGCTCAACAGCCTCATTTTTTACAGATGAGGAAACTGAGGCACAGTGCGGTTAAGTAGCTTGACCAGAGTCACAAAGCTAGTAAGTATCTGAGGTCTGCTTTGAACCCTTATCTTCCTGATTTCAAGCCCAGAATTCTATCCCCCTGTGGAGGAAGGGAAGAGAATAAGATTTTATATAGAACCTACTATGTACCAGGCACTGTGCTAGGGGCTTTTTTTTTTTACAAGTATTATTTAATTTGATTCTCACGGTAATCCTAAAAGGTAGGTGCTATTGCTATCCCCATTTTACAGTTAAGGGAACTGAGGCAAACAGAGCTTAACTAATATTCCCAACGTCACAGAGCTAGTAAGTAACTGAGATCAGGTTTGAGTTTAGGTCTTCTTGCTTCTAGGCCCAAGGTTCTAACCACTCTGCCATTAGCTACCTTTATAATTTATGGCACAATACACATACAAGTGTATACACATATATGAACATCTGTATCTATGTTTAACGGTGATTTGGAAAGAAGCAGGGGGTCCTAAGGGACATCTTTACTCAGATGCCCCTCTGGACCTTCCAACTCATTGTTTGGAGCTTCCCAGTCATCATCCATGGTGCTAGTGTAGACACCCACAAAGCACCAATGAATTCTTAAACTGTGTTTCAGTCTTTCTTGCTGCTAGGCAGATGCTTGGCATGAGTGAACATTAAATAAGTTAGTCACTAACATAAGGCATCTTTCAAACAACCAATCAATTAAGCAACAGACACTCATTAAGGAGACCTGTATAAATAAAGGTCTGTGTAAGATATACATAGAGTAGATGAATCCGAGAGAAAAAGGTACTAACAGTTGGGGGATGGGCTGGGGTTGACCAGGAAACTTTCTTGAAGAAGGTAGAGTTTGGCTAAGTCTTGAAGAAAGCCAGAGATTCTAAGAGACTGAGATAAGGAGAGAGAATTCTAGGCATGGGGGATAGCCTAGTGCAAAGGGATGGAAGATGGAGAATTATGTGTGAGCGAACACTAGGTCAACATAACTCATGGGTCATTTTAAAGTTTCACCTCCCTATGTCTTACCTTTCTAGGTAGACTGGCAACTTCTCAAGGAGCAAGACCATGCCCTTTGCTTCTTGTAACTACCATCTTTGCCTAGTACAGTGCTGGGCATCCGGTAGGACCCGCATTTCTGTGAATGCCAAGTTTGTTGGCAGCTACTCTTCTGAGCACCATATCATTTCCCTTCATCTTAGGGAAAGAGAGTGATTGGTCCTTCATCTGCCTGAACAGTTAATTCTCTCTCCATGATGGACCTTAGAATGGATGACATTTACTGTTGTCACTTTGTGGCTTTCAAGGTTGAGAGCTTCATCACCCAAAAAGGCTAATGATGTCTGCAAATGTGCTTTACCTGGAAAGTAGGGAATGCTGCTACCTTGGTTAGAGTTTCAGGTTTGGGAAGTGGGCTGAAAAATGAAACAATAGTCAGTAAATGATCTCAATTTTCCTTATGTCAGTCGTGGCTTTGATTATTGATCCCAGTTCCTATTGTAGCTGATGATGGATGAGTACAAGGAGGACCTCTGAGTCATGAACTGGTACTAGGAAATACCAATCTATGGAAAATGGGCACCACATCTTATCAATTCCATTTGTCACTGCAGTTCCCTTCTCTCTACTTACCTAGCAGTTCTCCTTAATAAGACTGTCATCACTTCTCACCTGAAATATTACAAGTCTCCTCAATGGTCTTTCTGCTTCTAGCTTCCCCTCTTAATCCCAACCTCTGTATAGCCATAGTTGTCAAAATAGTCTGACCATGTCACTCTCCTGCTCACAAAGTACCAATAGCTCCCTATGACCTCGAGAATGCAATACAAAGTTCCTAAAAGTCCTTCAAAGTCTGAGCAGAGCCTTCCTTTCCAGGTTATTTCCCATTACTCATTTTCACAATCTGTACTGTAAACCTTGAGAAGCGGAATAAAACAAGATATTCTATAGCAATTCTAGATAGCTGGAATTGGAGTCAGAAAAGCCTATGTTCAAATTCTATTTCTGATACTTTACTAGCTCTGTGATTCTCTGCAAATAACTTGACCTCTCCAAACCTTAGTTTCTTCATTTGTAAAATGGGAGTGAGAATGCTAGGTATACCTGCCTAACAAGGCTACTTTGGAAAGTTGATTTTCTCAACTCAGTATATGTCTTTATATTTATACTCATGGCATTTTGTCTTATTAGGTTTATCCCAATGTGCTAGCTTATTAAGATCTTTGGGAATACATACTCAGTCATCTGCTGTGTGTCTCACACCTTAAGGAGACCCAAATATATCATTCTAGTGTAAATATGTATTCCTGAAAAAGTCACATTCCATGGTGGCTCCTGTAGAGTCCACTTCTGAGGCTGGAAAGGCAAATTCTGAGCTACATTATTTCCATCTTCTCTCATTTGGCCTCCTCTGTCTCTTCTTTGAGAGCCCAGGACCTCTCTTCCAAAGTTGAGGCCCACTCTGTATCACAACTCAAAGAGACATGTGGACAAAGAGCCAAAGAGGTGACCTGATCAACGTGTGGACAAAGAGCCAAAGAGGTGACCTGATCAGCTGCTGTTATCATGGTGGCTGAGGGCAGTGGCTCAAATTCTGTGTCATTTAGAATACTGGGAGAACATCATTGCTAATTCATCTAGATACAGACACTGTTTCAATGGGGCTTTCTGACATCCATTCCTATTTATATTCATGCCCATCCCTCACCACATCCACACCTACACCTTCTGGCAGGAAACATGGGCACAGCTGGATTTGATTCACAGGATGCATTCAGTTGTTGCCTCATTAAAAGGAGATTTCCTTCCAGAAGTATGTTTTCTTTACATCCTCACTCTACATCAATCAACAGAAAGAAGATGCCCCAGAAGAGAGAATGGAATAGGGATTGTGGTGGAAGAATCATCACTGGACTGAGAAACCTTAAGGGGCTCCTGCCGACTGTAACTAACTGCCTGTATCACCTTGGATAAATCACTGGGCCTCAGTTTTCTCACCTGTGAAATGGGAGGGTTGTGTTCTATGATCCCTAGGGTCACTTGCAGCCCTAATGTTGAATGATCCCAGTTTCTATTTCAGAAGTTAGTCATGAGTGACTCTTGCCATTTTTATTGTAAAAGGTACAATCACTAGCAGATTTTAAACCCCATTTCCCTTTCCCTTCCATTCATTTAAGGGGCTCTTTGTCTCTGTCTCTATCTCTGTTCTGGTTCATCTCTCTTTCTCTCTGTTTCTGTTGCTATCCATCTGTACTTGTCTCTATTTCTTGGTCTGTCTCTGCCTCTCAATCTCTTTGTCTCCTTTCTATCTATCTTTTGTCTGTCTCCAACTCTCTGTCTCTGTCCCTTCCTCTTCACCTCTTTTCTCCCTTCTTTCCCTTCAGTCTTTCTGCAGACTGAAAAAATAGAAAACAAGGAGGAGTCTTTGCTAACATGCTTAGCTTTGGCAGCTCTATGCCTCATCTCCTTTCACATGCTGCTTGATAAATAAGGCATGTCAAGAAGTATTCAGCTGCCAGCAATCTCCTCATAACAACACTGGACCAATTACTAAGCCTCTAGGCTTTGTGCAGGCTAAGATGATCAACCCCATTCCTAGGGATGAAGCATCATGTAGTTAATTGGGAAATGATGTCAGGGTACCATGCTGTGTGTAGTGAGGAGACTTCACTAACATCTTCCTCTGGTGTCCCATCATGATGGGATGATTTTGCTAGGTTTTTGAAGATTGTGTGGCAATGCATAGGATCTGGTTAGTTGTCCCCAGCAGGAATGGCCTCAAATGTGGGCCAGTGATTGACTTTCCATCTCTCTGGGGTCTGAGGACCAGCCTGGCTAAGAAGAACCAAGGCTCATTTCCAGGCTGACTGAAAGGGGAGGAGTTTTCAGCTATAGCAGCTCATAACGGTCGTTTACTAAGACACAGAGATTGCAATCTGTCACGGTGGAGGGAATACTCCCACTGCTTAAGTGAGCAGCCCTAAAAGTACTGAAGATAATATTCATAATATACCTTGCAAACCTTAAAGCACCATGTGCTAACTATTATTAGTAGTATCATTCAAAAGTATCTTAAGTTTCTGAGTTTGTCAGGATTGCAAAAAGACACAGTTAACTCACGTATCTGTGTCACTAAAAGGTCACAGGTAGCTAGGTGGTGCAGCGGATAGAGTGCTGGACCTGGTGCTCAAATAGAGCTCTAGACACTGCCTAGTTGTGTGATCATGGAAAAGTCATTTAGCCTCTGCTTGCCTCAGTTTCCTTATCTGTGAAATAGGAATCATCATAGACTCTCTGTCCCAGGCTTATTATGAGGATAAAATGAGATATTTGTAAAGTGCTTGGCAAATCTTAAAGTACTATATGCATCCTAGTTATTAATATTTATTATTAATAACAATAACTTTGGCAAGTAGAGTTGAGGCCACATTCCTGCTCTGAATAAAAGGGAAACCTACATTAAAGCTAAAGTCTTAGATTTGGTCTACAGAAGTGACTGGAATGATCTGTTGTGTACAAGGGACAAAGTGGCTGTGCAACACTGTGCATCACTCAGTCAGTCGGTTGATTGATCGACTGTTGTATATGTGGGGCAGAGGTGACTATGCAAAACTGTGCAGCAAGTGGTTCATTTGTAGGTCAAGGCAGTGATCCTCTATGACTTTTTTCCTGGGGAAACTTTCTTTCAAGTTGCTGATGTTTACCAAAATTTTCTTCATTTTTATGTTTTTATCCTCAGGGAATAGCTTGATAAATAAGTATCTGTCTTCCTTCCCTTCTTCCCTCTCTCTCCTTTCTTTCTTCTTTCCTTCCCTCTTCTTCCTTTCTTCCTTCCTTCCTTCCTTCTTTCCTTCCTTTCTTCCCATTTGGGAAATACCAATGGATTTTCAGTGCCCACCGGAAAAAAACAAAACTCAAAATGGTATAAGTCTTGACATTAATGTAGATATCATAGAACATAGGTTTAGAGTTGGAAAGGAATTTAGAGGCTCCCTAGACTAACCCCTCAATTTTATATGCGAAGAAACTGAGGCTCCCTAAAGTAAAGTGACATTCCAAAGCATACAGCCTTAAGTAGCAGAACCAGGGTTTGAACACAGCTTCTCTGTCTTCAAATTCATTGTCCTTTTCACTACAACTGATGTTTTCTTGTTTCCAGGGCTTTACTCACTATCCCTCAGTATATAAAGAAGAGAACAAGCATTTATTAAGTGCCTGCTATGTCTCAGACACCGCTAAGCCCTTTACAAATACTATCTCTTTGGATCGTCACAACTACCCTGGGAGGTAAGTGCTATTATAATGTTATTATAATTATAAAACTGCGGAAACTGAGGCAGACAGAGGTTAAGTGACTTTCCTAGGATCACACAGCTAGTAAGTATCTGGTGTTACATTTGAACTCAAGTCTTCCAGATTTTCGGTTAAGTGTTCTATCCCCTGTGCTGCCCACCTGCAGGTCGATAGAGCAGAAAGAATACATTGGACTAAGAAGCAGCAAACTCAGGGTCTGTCAACTCATTTGGACTCAGTTTCCTCAACTGTAAAATTTCAGGGGTTGAGCTAGATGCCTTCTGAGGACCTTTGCAGTTCTCCCATGATACTATTATGGTCATGTTATTTCTTACGGACAAGGAGCATGTTTAGCTTTGCAATAAATATCATCCAAATGGATATGCCAATAGACATTGGATGAAAGAAAGAAACAAAGGCTATGTGAGGAGAGGCTGAGGACTTCTGGGGTCCACAAGGGGTTTTAGTATTGAGAGAAGATTCCTTCAAAGCTCAGCTCAAGTGCTGCCACCTACAGGAGACTTGTCCTAATTTCTCCAACTGCTAGACACCTCCCAAATTACTCGATTTCATTTTTATTTTGTATTTACTGATATTGATAAATGCTCAATAGAACTGAAAAACTCCATGAGGAAAGGAAATGTCTCATATTCTATTTTTGGATAGCCAGTGCCTAGCACAGAGCCTGGCATGAATCTAGGTGCTTAACTCATTTTTGATGATTGATAGAGAACAAGTCTTGAGGGGAGGGTGTACAGATTGAAAAGTGTGTCATGTTAGAAATGGGATAGGATTAATTGGACCTCAAGTCTATAGGCACACAGAGGAGTTTTCAGCATGAAATGTACTGCAAAAGGCAAGAGACAGCAACATGTTCTAATTATCTTTCTTGCCTTTTCCCAAGCATAATATCTGCATGGCATGCTTCCAGTACACTAATTATTTTGACTGGTTGGATCACCTGAGCCTGCCTTCACACTGGGTGGGTGGGTGGGTCCTGGGTTCTCAGAGAAAGACAATTGCCAAGTTCCTAGGAGTGGCACTGTTTTGGGGGAGTACATTCCCGCTACTTATCACTAGAGCTCGTGTATCCCCACTAGTATACTTCCATTTACACAAACACATCCAGCTTCAATGATGAAACATTAGATCATAAACATAAACATTTAGTTACCAATAAGGTGAAAGCGATGGTGATAACACCACAGATATCTGATGTTAAATAAATTTAGGAATAACCAATCCATTACAATTGATACATAAGCCTGGGTCACACTCTCCCGTGCACTCTCACGCGCAGTTACAAAACACTGGCCAGGAGGCATCTATGTACTCATGGTAACTCACAATCCACCTTGGTTGTCCTCTTTCTGTTTTAGAAATGGTACATGAAATTTATTTAACAGATGGAGCTTTTGTGTTAAACAGACTCTTTGACTATTGAGTTAATTCACATAGTGTCTGATTGGCATCTCACTTGGTATGATGCCTTAGCTAACATATTGGATCTTCAGGGTGGCTTCTCTGATTCTTTGCTTCCAAGCTGTTTCTCTACTCAGCTGGTATTACTTTTAGATAGCAACTATAGTGTCTGTCACTACCCATTACTGCCTTAACTAATGCCTCCAGCTCAAGTCTTAATATGGTCTTTTAGGAAAATGCAATGACCTTTTATTGTGAAGTTTGCAAAGTCTCTCTAACTTAGCTCTATCCAAGGCTATTCTTCTTTTTTACCATCTCTCAGAAATAACAAGTGACAATGCAGAGAATTATCTTTTGTCTTATCTTCTCAGCAGAAAACCACAGCAGGGAACGCAGTACTTCTCTCTACTTTTCTTATTCTCAGCAGCAAGTCTTAGTAGAAAGCACATTATGTTCTCTATTCCTTCTTCCTACCATCAGTAGGTGACAAAGCAGCAGTACTCCAGGCTCAGCAGCCAACTGATCTTCCAGGCAGCAAGGGACAATAAAAAG
The DNA here is from genome assembly GCA_028658325.1 of Potorous gilbertii. NCBI lineage: Eukaryota > Metazoa > Chordata > Mammalia > Diprotodontia > Potoroidae > Potorous > Potorous gilbertii. Next base: position 516,612,821 of record CM053771.1, on the reverse strand, counting down.
GGAAAGTTATGCTTTCTCTTTAGCAGAATTCTGAAATCTGTTCTTGCACTTCTCATTTTTCTGGGATTGAACTCTGGGTCCTTTTTGCAAAGGATCTCATCTTAGCTTATGGTTAGTAGCCAAATCTCTATGACCAAATAAATTACGTTTGTCCCGCAATCATAGAACAGTTCTGGTGTCCACATTTCTCCAATTATTAACATAAATTTTCATCAATCTTTCATGTATAAATCTATAAAGTATTCTTTACTCCCTTCAGCACTCTACAACTTGTCACATTCAAATGAACCAATGATTTCTCAGAACTCTGAGTCACTTTTAACTTCAGAAACTGCTACTTTTAGAAATCTGAGAAGACCTATGCCCCACATAAGTGAACTGTTGGTGTAGACTCAACTCAGCAACTTCTTTTCTCATGAGCAAACAAACCTATGCCATAGGCAAGTAAGTGAACTGTTAAGTCTTATTCTCTTATAAAAAAAGGAAGCTTAATTTTAAAGGCCATTCAGATAAACAGAATATACTGATTGACTGTTAACTGCATCTTTTCAAAAAGAACTTGACTTTAAGACCCCTGTAAGGAAAATTTTCAGCTGGGGGAATAAGTGGAATAGAGAAAAGGATGATGGACAGCTACATGTGCATAATTACAGGAGCAAGTGCAAGAAATATGTGAGATCCTTGCAATAGGGAAAACGTTGAATTGGGCTAGTCTTTCCCTATTCATAGTGGAGGCAAAAAAACCTTTGTCAAATGCTTGTAACATAAAGTGTCTAAGCTATTCTGTGATCTGGGGCTGTGACTCTGGGGATGGGACCGGCCTCAATCAATTAGAAACTGAACTTAAACTGTAGTTTAGAAAGGGTTTTATATGCATATGTCATCTCATTGGAATCTTTCAGCAGTCCCAGGAGTTAGATACTATAGGTCTGATTATCTCCATTTTACAGACGAGGAAACAGTCTTGGAGAGGTACTTAGCATCACTTAGCATGTGAATGTCAGAAGTAACGTACAAAAGAATGTTTTCCTTTCCCCAAGTCCTATATTCTATACCTTATGTCTGGTTCTTTTTCTGGTTAAACAGGGACCCTTTTGCTGCTACTCCAAATTCCACCTCCTATCTCCATGTGTTGTATGTACTGTCTTCCATGCCTGGAATCCACTTCCTGATCTCTTTTGCCTCTTGGAACCCCTAGTTCGTTTCCGAGATCAGTTCTAAAGCAGCCTTTGGTACAAGGCTTTTTCCTGATCTCCTCCCTCATAGTCTCATCTCCCGCATTACTTTTTAATTTACTTGGCAAATAATTGTATTTATTTCTGTACACACACACACACACACACACACACACACACACACTTTTTCTCTTAGTCAAATGTAAGCTCATTGAGGGAAGGGGCTATTTTGTTTCTATCAGTATAACTGTCTTCAGTGTCTAGCTCAGCAATTTGCAGTCTTAAAGTGTACAGCCTGGGACAATAGTAGATTAAGGGCCTGGGCAGTCTGTATATATCAGATGTAGGACTTGAACTCAGGTCCTACTAACCCAGAAACCTTCCCACCCATTAAGTCTACTGCTTCTACCACGTGCACGACACAGAAAAGGTTCTTAATAAATGCTTATTGAATGAATGAAAGAAATAAGAAAACAATGGGTCGGGGCGGGGTGAGTTAGGTAGAATAGTTGAGATATTTACAAAATGCAGAAAAGTCAATCCATAAATCACAAAGTACATAGAAGAAAAAAGAAGTCCAGAAAGGGACACAGAGCACTTTTGTTGCTACCTTATTAAATTTAATACATACTTTTAAAACAAAATACATGGAACAGAAATTGACAGTTTCATATCCAATTTGTTTATTCTTTGAAAACTGAAGTATTTGTGTTTGTGGTGACTGAGCTCATAATAAGATAATAGAAAAAAAATTAATATATGCACACATATGTATATGTACAATACAGATGTACGTATATATGTATATATACACACATGTGTATGTACACATATACTTTTAAAAATCACATGAGGCCATGGGTCCTTTTGGAATTTTGGAATTTCTATCTGTTTTGTGGCTTAAATGTTAAGTCTCTTGAACAGAATATAAGTCCTCTCTGTCTTAGCACCTTCTACCTCCTCTTCCTAAGTGACCTGGTTACTAGTTCCTTCATTTTTAGACCAATGACCTCACATGATGTTTTAAGAAACCTCAGTAATTCCCTTTAACTTCACTTAGAAGAAATAACAGAAGGGCAGTGGATTCAGTTTTACCATTTAAAGATTTAAAAAACTTGAAAAATCATGGTAGAAAACCCAGAGCTTCAAAGTGCAGTACTGATCATTAATAGTAAGTCTGTAGTAAGCAAATAGTAAGCAACAAGGGAGAGAAGATTCCAGAATAAAATATCCTCATTTAATTATGTCTACTCACGTACATCTTCCTTAGTCCAACCAGCCAATAATTTGCCAGCCCTCTTCTTGTTCCCTAATGTGAATAATTGAGATTACCACCAGTTTACTGCTCTGCTAACTTGGATTCAGAAAAAAAAAAAACTTTTCATGGCAATAAGGCTTATCCAGTCAAGACTTGATAATCTGCTGATGGAGAGGAGCAAGTGTGAGGATACGTCAAACCAAAGATGTTAGAGCATTTATGTTCAGCTTTATAGCACATCAGAGTTTTAAAGTAAGATTTATCCTTCTGATTATATTTTACTCATTCTAGTGGTAAAAATCAGTTTCCTTGAGTATGTATCATCAGCTGACCAGAGGGAGAGAATGATGGCTGAAAAGGAAGCCATGCTGGGATGAAAAGTGTGCTATTGGAAACTTCATGATGTAGAAAATCTGTAATGGATAACTGGGAGTAGGTTGGGCTTGTTATATTCTACTGGTACAATCAGTTTTCTTTCCTTAAGCATGCCTCATCAGTTGACCACAGGGGTAAAAGAGGAATCCTTGCTGGGATGAAAAGTGTGCTATTGGATACTTCATGATGTGGAAAATCTGTATGTGGATAATTGGGAGTTTGTTAGACTTGTTACATTATTGACTATGGAACTGTTAAGGATAGAATTACTTTGCATTTCAGATTCTCAATGAATTAATCAACAAGCATTTATACAGCATCTTCTATGTGCCAGGGTGTTCTAGTGTGTAACTACGTGTTCTGGGTACTTGGGGTACAAAGACAAAAAGTGAAATAGTTTCTGTCTGCAAGATGCTTATATTCTATTGGGGGGGAACCATATGCACATTTATGATACAATATAAAACTTGTTACAAAATAATTTTGAAAAAAAGGTCACTAGAAGTTGGAGGGCCCAGGAAAAGTCTCCTATAGAAAGTGCAGCTTGAGTGGAATCTGACTTAGGTAGACAAGGGTTTCTCAAAGAAAGAGGCAAGGGGTGAGAGTGTTGCAATTTTTAATTCCAACTAAGATTTCATCATCTCTTGACTGGAGTGTTCTAATGCTTTCCCAAATGGTTCCCCCTCCAATCTATCTTCCACCTTGCTGCCAAAATAAACTTCCTAAAACGTAGCTTTAGCTTTGTCATTCCTCTTTTCCCATGACCTTTCCATCCAAGAAAATCTCTCTTTCTCTGTGGCCTTCTTACCCTGGAATATCCTTCCACCCCACTGACCCCTTCTCCCACTGATGAATCCCTCCTTTTAGAAACAACTCCAGGCCAGCCATTCACTCTTCTCTGGCTCTACTTTTGATTCCCTGACTATGCCCTCCTGGGGTACTTTAGTGCCCTCTGGTACCCCTCTCCTCAATATTCAACTCCCTTTTCTTTTCTGCATTGTCTTCTTTCATTAGAATGAAAATAGAAAAAAATGCCCTTGCTTGAGGGCAAGGTTTGTCTTTTTTTTTTTTTTTTTTTTTGCTTTTATTTGTTTCTCCATCACTTGGCACAGTGCTGGCCTAGAAGCACTTAATAAATACTTCTTGATTGGCACTCAAAAACATTCAGTGGCTCCCTTTTGTTCCCAGGAAAAACTACAAACTCATCTTCCTGGCATTTAAAGCTTTCCACAATCTGACTCCAACCTAATATTCCAGCAAATTCATATCTCTCTCTTTCATGAACTCTGTGTTCCAGCCAGGCTGGATTCTGAGTTGCTTCTCCAATCTTTCATTTCATCTTTCACAACAAAGTATTCCTGTAGACCAACCCTTTGGATGATTTTCCACTCTTCTCTTCCTTTAAGAATCCTTCTCCACCTTCAAATGTCAGCTCAAGTACCACCTTCTTTGTGTAGCTTTTCTTGACTTCTTTCCCCCATTTATCTTGTACTTCTCTCATATTTACTTATGTATTTCCTCTTAGAAGAACATAAACTGCTGGAGGGCAGAGGCTGTTTTGTCATTGTTTCTATATTTCCACCATCAAGCACAGTTCCTGGTACACAGTAGGGACTTAATGAATGTTCTGGATTGAAATTGAATTCAACATTTATAAGGTCATCATATTTTAGTAGTAGAAATCCTCAGATCTTATGAGTAGAGAGAGAGTCAGAAACAACCTTAAGGGTATAACAAAAAAGGCCTGGAGAGACAGCAATAACATTGACCCCTAACTTGATGAACTACAGTGGAAGAATCCAGCCTTCAGTGTTGATGGTCTAGTGAAACACTAGGCCAAAAATTCTGACCTGCCTTTTTCCTCTTTTACAAGTGCATTTTCATGGTTTCTTAAAAATTGCATTCTGTTCTATTTACTATGGCTTGAGAAAGACATTTATAAACTGGACAGTGTTGAGAGGAAGACAAAGAAGATGGTGAGGGGCTTTCAGTCCATGTCATGTGAGAACTGGTTAAAGGAAGACCTGCGGAGTTGGTGGTATTTGATAAGAAACTGTATTCAAGTATTTTAGGGATGACACTTTGTTTGTCTCAGAGCACAGAACCAGGAGCAATGCGTAGAAATTACCAAGAGGAAAACTTAGATTTAATGTCTGGAGAAAATTCCTAACAATTAGAGATATCCCAAAGTGGAATGAATTGCCCCAAGAGGTAGCAGATTCTCTGTCATTAGAGGGACAGGCAGATGTTGGATGACCACTTGTCCAGGATATTATGTTGGGGATTCCTTTTGGGTATGGATTGAGTTAGTGTAGCTAAGTGGCATAGTGAATAGAATGCTGGACCTGTAGGCAGGGAGCCCTGAGGTCGAATCTGGCTTCAGATACTCACGAGTTGTGTGTCCCTGGGCAAGTCACATAATCCTATTTGTCTCAGTTTCCTCATCTGTAAAATGAGGTGGAAAAGGAAAAGACAAACCACTCCAGTATCTCTGCCAAGAAAACCCCAAATAGGGTCATGACTAAAACAGCTAAAGAACAACAAAATGAATTAAGCCAGATGGCCTCTGATGGCCCCTTCCTTCTCACTCTGAAGTTTTGTGATTCTAATTATAATGAGTCCAGGGAGAGAGAGAAACACCATCTCTTGGGTAATTGTTCATTTTGGAAGGAGCACATGCTTGAATTATGCAAGTAAGAAGAGTAAGAAGGCATGTGCTTATTTTCATCTAGGCTTTGGATTTCCTCGTGGCAAGTGCAGATGGGCACACATCTGCGGAAGGACTTGTGGACAGTGAGGATGACAAAACACTTAATGAGGCTAAAATTAATTTGAATTACTTACAATCTGCCAGGAGTCAGTATCAAGGCTAATACTGTTTGATATGGAAGGAACACGCCGTCCCATTCCTTCCACATCAGGATGAGGATAAGTATCCCATATCAGGAGGCCAAAGCTCCTAGTCTCTTGCCAGCTCATTTTTAAGATATTTGTGAGAATTATTTATAGATCAGGATCCAGGTGGTAGATAGACCCCTTCTGCAGGCATCTAATCTGAAGATAATACAGCTCAGGAAAGATTAAAAAGAACGATTGTCTATATACTTTGTTTGGCATTTAGATGATTTTCATTTGCTTCCTCTAAGAGCAACCCAACACGAATGTGTATCTTTCTTTTTTTTTTCTAAATACGTCCTGGTTAGGACATGATAAATTCCTTGAGTTGAATACACTTCGAATGGTTAATAAGCAAAAGCACTGGGACACTGAGTTCCTTTCCCATCCATGGAAATATCCATTCAATTTAGTTCAACAAGGACTTAGTGAGTGCTTAATACATATGAGGTCCTGGTTTCCAGGTCTTTGCTGTACAATGCTGGTACTGGAATGTAGGTCTGACCATGTCAGCCCCCTTACTCAATAAACTCCAGTGGCTCCCTATTACCTCTTGGATCAGATGGAAAACGCTCTGCCTGGCATTTCATGACCTTTAAAACCTAGCTTCTTCATATATTTTCAGCCTTCTCACACTTTGCACCGCCTCCACTCTATGCTATGATTCAGCCTTCTTCCTTTTTCTCCCATACAACTCTTACTTTTCCAACTCAGTCATCTCTCCTAGGATGCGCTTTCTCCTCACCTCTGCCTTTTAGCCCTTCTGCATTCCTCCAAGACACATCTTCAAAGGCATTTTCTGAAGGAGGTCTTTCCCAGTCCCCCCAGTTACTAGTCTTTTCTCTTCTCAGATTACCTTCCATCTATTCTGAATCTATCTTGTATCTACTTAATTATTTACATGTTCTATCTCTCATTATTGAGGAGGAATGGATTTTGCCTTTCTTATTATAGTATTTAGATCAATGCCCCACACATAGTAAATATATTTATTTTACACATTTAAATATTTATATAAATATTATAAATAATATATATTATAAATAATATTTAATATATCTTAAATGAACATTTTAATATATTTACTATGTAAATATGCTTAATAAATGCTTGTTTTTTGACTAGCTATTCTGGTGCTAGGCCACTGTGCTCTTTTGGAATCTCTATGTTTCTTTGATGAATGATGCAAAGCACCAGGAAACTTGAAACACCACTGATTATAGTTTCACATTTCACATGCAATTGGATTCTGATTTCTAACTGTAAAATGGAAAGCCAATTCAAATGACTGTTACATTGTCCATTAAAAGAAGGAAATTGATCACATTATTGACTGCAACAGACATTTGATCACATAGTTTGTACTTATTTTCAAGGATGATGGCTTGCTTGGAACCACCTACATGTCCTAGCTAGTTTCCTTATCACTCTATGACACACCATTTATAGTTAAGAAGTCCTTCACAGCCAATAATAGCTGATGAGGTATTTTTTCAACAAAGTTACTATGTGGCCACTAGTTCCTCATGTATAAGAGAAATTTATCAGCTTCATGGATGTTGCTCATTCTTTTATTTCTAGCAATCGTGTCTGGACAAAATGCCAGGAGACAACATGAAATGTTGAATTTCCTTTTTTTGGAAAGAGACTTTTAAAATCAATAAAAATGTCTATTTTTCAAAAGTGAGCTTTATAAAGTACCAACTTAAATTGGAAGATGAATTAAAACTGAGGTAGCATTTGGACTGAGGTCTCTTCAAATATGGATCAAAGTTAAATGGAGTTTCAGAAATTCTGGAGAACTTTGAGGGCTTAATTTTCTTTCTATCATTTCTAACAGTATAAATTTGAAACCATCCACCTATAACCTGGTGTCTAGAGACCAAAATAAAGTAGAGGGAAATTATTTAAAGGAACAGGTTCAGTGTGAGTCAGAAAAGAGCATTTTAAAACTAAACCATGGTCAGGAATCCCAAAGCTCTGGCTTTATAAAGACTTTTCAATCTTGGGCAATTCTTAGAAATCATCCTCTTAGGCTAGGTTTATCCTGACCCAGGCTTCCCCTGAAAATCTTGGAGTATAGATCACATTGAGATCTCTGCAGGCATGAATAAAAGGACCTTAAGCTCTCATGCAAGAACTCATATCATTGTATATTTAAGACACTGAGCAGTCTTTATTTCACTGCACAAAAATACGTCAAAACAATATAAAGCACTCATAGAAGCTCATAAATGTACAAGATACTGTGCCTTCCTACTTTGATAAGTATCATTCTCCCTGCCTGGACCTAAAGTCCTTTACATTTATTGTGTCTTTCTGTGGTTTGGACTTCCCAGAAGGGAAGTAGATTTGGATTTACTAACTTGCCCATGTGTGGAGCCTTTGAGCTCCTCTAGGGACATGTAAAGCCTTCTTGACTTTTTGCCTTAAAGGTTGGGATTCCCCTGAAGGGAATTTGGCACTAAGGGCTCCTGAGAGGCAACCCCTTTCTATTGGACTTTCACCATAATTTCTGAGTAGAGAAGGGATAAATTAGCTCCTTATGTTGTGGCTCAGTCCCTCACTGCTTCTCAGGCTCCAGAGGCCACCACTTTCTTGTTTTCCTCCAGAAGCCTGGGTCTAAAAGCTGGTCCATCCATGCTTCTGGCTGCTATCTCTAGTATGGAGGGTCATGTGGTTTCTTCCTCTCCCAGGGTTGCCTGGTTTCCCCTTCCTAGAAATTCTGACATTTCTTTTATACCATTTGAGCTATCACTAGAGCTGTTGCACGTAGTAGGGAGACTGTGTCGATGAATAGACTTTCTAGGCCTCAATTCACTCCTTAAAGAAGTAAATCTTTTCTCTAAATATGTTCTCATCTCTCTGGATCCTCTGCAGTAGAGCTGTCTGATTCCTTCTTTAAGCCTAGTCCAGTGGGAAGTACTTCAGATCTACAAATGCTAGAGCTCAAAAAACCAGAGATGACCACACTCTCCAAGGAAGCATAATCACTCACATACAAAGGCCTCATTTTTTAATTTTATTAAGTTTACCAGATTCTCCTAGTCACCCTTTACACAAGCAATGTCAACACAATTCAAATATCCTAATCTTCAGAGTCCAGAGTAATACCGTGAACTTTAATCAACATATTTGCTTACTGGATAATTTATATTTATATATTATTCCCTATTTCTTGATGTAACCTGACAAAGCAGGAGCTGCATGGTAAAATCAATGCAAGCACTTGGGAGAGGAGGGTGGAAAGCATTTGCATACTGAGCTTCTGTGTCCATCCTCCCATGAGCCCTGTGCTGGCCGGGTTGTGAAACCGAGAGAGCCCCGGAAATCCCACAATGATGATGACGATGACTAGCTAAGGTTTCCAAAGAACTTGACATCCCTGACCTCAGCTGGTGTTCACAGGTGCCCAAGGAGGGCAATACTATTATAATCCCCATTAAGTGGATGAGGAAAATAAAGTCCAGGGAAGTTAGTCACTAGTTTAGGGTCACAGAGGTACTAAGTGACAATATTCAGGACAAGACGCATATTTTTGGACATGGTCAATGCAGGAAGTTGTTTTCCTTGACGATGCATATTTGTTACAAGGGTTTTGTTTTTGTCTTTTTTTTTTTTGATGAGAGAGAAAAATGCATGCTTCTTCATAGAAAAGAAATAATTTAAAAAGTAGAAAAACATATGAGGAGCTTCCGCCATAAGTCATAAGACTATTGCAGGATGAAGATTTTGTGGGTTGAAAAAACTGACAAGTTTGTAAGTTGCTCATAGTCTCTGGATAGTCGTGTGTGTGCGTGTGCGTGTGCACTTCTGTATTACTATCAAGCTGTAAGATTTTTTTCCAAGTTTTTGGTGTTTTCCCTTCTTTTAGTATTTGAATACTTGAGCCTTGGCCCAAATAGTTTTTTGGGGGGGGTGGGAGGAGTAGACTTGTGATTTTATTAGTATAGGAACTCCTGATTAGTATAGGAACTCTCTGCAATGCATAGTCTTAGGAAGTCGCCTGGGGACTGAGAGATTAAGCTTCTTGTCCATATTTTCACAGCCAGTATGTGCCAGAGGTTTGAATTTGAACTTAGCTCTTGCAGATTCTGAGACAGCCTCTCTTTAAATACCTCTCTTAGGAGGTGTTTAATCTACTAATTCCTCTGACATTAATGAACAACACCCAAACCCTTCAAATGTTTGTAGCCCTTGAGCGCATTTAGATGCCTGTCAGTGTTAATTACTTCCAAATGATCAATCCAATCTGGAGATGATATTTTAATAGATCAGAAGAAGGTTAAGCTTAAAAATATACATTCATTGATCAAGTCTTATAGGAAGAGGGCCCACTCTACCTGGCATGACATACAAAGACTCATAGAAAAAGGGCAAAGCATAGTGTGTTGCAAAATCTGTGAGTATGACAAAGTGGCATCCAGATTGTTCTTGGGGGCAGAGTATGACTGTATGACCTAAAGGGGCCTAGCTAAACTGAAGATCCCCATTTGAATCTCGGATGAGGCCCTGTGGGACCTCTCTGAATGTATGCTAAGTGACACCGCCTATATTTCAGAAACTGACCTGCAGGCTATGCGACTCCTCTCCTGAAGATGAACTGCCCTCATGAACAGAAACTGCTGTCTCCAGCAGGTTGTTAGGCCCAGGGCCTGCCTGTCTTAAACTATTAAGCCTCAGTCCCCTACTGTCTCTGCAGTTCAGGGCATAGTTACCTACAGCTTTAGAGGTTAAGTCATGAGGAAGCAAACTGTCAAATATATTTTTCTTCCAAAGAATCAGAAAACCTGGTCTTGGAAGAGACAGCTCACTTTAGTGGACTACACAGAGTCAAAACTTTTTCATCCTTGCCTCAGTCCAGCATCATGTGGCTGTTAGTAGTGAGAAATCCATTCAACTCCTGGCTGTCTTCAAATTTCTCATTCCCCAAATGGGGTTTTCTCTATCAACCTACCTTTCAGGGGTTCTGAAACAATGTATTGATGGCTGGAAAAGACTTTCTGAAATTAGGTATTAACATGGAAATCTAGAGTAGCATTCTAATTTATCTCCAGCTGAGAAGCATAACTAATAATAACATTTCATATGGAAATGACTTAGGGGAATTCTGGGGAAAATAAACAGTGTCATACAGCACTGTGACAAGGTTGACAGACAGAAAATCAAATGTCATTCTGGCTTATATTGGTAGAAGTCTAGATTCTCCCTTCCTCATAGAGGTAGCAGACTATGGGGAGGTAACATCGCATGTGCCATCAGACTGAGGGGATGTGGTAGTTGGTTTTGTTATTTTCTCATCTTTCTTTTAACACATTAAAAAATCAAACAGTTCCTGTCTTTGAAGAGCTTACTTTACAAGAATATCAATGCTGGCTCTCCTCCTAGCTCTCTAACCGTTCCTTCTTTGCTTCTCCTATTTAACCTTTTAATGCAAGGGTTCCACAAGGAATATCATAGGCAGCTAGAAGATAGATCTGGAATCAAGAAAACTAGAGTTTAAATCCAGCCTCAGACACTTACTAGTCATGTGAACAAGGGCAAGTCACTTAAATTGTGTCTAGAGATTTAAAAGTTTACTTTCCTAAACTTCTAAATGGAGACAAAATAGCACCTACCCACCATGGTTGTGATGAGGATTATATGAGGTAATATTTGCTTAGCAGAGTCTTCCTGGAACATAGTAGGTGCTTAATAAATGTTTGGCTCTTTCCTTCCTTCCTCAAGGGTGTATCTTTAGCTCACTTCCACTCTTTCTCTCTAAAGCTCTATCTTTCTTTATTTCATCCATTTCAATGGCTTCAACGATTGTTCTGTTTGAGCATAGGCTAGATTGGATGGCCACTTCGAACTCTCATGTGTTGTGATTAATCAACTAATAAGCATTTATTTGGAGTTTACTATATGTCAGGCTCTGTTAGATGCTGGAGATACAAAGACAAAACAAAACAGTTCCTACCTTTATGGAATTTACCATGATGTATATGTGTGAAGACAAATATCTGCACAACATGAAAAATAAAGATGAGGTAGATTCAGGGGAGTTTGATGTAGGAAAGGGGAGACTGGGAGGCTCTAGAACTTTTATATGGAGGACTGCCAGATCTTAAGCCTTGACCTCTCTTCTGAGCTCTAGACTCACATCTCAACCAACCTAAAGGGCATTTTCATTAGCTTTTTTTTTTTTGGCTGCCATTTCACCCTGCTGACTCATATTGAATGAGTAGTTCATTAAAACTCTCAGATTATTTCCCCAGGTACTGTTGTCTAATGATCTAATTGTGAAGTTGATTTTTTGAATCTAAGTTGCACTTTACATTTGCCCCTATCCCATTTCTTCCTCTTATATTTGGACAGTGATCTTACATTTTTCAGTCTTTCTCCCTCAGCCCTCCAACATGTCTGGTATGCCTCCAAATTCAGTAACATCTGTAAATTTGATAAGCTCCTCTGTAGATTTGTCTAAGTCACTGATATAAACATTGAACAGCACAGGATAGAGGAGACATCCCTTGGGTATTCCACTGCAATTGCATTCCCATGCAAGATATATTGAGCTGCTAATGATTTCTTTTGGGTCTAAGTCATACAAATATCTTTGAATCCATTTTACTCTAATATAATCTAGCCCTCATCTCTCTATCTTGTCCACAAGGATAACATGAAAGGTTCTGTCACATATTTGATAGAATTTAATATACATTCTGCAGCATTTTGCTGATTCAGCAATCTAATAACCCAAACAACAATGGGTTAATGTGACCAGAGTCTTGATGGAGCAATGTTGACTCCCTGAGATCTCTGCTTCCTTTTCTAGATGTTTACTAACTAACCCTCTAACAACACAGTCTAGATTTTTGCCAGGAATAGAAATGAAAGCCACAGGCCTAGTTTGTAGACTCCACTTGTTTTTTAAACCCAAGACAAATTGTCCCATCATGAATCCTCTCACATCTATCCCATTTTGCATAATCTTTCAGTTATCACTGATAGCAGATCAGTAATCATACCAGTCAGTTCTCTTAGTATCCTAGGAAGTATTTCTTTGGGGCTTAGTGACTGAAATTAATTTCCCTGCTAGAAGGTAAGCTCTTTCATGGCAAAGACTATTTCATTTATGTCTTTGTAACCTAAGACTTATCATAATGCCTGGAACATAATAGGTACTAAAAATGCTTATTGATTGGTGCATCATCATCATCTTGTAGAAAGGCAAATTTCTGCATGCTACAAGGACAGATTTCCCAATAATTAGACTTATCCCAAAGTGGAAAGTTGAGCAGTTGTGAGTTCTCTCATCCTAGTCTTTCACTGAGATTTGAATTTATTGGGAACATTGTGGTGAAGATCTTTATTCAGGCTTGGACTGGAGGAGGTGGGCTTAGAGGTTCCTTTCAACTCTTGGATCCTCTTATTCCGAGATTGACTAGATGCAGTGTGGTACAGTGGGAAAGAGCACTAAGTATGGAGTCAGAGGACCTGGCTTCCAATTTTACTTCTGATGATTAGCATGAGTGTGACCATGGGTAAGTCACTTTATCTTTGTAGGTTTTAGTTGCCTTAAATATAAAATCAGGGTTTTTGAATCAGTAATCTCTAACGTCCTTTCCCATTCTAAATCTATGATCTTATGTGTGACCTGGTAAAGTGATTTAATTTCCTCATCCATAAAATGAAAGTATAGCTGTTGTAACTATCTCAAAGAGTTGTGAGGACCAAATGATGTCACATAAATATAATTTATTGAGGTAAGTAGGTGGTGCAGTAGATGGAGTGCTGGACAGAGAGTCTGAAAGTTCAAATTCTACCTCAGTCGTTTATTAGCTGTGTGTCTTTGAGCAAGTCATTCAACTTCTTTAAGCCTCAGTTTCCTCATTAACCTGAGGCAATAATGGGGGTAGTATTAGAGATAATTATAGCACCTACTCCACTGGTTCACTGTGGGAATCAAATGAGATAATATCTGTAAAGTGCTTTGCAAACCTTAAAGTGACCTACGACGGCTAGCTTGTATTGTTAATGGTAATAAACAGTAAAGTGCTACTCATATGTCAGCTGTGAGCCTTATTTTTATGACTAGCGTTTGTTGAGTGTTCACAGTGGGCACAACCATGAAACAGACCCCAAGATCATTCATTCCATCTCTCATTCTAGATATTTTCATCCTACCTCCCAGAATGCATTTAGTCATACCAGGATTTATTCTTTGTGTGAATGAATTGCTAATTGGCTGCATAATGAATCACTCCTAGTTTCTTATTTCCCAAAATGAATTGTCTAATGAATCAGATGAACAACGATGCAAAGATGAAAACTGGCTTTTAATTCATTTATTCAAAGGATTTAAATATGCGACAATTAGCTGGCAAAGCATTATCATGAAGATGACAGAAATTCTTGCTCAATTAGTCAAAAACTTTTCCCATCATCCAGAAAGGGAAACTTAATTTCCGTATTTTGGGTGCAAGTTTTCCGGGAAGTTTTATATGGACTGAATTTTGGTACAATATTGCTTCTGGAATATGGAAAATCCCAATGAAGAAATCTAGGGGGTGCATGCCAAGCATTTGACATCTGGGGCCCCAGAACCAAGCATTGTCAATCCCCTTGAAATAAAAAAAAAACAACACAGAGCATGCATTCTTATATGGGCAAGTCAGAGCTATGATTCCTAATGAGGACACAATAGGGCAAGTTCAGGATTCTAAACAAAATACTCAGTTGTTCTGAGTCTCCACCTCCCTTTCCTTTTTGCAAACATGGGATCATAGAGTTAGAGCTGAAAGAAGCTTCGGAAGTCATATAATTTTATTTCTTCATTTTACAGATGAGGAAACTGAGGTCCAATAGGATCAAATTTCTAGAGCTTGAATCTAGAGAGATCAATTTATAGATAAGGAAACTGAAGTCCAGGGAGATTAATTTCCTTTCCCAAAGCCATATAGGAAGTCAGCATTAGAGATAAGGATCTAAATAGAGTTCCTCTGTCCCCAGAATACTCTCCCCTATGCCAAAGATTCCCTCATCTAAGTAAGAAACAATTAAGGTCAAATAAAGTATTGTGGTTTAAAACTCCATTGAAGTCTTTATCATGGCACAGTAGTGAGCTTGGTAGTTCCTACCAGGCTGGAGAGTCTTTGAGCAGAGACCCAATCATGGGCCATAGACCCCTAGATTCTTGAGAGCCTGTCTGGCTGAATAAGAGAGGTTGATGACCATAGAGCTGCCTACAAGCTAATGGATCTTCCCTCCCATCCACAGTAACTATAACTCATGAAGACTGTGGAGGCAATGAGAGAAGATAAAACTTACTACCTCTGTGACTTTGGGAAAGTCATTAAATCTGCCTAGGTCCCAGTTTTCTCATCTTAAAAATGATGAGGTGGGAACTAATGGTTTCTGAGGCCCCTTCTAGCAATAGATCTATGACTTCATGATCCTAGGATCCTAATACATCCTCCATTCAGCTGTCAAAGTGACTTTCCCAAAGCACAGATCTTACTATGTCACCCTTGCCCCAATTCCCCCTCCTAAAACCCTCAGAAAAACAAAACCCAAACTCAATAAATTCCAATATATCCTTATTCCCTTTAGGATCAATATAAAATGTTCTTTCTGACATTCAGAACTCTTTACAACTTGATCTTTTCAGAGTTTTTTAGTCTTTCTACACTTCTTCTCTGTGTATTTTATGATTTAGCAACACTGGTCTTCCCACCACTCTCTAGTTTCACTGCCTGTTCCCCAAATGTAGAATTCTTCCCTCTGGTTCCTGGCTTTCTGGGCCCCCTTCAAAACTCAGGCCAAAATCTGTCTTCTTCAGGATACCTTTTCCAACTGTCCTATTCCTAGTACCATCCCTCTGTAATTACCTTCCATTTACTATGTATGTATACACACATATATTTGTATATATTTATGTATTATGAAGATATAGTTGTTTTCACATTGTCTCCCCATTAAAATGTGAACTTCTCAGAGGCAGGGACCATCTTTGGATCACCAGTGCTTAGTATGGTGCTTGGTATATGGTAAGTGCTTAAAAAATGCTTATTGACTTACTGACTATGGCAACCCACTTCAAGCCCTAACCATTACAGCACCTTTCCTGACATCAAGCCAAAGTCTACCTCTCTAGAGTTCCCATACATTACTACTTGTTTTGTCCTTGGGAGCCAAGCTTACAAAATCTAATACCTTTCTTATTTTATTTTCAAATATTTGAAGAAATGATGATGCCCCCACTAAGCTTTCTCTTCCTTAAGTTAACTACATTTAGGTCCTTCACCTGATCCACATATGATGCAATCTCTTGTTCTCTCACCATCCTAATTACCCTCTTTTCAGTCAGCTCCAATTTGTCAATATCCTTCCTAAAATGTGATGTTTAGAAGGGCATCTAGTGCTTTCTATGTTGTCAGTCCAATGGGGAAGGGCAGCTGAAACATCACATCCTTCATTTTGGATATTGTTCCTCCCTTAATGCAGTTTAAGATCATGTTAGCATTTGTGGCTGCCATGTCACACTCCTGACTCATTTTGAGATTCCAGTTTACTCAAATCCCTGGACCTTTTCTATTCATTGGATTATAAAGTCATTCTTTTTCTATCCTGTATTTATTAGATTATTTCAAACTTGCATAAAAACCACTGTACTTATTACTATCTGTGGATCTTCACTTTGTCATCTAGTGAGGTACTTATGACTCCGACCTTCATGTAGTATGTCCATTTGATAAATATGCCATCAATGACTGCACTGAAGTAATTGATAAAAATGTTGAAGACCCCAATAAGGACAAAAATGCCTGGGACATTCTACAAGTGACGTCTTTTAAAGCTGAAATTAACCCAATAACCACTTGTATGCTCTCTGGGTCTAAGGATGAAACCTGAGATTTTGTGGAAGTGGTAGAATGGGG
Source organism: Potorous gilbertii (assembly GCA_028658325.1). Lineage (NCBI taxonomy): Eukaryota > Metazoa > Chordata > Mammalia > Diprotodontia > Potoroidae > Potorous > Potorous gilbertii. The sequence continues at coordinate 516,596,196 of CM053771.1, read as the reverse complement.
AGAGTGCTTGACCAAGCTGTAGTCTCAGTAAGGCATTAAGAATATAGACTTTTATTGTGAATAAGTTAGCATTTGGCAGTTGAAGAAGAATTAAAATTTTCCTGCTTGGTCTCTAGAGGGCAGAATAAGGAATTATTGGAGGATGTCGCAAGGAGACAAATTTAGGTCTGACATAAACGAAAAACTTCTTAGCAATTCCTAAAGTAGATATCCCAAACTTGGCTGTCTTGGAAGGGAGGGAATTCTACCCTCCCTAGAATGCCTTAAAACTGCTAAACTGTAGAGGAGAAACATGCATTTTCAAAAATGCATGGTATTCAATTCAACGGAACAAGCATTTATTGAGCATCTACCGTGTGCCAGGTACTGTTAGGCACTGTGAATACCAAGATAAAATAAAATAGCCTTTACTGTCATGCAGTTTACATTTTATTGTGTTAGGCTATATGGCTTCTGAGTGGGCTTTCAACTCTGAGCTTCTGGGATTCTATAAACTATGTCTCTATGGTTAAGTCAATACTAAAGCAAGAGAAAGAATAACTCATCTCTCTTATCCATGGAGAATATGGTATCAGTTATCTTCTTAACATAACTGGTCAGGGAACGAGAGACTCTGCAGTTGAGTTATATAAAATGAATGGCAAAAAAAGGAGAAAATCAATGACCAAGTTATAATGTACATTATTGGCACTGCAAGACAACTTCACCAACAGTGATTATTATTGAGTAGTACTTAGTTGCATGGGGCTACACAATGTATGCAGACAGGCAGATGCCCAGCCTGGATGATTTTCTAGTCTACTGAAGGATCTAGCAAACTAATGGACAGTGCAAACAAGGCAAATAATTTAACTGAGGCTTTGAGAACAGGGGATGATGTCATTATCTCTCTGTCTCTTTCTCCCTGACTCCCTCCCTCCCTTCTTCTCCTTTCTAAATATGTTGAGATTCATTTTATATATATGAATACACACACACACACACATATATATATATATATATATATATATATATATATATATATATATATTCATCTATTAGGGGAAGGACTGAAAGTTCTAAACATTAAACCAAAATTATTGAATATTATAATTTAATTCCTAAAAAAACAAGAGGGTAAAGAGAAAGAAGATGTGGCTACACTGGGAGTGGGTGGAGAGACATGAACTAATAATGTCTCTTAAAAACTAAATAGTGAGGGATTGATATCCCCTTTAATTAGGGTGATTTAGCAATTCTATTGCCAAGGCTAATATTTTCTTTCAAATAAGATGAAACTCCATTATTAAAGACATTTGTCCTCAGAAATAAATGAAAAGGTGTTTGAATTTTCATAGTCATGCATTTCCCACCAGGGAACCAAGCTTAGTTAACACTTTGCAAGTTTTCTATTGCCTGTAATCAAAACTTGGGCTCTTAAGCCATCAAATGATTATTATTCACAACAAAAGTATATAAACAGAACCCTGATTCATAGACTTGCTCATTTTTTCTTTTTCTTTTTGCTCTGGGACATGAGCTTGTGGTGGGTGTTTAGCCATACAATGTGTGTTCATACTTATCAACACCAGTGTTCCTCTTCCCAGTCTACTGGTTCAAAAGTCAGCCAAGTGGAAGATTATAGGCATTAAGCAGAAGTTAGAGATATATACTCAGAGTCACAAGAGAAGAAATAGAAAGAAAAAAGGAATTCAGCAAAAGAAAAATACAATGAGCAGTGTTGAGCAGAGGAAATGATGGTTTAGCAATGCTTTCCTGCTGTCAGGGATGAATTCAATTCTATAGAAATAGAAGTAATAGTGTACATTTAGAAATCATATAGATAAATGAGCTGAGCTATGCTTCCAATTCTCTCCTCTGAAACTGGGCCATGGAGGCCCAAACCAAACAAACAAGACTTGGTCTCCCTTATCCTTCCTCTGGGAGCACAGGAATAGTCAATGACTTGGTGCCAATGGCTAATTAATCTCTTAATGTTACTTGTTACAATGTGTTTCTACTGCAGTTCCACAAACTTACAACTCAAAGGTATTTCATAGGTTTTTGCTGACCTCAGATTTATTTATTTGAAATTCAAATTGTCCTGTATACATATTCATTTGTAGAGACTTTAACAATAACGTAATTAATGTTCACACAAATAGGAAGCAGACCTGTAATCTGCTACTCCTATTCTAATTCTATTGTGTCTCTTCTGTTTAGATTAAATTACTTGGCTCTATTTGTAGCTATGGTTTGAAGAGATATTATTTGAGTTAGAACTCTAGAGGATGGAAGAGAGAGAGGGGAAAGAAAAAAGAGGGAAAAGAAAGAAAGAAGGAAGAAAGGAAGGGAAAAAGTCAATAGAAGAGAGGGGAAGGAAAAATGTTGGAAGGAGAAAGAGAAAAAAGGAAGAGAAAAGAAAGGAAATAGAGATCAAGAAAGAAGAAAAGAAAGTAAACATAGATAAGGAAAGAAAGAAAGAAGTCAAATCAATTCAACAAACATTTAAGTTCATGCTAACTGCAAAACACTGCAAGTCCCACTGAAAGGAATACAAAGGAAAAAAGAAAATGAATCTCTCAAGGAGTTTATAGTCTCAAACCTCTCCACTTGATAGAGGACATGAAGGTCTAGAGAAAAGTACTTTGTTCAAAGTTACAGAAGGACTAAGTGGCAGACTGTGATTTGAACCCAGGGTCCTATGACCCTTAATCCAAAACTTTTCCATTGTATTATGCATGCTGTTCATTCTTAAGGGGTAGTAAAGTGGTGCAGTGGATAGAGCGCTTGGTCTGGAGTCAGGAAGACTCATTTTCATGAGCTCAAATCTATCCTCAGACACTTACTAGCTGTGCGACCCTAGGCAAGTCCTTTAATCCTTCTTGTCTCAGTTCCATATCTGTGAAATGAGCTGGAGAAGGAAATGGCAAACCACTCCAGAATGTCTGCCAAGAAAAGCGTAAATGGGGTCATGAAGAATGAGACACAACTGTAAGTTATGAACAACCAACTCACTCTTAAGTCGTCCTCTTCAGTTCTTACTCTGCACACAATTTCTCTTGGTAATCTCCACTCCCGTGGCTTCCAATATCACTATTTGGTTTTTAGCCTGATTTTGCAAAGGTACCTTTTATTTCATGAAATTACATTAAATTGTAATTGAAGTTACAGTTTACCAAACTGGATGTTAACCTGGAGTCATACTTGAGATGCGGCCCAACTAGGTGTACCATATAGCCCTCAGGCATGGTCCAATTTTTAAATTACTATTTTTTTCATTAATTTCATCAAAATTGACCAGTGACTAACATAGGACCTAAAATAGTGCAAAAAATTAGCAAACATTTATATAGCATTTTAAGGTTTGTAAATCACTTCACTGTCTTGTTTGATAGTTGTGACAGCCCTATGAGGCAAGTACTGTTGTTATATTGTCTTATAGATGAAGATACTGAGTTTGGGAGAATTTAAATGACACACACAGATAATAAGTCTCTGAGCCTGGATTCAAACACAGGTGCTTCAGACACCAAGTCCAACAATGAATCCACTGTACCACACTGATGGATCTATGATCTTTGTAGTATGGTTCTCTCTTAATCAATGATATAACCTATTGAGTTGTATTAATGCTTCTAGATACTTGTCCACATTCTCCCATAAATTCTCTGTAGAAAAACTACCCAACATACAAGAGGTTTAGTGCCTTCTAATATTTTGTATAAACTTGGCTTTTTCATTCCTTTTCTGACAATACATATAGACTCATCAATATAGAGTTAGAAGAGACTTCAGAAGACATCTCTGCCCATGCTTCCTTATATTACAGTTAAGGACAGTGATATCCAGGGAATTTAATTGACTTCTCTGTAGTCATACAGCTAGTAAGTTTTGGATTTAAACTCTGATCTTCAGGCTACAAGTAGAGCTGTTTCTGAGTTTTACCCACTTTAAAAATAATAACTGAAATTTATTGAGTGCTTAAAAGTTTGCAGGGTGATTTAAAAAATATGTAAGGACATGTTTCTTAGAGATTTTAGCAAGTTTGCAGGTCATAACCGGCAAGGACAGATACACTGTGAGGCTTGGAGTACTGGCCAGATAATGGATTTGCCTCCAGGATATGGGTTGCCTCTGTACCTTGTTTCTTAGTGCTTAGCAGAGTTCCTGATACATAGTAGGTGCTTAATAGGAGAATCATATAGTGAAAAAACTGAGGACCTCCAAATTCTAGAGTTATTTGGTGAATATTGGGCAAATGACCATATGACTGCAGAGGCAAATATTTGGGAAACGTATAATTGTCGTAAGTTGGAGTGAGATCTTTCACAGAGGGAACCCCAGATTCATTTGGTATGAAACCAACCTATGATCACCAAACAGTTAAAAGGTATAGCTTGTTTCACTAACTCTATTTTTCATTTCAAATTTCTTAAAAACTTAAAAAGATATTTTAAAAAATCCAGTGTTTCTAAATTCTTCCTTGATTCTTCAAAGTCTTAGAACAGATGGTGAGAAATAAGTTATACATATCATCTGGCTCCTGAATCTCCTGCTTTCTATCTTCAAGGTCATGTTTTCTTCTTTCAAGCTTATACTGAATAGAGCTACGATTTCAGCTGTACAAACACAAGCCCCAAAAGTAAGCTTTCAATGGAGGGAAACAAAGATCTGTCCTTGATAATGAAGTTTTGGGCCATTTAGAGTTGATGATCTTGGTGAAGTGAGACATTTTATTTCTCCAGTGTAATTTATCTTCAGGCCAATTAAGGATCAAAAACATCCTTTGGTGAATATACAATGGGAAAGAGGACAAGGCAATCTTTATTTTTATGGGCTACTCATGTCTCCATGTTACCCAATGCATGGCCTTTCTCATTAGTCAACCGTTGTCCATTTCTGGCAATCATGACCTGCCAGGATGGGAACTGAGACAAGTCAGCAGGTGAAAAAAGTCTTTATTTTCAATGTAAAGGTAACTCCTTTCCATTGCAGAATTCCTCACATATGCTAGTCATCAAGGAAAAACATACTACATTAATAGAGGAATTCTGTAGTGATAGTAAGCTCACTAGACTAAGAAGGTAGAAGACCAGGGTTCAAAACACAATACTTTATTACTTTTTGGCCATGTGTTCTTGGGCAATTAATTTCATTTCACTTCACTTCAATCCAATCCAATCTAACTCAGAAAAGTCTGGTCTACTTCAATTCAATTCAGCTCAACTCCATTCGATTCCATTCCATTCTTTTCTACTCAATTCCAAGGGGCAATGTAGCCATGGTGGAAAGAAGCCTACATTTAGTCAGAGGCCTAGATTCCAGTTGGAACACCGCCATTTAATTCACCTCTCTCAATCCCATTTTTTCATGCATAAGATGAAGGAGGTTAGTCTATATACCTATGAAGTTCTTTCTATCTCTAAATCCATGATTCAAAGCACCTAAAAATTTAATCTAATTTAAAACACTTATTAAATGCCAACATATACAAGGCACAGACAGGGCCAGGCACTGAGAATACAAAGAGGTAAAGAATCCATCCCTGACTTCAAGGAGATTATATTCTACTGAACGAATGCTATTTTTATACATGTAGTATTTAAACCCTTCCCTTCTCTGAGCCTCAATTTCCCCATCTTTAAAATGAGGATGATAACCTCCTACTTACAGAGTTGGGAAACCAGATGTTTTGGGGATGGGCTTGTGGTGGACATTCCAAAGAGCAGGTATTTGCACCCTGGCCCCAGTCCAGTAGATCAGTGGGTCTCACTGATTACCCCAGTAGTGATATAAGGATATTTGAGGGAAGTAACAAATCAATATCATGAATAACAATCTGGCCTTTGTGTCCAGGGGCCCTGAGTTCAAGTTCGGCCCCTAACATGCACCATCTTTGTGGCTCCGGGCAAATCCTTTAACCTCTCAGTGGCCCAGACAAACACCTCCCCAAGAATAGGAAATTCACATCAGGTGTTGCTCTGCATTGGTAAAGATACTTTCCTCTTTGGAAGCTTCCTATACTAATTACATAACAATAATAGTTAACATGTATGTAGAGTCTACTATGTGGCAGGCACTGTGCATGTAACAATCATAAGTTTAGAAATTTTTATCTCACTTGACCCTCCCAACACCCCTGGGAGGTAGGTACTCTTGTCATCCTCATTTTATAGATGAGGAAGCCGAGACAACAGGGTTAAGTGATTTACCTAGTGTCACACAGCTACCTAAGTGTCTGAAGGCAGATTTGAACCCAGGACAAGTGCTCTATCCACTGCGCTACTACCTGCTCGTAATTAGTCTGGACTCTACCTCCAAAATCCCCCAGCCAAATCTCCAATGCTTCTTAATGGTAAAGCTCTCTGTCTCTCCACATAGATACACGTATATTCATACACACACTCATACACACGATATACACATGTATACATACCCATGTACATGCACATGTACACGTATGCATATCTGTGTTATATGTACATCACTCATCATTTTTACTTCTTCATTTGTTGAGACTAGGTTTCCCTATGTCTCCCAAGCTGGAAGGTCAGCAGTCACTCACAGATGCAATTACCAATCCTAATCATTAGGAGAGTTTTAATTTGCTCTATTTTTCTGGCCCAGGTCTGTGGATCCCTCCTTAGACAACTTATTGCCCCATATTGGTGCCAGACTCAGTGAGGCTGCCCAAACAGCCTTAGCTCCAGTACAGCTCAAATCTCCCAGCCTTAGCCTTCTCAGCAGAAGCACCAAGCTGTGCAGCAGTCATTTCACTGGTACTATAATATAGTTGCAATAATCATGTAAATACAGTTCAGTTCTCTTGATGGATGAAGTTATACTCAACTAGAGGGTCAGGACAATCTAAATAGAAGGGATGGAATCTTTCTCCTTCACCTCTACTGTCTTGGTACAAAACAGGGCGAATGTTGGTGACTTTTTCTGTGGTCTTGACCCTCTGACAGCAGTCTAGAGAAACCTATGGACCCATTCTGAGAACAATGTTTTTAAATACATAAAATAAAATACATAGGGTTTCAAAAGAAACCATTTTATTGAAATGGTTGTCAAAATATTTTTAAAAATAAGTTCACATCCTCCTGAACTGTGCAGATCCCATGCGGGTCAGTAGACCTCAGATTAAAAGTCTTTGTATTAAGGGAAACTTTCTGGGAAATCTCACGTCTCATCTGTTTGGTTGTACCCAATCTGTATGCACCCAGATCATATGTGCACTCCACATAGACACAGCCAACATGATCTATTTTAATTTAAATAAAATGGATGGCAAGTGATTCTGAGTTCTAAGACAGTCTCCAGCCAGCCTCTGTTTGTGAACTCACTGGGTAAGGCTTCTTCACACAGAAAAGCATCATTCCTCCTAGGAGAAGGACTTGGACTTCCAGAATAGGAAAGATTTTGTAGAGGTCTGGTCATGGATAGGGCATGAAATTCACTTCCAAACTGGAGAGAGCCCTCATAATGCCATCTTATGTTGTTAGAGCTCTCTATTTCCCAGGCTCTTGACTCAAACTAATTGGGTCTCTCGACATTACTGAGAGACAGGTTCTGTGACTTTTCAGCTAAAGGCTCATTATAAATTCTTCAAGCCCTTTGCAGAAGGCTCAGGTGTTAACATAACTCCCCTGGGAATCTCCTTCCTACCTCTGGAGGGTCAAAAGCGTTGCTTTTCCTGCTCTATGCAATTTCAAGGCTACCAGAGAGAATGTGATTGATATGGAACGCTTGGGGGCAGAGAGGAACATTTTTGTTGTTTTTAAACAGGAAGTTAAATTTTACCACAGAAATGCTTTTTCTCCAAAGAATTGTATGTCGCTAATACAAATGAACTAGTCAATCTTTCTTAGTTTCTTCAAGACTTAACTTAGGCTTCACTTTTTTGTGGGAAGCTTTTCTACTTGCTGAGGAGCTACTGTTTTCTGCCTCTGCAATTTTGTCATAGTCACACTTTCTATTCCCCAGTTGAGTTTCAGTAGACAGGAACTGTTGGCTTTCTCCATCCCTCCCCAATCCCAGCCACTAGCCCAATGCCCCCCACATAGTAGGCAGTAAATAATTGCATATTGACTTGAACATCTCTCCCCCAAGTACCAAACATTTCAAAATGGTGACTTGTTTCTTTATCCTTTCATTGAGATAGACTGGGATTTTGATCTTACAGTATTTATGTAAGTCCAGTTTCTGCCTATTTCTTTAGTATTCCCCATTATATATGTTTTCTGAAGTATTTACAGTAATGTCAGACTATTAGAGACTAAAAATTTTGCATTCAATTACCATCAGGAATATATAAAACATTTGTTTGGATGTACTGTGCCCTCAAGGGAATTCTCTTTCAAGTTTTTGTGAAGTTTTAGAATAACTTGGATATAATGAATGGGACTCTTGAACCCTAAAGTCTCACTATTAATCAATCAGCAAGCATTTATGAAGCACCTACTAAGTGTTAGGTACTACGCTGGGTGCTAGAGATTCAGATACAAAGAATGAAACAAATCTGTTGAGCATGGGATCTTGGGTTCAAATTCTGTCTCAGATACCTAGTAGCTGTGTGACCTTGGGCATGCCATTGAACCTTAACCTATCCTCAGAATGAAGATGGTTAAATTTGGTGGCTTATAAGGGTCCTTCAGTACTAAATCTAAATCCATGACCCCTGGTCCCAGGGATTTGACTTCTGATGAAGTAACTTCCATCCTGCGCTTAACTCATCTAGGTCTTAGTTCCAAGGACACTTTCTGCAGGTTTCTACCTGCCTCTGCTTGTTGGTATTCTCAAAATTCCTGATCTCCTCAAGGAAAGGCTGCAGGGGTTTCATTTGTTCCCCCTTCCCTGAAAACCAACTTCCTGGCTGATTTAATGGGGATTTATTCTGAAGCACTAAAAAGAAGAAATGTAATTATGGGGGCGAGGGAGGGAAAGGGAAGAGGTAAAACAACAGATGAAAAGCTTAATCATTTCACACTTTCCCTACATTTTTATGGTGAATTCTCATCCTCAGCTCAAGCTGGAGAACATCTATGTAGCATCCTTAGCTCCCTTCTGCCAAACTTCCTGCCAGATTCTTAGCTCTAGATGAGGAGGCTGGGACTGCCCTTCTCCTCCCTCTGGCATTTACTTCCCCAATCTTCAAAATGGAACATGGGAGTGTGAAGCTGGCCAAATCCTTCCTCTTACTCCAGCTTACCCTGACCTGCTGCCAAGGCCTGGGGAAAGTCCTCCTATTCCCATCACCCCAAACTCCTGGGAAGAGAGGACTCTTGCCTCTCTTATTCCAGAGCTATCTTAATCCAGGCTGCCAAGCTTTGGTGCCTCCTCTACCTTGACCTGGAAGTCTAAACCCTCTGTTCATTGAAAACTTTCTCTCTGCCCCATTTCTTTCCCTCTATCTCTGTCTGTCTCCGTGTGTGTGTGTGTGTGTGTGATTTTCTCTCTCCCTTTTCAAACTCAAAATAGCTTATAAATGGGCCAGTCTAGGGTCTCTCTCTTCCAGGGGTGAATTACAAAGGCATGTTTTCTACTATAATTTCAAATAAAAATTCAGAAACATACCACAGCATCATGGCCATGGCTTTGCAGGGCCATTTTACCATAGGTAAAATAATAAATCACAATACAATATTTTATGAAGCCTTTTCCTAGAAAACCCAACATATCATGAATCTCAATCAGAGCACATAGCCTGCCAGGGTGTGGCTCCGAACTTTAAAGCAATCTGATATGAAGGCAGAATGTTGTTAACACTGTTATATCCATCCTCTCATGGAAGAAAGAAAGAAAGGAAGGAAGGGATGAAGGAAGGAGGGAAAGGAGGGAGGAAGGAAAGGAAAGAAGGAAATAAACATTTATTGAATGACAATTATATGTCAAGCACTATGCTAAGCACTTTACAAATACGCTAGTAGGACTTGCCTCAATGAAAATCTTTCTCTCATGATATCATGGATAATAGGATCCCTGGGTTCTCAAAGACTATGGCAAGGTACTGAAAGCTCAAGATCATCCTGGTCAACCCAGAAAGACTCTGAGTGTGTGTTTTCCAATGGCAATGTATCACATGATTGTCATCTAAGGACCAACCTAGCTAAGTCTGGAGGGGTTCATCACCACACTGGCCATAGGTAGTGATTATTTTGGCAAAAGCATCTTTCAAAGACAATCCACCAGGGAGTAGAGGAGTAACAACCCACACTGGTGAAGGAACTACCCATACCAATGAAAATCGTTCTTGAAACGTTGAAAAAGTATTGGAATTTGAGGCCAGTCACAAGGAAGCTTTGAAACTTCCTTCTCCCTCATCCTTTAAGTTACCAAGTCTTATTAATTCTATCTATATAAGATTTATTCTCTATGTCTCTTTCTTTCAACTCCCATGACCATCACCCTAGTTCAAGACCTCATCACCTCTCACCTAAATTATTAGAATAGTTTCCTGATTAATTTCCCTGCTTCAAGTGTCTCCCTTATTTATGCTACCCCCTACTGTTAAATCACTATCATTAAAGATGAAGATCTGGCAGTATGAATAAATGAATTTAAAAGCAATTATTAAGCACCTTTTTTTAGGTACCTCCATTATCAACTCCAACACCTCCAAAGACTTCTATTACTTCTAAGATAAAATAAATATAAATAAACATAGGGCAAATAAAATTAAACACCATGGTCTAGAATTTAAGGCCCTCCACAATCTTACTAGACCCTATTGTTCACATAATTTCTCATGACACTCTCCATTCTAGTCAAATGTGTGTGTTGGCTACTCCCTGGACCTGACATATCATCTTTCACAGGTAACCCCTCCATTTTTGTAATGCATTCTCTCTTTACCTCCCCCATTGGGATCTCTGGCTTTTTTCAAAGCTCAGCTCATAAGGTACTTCTTATCCAAGATCTCCCCTGATTCCTCCCAGCTATTAATATTCTTTCGCTTTTGATATTATTTTTCTCTGTATATTTGTTGTTCCCTCCCTATTTAATTTTTGTCATTGTATCACTAATCATGGTACCGAGTCCATAGTATGCTCTTACTTGTTGATTAATTGATGATATTGACTGACAGCCTACACACATCAGAAGCATCATTCACAATTCAGAGGAGCATTCAGTGCCTTCAGAACACTGTAAACTTTTCTCCATCATGATCTTCTCCCCAAAAGCAAGCTTTATCCTTGTATATTTGCTAACTTATATTGCAAAGACAAAGGAGAATGAAAAAACAGAGCCCACAAGGCTCTGCCACATGGTCTCTGGTTATAAAATCCCAGCAAAAAGACCCAGTGACACCTGAGAGGGAGATAGCATGGTTGCTCTGGTTAACTTCTCCTGCATTAGCAGCTAACAGTCCAGGGGGAAGGATCGAGATGTCATGGTGGAAGTGTGTATGACCAAGAGCCCCAAGGAGGTAGCAGTGGCAGAGATCTTACAGGGAAGCCTAGAGAGGAATCAGCTCTTTGACAGTCTTTCTAGAGAGGGATGACAGAAAGCTAGAGGTCTGTCAGGTCTTTTCGATGAACTTGCCTGACAGAAGAGTTCTGAAGGGACTTTAGCCTGCATAAAGAGGTCACTTTTTGGGGTTTGGCTGGCTACCTAGCTGACATTTCTCCAGGCTGAACAACACTCTCTTATTGCATGCAGTTAGGCTGTCTTGCCAATCAGCAAAGGCTCAAACCATGGACCCATTGGAATTTGACCAGAAATAGCATTTTTCTACATGTGGGGGCAAGGAAAGAGTTCTAACTGAGTAGATAGAGTTTTACTTTGTGTGAACGGCATATAACTTGTGAGGGATGACTGCAAAACACGTTTAACAAGTTAGTTCCTCTACTGAGAGGGAAATGCTTCTGTTATCACTTTATTCCTTTTTGGATAACCACAACAATACAAAAAGCTTTGGGAGATACAAGGGAGCAGATTTTTTCTTCAATGTGAGGAAGAATTTCCTACCAGTTACAGAAATCTAAATTGGAATAAGATTCCTTAGGAGGTGGTGAAGTTCCCATCACTGAAGATATTGAAGTGGAGTCCCTTTCATATGGAGGCCCTCATCTGTGTCCCGTTTCACATGGTGACCCTCATCTGTGTCCCCTTTCACGTGGTGACCCTCATCTGTGTTCCCTTTCACGTGATGGTCCTCATCTCCCCTTTCACGTGGTGGCCATCATCTGTGTCCCCTCTCACATAGTGGTCCTCATCTGTGTCCCCTTTCACGTGGTGGCCCTCATCTGTGTCCCCTTTCACGTGGTGGCCCTCATCTGTGCCCCCTTTCACGTGGTGGCCTTCATCTGTGTCCCCTTTGATGTGGTGGCCTTCATCTGTGTCCCCTCTCACATAGTGGTCCTCCTCTGTGTCCCCTCTCACATAGTGGTCCTCATCTGTGTCCCCTCTCACATAGTGGTCCTCATCTGTGCCCCCTTTCACGTGGTGGCCTTCATCTGTGTCCCCTTTCACATAGTGGTCCTCATCTGTGTCCCCTTTCACATAGTGGTCCTCATCTGTGTCCCCTTTCACATAGTGGTCCTCATCTGTGCCCCCTTTCACGTGGTGGCCCTCATCTGTGCCCCCTTTCACGTGGTGGCCCTCATCTGTGTCCCCTTTCACGTGGTGGCCTTCATCTGTGCCCCCTTTCACGTGGTGGCCCTCATCTGTGTCCCCTTTCACGTGGTGGCCCTCATCTCTGCCCCCTTTCACGTGGTGGCCCTCATCTGTGTCCCCTCTCACATAGTGGTCCTCATCTGTGTCCCCTTTCACGTGGTGGCCCTCATCTGTGTCCCCTCTCACATAGTGGTCCTCATCTGTGTCCCCTTTCACGTGGTGGCCCTCATCTGTGCCCCCTTTCACGTGGTGGCCTTCATCTGTGTCCCCTTTCATGTGGTGGCCCTCATCTCCCCTTTCATGTGGTGACCATCATCTCTGTCCCCTTTCATGCGGTGGCCATCATCTGTGTATATGAGCCACATTCTTTTGGGAGGATGGGGGAAAAGAATAAATAGAACACATTTCTCTTTTTTAATTGAGCCCTTTGGGCTTATTTTGTCTTTTGTGCACCACTATAATTAAAATATATTTCTTCTCTGCAAACAATACTTTTTGGACTTTTAATAAACTACGTTATGTTTCAGCATAGGCAATAAAAATAATATTGGATATTCATCATTTACCGAGTAGTGCTTTCTATATATATTCTCTTCTGGGATCCTGAGAATGATACTATCATGTTATTTATAATTTATATATTTATATTTATTTAATATTTCTAATTATAATGATTTATAACCATTCTCATTTTTCAGGTGAGGAAGATGAGGCAGGGAGAGGCTAAATTGCTCTCTGGTACGTTTCCAGCTGGATTTGAACTCAGGCCTTCCTGACCCCAAGGTCAGCACTCAAAGATATGAGAGCCTAACAGTCCTCAAGACCTATCTGTCCAGTTCTGTGTAAGTGTAACTTCTTAGCAGAAACTGCCTGTGAGAAAATTAACTTGGTTCAGGGTCCATTTTAGTCTTAGTGTCAGCATTTGAACATTTGGTCTCTACTTTTTTCCCCCATTACTCTAGTTTGTTGAATGGCAGGCATGCTTGTGGAAGTATTGAAAGGGTTAAGGTGCATCTTCATGATACTATCACGGAGCTGGGAGGTACCTCAGAGTTCATCTAGGACCACTAGAACAAGCATCCCTTCTACCATACCCTGTAAAAGTAGGCATCTAGTCTTTGCTAGAAGACTAGGGGAAACTCACCACCGGAGGTAGTCCATTCTACTGTGAGATAGCTCTCATCCTTAGGAAATTTTCATTATTCTAAATCTCAGTCTGCCTCTATCCAGTGACTACTCATTGCTACCAGTTACCAGAATTTTAGAGCTGGAGGGGGCCTCAGGAGCTGACTGGTCCAACTTATATCCAGGAGGAATCATCTATGATTTCCTAATGAGTGGTCGTCTAGCCTCTTCCTATAGACCTCTAGTGAGGGAGGACTCATTATCTCCAGAAGAATTTCATTATACTTTGGTACAGGGATAAGAAGCTCGCTCCACTCCTTGATGTACCTGCTATTTTCCCTCAAGAGAATGTAACTTCCTTGAGGTCACTGAGACTTAGAGATGGAGAACTCGGTCATTTCCTGGTCCAGTGTGTAGGACTAGACAGTGCCTACAAATGGATCTCCACTTATTGCAGAGAAGGGGAGAACACAGGCACTGGACAGAATGAAATTAACCCCTTCCATCATTTCAATAACCATTTATGAAACCTTTTCTGTGAATAGTGCCCTGGACTAGGCTTTGAGGGATGTTCATTGTTTACATCACCTGTGTTTACCTTTGTAGAACTCATAGTTTAAAAAATATGAAAGATACAAGAAAAGTGATTTGGTGATATGGATATGAGATCTTCTTCTAAGGCAGTGTGGGATAGTGAATTTAATATACTGCACTGGGAGTCAGGACCCTGAATTCAAATTCTGCCTCAGATACTCACTAGTTGCATGACAAGTCACTTAACTTTTCCAGACCCCCAGAAATAAAATGAGAATAACACCACAATGCCTTCCTCATAGGGTTGCTATGAAAATCATCTGTGTTAAAGTACTCTGCAAAATTTGAAGTGGTATATCAATTCAAGCAATAATTAAAACAAGAATCATTTTTATTTTATGAATAATACTAATGAGTAGTCTTCCAGACTCTTCTTACAGACCCCCAGTGAGGGGAACTCATTACCTCCACAAGAGGTTCATTCAGCTTCAGGACAGAGATAAGAGGTTCCCTCCACTAATCTGCACACATGTTATTTTCCCTCAAGAGAATATAAGCTCCTTGAGATCACTGAGTCTTAGAAATGGAGTCACAACCAGAGAATTTCAGCATTTAATGTGATTTCAATGGTCACCACACCCAACTTGGGTAAGCATCCCATTAACAGCATACCTCATGAATTCAACTAGACTCTGTTTGACCTTCCAAAGTAGTCACAACATAGGAATTGCTTGGCACGTTCTTCCTCACATGGACCTCAAATCTCCCACTCCAAAGTTTCTACCCATTGTACCACATTTTGCCCTGTTGGGCCATGCCCTGATTAATTCAGCCCATGAGTATAGTAGGGTTTTTTTTAGTGGCTACATCACCCTGCTCACTCATACTGAACTTGCAACCCACTCAAACTCAGATCTTTTCCATGCAAATTACTATTTAACCATATCCCTCCCAACCTACCTTATCTACATGTCAATAATTCTCTATCATAAACAGAACCACTAACTTGTCCAAAACATTAAACACGCTGCACATTAATTTGCTGTAAATACCCTCTCTTGCATTTTCATGTTTGTCCTTCCTACTATTTATTGGTGCTTCTATTTCCACTACTTTGCTTTGCTCTCCTGGCCAGTTCTGCTCTAGAATTTCTTATATTTCTGTGGACATTAGCTTTTGAGCAATCATCTAGATAACTGTTACCCCCAAATCATGATAAATTTTAGTCTTAGGAGAAGCTGCACATTTTAATGGAATAAATATTGGAGCTGAAACTAGAGTCCCTGCATTTGAATCCCTTTTTGGACTTCAATGCAAAACATTTGCCCTCTCTGAGTCCTTAACTTCCTCATCTGTACCATAAAAGGACTGCGCTAGATGATCTCTAAAGTGACTTCCAGATTTTAGGCAACCCTTGTCTTTTAACATGCCCCACAAACTCTTCCCCCACCCCTGAAGCTATGCATTGTTTATGTTACTTTTCCCATAATCCCATCCCCTTGTAAGAGGGCATTCAGAGGCTGTGTTGCTATTTCACCTTCTCCGCACATCCTTTTGTTTAATTATTATATTTATATCCTAAGGAGATGAGATTACTGCTCCCATTTTGCCAGTTAAACCAACACATTTAAATAGTTACACAAGGCAGGTCCATGGCAAGGCTAATCAGTCAAGTCAACAAACATTTATTGAACACCTACTACGTGCCAAGCACTGTAAAAGTTCAGGGAATACAAAGAGAGGTAAAAACCAGTCCCTGTCCTTAAGGAGTTTACAACGTAATAGTGGAGGATTAAAACGCTAATGCTAATCATGGATTTATAGTCTGAATAATTTTGTATTTAAATATCAGCTCTGCTCAGGGGAGAGCTGGAATCAAATGAAATTTCATTTCCTTTACAAATTCATTTAATTTAAAAATATGCAGATGTGTTTCCTTGGCACTTAAACTAATTTTCAAAAAATGATCTTTCCTGGAATTTCAAAGGGGTGTCTAAACACATCACTAAATCACAGAATTTCACAGAAATGTAAGAAACCTGAGCAGTTATCCAGTCAAACTCAGACTATAAAGAGTCCCCACTGCAACACACCTGATAAGTGGACACTCAGCCTTTGCTTGAGGATTGCAAGTGAGGGGTGCTATCACCTCCTCAGGAGGCTCGTCTCACTCGGGTATGGCTCTCATCATTAGGAAGTTTCTCCTGATACCCAGCCTAAGTTTGAGTCCTTTTAATTTCCATCCACTATCTTTTGATCTACCATTTGGGGCCAAGCACAACACACCTAATTCCTATTCCACATAACAGTCTTCCAAATTCCTGAAAACAGCTGCCATGGTCCCCTTGAGTCTCTTCTCCCCACTAAACATCTCTTGGTACTTTAGTCCTTGTAAGGCATATAATTGAGAGATTTCATCTTTCTAGTTGCTCTCCTCTGAATCCTCTCTAGTTTACTTACTGCAAGAATCCAGAAGTGGGCATAGTGCTCTATATGTGACTTGACCAAGAAAGGGTTACTTACAGTGGAACCTCCAGCTCCTTTTCTAGACCTTTCACCACAACCCAAGATCACACTGGTTTTTTGACTGCCAATTTACACTGTTGATTAATATTGAATTTGTAGCCCATTACAAAATCTAGATCCTTTTGAGACACTGATGCCTGACAATTCATCTCTCATCTTCTCCTTATGAGGTTGATTCTTTGAGCCCAAGTATAAATATTTAAATTTGTTCCTATTAAATTTCATCTCATAAGCTTCAGCCTGATGCCATAGCCTGCCAAGGTCTTTTTGGCTCCTGACTGTCGTCCAGTGTGCTAGCCATCCCTCCCAGTTTTATGTCAGCTTATAATTTGACAGAAATGCTCATTATGCCTTCATCTAAGCCTTTGATAAATGCGATGCACAGCAAAATTTTAGCCTACTTTTGAAGCCTGGTATTTGTGCCACATCTGAAACCAGGTGACTTTATGTCTTATTTCAATAGATCATAATTTCATCGCTGGTACAATCCCAACTCCTTCGTACTTTCCCTTTCTATCCTCTGGGATTCTCTTCCATGACTCATGAGGTCTTTCTCTGATTCTTTTCAAATATTCATGATGTCAGTGCCAGTGTTGGTCTGCCTGTCTGTTATCCCTCATTCTCAAATGCTAATGTTATTTTCATGACATGCTATAACCTCAGTTTCCTTATCAGTAAAAGAGAGGGGTTGACCAAGAGGGTTTCTGAGATCCTTTCCATATCTGACCCCATGATCTGCTGATGGAGTCCATTCCTCCCTGATGACTCTGAGTCCACCATTTTGGTGACTTGTAGCTGCCACATCTACCTATTTTTTCAAGAAGGTTGCTGCTTTTATCTGCCAGCCTCCCATTCCCCACTCACCCTGACATGCCTGTCTCCTTATAAGATTAACCCTACAGAAAACTGAGCTAACGTTGTCTAGAGGATGTCTCACATGGCTCCCAACATTCACTGAAGTGGAAATGGATGCTTTATGTAGTGAAGCATGAAGTCAAATCAGTTTTCATGGTCATTTTTCTAATTTTCAAGATGTTTTATTCCTTTTTCCAGAAGAATGTAAGCTCCTTAATGCCAGGGAATGTTTTTGTTTTCATTTTCCCCAACACCTAGCACAGTGCCTCCAACAAAATGGACACTTTTTAAATGCTTATTGGATTGGCTCTTCAAGAGAGGTCTCCTGGTATAGCGCATAAAATGTTGGACTTGGGAGTCAAAAAGAGTCAGATGTAAATATTATTAGCTGTGTAATTCTGTGTATATCACCTACTCTCTCTTCTGCTTCAGTTTCTCACCTGTAAAATGCGGGGGTTAAACATGGGGATCTCTAAGGTCTCTAATAGCTCTAAGTCTATGATCTTATGAATATCAATTTGACCCATAGGAAATAAAAAGAATCTGCCTATGGAAATGTCTGCACTGAAGTGGAGTATGTTAGATAATGAATAATCAGGAAATAAAAATGATAGACTCAGTTCTGAACACAGCCTATACTCTGATTCAATGACCAAGTATGAATCACTTTACATTACCAGGTTTTCCAATAACTAAAATATTTGAAAAATCAGGGTATGAGTCTGTCTAATATGAGAATTTTTTGAAAAAATTCTTAGATTTTCCTTGTACTACAATGTACCGGGTGTAGATTTATGACAGTATCTCCTAAGTCAATTTGCCTGTCTACTGCTCTGAGCAGCCTGTCATTTACAATGCTAGTTTTGTCCTGGTCTAGCCTGTCACATCGATCCCAAATGCATTTCAGCCACTGATAGGAGACTATTCCATGCCTCAGATCCCTCTCACATCATTCACAAAAGACCAACATATCCTTTCTTTTGACACCCTAAGAGATTAAGGACTGAAAGCAAGAGTTAAGGGAAGAAACTACTAATCTTATACCATTAAAGAAGGAAAACTAGCTCTACTCTTGGTTGTGCAGTTAATGGCAATCGGCCAGATGTTCACAGATTATACAAATGAGATTGCTTTGTTAGGGAAAGCTGTGATGAATAATTGTCCCATCTAAGCAGATCACCCAGCACAAAGCAGAGATGGTGGTACTCTCTCCCTTCATCCCCCCCAGACAAGTCTCTTATTCAAATTTCGGGAATGAGATAATTTGGCCAAAGGAGAAGTGAGGGCAAACAATGGCAGGAGAAATAACAATTGGGATGAATGATTATGAGTGACTGTTTGTTCCTTTAAATCATCTGATAGGAAAAGGAGGTGGCATTTTCTTCTCCGATAACTATCCCTCTCAACCCCCACCTCAGCAATGGTAGAGAGAACTCCTAGAATTGAGAAAAGTTTTCTTTTTTGGTAAGAAAAGCAAAGACCCATAAAAAAGGACTGCAGGCTTTACAGTCCTGTGATTCTGTCAGACTTTTCTATACAATGTCAGCATACAGCATGAATTAACATCATGTCCCCACTCCTCCTCCAAAGCAGAATCTGTGTATTGTATGGAACAGGGAAGGCATAGATAGCACCACAAGCTCAGCTCAGTGCCCGGCACACAGTAAGTGCTCAATAAATGCTCGTTGACAATGTTGATCTTGTTGACAAAATTGGGAAAAGAAACAAAAACACAGATGTGAAACTGAGAGAATGCAGGAAAATGAGTTAGCAGACCTCTGTTTCTCCAGATTTAATATATTTTATTCCCTGTCCCTTTATGTGACGAAACAATTTTTTAATATCTGTAGTTTTTTTTTAAGTTTTGAGTTCTAAGTTTTGTCCCCACTTCCCCACTTCCCCCCTTCCCTCCTGTACTTCCCCTCTCTTTCCTGAGATAGTAAGCAATCAGATATAGGTTATAGATATGCAATCATGTAAAACTCTTCCATATCAGTTATTCACTGTTTCTTACTATTGGATCTCATGTAAGTCACATTTCTGGATCTCAGTTTTCTTGTCAATAAAAATGAAAGTATTAGTTTAGATAATCTCTATGCTTTTTTCCATCTCTGGAATGCTGTGACTTAATATCTTTGATCTCCAGTTTTCTCATCTATAAAATGGGGATAATGAAACTCATTTTACCTACTTCACAAGTTTGTTGTGAAGAAAAATGCTTTATAGACTATAAAATGCTATAAAAATGTGAGATATCCATCCTCAGATCTTTTGGTGTAATAGCAGAAAATTGAAAAGAAGGAGATGGCTTCTAATCTCTTTCACTGTGATGATCAAAACCTGAAAATAATTGATGTTCTAATTTGAGCCCATCATTTTTATTTGCTTACTTTTGGATGTACAAGGTAGCTAAAATCAATACAAAAAAATTCCCAAAGATACAGTCTTTTTTTTTTCAAAGAACTGATCCAGAGAAACTTTGTGCCCATCCCTCATGAGGGAGTTTTTGAATTGTAGGGTTCTTTAAAAGTAATTGGATGGTAGGCACTTTCAAGCAGATAAGGAAGGTAATTGGATGCTGAATTCCAGATCAGTTCTATAATTATAAAGAGCAAACTCACTCCTCCTGTGTCCAGCAAAGGGTGCCAAAATTCATAGCTGAAATTCACCATATGCAAATTCCATCATATTGAGGGGGTGTTGTTGCAACATTTGTCATATGTTTTTCCAAAAAATTTTGAAGCTTATCACGATAATTTCAAAAAAAATCCATGACAGAAAAAAGAGAGAGAAAGGGGGAAGGGTAGGGAGAGAGACAGAGGGGGGAGTGAGAGAGAAAGCGATGGAAAAGAAAAGAAAGGGCAGGAAAGGAAAGTGAAGGATGAAAGGAAAGGAAGTAAAGAGGAAAAATAAAAGGAAGGAAAGAGAAAAGAGAAAAGTAAGAAGAGAAAGACTGAAGAAAGAAATGAAAGAAAGCAAGAAAGAATGAAGAAAACAAAAGAAAAAAAGATGAAAGAGAAAGAAATGAAACTAAAGAAAAAGACCTTATTTTAAAATGTACACTCTAATATAGATAGTCTAGTGACCAGTGTGAGGATAAAATTAGATCTGATAAATGGCATGAAAGATCTTATTTTAAAGAATAATTTACATATAAGTCTCCTTAAACCAACATTAAATCTCACTAAGAAGTTCCCATCCTATATTCATCTTCCAAATGAAAGCAATTATGTTTTGGAATTACTGTTCTTGACTATTATTTTCACAGAGTTCATCATTTTTACATTCAGCATGTCAGTACATGTCATTTTATTTTGGATTTTTTTCCGATTTTGTGTTAGGTATAAAGCACATTTCCACACTTATTTTGGTATCCCATTAAAGGACCCCCCCACCACCAATCACCTGGAAAATGATTTTTATCTTAACTATTTTCTTTCAACTCTTCCTTTATATCACAATCAATGAGTAAAAAATGTTAGAGACCTTTCTTGGGTATTTCCAGTATTCACTGTATCAACTCATGCTTTCTCCCGAGAGATGACTCTGGTTTTATTGAATCTCAAGTGTTAAAAAAATCAGCTGTAGAGATGAGGAAGGCAAGTGTACAGTGTATAAGCCATGCTTATTCTATATGCTTTACTTTCTGATCAACTAGTCAGGGAGAACAGGAGGACACTTACAACAGCCTAGAGGAAGGAAAGATCACCTGGAGGTCCCTAGTGAAAAGTATCTGCCTCCTACATTCCACCAATTTCTTAAAGTTAATTATCCCTCCCCTATACTCTCAAAGGCTTCCATAGGTGTGCTTGTAAATGGAAATGGAAAAAAAAAGCATGCAGACACTTTTATTTTTAATCTGCATTATTGACACTTTTCTTAAGTCTAGACAATCAAATCAAGTTCTAACTTGTAGCGCTTTCCTTTTTCTGAGGTGTAAATATTCATATTGAAAACGTAACTATTAGCTTTCACTGGTTGGAGGTGGTTCCAGCACACTCTTGTTTAAGTCTATTATGTCTAGCATTGCCTCTTTTCTTTCTTTTATCCTTCCTTTCTTCCTTCTTTCTCTGTTTCTTTCTTCCCCCTTTTACTTTTTCCTCTTTACCTCTTTCTCTCCTTCACTGATTATTCACATCTTAATCCCCACTGCCATAGACAACCCCCCAGCTAAGCTCAGCCTCTGAGAACAGGAATTCTGGTGAGAGAGATGACAGAGAGGTAGAAAGAATGAGAAAGAAGAAAACCACAGAAGAATCATTCACACTCTTATTATTAACTCTCCTCCTCTTGATTCCCCCCTTTTCTCCCTCCATCTTACTAAGCAGGGGAATGTGTGATAGCCACCCAATATCTCTTAGACAGTGAAAAAAATCTCCATGGAAGTGGGTTAGACATGATGGGACAACACCCCAGCCTTATTACTAATAATAGTACTAATTCTGTGACTTTGGGTAAGTTATTTCACCTCTGTAAAACTTGTTTCCTTCATAGGTAAAATGGGGCAATTCCATCTGCAATTCTTGCCTGATAGAGTTGTTGCAAAGACTCCAAGTTTGAAAGCACTTTGCAGACCATAAACTATCACATTGGTCAATCAACCAACAAAGCATTTTAAAATGCCAACTATGTGCCAGGTACTGTCTTAGGTACTGCAGATACAGGCAATAATAAAATGAGGTATAAGCAGGAGAAATAGGAAATAATTAAAAGAGGGGAGACACTAGAATTAAGTGGAGTCAGGAAAGGCTTCCTGTAGAAGGTGGATTTTAGTTGGGCTTGAAAGTAGCCAAGCAGGTCAATAGTATGGAGTGGGAAAGGGATAGTATTACGGGTATGGGGGCCAGCTGGAGAAAATGTTAGGAGCTCAAAGATGGAGTGTCTTGTAGGTGGAAGAGTCTGAAGGCCAGAGTTACTGAATAGAAGAGTAGAATAAGGTGTAACAGGCCTGGAAAGGTAGGAGGGGGCTAGGTTATGAAGGCTCTGAATACCAAACAGAGCATTCTGTATTTGCTTCTAGAGGTAATAGGAGTAGGAATAGCCACTGGGGTTTATTGAGTAGGGGAGTGACATGGTTGGACCTGTGCTTTTGGAAAACCCCTGTAGTGGCTGAATGGGGGATGACTTGGAGTGGGGAGAGTCTTGGGACAGGTAGATATACCAGCAGGTATAGAGAATGTGCCTGTTATTTCACTGGTAAAGGAAAATCCCTGCTTGTATCAAAGTTTGTTGCTTTCTCTGCCACTATAATCTAATCTAAGAGTTGCTACAGGGGAGGATCTAGGGACTGATGGGAATCCTGAGGGAGTCTAGAGAGATAAAAATTATTTTCATAATAATGCTAAAACATTTAAACTTCGGATATGGTAAATATGGACACAACTCACTTAAGTAAAAAAAAGGTCTTTGACGGGAGGGTCTTTGATAATTTTTAAGAGTGTAAAGGGATCCTGGGACCAAAAAGTCTGACACCTACTAGCATACAGCACTGAGAGGTAAGTCGCTTACACTGTCATTTTGATGGTAAGTTTTGGGGGTTCTGAACTGCATTTTAATTGTTGTAGGGAACTCCTGGTGGAGAAATACCCTCTATTAATTCAGGCTGGCACCTTCTTTGTGACATGAAGAGTTGCCAAGGGAACTTAGAGGTTCATGGGCTTTTCTAGGGGCATGAAGATGGTTTGTGTGAGAGCATGAATTTGAATCCAGGTCTTTTAGCCTGTGAGACACACCTTCTCTCCCCTAGACCTCAGTAATTCTCAATTATGGTGATAAGGAGAAGGGTCATGAAGATAACACCTGAAATTTACATAACATTTCAGAGGTATTTGTGAGTAGGGATTGTTTCATTCTTTGTCTTTGCATTCCAGAGGCATGGCATCATGCCCAGTACTTAGGAAGTACTTAATAAATGCCTACTGATTGATTCAAAGTACTTTCATGTGGATTATTTCACTTAATCTCCACATCAGTCCTGTAAACTAGCCATTAAAACTATTATCATTCCCATTATACTTAAAGAGAAAACTAAAGCTTGCAATTCCAATCCAGCCTCAATCACTTACTAACCGTGTGACTCTGGCCAAGTCACTAATCCTGCTTGCCTTAGTTTCTTTATCTGTAAAATGACCTGGAGAAGGAAATGGTAAACCATTCCAGTAACTTTGCCAAGAAATCCCCAAATTGGGTTGGACTCAACTAAAAAGACTCAACAACAACAAAGGTTTGAAGAGATTGGGTAACTGGTCGAAGGGCACCTGGCTAGTTAGTGAGACACTCACCAAAAGGAGCATGGATATTCTGATTTCTAGTCCAGGGCTCTTGTAATTATATCTCACCATCTTTGCATCGCTTCCAGAAAACAGTCATGTTTTTGAAGTTTCCTTATCTGCCACCATTAGCCCTGGAAGCTGTATGACCTCTTGATTGTGTCTAAAAAATATTCCAGTAGCAAATGTCAGTTGAATACAGGTGTTTCTCTACTTTTCTAGAATCAAGCCTTTCTTTTAGAATCAACCCCAGCAAAGTTTAAGGCATGACAATGTCAAAAGATACATTCCCCCAACCGCATTGTCTCTAGACAAATAAAATCTGAAATGTGTTCTCTGTGAAGCATTGGGGTTGTTTGTTCTAATTTGTTAGGAACACAGAGTTTGCCTGTCTATCCAGGCACAAATAAGAAACATTTAGGAGCAAAGAAACAGAGTGGACACTTGGATATAACCCTATATAAAGCTGTTTCTTTTCTCATACAAAATCATCACTAGGAAATACACACACACACACACACACACACACACACACACTCACACACATGCACATCAGGGTTGATCTGACCCTTTGTTTATTATTTGCTCATTTCAGATACACGGACTCATCCTGAAAAGCCTTACTCTCCCTTAGGGAGAGGATGGCAGAAGTTATTTTTCCCCAAGCAATCTCTGCTCAAGAAGACATAGGAAGAGACAGGGGCCATCACCTGGTGAAATTAAGTTCCCCCCAAGTAACATGCCTAAAGTAGAACAGAGAAGAGTCTCTGACTCATTGGATCATTGGATCTCAGAGACAGAAAGGACCCCAGTGGTCATTTAGCCCAAATTCTAGCTGAATGTGGCACTGGAGGTTAGGAAGACCCAAGTTCAAATCCCACCTCTGACACTTTCTGTTACCCCAAGCAAGTCACCAGACCCTCTTTGATCTCTAAGATGAGAGGATTGCACTAGATAGCCTTTCAGGTGCTCTCCAGCTTCAAATATATGATCATAGGAATAAGAGTTGGTGGATGAAGCATGGGATTTGGAGCTAGATGATCTGGGTTCAAGTCTTTCCTGTGTCCTTTACTATTTGACCTTAAGCAAGTCAGTATCTCTCACATATAGTTTTCTCATGTAAAATAACGAGGAGTAGGACTCTAAGATTCCCTCCAACTCAAATTTTTTACAGCATACTACATGGATCGTCATCCAGCCTTTGATTGAAGACCTCCATTGAGGAGAAAATCACCCCCTCCCAAGGTGGCCCATTGTAGTTTTGGATAGATACAATGGCCAGGAAGTTTATTGTGACATTGGGTCTTAAACTGCCTCTGTAATTTTCCCTGACTGTTCTTCAGCTTCATCTCTGCTGCTCATTCATAAGCCCACAATATGTAGTATCCAGGAATTTATCAGGAGAGAGCTGTGTCAGAATTTGGTTCTCATCTTTCATGCAGTAACTTTACATCAGAAGCAAAGAGAAAATGAGACAGAGAGACAGAGAGAGAGAGAAAGAGAGAGAGAGAGAGAGAGAGAGAGAGAGAGAGAGCGAGCAGGATCTGGGCTGCAGTTTTTAGGTAATCCAACATGTAGAAAGAAAGAAAAGAAAAGAAAAAAAGCAAAAACAAATCAAATCTCTGAGTAGACATTACTAAATAATATATAATAATACTCTCCCTGTTATCATCATCTCTTTTAGTACACATGAGGTCAAGACAGAAGTCAGTTGTATAGGAAAAAAAGAGGGAGGAGGAGGAGAAGGAAATGAAGGTGGAGAAGGAGAGGGAAGAAAATGAAGAGGAGGAGATCTCTTGTGTCTTTTCACACTAGAAAAGTACTGGTAATATAAAGTGTGTATACACACATACAGACACACAATACATATATACATATCTATCTGCCTATCTACTATCTTATCTGTTAACTGAATTAATCTATTTCCCTTATTTTTCTCTTTTTAAGTTGACTTCTATCCCTTTGTGTAGTCATATCCTCCAAATGACAAACTGGAAATCACAAATGAAGCAGTGATAGATGGCATAAATAATCAGTTGTGATGTTTCAGCATACACCTCAATGGTGGCTTCTATACTTTCCCATTCTCAGTTGACCATTCCTACAGTTTGACTCCTTAGTACCTGGTTCCGGCTTCTTGTTCAAACCAAGTCACTTTTTCATTTGCTAGTGCTGACAAAAGTATTCCAAATAACAACACTATGTACATGATAGAATTTCAGTTTCATGTACAATTTTTTTATTACACTGTTAGGAAAATGCTTGTTTTATCCCATAAATTAAAAATTTAAAAAAAAATTTAAAAAGAGAACCCATGGCCATCCAGAGCTTACAGCAGATGATAAATCCAATCTTTTTGAAAATGCTTATTGCTCTGTTTGGCATATTTATTCTAGGGCAGAAGTCACTGCTAACTTTCTGATTTATTCGTGCTACTCACAGTTTGTATGTATTGTATAATAAGTTAAATGGAATGTGTTCAGTTTAATGGAAATACTTTCATTTAAATGGAAGGACCTACTATGTGCCAGGAGGTACTGTGGTAAGTTCTGGGAATACAAATACAATGAATGAAATAATCTCTACTCTCAGGGGCTCACACACACAGATAAAAGTATATGTATACACACACATATATATGTATATCTACACCTACATACATACATTTATACTATATATATATATATATATGTATACATACACAATTTAATATTGGGAAGGTCACTAATAGCTAGGAAGATGAACATATCTGAGCAAACCAGTAAGAAAAGATTGTGTTAGGTGGGAGTGGGGAGGGTTGTGACACATTAAGAGAGAAAGTATGTAGTTATCATTCATTCAATTTCATCCTGTGTCCTTTGTCTACAACAAAGTGTGCGAGGCATTGTGCACCCAGACCAAATACACCATCCACTACTTCAGTGTCATCTATATGTAAAACAGATGTTTCAGAATTTCACAGGTGAAATGTTTGAATGGAATGATTATTGGATTAGGCACAAGAGACTCAGATTTTCTAATTATTCCTGGCTCTGCCAATTTTTGTGCTGATGAGTCTTTCCCTTCTCTGGGGGTCAGTTTCTTCATCCATAAAATGAGAAAATTGGACTAGATTAGCTCAGTTCTCTTCTAACTTTTACATTCTACTGTTTGAGTATTTGGGAATGGGTTGGCATATATATCTATATCTAGATAGAGATAGATAGATAGATAGATAGATAGATAGATAGATAATCACCTTTTCAGGTTTGTTTTCAGATGTGTATGAAGATGCCCAATGGGAGGATGACAGATACAAATTTTGCTAAAGGCATCTCCTTGCCTTCTTTGTCACGCACCACTTCTCACATAAAGAATGCACAGTCATTCTCTTCCTAATAGTGTTTTGTTAGGAACATCACTTTCTCTCTGAACATGCATACCGTGTCATGTCATAAAAAGAATTCAATCCAATTCAGCACAATATAGAATATATTTTGAAAATCTAGTGTTGTTCATATTACCTCGCTTGGCACAAATACCTTTTCATTCATTTGTCCTTTCATTCACTCACTTATTATCACACAGACAGACAGACAGACAGACACAGTTATTTCCTGCCCGTATTTCTCACTCATGATAAACTCACTTGAAACTTGGTCAATCAGGTAAAAACACATTCAGCTCCCCGCCCTCCCCCACCCCACCTCCCTTATTTCTATCAGGGAACCATCATCTTTCCAGTGCCCCAGATTTATAGTTTCAAGGTCATTCTCAACTCCTCTCTTGCTCCCATTCAGATCATCTATCCAAATCCAATGTTGCCACATTTTGAAATTCACCTCTTACATTTGTCCCCTTCCTTCTTGCGACTTACACAACCACCATCCTAGGTCAAACTCCTCACCACTCACTTGGTCTTCTTGCCTCAAGCCTCTCTTTATCTTAAGCTATCCTTTGTGATGTGCCAAAGGACATTCCTAAAATACAATCTCTCTCCATAATTCTTCTGTACAATTCCCTTGGTCAAGAAGTTTCACTGGCTCTCTATGGCTTCTAAAGAGAATACAAAGTCCTCAGGCTGGCATTTTAATTTTCATTCAGCCTGGCTCCCATCTACCTTTTCAGATTTATATTATTCATCTGTGGTTCCCTACATTGCTTTCTTGCGCTCTGTCCAAATGAATCTTCTAACTACTCTCCAAAGTCAAGACTCTATCTTCCATCTCTGTACATAGCAGCATTGGTTGCCTCCCCCTCTCCCCCACGACCTCCATATCTGACACTCTCTAGCTCCCTCTAAGGCTCAGGTCAGCTTCTATCTTCTACTTTTCCTGATCCCTAGTCATTAATGCTCTCCCAATAACTTTATATATTTTATTTATTTATCCATGTACATTTTGTATCCTACAAATAGACAGTAAGATTCTTGGGCCAAAAACTCTTTCATTTTTGTCTTTGTGTTTCTTGTACCTAGTACAGTACCTGGCACATAGTAGGTGCTTAATAACACATACTAGCAGCTTAATAACATTGAACTGAACTGTATTTAAGCTTTGAATTATGATAGCTATAAATCAAAATACTATCCACTGAATGGGACTGATTTATTCAGTATGGGCTTTGCTTTCCTTCTTCTAAATGTGCTCATCTCCACGGAGCCCAGGGCCCTCAACTGCTCTGACTTCCCTGGTGCAGAAGAAACTAAGACCTAAAACAAAATGGCTGTCATGAGGAAAAAATAAACATTGCATCCCTAATCAAGATTGACATGGGAAATTACTCTTGTTCTATTTACCCTAGCAAGCCAAAAGACAATATTTAAAGTTGATTTGTTTGATGTCAGGCCATCTTAGCACAACTTTGGATTCTTTATGATTTTAATTCAACACCTTCCCCTTTGATTCATGGCCTCTGTTTGCAGTTTTAAAAATTGCTCAGGTTGCGGTGGGAACATTTGACCATGGTTCCAATGAAAAACATTTGTTTTCATGAGGCTGGCTATCTATTATGCTGTTCCTGACATCGTAGTCCACTGGTTCTCATGGAAAGGGTGCTTAGGAATATTTCATGGGCATTTGTGATATTGGGACAAGACAATCTCACCACGAATAGACTGAAGGCTTGCTGTCATGAAGCCAGTCTGACACATTTTTTTTTTTAATTTTTTTCCACCCAGTAATAACACAGAGTCAAGGATCACTTCATGTACTATTTCCTATAGGAAGGCCAATTATAGACTGCTTCCCTCCTTCTGAAGTTCTACATCTATCTATCTATCTATCTATCATCTATCCTGTCTATCTATCCACCTATCTATCCACCTATCCATCTATCCATCATCTATCCTGTCTGTCCCTATCTATCTGTCTATCTATCTATTGCCTATCATCTGTCCCTATCTATCTGTCTATCTATCTATTGCCTATCATCTATCCTATCTATCCACCTATCCATCTATCCATCTATCTATCCTGTCTATCTGTCTCTCTACCTACTTATCTATCTATCTCTATTGTCTATCATCTATCCTGTCTATCTATCCACCTATCCATCTATGTATCCTGTCTATCTATCTATCTATCTATCATCTAGCTCTTTGTCTATCTATCTATATGCACACACACACATCTCCCTGTTTATAAGCATCAGCCTCCTTCCCTCTAGAATGGAAACTCCTTGAGGGCAGGAATTTTTAATTTTTGTCTTTATATGGCTTAACATGGTACCTTGCATATAGTAGGTGCTTAATAAATGCTTGTTGGGTTGATGGAAAGTTATGCTCTTTTTGTCTGGGCCAGGCTTTCAGGGGAGCAAAATTCATGGAAGGCTTCTTGGTTGCAACTTCTGTTATTGCTTTGCTCAAGTTGAAAATCTGAGTGTCTTCGAGGAAATAAGGGCCATGCCAATGCAGGCTCTTACTCTGACAGCTTGCACATTTTTGTGCAGGGGGAGCTTTGGAATGACTGTTTAGATAATGAAAGCAGGGGACTTGTGCCAGCCTCAATTTCCAATTATTTTATTTAATGTCTCTGGGTTTTCTATGGGTACAGTTTATGGGAGTGGTCACTGGAGGCTCATACTCCACCAGGCTGTTCCCAGATGAATATGGGAGAACAGACTGAATGCTGATGCTTGTGAAAACACAACAAGCTGGTATTTGGTTTGCATTTTATGGTATATTAATTTAATGAAGCAAATATATCATTTGAAAAAACACAATGCATATCTCTGTCGCTTATCTTTGGATCTTTCTCATCTCTTGTCTCTCAGTCTCTTTTCTCTCTGTTTCCTTTCTTTTCCCACCCCTCCTCCCTTACATGCCTTCCTCATTCACATTTTCTTCATATACTCTGAATTTAGTTTGTATATATCTAGATATTTACATGTCAGCTCTCTCTTCAGAATATATGCTTCTTAGTAAAAGGGGATTGTCTTTGGGGGGATTTCTTTCTTTATATCTTGAGATTTTGGCACAGTGCCTAGCACATAATAAATGCTTAATAAATGTTTGTTGCTTGACTCACAGATGCACATAACTTAAGAGGGTGATTTTTCCTTCATAAACATATAGGAGGGGCATAGTTTTATATACTTTTGATGTATATATCTCTATATGCATATAAATACAAGCATATATGGCAGAGGGTGAATCTTGGAGTAAGAAAGACCTAAGTTTAAGTTCTTCTTCTGATAAAACTGACTGTGACTTTGGACAAGCACTAACTTCGCCCAGGCTACTCTCTGGGATTATATGCTACTGATGAGTTGACAGTCTGCATTGGGGAAGGGATTTTTCATATTCAAGGGAAGTTCCCTACTTGGGTGTAATCACAGGCCAAGTCTTTAAATACACACAAGTACTGATTAGTGAATTCCCAAATATTTACCCCAATGTGTCAACTTAGTCTTTGCTTCATCTAGAAGGTTTTCTTACAACTTCAGGGTGAGACTAATATCCCAGATATGGAAAAGATAAGTCTCATGCTAATAGTGATATGAAAACCAAACAATGTACATCATTATTAAGGTTTTAAACATATCCAAAACATGAAAGTCTGAGCAAAAGATAGTGTCCAACTGCCACCTACCAAGCATGAACCCAACAGCACAGAGAGAAAGCCCTAAATGACAGGACCACATATCAATCTTATTACAGCCCTTGAGGACCAGGTGAAGGAAGTGACATAGGTGTGAGATTCTGAATAAGCAAAAACATAGACTCCTCTTCTCTTTAGCCCCTCTTACAGTAAGAGAGCATGTAAGTTTTGCTACAGAAAGAAGCTTCTGGGAAGGGCAACCTTAAGAAAAGAAATAACCCTTATTTATTCATTTCTGGAATCCTCACAGTATCTCTCTAGACTTTGTACCATAGTGTTTAGTTAAACCAAGTCTTTACGAAAGCAGAGCTTCAGAGTCCCCAGGATGCTAAAGAAAATCAAGAGTAATTAAGAACTCACCTTCTAGATGATTGCAGGGGGAAAAAAATTAAAGAAAGACATATTTTGATTGTGTTATTTTTTATACACAAGTAATTATCCTTCCCTTGCCCCACCACAACCTTCCCAACAGCCTCTGACACAAATATATGGAACATCTAATGCATTTGTAGCAAGCTTTTTTTTAACCAAGGGGAGAGTTTTGAGGATTAATCTATTAATCAGGGCCTCCAGTTCCCACCAGTACCAGTGGGAAGAAGAAAGTACATGCCTCTAAGTCATTGTTCAAACAAAATTAAAATGATAGTTAATAGGCCAGGCTAGTATTCAAGCTCTAGCATCACTTGCCTCATTAATTAAAATGACAGTTTGGCTCTAGGTGACAGAACACAAGACCAAATGAATATATTCCCCCGCTGCTACACTCAGGAGTCATTCTGTAGGGGGAGAAGGGAAGGTAGGTTCAGAAGAACTTGTTGTTGTGTTTGTCCTTCATTCTTGAAGAGGCTTGAACTGAGTATGGAGAAGAAGGCAGGGAACAACATGATTGCTTAGATGACTTTGAGATACTTTTATAAGATAAGGTTAGCTGACAAGCCTGTGGCAAGATGGCTGCACACCTCATAGTTCCTCCTATGGTGCAATGAGTAGAGGGCTGAATTTGAAGGCTGGAGTTAGAGGACCTGGGTTTGAATTCCAACTCTGTCATGGACTCAACTTGGGCAAGGTTTTTTTCTTTTAGTTCCCTAGGCCTCATCTATTTCCTCATCTGTAAAATTATTGAATTGGACTAGATTCTGACTCCGCCTATAATCCCATGACCTGATCAGTCTTTCCAGGAAAACCAACCTAATTTGTTCAATAGTTTGGTTGACAAATACCATTGGGATCTAGTCAACGTCAAGTTTTCTCCCATTCCTTTCAACTATGGTTATTTAAAGTTTCTAGAAATCAAAGAGAGGTTCTAGTTCAAATCCCTTAACTTAAAGATGAGTAAACAGAGCGAATGAGTCCGGCTCAAAATCAAATAGATAGTAAATGGCAGAACCAGAATTCAAACATAGGTCTTCTGATTCTAGATTTGCCCTCTTACCATTCTTCCCCACAACATGGTGCCTCATTTTATATTGGTCCCATAAGGCACAGTGAATTAAGACATCTTGGTCTCCTCTCAAATGTGCCTCCTCTGGTTTGAGTGTTCTCTGTATCAACCCCGAGACATGAGACCTCTTTTAGGTCCATCAGACCATTTCTCTCTCTTTATTTGAGCTGGCACCAATTCTAGCTTATGGGCCTCCTCCCCATCAACAGCATTTGCTGCTTGCCCTGTCTCCAGTTTCCTTAACAGAGATGTCAGAAGCTGGGCTAGTGCCGATTCCCACAGTCCTGTGCTGGATACCTCTCATTACTTAGCATGTCATTGTTTATGGGCCATTAGCCAGTTTTCATTTCACCTTATGTGCTCATATAAAATCAGAGTCAGAGGCTTTTTAAATAATGGGAAGCCTAAAAAGCTTTCCAAGAGCCTCTAATTTACCTTTAAATTCATGGTGTTATCAAGCAGTTTTACCATTTTCTCCAAGAAAGTTCATGAAGGCAATTTTTAAAGTAATCATCTTAGTAGTTCACTTTTTTTATTTTTAAAATCAGTTATAATATTTGACAAGACCTTTAATGGGCAGACATTGTCATTAATTTTTTTCAGTCTTCTCTGCCTAAGTTAGTTCTCTATGTGTGATCCCAAGCAACATACTGGAATGAAAATCGAGACTTGGGCTCCAATCTGACATTTACTAGGTATATGACCCTCTAAACCTCAGTTTCATGATCTTGAAAATAATCATCCCATGAATGAAGCCATGTGTGTGGTGCATATAAATCTGGCCTCAGAGGCAAGAGTAAGTGGTTAAGTGTCACCGCTGAAACATCCTGGCTTAACCTCTCAGTGCTACCAGGTAAATCTCTAAAGGGGAAGCATGTGTTGTCCTACTCCTGGTGCTACTGGTGGGAATTGATTAATACAATAATCCTTTTTCTCCCTTTTTATGTACCATACTAAAGATGTATTAAAGCAGAGTAGGTGGCAATCTATACTCGTAGGGGGAATTTTCTTACTAGGAGTTCCCTATGCCAAAGAAGTCACTGGAATGGTCTAAAAAAGAAGAGAAAAGAAAAGGGGAGAGGAAGGGAGAGGATAAGAAAGGAATGATACTGCGCTGCCTACTTCAAAAGGTTGTTATGAGAATCAAGCAAGAAAAGTTATGAGAATACAACGTATTATCATAGGATTGTAGTTGCATAGATTTAGAGCTGGAAAGGATTTGACACAATCTAATCCTCTAGAAAGCATTTTGTATCAATAGAAGACTTCCTTTTCCATTCTCTTCTAATTCATTCCACAATCACCATTCATGTTTAGGCTCAGTTCATTAGCTGACTCTTCAAAACTTCTTATCCTATTTTGCCTGTTCTGCAAAATATTCATCCACAAACCATTTTGTAGGTGGTCCTTGACTCAGGCAGCCCATCAAAAGATGGTCTCAGAACCCATCTTGCTAGGAAGGTCATAGATAGAGGAGAAAGCCCATAAGGACCAAGGTGAATGAACTCTAACACATACACATAGACAAATGCACAGACACAGACACAGACACAGACACACACACACACACACACACACACACACACACACACACACACACACACCTCATAGGACGTCAGGTGCTATCAGGTATGTCAACATTCAGGAATATAGAACAAGCAAAAGGAAATTAAAGGAAGCATCCACTTACCTGGTTTTGATCAACAATTATTTCGATGTCTTCATCACTGCTTAGCTTTCCATATCCTTTTTCTTTACTTTTCTTGTGAAAGAATAATTTTAAAAAGCATTTCAGTAGCTCGGTAATTTTGAAGCATCATTGATTTCTAATCTCTTTCCATTAATAACTGGTCTAACTCCCAGTTAATATTCAACAGTAAAAAATGAATCCCTTTATTTCTCCCTATGACTAGTCATAATTCATTAAACTTTCTGTAGATCTTACATGTATGTAAGCAAAGGTCCTCTAGTCTCGCTAAGCTGTTGATTGCTTAATAACTCAGTTTTCATTTCTGTTGACTTCTCTGCTATCCACCTTCCCCTCTTTGTACCCTCCAACCAAACTTTAGCTCCCTTCTCTAGGGAACTTGTTAATTTCATGGTTCCTGGTCAGTTTGAGGATTATCTAGGGAGACTTGAGCAATTACTAGTAGAAGAGATTCTTAATGATTTTTAGGTCATGGACCCATCTGGCAGGCTGGTGTAGCCTATGGATCCCTTCTCAGAATGTTTTAAAATGCATCAAATAAAGTACATAGAATTACAAAGAAAAATCATATTGAAATATAGCTATATTATTAAGGTATATGATTATCTAGTTAAATATATTATATCAAGATATATTATTATTATAAATATTAAGAAAACAAGTTCCCAGACCCCAGATTATGAAACCCCACCTTAGAAGATCACAGTGGGCACGTGTGGTCTTTGCACTTCTTTTTCAGTCTTGTAATTGTGTAAATAGGTGTTTAAGACTGAAATGATTAAATGTTTGGCTCTCACGCATTTCCTGAATCAAGGGAAAAGGCCATGCCCATATGACAAAGTTAAAGTTGTTCTCTCTTTGTACATAGACCAGATGAGAATTACCATTGGGGAAACACTCTGAGATAATAGTCACAAGATGGAACAAGGAACATTTTTAAACATTAAGGACATTGTTTAAAAGGAGGAACAAACAGATGATTGGCTAGATTATACAGCCTTCCCACTAGCCTGACTATACTCAAGCCCCTCTTCTACCCTGATCACCACACCCCCAATCACTTCCACCAATGGACACATTCTTGTGAGGTTTTAGTTTGGAAATGGAGAGTAAAGATCATTTCATTTCTGTCATAGTTGTGAAAAAGAAGCCTGACTTCTTTCCTATTTGAAACCCACCTGAACCCCAACTCAAGCTCTGTTGCTTCTGTGAAATTTGGGTCAGAAAATCCAAGATAAAAATACCTGTGGCCCATGCCTGTCATACCAGACGATCACTAAAGTCATGAAAAAAATAACTAACTAGACACCCATACCCCAAGTTTATTTTTTAAATGACATTGCCTTTTGTGAGTTGTCATAAAAATTAAGAAACTTTAAAAACCCCCAACTTTTCTGTACTCTCAACTGGTGTAAATTAGAATATACCTATCCTTAAAGGGTACTAGTGTCATTTGAAAAGTCATAAATCTTTGAGAAACTAGTGGAGATAATATTTGTCCATATGCCAGGTCCTTGACCACTCAAATAACATTTCTACCCCAACTTCGCGCAACCCCCTGTCACCCCTCCCCATAATGAATGAGTCAGCAGTAGTGCCTTCTCTAGCAAAGGGAGTCCTGAGTCCAAGCATATGGATGCAGACCTAAAACCTGTGCTTCCATTCATTTATCCATGAATTTAGAATAGAATGGAATAGGTCATGGTGTTTCTCTGATTATTTTTGCTCTCATCTGAGATTAAATTTCAGGCTGGGTGGAAATCAAAAAGAGCTTAGGTGACTTCCATCAACCTACTTCTTCCTACCCATCCCAATTCCTATCACTTTACACTTTGACCCTCTCAGTCTAACTGGGTGCTGGGAGGTAAATCACTCAGGCCATCTAAAGGAACGACTGTTTCAGAGAACCTCTTGGATTATTTGTATGTATACCTACCAAGTAGCTGACTTGTAGGGCCAGTTTTCTGGACAATAGGGCATTAAAGAGAGATGGGACATGAGTCCTTCCACTCATGTCAGTTTTAGACATCCCAGAATTCCTTGCACCAACTGAACTGTGGCTTCATTGCCAGGGTTTTGCACAATAGGACCCCGAATCTGGCACAGCGATGACATTTAGAACATGCATCAAGGACTGGAGCATCCCTGAAGCAGTCTCCAGCCTGGACAAGTTGTCATTGGGGATGGGGGCAGGCCACTAGCACAAAGAGGAATCAAAAACTTGATGGCTTCCTTTCCGAATTCTCCTTCTAGGGCATTTCTGTCCCCAGCTGAAGCTCCTTTTGAAGCTCATCTATTATTTACTTTTTGTTTCCTTTCCCACTCAATCCACTCTTCCATTACACTCTGTGCCCCCTGGAATAAAGCCCTTCCCATTAGCAAAGCTTTTTACTTCTGTCAACATTTCCTCGGCTCTTTGGAGTTGAGAGTACTGGGTTATTATGAACACAATTAGAGAACCTTCCTTAACCTCCCAAACTCCATTTCTGATCGACATCTCTGCCATGTCTCTCTCTCTCTGTCTGTCTGTGTCTCTCCTCTCCTCTCCTCTCCTCACTCTATCTCTTTTTTCAGCATCTTTTTCTTTGATTCTGCTCTCTCTCTTTGTAACTCTCTTTTTCTGCTGCTTTCTCTGTCTCTCATCTCCCTTCCTCATTCTCACCCCTCTTTCCCTCTGCTTTCTTTCATCACCTTTTTTCCTTCCTTCCTTCCTTCCTTTCTTCCTTCCTTCCTTCCTTCCTTCTCTTACTCCCTCTCTGTCTCTGTTTTTCCTTTGTCTCTCCTTTTGCCTCTCTCCCCCTTCCTCCCTCTTCCCTCTAGTCCTCTCCCTCTCCTTCCCCCTTCCTCTTTCTCTCCTATTCCTTTCTCACAGCCTACTTTCCCCTGTAATTGTGGTGTCTGATTCAAGCTGAACTCTATGGCATCTGGTTACTCAAAGTGAACAAGCATTAGCTCGCATCCCGAAGTGCTAAAAGACACTCTTCCTGAGCCCTGCTTTCTTAAGCCCTTGTTCATTAGCCAGCAGCAAGCCCCTCCTGCGCATGGATCTTGAGCCCTGAATCTCCCACACTGGCTCCCCCAATCAAGCCCATTTCTGCAGTCGCCCCTCCAGCCCAGGGAGCTAAACACTGCTCTGCACTCTTGGGCATTCCCTCACTTACTGTTTATTCTAGTGCAGCAATAATCCTCTTTCAAGCACTTAGCTTCGCACTTGGACAGCTGGATCGCCAACCCAGCCACTTCTTCAACTGGACTAGCTCTCCCCAGCTGGGAACCCTTGTCTTCTAGCTAAGTTCTTCTAATGTTCACCAAAAAGCAAAAAGAAAGAAAAAGAACCCTTCCTTAACACCAGCCAAACCCCTAACTTCCACAACCCTGTGTGGGCTTTGGGAGCTGAAGGGCTAAGCAAGAGGGAGAAAGAAAAGTAATCTCAGCCCTTGTCCAGCCCTGGGAGGCAGGGCTTCAGTGGGAGGAGAAGAAACTTCCTGTGCTCCTCCCTCCTCCTCCCACTGAAGAAAACAAGTCAGCAGCTGGCAATATCATCTAAGGCTTTGGGTCCATACTTCTCCACACTTCTCACCTTAGTATTTTTGGCAACAGAGATAGAAACCAGGTTCCATGCTCAGTGGAAAAAAGTATTTGTTCTAAAAATCAAAGGATCCTGGCTTAGAAACCCAACTCTACCTTTTTCACCCCTGCATCACCCTGGGTAAATCCCTTCACCACTCTGGGCCCCGGTGTCCTCATCTGTAAAAGTTGAGGCTTGCACCAGCTCGAAATCTGAACCAAAGGAAAGTGAGGCATAGGAGGTATAGGGCATAAGGGGAAAAGAGGATATCTCTCTGAACTTCCCCAACTCACCTCTAGCCCTGGGACTCATCCCCATTTCATTTTAAGAACAGTCACTTTTAGAAACTTATTTCTTTTGTTTTTCAGGAAGAACTGGGTGAAAGAGACACTCACACCTGCTTTACCTGATCACCATCCTAGGGCTAGCTTCATATACTCTCTGAGTGAAAGATAATGGGTTACAATTTGAACATAATTTAATCTGTTTCTTCCAGAAAAGTCCATAGTTACCTTCTTAAGAATTATAAACCTGGTAAACACATAGGATCTTAGATCCAGGGCATGAAGATGACTTTCAAAGTCATGTAGCCTGAAACATCCCCTCCCCATTTATTTTAAAACTGATGTTGAAACTGAGGCCCAGGGAGATAGGATGACATGTCCAAAGCAACATAGGTTGTAAATGGCAAAGGTGACATTTGAACTCAGGACCTCCAACTACAGACCCAGATGACTTTCCATTGTACCACTATCTCCTATTTTGTTTTGCTTCTTGTAGCTGCACATTACTTCTCCACCCCTTGGGCCATCACCAAAAAAGAAGAAAAAGTCCCAAACTAATATGAATCCTATTTTACATACACCAGTAGAGTAAACTTTAAAACAGGAAAATTCCTTTGGAAGAAAATGGAAAATTATAGAAGCTTAGCCAGAATATATTACACAGGAAAACTTTATAAGTAAGAACTTGAGAAGATTTCACAGTATACAGTCTGGTTTATTTGAGTATAAATCAGAGGAGGCACACTACTTTTCTTTTCTACAGGCAAAAATAATTTAAAAAACTTATTGTGTTTTCACATGAAATCTACACATTTTGTATGGCTATTTTTACATATGAAATGGCTGTCTCATCATAACTCTGAATCAGTGAGCAGAACCAAAGAATGAGAACGGATCTCAGCGGTCACTTAGTCAGCTACATTACCGAAAATCCCCATTACATTATACAACCTTTGTTTCAAGACCTCCAGGGAGGGAGGATCCCATTTCCCTTTTGGACAGCTCTAAGAGTTAGGAAATTTTTCTTTCCATAAAGGCTAAATTTGACTCTTGATACTTCCCTCTAGTTCTACCTTCTGGGGAGTAAGGAGAAGAGTTCGGTCTTCAACTCCCCCCAGCTGGGTCTTCCAACTCCCTATTCAGTTCCTTTTTGATCAATACTAAACTTTCTCAATAGTAAGATTCTGTAAAAATGAGGAAGGATTGTACATTATAGATTAACCTCATGAGAATTTCTGCTTTAGTAGAAAGAATGATAAATGCTGACTTTTTAGCTTTTGCTTTTGATGCATACAAAGTCCTTTACAGTCAATATTTTGTTTGAGCCTCACAACAGCCCTTTGGGTTACTTAATATAGTACATGAATTATTATACCCTTTTTCTAGATGGAAACACTGAATTTGGGGTATCAACAAATCATTCAAAAATTAATAACAAGGTTATAAGATAGGGAAGATCATGATATAGTACTGTAGATAACATTAGGAAGACTTGGGTTAGAGTTTTGTTATATTTGTTCATGGGACCCTGAGCAATCACTTAACTTCCCATTCCCAAGTCCATAAATTACAAAGGAGAAGCTAATATGCATTGGCAGAGGGAGTTAATGTGCTGGGAATGAATGAAATCACAGTCCTGGATGAAAAGGAAAATAAAATAATTCTTGTCGAAATATACTCTCTAATCAGTCTTATCGATTTAGTCCTTCATTAACAAATAGGTATAGTCCAAATTGCTAAATAGCTGCATTGACTGGAGCAGGAATCAGATTACGTCTTCTGACATATATGCATATATATATATAATATGAGAGTATATATAATCTAGTCTTGGGA
Organism: Potorous gilbertii; assembly: GCA_028658325.1. Lineage (NCBI taxonomy): Eukaryota > Metazoa > Chordata > Mammalia > Diprotodontia > Potoroidae > Potorous > Potorous gilbertii. Next base: position 516,556,371 of record CM053771.1, on the reverse strand, counting down.
GGAAAGATGCAGTCAGTGAACCAGAGTGTGATTGTGCTGCTTTACTAGCTAGATGACCTTGAGCAGTCTTGTCCTTCCTGGACCTTGGTTTTCCCAGCTGTAAAATGGATATTGAACTAGGTGACTTCTGGGGTCTCTTCCGGCTCTGATCTATGATCCCATAAGCCCATGACCCTCTGAGATTCAGTGGTGCCTCTATAATATGAGAGATTAGACTAGATCAAGGTTCTTATTAATTTTTTGTATGTCATAGACACATAGGGCAGTCTGGTAAAGTCTGTGGGTCTTCTATTAATAATGTTTTTGAATGCATAAAATAAAGTACATAGGATTATATTGGAAAAGATTTTTGTATGTATATATATTACATATGTATGTGTGTCTATATACATATACCTATCTATATATGTGTGTGTATATGTATATGCATACAGATATAAATAAATGTATATGTATATATATGTATGTGTGTGTGTGTGTGTTTACAGGCTATAAATTAAGAACTTCTGAAATAGATGGTCTGTAAGATTCATTTGCAATCAGCAGTACTATGGATCTTTGTGCCAATTAAAACTATAAAACTAAGTAGTAATAATAAAGTGCTTTATTTCCTTACAAGAATCTTTTGGGGCAGATAGTGGACTTCTTATTATTTCCATTTTACTGATGAGAAAGTGAGGCCCAGGGAGGCCATGGAGCTTTCTCACTATGACATAGCCCGTAAGTGTCTGAGGAAGGATTTGATCCTATCTCTGGCTTCCAAGTTGTCACTCCAACCACCACGACTTCTTCATAGAGCAAGCAAATGTACTTGGATTGAGTGATTCTGCCTGTCCTCCTGGAAAAGAATTCATGAGTTTAGACACTCAATTTTTCCACCTGGTCAGTTACTTAACCAAAGTGGAACCCTCCAAAGAAATGTCACAAGAAATTTTTGTCTCCAAGCGTCTTTTCATATTTGGCTTTAGTTAGAAAGACCTGAAAAATTCCTTTGCCCAGAAGGGGGAGAGTATGTGTGGCACGTGATCCAGAGTCAGACAGGGAGACCAAGTTCTTCATAAATTGGACATTGACTGAAATTATAATAAAATAAAGTCATATTCTATAACATTTGAAGATCTGCAAAGTGATTAACCTCATCATTGGGTAGTACAAGTATTATAAACATTTTTTATAGCCAAGGAAACTGAGTTTCAAAGAAAGGCAAGGATTTGTTTGGGTCACATAGCAAATAGGGGAGAATGGAAGAAAAATCACAGTCTTGGTCAAGACTGACTTCAGTCATGAGTAGAAAATCAAGGAGCGTGGCTGAGGCACTAGTAGACATGTCTTTCTTGAGCTACTTATTCTGAGCAAAAAAGACTTGGGTGGTGGTGGGCAGAGTAAGGGATAGGGCTCTGCCCTACCCAAAAACTGTTAGGAAAATGCTTTAGTAATTAGTTTCTCTACTCCAAAAAATGAAAATCTATATAATTCAATAATCAATAATTATTGAAATTAATCTATACCAAATAAGTCATAGGGAAATTAAAAATGCTGAAATGAAATATATTAATAGGTAACATTTCTACATATGCTAAACCTTTAAACACATGATCTCATTTAGTCTTTGCAACAGCCCTGAAAGGTAGGTGCTTTTGTGTAGTTATCATCCCTATTTAACTGATTAATAAACTGAGTCTCAGAAAGGTTTAGTGACACCTAAAATCACATAGCCTATGAGTAACTGAGAAAGTCTTCCTGATATAGAAATTTAATTTTCTTCTTATCTTATTGCCCAGTAGGAAGCATAGCATTGTGGGTTAGTGAAGCCAGCTCATGGCCTTTAAAATGAGTAAATGATTTAGAATGTTATGATTTATGATATACAAATCATAAAAAAATGATTTTTTTCTTATTACTACTAAACCAATCAGCACTTCAGCATTGGCTCCAGACTTCCTGTGAGTCTGAAGAATCATGGCATCAAGACAACCTGAGAGAGTAATATTCCTAGGGGAAGAGGGAAAGAGGCAAAGGAAAAAATAAGGAGGAATAAATCTAAACTCAACCAAGTTATCACTTATCTTTCAGATGATTGGCCCTGGGAATACAAAGACAGACACTACTAAGCCTCTGCTCTCAAGAAGTTTATGAGAGCTGAAGTTGCTCTGATATAAGGGAGAGAGGAATAAAATAGCAAAGGAGAGGATTAATTAAGGACCTGGAGAAATTTGTGAGGAAGAACACAATTTTAGCTGAGAAAGAGCTTTGCCAGTGTAATTTGAGAACTTCTTACTCCTCTTATAAGAACACATTCTTCAGATAATTCAACTTCTGCCTTGGGAGGTAGCGAGTTCCCCCTCATTGTATGGCTTTAAGCAGAGCTAGATGACTTGGTTGGGTAATTTGTAGAAAGGTACAAGTTAGACTAGATGGCCTTTTAGGTCCGTTCCTACTCTGATATTCTGTGATTTTTGTAAACAATCAACAAGCATTTGTTAATTACTTACTATGAGTCAGGCATTGTGCTAAGCATGGGGGATATAAAGAAAAAGCAAAAACAGTCCCTACTGCTTTTGAAAACCTTATAATCAAATGGAAGACAACCTATATAAATCTGTTAGATTTTTCCCTCACCCAATGGACTTATTTCAGGAATTTCCCCTTGCTGTTTACAGGAAGGAAGACATCAGGGGTGGGGGGCAAGGAAGGTCACACCTGTAACTGCCCATTGGTACAGGAGCCAATAAGGACTATAGTTCCTCTGGAGTAGCTATTTTTTCTCTGAAAGAATTTCAAAACTGTATCATAATCAAACTGTGAGAATGTAAAGGTAAGACAAAACTAGCTACAGGAGGCATTTCTCTCTATCTTGAATTTGGGCATAGATAATCCACCAATGTGCTGTCATTGAAAGTCACTAGGGATGAAAGGAAAATGGGAGAAGGCATGTGTAGACAACAAATGGTGGGGTTTCTATAATTGCTTTAGAAAACTCCTCTGAAGCCATCCTGCTATGTCCAGGCAGTCCAACACTCAACTAATACCTTCTGTAGGAGGTCTTTCCTGATCCTCAGCTACTAGAGACTCCTCTAGAATTGTCTTCCATCTAGTCAACAAGTATTTATTAACCATTCACAGGAAGTCCCCAGTTGTATTAGGCACTGGCTGTAGTTACGAAAACCAGATGACATGGTCCTGTTCCTTGAGCAGACAGTCTAATAGGAGAAATAGGACAAAGAGAAATGAAATTTCAGGGGAACAACTACTGTTCAAATATACTGACCTAAGCGTGGCTTCTTACACATTCCTCTCCATTTCCCATCTCCCTGCCTTTGCACTGGCTAGAATACTCTGCCCCCTCACCTCCGCCTCTTAGATTCCATGGCTTCTTTCAAAACTTGGCTCAACTGCTACCTTCTGCAAGAGGCTTTTCCCATCCCCCATCAGAGACTGGTGACTTTTTTGCTAAGGTTAACTTGCATCTACTTTGTATGTACCTCCTTTATAACTATTTATGTTAAGTTGTTTTACCTATTAGATTATAAGTGCCTTGAGGGCAGGAGCTACTTTGCTTTTTTCATTGCATCCCCAGTGTTTAGCACAGTGTCTGGCACACACATACTTAATAAATATTTGTTGATAGATAGACTGAAATAGGTCCTTGGCCTCTGCTCCTGTGTGGGACTTCCTTCCAAAGTTATGGATCAGCCCACTCATACTGACCCATCTGTGCCCATCTTTCCTTCTAGTTGAGTCATGTTCCACCCTACCTCCCCCCAACCCTGATACTCTCACTTGGCATTGTGTAGGAATACTAAAACCATCCTTCTAACCCTGTCCAGTATGGTCAAAAAAAACCAAAACCAAAAACACAAAACAAAACACATGACTCAGAGTAAAGACATCTCAATAGACTGAAATCCCTGAGGCCAGGGCTTATTTTTATTTTTCTGCTTGTATCCCCAGTGTCTAGAACAGAGTTTGCTAAACTAAGAAATGATTGCTGACTATTGGTTCATTATTTAAAGACTCAATTAAAGTTGCTGAGCTGGAAAAAAACAACAACAACATAAGAATGAACTGTTTGGGAAGCTTCTTTTAAAATGCTATTTTCCATTTTCAAAATTTCACCAAATCTCTGTCATTAATCTTCATTTACTTACTTAGCTTGTGTATACACTCATTCTGTTACATACATTGACTCTTTTGAACTTATTTCTCATTGGATCACAGGAATGAGAATTGGAGAAGATCTAAGACAAGACTTCAAAGGCTCACAGACAGTGTTGGAAGTGCCTACAGAGGGAGGCAGCGAGTCATTGAAAAAGGAACGTTGGTTTGGGTGTCAAAGGATATGGGTTCAAAAACCAACTCCACTGCCTTCTCTCTGTGTAACCTTCATCAAGCATAAAAGGGATGGGAAAGATTGGACTCAATGATCTCCGATGCCCCTTCTAGCTCTACTTCTAGCTCTGATTCTACTGCCTGTATTACATTGGTTAACTCACTTCCCTTCTCTGGATCTCAGTTTCATCATTTTAAAATGAAGGGTTTCCAGTTCTACATCTAAAAATTTTGCCAAACTCTCTCATTTTAAGATGAGGAAATGAGTCAAGAGAGAAAGACTTGACTGAAGTCACAAAAGTGATGAGTTTCTGAGCTAGGCTTTCTTAAAATTACGCCTAATGTGTAGGATGTTGCAAGCAGTTTCTATATACTCAGATAATGAAAATATGTTGTACTTTCCCCCAATTAAAACAAATACAAAAAGGTGGTTTTTTTTTTTAAAGAAAGGTATTTAAATTAAGCCAAACAAGTTTAGGATTTCTTCCCCTAAGGCAAATTTATTTTACCTTTAGTGACTTTCTTTCAGCCAAGATTGTTCCCAGAATTTTCTCTCAGTCAATAAAGCTATATCATTCAGATTCCTGGAAGGGATCTCTGATCAAAGTGCTGAGGTTTTTTTTAAGTTCCTTAATCAAAGGAGAGAGATCAAGTAACATAGTTATTTGAGACAAATTCATGGAGCAACTTGAGTCAGATTTCTCTCACTCCATGTTCTCTGGGATGTCCTTTGATGATTGATGTTTACTGCATACAAGAAAAGAAGTGAGTGCCTGGACTCTCTTTGGTGAATCAAGAATATAAACCTTGGATGCATGGAAGGGAAGAGGCAAGATGTGTTTCATAGATGTTTTGAGATAAAAGAAGCAAGAGAGTCAGAATCCCAGGATCCTAGAGTTGGCAGTGGACTCAGAGCCCATCTATTCCAATTTCTATGTATGCTGTTGTATACAGTAACAGCAATGTTTTTCTAAGAACAACTTTAAGCAAATAAATCATTTGGACTATTATAAATATCCAAATTAATTATAAAAGACATATGACCAGAAATCTTCCATAAAGCATCCCCAGTAGCATGCTGTGGGCAGACAATCCCAGGAAGAGTTCATAGGTTCTTGTCTACATCAGTAGAAGTCAAGAACAAGTGAGACAATGGTCTGGTTGTAGTTTGAGCAAGAATACATCTAGAAAGATTAAATGGTCATCCAGGTCCTCCAAATCTTCCCCCTGTACCCTATTGTGCAATTTATATTTTGAAAATAATTCTGATTTCAGTTTGCATTAATTACTATTAAGTATCTGTACAAAAGGTTCTAAACTTTATATTTTTTTTATTAAGTTTCTTTGAGCCAAGAAAACTTTATTTCAAATCCTTCCTAAGACACAACTAGTTGGGGCAAGACCCTTAACCCCTCTCAGACTCAGTTTCCACATCTATAAAATGGGGATCACGACAGCCCATCATGGCTACTCCAGGACTGTTGAGAGGAACAAAGGAAATCTTTGTAAAGTGCTTTGCTTTGCAAACCTCAAGGCTATACTAATGTGGCTAATGTCGTTGGTGTAAGCTTTCCCCCATCTTCCTAGGCTGCCAAACCCTTCTTGAGTCCAAGTCCCATCAAGGCACTTTAGCTGCCCCTCCCAGCTTTTCCTCCTCTACAAATTTCAATAAAGATACTGTGGTGAACAGAGTAAAGACCAGTGGGCTGTGACCTTCCACTAGGAATCATCACAATAGCTAGCATTTCTACAGAGCTTACTATGTGTCAGACACTATGATAAGCACTTTATAATTATCTCACTTGATTCGCGTAACAACCCTGGGAGGTAGGTGCTATTCTTAGTCCCATTGTATAATTAGGGAAATTGAGGCCTGTAAAGGATAAGTGACTTGCCTAGTATCACACAGCTAGCTTACTAGCTAAGTGGCTAAGACTGAACTTGAACACAGGTCTTCTTGACTCAAAGCCCAGTGCTCTCTACTCACTGTGCCACTTAGCTGCCTCTTGACAATACCTATAGAAGGAAATCACCAGGAAACAGAGATTACAACCAGCCATTTTCTATTTTCCCCCTTTAAAAAAGCCTTTTTTGTTGGGGGACTAAACCATTGACTTCACTGGCATAGGGAACTTCCAAAGAGGAACTTCCCTCTACTAATGTAGATCACCATCTATTCTGCATTTACAATTCTGGAGTTGCATTGAGAGGTTGGGTGATTAGGTCAGGGTTTTACACAGCCACTATGGGGTACAAGCAGGACTTCAATTTAGGCCTCCCTGCTTCCTAGGACAGCTTTCTATCCACTGAGACCTGCTACCTCTCTTGTTTTTAATGACAGTTATTTCTGTATATACCTGCCCCTCTCTCTCAGTACTGTTCTCCACCCAACCGAATCCTACCTTGTAACAAAGAAAATCATCTAAGCAAAGACAATGAATGCAGTGTGGTCATATCTGACAGTGCAGGTAACATTTTGTGCCTCCCTCCTACTCTTCCACCTCTCTGATGAAGGAAGGGAGATGTGTTTCATTCTATTGCTCTTGGTTAACAGGAACATAACTGGTCTGAGTCTTTCAATACAGTCAACTCTTTCTCCGTAGTAATTTGAAGCCAATAAGCACATCAAGGAAAAGTTGCTATATCATATCTGTGTATTAAAGTTTAGGGTCTGATCTTTCATATATAAAAGGATTTGTCTCCTATTGAGTATATTTTCCACGAGTTTCCTAAAAGTTTAACTCTAAGAACAACAAAATCTCAGGGTATACGGTATGCATGGCTGATGGGAACAACCCATTTAGAAAAGACAATAAATTTCAAAAAGTTGGAAGTATTTGGGGTTATGTGATTGTGTCTGATGTCTTTTCAGGGGTGGATGAAGAGCTGGGTGACATTTAATTCTGGCTTTCTAACCTGACTACTGTTAAGCTAAGCAGGACCTTAGGACACACAGATTTTGTGAAGGAAGGGCATAGTGAGGGTTTCCTCTAAGGACTTCTGCTCTCTAAATTTTAAAAGACTAACCCATCTTCCCTCTCAAAGTTTATCTTCTTGAAGCAAAATGAAGACAAAAGGTGAGAGGGATTACCACTGGATCTCCCATGGAATAGAATAATGTGTAAATAACTTTATAACCTTGAATGTGTTCTCAATTTCAATCAATCAAAAATTTTTATAAAGTGCCTGCTATGTGCTAGCCAGTGTCCAAGCCAGTGGAGACACAAACAGAAAAGTGAAGCTGTCCCTGTCCTCAGGATTCTGACTTTCTGTTTTGTGATTCTTCCCTTTTCCATCCCTTCCCAACAAAGACCTATGTGTAACCATGACAACGCAGCAAGTAAACAAGTAGTGTCTCCTGGAGCCTCAGATTTTACACTCAGCATCTCCATCTGAGTCCTTATCCCAGTGTTCTGTGCAAACTTGGTGACGGCTGCACTGGCTAAGTACCATATCTGGAATATGCTGGCGTGAATCAAGAGCAAGTCTTTGGGAACCGGCCAGATCATTGCTGGGGTGCTGAACTTTTAGCAACACGGAAAGACACTGACTTTGGCCATGTATAGGCTTATTCACTAGGTATGCGTCAGACAGATGGCACATGATGCATCGGTGAGAAAACAACAATAACAGCCATTTATATGGTGTTTAAAGGTTTTCAAAGTACATTCCATATACTGTATGATTTGATTTGCACAGAAGCTAGGTGATGTAAATTCTATCATGATCCCCATTTTACAGATGAGGGCACTGAGTCAAACTAGACTAGGTTCATGCAGCCAGCACATGTTCGAGACCGTATGTGAACTTAGGTCTTCCTAATGCCATGTCCAGTGCTCCATACGCCAGCATAATACGCTATTTTTGATTATGGTTTTTATTGCTGTTTTGTTATCCTCATTATTTTATGTTAACACTTTATGTTTTGCCAAGCCATTTACATATAGAATACCATTTGATCCCTGCAATATCCCTACTGATAGGTGCTCTCCATATCATCAGCTCCAACTTACAAATGAGGAAAGGAAGGTTCTGAAAAGAGAAATAAATTGCTCATGATCATAAGCTCATTAATGTCTAATGCAGGTTTGAAGTCTAAGTCTTCTTGACTCCAAGTAAATTACTTTCTATCCACTGCTTACCAGTATGTATATATATATATATATATATATATATATATATGTATATATATATATACATATATATATATATATATACATATACATATACATATATATGTAACATTAAAGTTTATAAAAGCACTTTTTCTTGCAACAATTCTGTAGCAATCATAGCAACTGACATTCCTATAGAGGATGCTGACATCTGTGAAACAGTTTAGATACATCATCTCAGTTTAGAAAATAGGTGCTGTACAGGCATCATCCTCTACATTTTGCAGATGACAAAACTGAGGCTTAGATTTAATAAGTTACCTATGGTCACTTGGGTAGTTTGTGTTGGAGCTTGGATGACAATGTGTATGAAGCATTCTGACATGGAGACTCCTAGTTTTCTCCCCCTACAAGCTACCTGTGAGACCGTTGTAGAATTATAACCTCATTTTATAAAGAGGGTCAATTAAATTCCCCTAAAACCACGCCACAAAAACACATCTGGAAAGTCAAAAACACAATGGCTTCTAACGAAAGGGGAAAATTGATTGGGGAGATTTTAATCAATGAGTTTTTTTGCTAAAAATTCGATGGTCTGTGCTTCTAATTTCCAGGGGCTATGAATTGTCTATTCTTGGCAAGAAGACAAGGGTTCACAAGAGAATCCCCTGGATGTCTGCCAATTTCAGACGCCCAGGTATTCAGGCAGACTCTGTTTATGTAGACACTCAGTCACTTTGAGAAATGGGCTGTTTTTCTTCTATTATACCAACACTCATCTATTACGAAGCATCTCTCTCCTCTCTCCACACAGAGGTACCTAAGCCATCATAAAGGGCATGTGCTGGAACCTGGAAAAATATAACAGGCATTAAATTGCCTCTGACGCTTTGAAGAAATAATAAATTTATCCCCAGAGAAAGTAAACAATGAAGATGCAGGAGGCCACACACGTTGAAAGAGCATTGAACTTGCAATCAAGAGACAATTCAAGGCTCAGCTTTGTTGCTTATTTATTGGGTGACATTTGGCACAACATTTAACTGTCAGTGTCCTATGGAACTAAGATAATAAATTGTAAAATGACTGCTGTGATGGAAGAAATTTCTATAGGAGGAGTTTACTCTCCCATTGAAAACACAAGTCTGGTGACTCCCTCTCCTCATCCCTTTCCTCTTCCCAAAGGATCATGGGATCCAAAATTTAGAACTAGATGGACAAATCCCTCATTTTAAAGAGAGGAAAATGACGCTGAAAGAAGGGAAGTGACTCTCAAGGTCACAAGGTTGGGTCATAAAGGGGCTGGGATTTGAACCATTAATATCTATGCAGAGCTTTGAGGTTTGCCAAATGGTTTTCCCATATTTAGCTCATTTTGTTTTCACAAAATCTGATGAAGTCATGGCATGTTATCTATCTATCTCTAATAGACGAGAAATATGAGGGCCATATAGTTTAAGTAACCTATTTGAAGTCACACAGGTGTTACCATGTCAGAGGTAGGATTCAGGTTGAGATCTTCCTAACTCCAAGTCTAGAACTTCACCAAGATTAAACAATTCACTAAAAATAATTTCAATAACCTCTTTTGACTCACTTAAAATAATTGTTCCTTTTTCTGATTTTTTTTGTCTTTCTGTTTTGACCATATAAATAAAATAAAACACAAGTTGAAATATATCACCGGTAATATCTCAAGTTCAAAAAGTGTTTATTTCAATCATTTGTATAATTACTTTCTTTTTTCAAAACTAGGTAATAGAAAATATAATCTTTATCACACACATTGCAGTATTTTTAGATGCAATTTCTTTAGTTAAAGAATCACTTAGCCCATGACTTCAGATACATCACTTACAAGGGCCTTCCCCCAATAAATTACTTGTGTATATTTTATATTTAACTTTCTGTGGACATCACTCTTTCCATCCCCTTTCTTCTGTGTCTCCAGGCATGTAAGCTCTTTGAGGGAAGGGACTGTTCTCTTTTTCTCTTTGCATTACCTAGTACATGGCACATAATATATACTTTTAATAAATGCATAAGAGATGGCTCAGCGGATAGGGCACCAGGTCTGAAGTCGGGAAGATTCATCTTCCTGAGTGCAAATCTGTCCTTAGACACTTACCGGCTGTGTGAGCCTAGGCAATTCACTTAATTCTATTTGCCTCAGTTTCCTCATCTATAAAATGATCTGGAGAAGAAAATGGCAAACCACTGTAGTGTCTTTGCCAATAAAACCCCAATGGGGTCACAAAGAGTCAGACAGCTGAAAAATGACTGAAAAAAAATAATAATAAATTGACTGAAAGGGACTGATGTCTTGGGTTCAAAGTGCTCCCTCTGATGCTTGCGACCTATATGGCCTTAGGAAAGTCCCCATAACCTTTCTGGTCCTCGATTTCCTCATCTTTAAAATGAATGGTTTAGGCTAGATATCCTCTGAGGCTCCTTCCAGCTGTGGAACTATGATTCTCTAATTCTCAAAATTAAAGCAAATTGAATTAGGAGACGTAGCAAGCTCATTGAAAGAGGAGCACTGCCAGTCAGAAAAGGTCTCTGGACAGCTCATCAATCTATTAGTTTTCAGCAGTATCCTCTACATTTTTCTGGCAGATTATAACACTCTTTTGTTTAAAAAAATACAATCCAAAAATACAATAACAACAAAAACTCAACCCAATCTAATTTCTAATACCATAATCACTGCTGCTATTTATTTGGGTTTCTCCTTCGGGGGAAATCTTTCTCTAGTTTGCACAAGTTTATTAATGATTTTTGGTTAATTTCTATGTGTGGTCCCCAAGAGTGAATTTCAGTACCAGAGGGAGTTAGTCATCTCTTTGTCTTGTAAAACCACATTATCCATGCAGAAAGGCATTGTTTGCCTGGGGTATTAATCAGAGATGACAAGAGGATGAGCTCAGAGCAATCCAATCCGTAGAGTATCAGCACCGAGAGATCTCCGTGGACTGGATTGTTTCTGTGTCTGCTCTCATTTCGTACTTTCATTATCTGATATCCCAGAGTTGTCCCACATAACTTGCGTAGATCTTATCTTTAGGAAGAACTTCTTTTAGTGATGCACGACCACCTCTGTCACAGGCTGACAAGAAGGGCAATTGAAAAAAACACAAAACAAGATTATTAGTAGTTCTTTCCCTTCATGGAGGATGGAGTCCTTCAAATGGACTCCATACACAGCTTAGAGTTGTGCTTATTTTATGGAGTTTTATATAGATTAATTTTTTTGGTTGATATCTTATTTTTATATCCTTTCACCATCAAATGTATCCATCCCTTCCTCATCTCCTTCAGTGAACCATCCCTGGTAATATAGTGAAGAGGAAAGAAGAAGGCATTTTTGTAAAACTAAATAATAGTCTGAGTCTGATAGTATATGTGAGATTCCATACATCGTCCCCCCACCTCTATAAAGAAGAGTGGGAGGGTTTGTTTGCATTTTTTAAGGTTAAAATGAATCATGGCATTGAGGAGAGGGAGAGAAAATGAGAGAGACAGAGACAGAGAGACAAAGAGAGAGACAGAGAGACAGAGAGAGACAGAGACAGAGACAGAGAGAGACAGAGAGTCCTTGAAAGAGCCTTGGAAGAGACTCAGCTCTAGAGACTAGAGGGAGTTTCCCCTTGAGTGACTTCCAGGACCCTCTCTCTTTCAAGAGCTCCTTCATTCTGTATTATCTGGTACAGGGGTGGGAACCTTTAGCTTCAAAACCACATGTGGCACTATAGGTTCTCAAATGTGGCCCTTTAAGTGAATCCAAACTTCATAGAACAAATCCACTTAATTAAAGGATTTGTTCTCTATAAAATTTGGACTCAGTCAAAAGGCTGCACCCAAGGACCTAGAAAGCCACATGTGGCCTTGAGGCCACAGGTTCCCTACTCCTGGGTATATATGTATACATCTGTGTACGTCTATCTCCTCTGATTTCTGTTTTGGTATGGTATGAATAAATGGGTTTCTTTGCTATTTACTATATATGTTCATTGTGAAACTGAAATGAGTCAGACCTTGGGTATAAAGCTTGAGGCCTTCCTTCCCTCTAGATATCCCTCTCCTCCACCCTTGACTCTACCTATATTGATAAAGTGCTTTGCAAACCTTAAAGTTCTACATAAGTGTCATCATGATCATCATCATCCTCACCATCCTTACCTTCTTAGCATTTATGTAGTTTCATTGGAACACAGATTTAGGACCAGAGGATAGTAGTCCCAGGGCTGGAAGAAACCTCAGAAGTCTTCTAGTTTAAACCTCTGATTTTATAGATGAGGAAACTGAATCTGTATGTTAACTGACTCAAAAACTAAATGTCAGAGGTAGAATTTGAACCCAAAGTGATATTTTAAGCTTATTTAGTTCAACTCCTTTAATTTACAGATGAGAAATTGAGGCCCAGAGAAACCCAGTTGGCCCATGGTCCTGTAGATAATCAGTGGTAAAGTTAGGATTTGAACCCAAGTTCCATTGCCTTAAAGCTCATACTCTTTCTCCTGGGCTACACTGTCTTATATCACTTCACTCTGAGCTGTAAGCCTGCAGAATACCATCTCAAAATACTTGATGGAGGCAGGGAAGGAACTAAGATTTTATCTCGCTTTTTAAACACACTGAGTCTGACCACAAAATGGCCAAATATATTTGTGTGAACCTAGCTCCTCTCAGCTTTTTGTCTCACAACAGAAAAGGCCAAGCCTGAGATCTGAGACCAGTAAAAAAAACTCCTGCTGCCTCCAACCTTGCCTGATCTTGGTCCCTAGTCCACTGGTGCCAGCTGCCTGCAACAGTTTGTAGCCGTAGGGAGTGTCCTCTGTAAATGGCCATTCTCCATATATCATAGAAAGGAACAGTTTCCTATTGATTTTTTATACTACCCTTCTTTGTTAAGCTTCTAAAAAGAACCAGTAAGAAATCCTTAATCTATTACAGATAGGTTACACATGATAGACAAAAACTCTTCAAAAAAGAAGGGAAGGAAAGTATTTTTGAATACTTTTGTAAATCTTTTAGTATTTCATTTTGTTTTTCTTGAAGTTCATTGGGTGTATGTATGTATAGACCCTAAATCAAGTCAAGGGGTATTTACTAAGCACCTACTTACAAAATGCCAGCCACTATACTCAGTATGGCAAAGGCAAAACATAGTCCCTACCCTCATGGAGATCCCAGTCATATGGGTAAGACATTTCAAATATATTCTACTTCCAAATACATCCCTCTCCCATCTCCTTCCCAGTGAACAGCTATTTACTGGTAAGATGCATCCAGAGTAGCTAGAAGGCAATCTGAAAGGGGACTCTGCATGAGTAGAGGTAGGTGGATGATGGTGGTGGTGGTGGGGGCCCAGTCCTTTCCCTCTAGAAACATACAACAAATGGGGAAGACTACATGCAAAATATTAGGTTAAAAAAAGATATAGACAGAGTAGCTGGAAGGTAATTTGAAAGGGGAGGGCACTAGTATCTGGGGGACTAGGAAAGACTTTCTGAAGTAGGTGGGGTTTGAATTATCTTGAAGAATGTCAAAGGAGCTATGAAATAGAAGTGAGTGGGTAGAGTATTCCAGGCATGGGAACAACCAGGACTAAGGCCCCATATAGAGAGATATTGAATCAGGCATGCTCCCTTCCTCCCATCATAAGCAAAGGGACTGTTGCTGCTGAAGAGAATATAGGAAACTTTCCTATATGTGGAAGCCTCTGCACCTACATGATCACAACATGAAGAAGAGTGGGAAGGTGGGAAGAAATAGCCTGGACCCCCTTCAGGTCCCCTCTTCCCAGTACCTTGGCCCAAGCTCCTCTTGGCTCCATTCATTAAAATGTACAACCATTCGTACTGATAGAAGCCCAAAGTATTGTAGTCAGCCTGGTAATCAAGAGAAGGAAGAGTCCACTGTGATTCATTCCAAGCATTTCTGAAGCACCTGCTATGTGTCATTCAATGTGCAAAGCACTGAGGATGCCAAGACAATATGACATGAGGTTTATCGCAGCCTCTTTGGGCCAGTAATGCCCCTATCTAAAATGAGCTTGCTCTTCTACTGTTCATAATTTAATTCAATTAATTAAAAGAGCATTTATATGATGGACTTGGTTGGAATTAGACTACAAAGGTAGAAATGAAAGGTCCCTAACTTCTAGAGTCATACCTTATTTGGGGTGGGAGGAAAGACATGTACATAGAAAATTAAATGTAGAACATGAATTAATTTCTGGGGGCAGGCTGTTAGTTACTGGCAATGCTAAGAACCTTCCAGGCCATAAGATGATACACCCCAAAAGAACCAATTAGCTTTCCGACAGGAATCATTTCTATCGGTTATGGTATCACAGTGTGCTAGAGTTTAATGGTTTCTGAGCATGTGATATATGCTCATTTCTGGTCACTTCCTATCTCTAGGCTTAACTTTTCTCTTCCATAAAAGGAGTGAGCTAGACTTAGTGACTTCAAAGCCTTCTTTCAGCTTTAAATCTAAATTACTCTGATACTACTGGGTTGTGGACCCCTGGGAAGTCATGGTGTCCCTGCCAAGGGCCCATAAATCTGTTATGTTCTCCAATGATTGCCATTTTTCAAATGTCTGTATATTCTGCTGTGATAAATGAAATACACATTCATTTTAAAAGCATTACTAAATTGCCATTTGCATTTTGTTAGCATCCATTTTTTCCAATCAACCGGTACTAATAGTATAACTGCCATTATGAAAATAAGGGAGTTGGATCAGCTATCCTTTGAGGTCCCTTCCAATTCTCACTCTGTAGCTTCAGGTTCCTGTGAAACAGCTTGAAATCAGGGACTAGAAAGGAATTATCATATTCCCAAAGGTTACAATCTCCGGTAGGGGAAGGAGTCAAGGAAGCCATGTGTTTGCTCTTTGGCCTCAGATGGGTCATTAAAGTTTTTTGAGCCTTAGTTTTTTCAGAGCATAGAGATGGATTAGTATTTGAAGAATTGTCCAGCACTTTCAATGATTCCAAGCTGACTGCTACTGCAAAAATCCATCTTTTTCAAGTCAATCAGTCTGTAAAGAATCACTGAGCTAAGTCCTGGGAAGGGCAAAAGACCACCTCTGTTCTCAATTCATCGTCAAGAAGGATGACTTGAGAAAAGGCCATTGGATTTGGCAATTAAGAGGCCATGTTATGTCCTCTATTAGCTTATGATCCAATTCAGGAGATAGCATGAAAGTAATCACTGACTAGTGAGCTCATCAGTTAATCGGCAGTTAGTAAGCATTTATTAAACATCCCAGCTGTAAGTCATGAGCCACTATGATCTTGGAGGAATTACATTAAAAAGGAATTGTAGAGGCCTCCTATAGAGGGTAGAATTTTAGCTTGGACATGAAGGAGGCCAGGGAAGCCAGGAGGCAGAGAGGAGGAGGCAGAGAATTCCAGGAATGGGGGACAGATAGTGAAAATTCAGTCAGGAGATGAGGTATCTGGTGTGAGGAATAGCAAGGAATTCAGGTGTATTGGACTATAGTTTGTGGTTATAAGAAGCATAGAAAAGTAGGTGGCAGCCAGGTTACCAAAGATTTTGAAAGCCAAACTGAAGATTTTATATTTCATTCCGGAAGTGATAGGGAGCCACTGGAGTTAATTGACATGGTCAAACATGCACTTTTAAGAAGACTAATTAGACAGGAGAGTGGAGGTCAGACTGGAGTGGGGAGAAACTTGAGGCAGGGAGATGAATCAGCAGGCTATTACAATAATGAAGGCCTGTATCATGGTGGTAGAAGTGCCAGAAGAGAGAAGGTGCTGTGCAGGAGATACGTTATGAAGGTAAAATTGACAGGACTTGGCAACAGATTGGATATTGGAGGTGAGAGAGAATGAGATGACATCGATGATGACATCTAAGTTGTGAGCCTGGGTGACCAGGAGGATCGTGGTGCCCTCAACAGTAAGAAGGAAGTTAGGAAGATGAAAGGATTTTGGGGAAAAGATAATGAATTTAGATTTGGACATGTTGAGTGTTTTCTACCTACAGACACCCAGTATGATAGATCTAAAGTCTAGGAGAGAGGTGGGGGCTGGATATGTAGATTGCAGAATCACCAGCACAGAGATGATAATTGAATGCATGGAGCAGATGAGATCAGTAATATAGGGGGACAAGAGAAGATAGCTCAATACAGAACTCTGGGAAAAGCCCATCGTTAATGGGTTGGTTGTTGTCCTTTGTCTTCAAAGAGGACTGAAATGACACTTCCATTGTAAAGTGCAGTTACATTGTGTCTGACTGCAGCTGGTCAGACCAGTACAAGCTCGGAATGCTCTACCACAGATTGGGCACAGATAGTCTGTGTGAATATCCCAAATTTGCACACCCAGTGTTTACTTTGTCCTGTCTCAATTCTGCTTTACTCATAGAGCACGGCACCCTTTCTGATGTGGGTATGCCATGCTGAGCAGTCCTGTGCCAGTGTCTCCCATGCCCCACAGTCAAATCCAAAGTTCTTGAGAGAGACCTTGAGTGTCCTTGTATCACTTCTTTTGACCACCATGTGATCGCTTGCCCCATGTGAGTTCTCCATAAAATAGTCTTTTTGGCAAGTATACATTTTGTATTTGAACATGGATGGGCTGCCCATGTTAGAGGGTAGGGCCAGGATGAAGAGCCAGAAAAGGAGACTAAGAAAGAGTAGTGAGACAGATAGGAGAATCAAGATAGAATAGTGTCATGAAAGCCTAGAGCAAAGAAAAAGTCAAGAAGAGGGTCATTGACAGTGTCAGAGGTCGAAGAGAGGTCCGGAAAGATGAGGATTGAGAAAAGACCATTGGGTTAGGTCATTAAGAGATCATTGGTAACTTTGGAGATAGTAGCTTTGGTTGAATGAAGAGGTTGGAAACCAGACTTCCAAGGGTTAAGAAGAGAATGAAAGGAGAGAAGTGGTGATATTGATTACAGATGGCTTTCTCAAGTTTATACACAAAAGGAAGGAGAGAGGTAGGATGATTGCTAGTGAGAATGGATGAAATAAGGGATTTTTGAGGATGGGAGGGACATGGGCATTGATTGTAGATGGTCTTCTCAAGCAATTTAATCACAAAAGGCTCTAAATTCATACCAGCAAGAGGGACAGGATAGTTTCTTAATGAAAATAGGCGAGGGAGGGTGTCATGGGCTGCAACAAAAACTAGAGTCAAGCTCTCATACATATTGGATGGATCATCCATGGAGGAATCACACAGAATGAAAAGAACCAAGCAGTCTGCCTTGGTAATGGAATACCCATATTGAGGAGATCAGGAATCACAATGTCATCAACTAATACTCATGATCATTGTTAATGATAACAGCAATGCCTCCCTTTTACAGAACACTTTAAATATGCAAAGTTCCTTTTGTACACTCTGTATACAGTGCCTGGCACATAGTAAACACTTAAGAAGTTCTTGTTGATTGGTTGATCTCATTTTATTCTTCTCCAAACCCAGCGAGATAGGTGTCATATCATCCCCATCCTGAGGCTCAGGGAGGTCAAGAGTCTTCTCATGGTCACATGGCTACTGAGCAACATTATCTCATGCCTAACTCTTCATGGAATGAACACACAGCGGAGTTAGCTGGAGTATCTATTATTAAATTTGGATATAGATATACTCTAGCAGCAGATCAGCTCCTCTCCAAGGTTGGTTGCACAGTTTAAAGCAGAACTTTCTTGTGGTATTTAGGAAGATAGTGATTGTGGACATGGTGATTAGGATGATGATAGTGATGATGGAGATGGTGGTTGGGATGACAGTGGTTGTCATAGTGATGGGGGAATGCTGGGGATTATGGTGGTGGGGATAGTGGGGATTAGTATGGTGCTGATGGAGAGAGTGATTTGGAAATCACTGGCAGAGGTGGAAATTAGGATGGTGATTGTTATGTAGACAGTGTCTATGTAAATATTGGTGCACTCACATTTATTTATTGGGAAATATCATTGGTTGTCTTGATTTGTTTTACCTGGAATTGTGTTTATAATCCTTTTAAAATTTCAGAAACATTGTAGTAGAGGGGGAGAGAAAGGAAAAGGGGAGAGAGAGGGAAGGGGGAGAGAGATAGGGAGAGAGAGAGGGAGAGAGAGAGAGAGAGAAGAAATAGCATAGGAAAGAAAGATCCTCATGACACAACCACTATCAAATGTTAAGTAGCTTGGAGAGAGGATTACTAAACATTTTGTTATGACATTTTCAATTTGAAGGAGCATGAGTTACTCTCTCTAACATCATAACATACCATCCCTAAGGCTGTGTCTATAACACTGCATCATGCCCCAAAACTCAATAAATTCAAACAACAGACTATAACCTCTTTGAGAATGCAAACTTTTTTAAAAAAAATTTTTATCTCTAATACCTAGCAAAAGGTCTTGCATATGTGTTTAATAAATGGTTCCTAAATTTATTAAATACACCAAATATGGAGCAGTGGAAAGGCCATTATATTTGAAATTAGGAACATGGTTCAAATCCCGATTTTCTACTAACTAGTGGTGTATGTCTTTGGACAAAACTCTTAATCTCTCTGGGCCTCAACTCCCAGTAAAATAAGAAAGTTGGATTGGTTGACTCCTGTCAAACTCTAAATCTAAGAGTTTGTGAGCTCAATATGTGTGTGTGTGTGTGTGTGTGTCTGTGTGTGTGTGTACATATATATATATGTATATATATATATGTTAATACAAAAATATATTTCTATTTATATCAGACCCGTGGCAGAATTATTCCCTCACCCTTATTTTTCACTGAGACCAGTCACCAAGTGATCTTTCTAACAAGAGGGCTATATGCCAATCATCATTGAAGGCTCAGAAATGCCAATTTCAAACGGAAACATTGAAAACTGTGAAATGGGTTTAAAAATAGAATGTGGTGAGAAGTATTTCTTGCTGTGACAATTTTCAGAAGGCAGTGCTAAGATAAACACTGGCCCAGCTTTATTTTAAGAAGAACACACCAAATGGGATAGCCAGTGTCAACTGCAACATCAGAACGCTTCCTTGCCAGTTGGTTTTCCAGTGACTCTGAAAGGAAAAAGCCTCAAGGGCTCTATTTTGGTTGAAAAGAAAAAAGGAAGAGCCCCCACCAAACTAGACAGAACCAAACCAGGCCCTGCTGTTAAATAACTGGAGCAGAAAATCAACAGGGAGCCTTGACTTAAATCTTTGGAAGAAAATTTAACCTTTTGCTAAATCCTCTTTTAGCACAAATCAGATTTTTTTTTAGTTTGTTTCAAGAGATGGCACAAAATATTAAAGATTCAGTAAAAAAAGATGAATGCACACATCACTGCTAAAGAATTGCGTAAGAAATACTTTATATGTGTGATATGGCTAGAAACTGAATAAGAGTCGGTTTTGCCAAGTTATTTTAGCGGCTAGTGAACAAGAATTTACTAACATGATGTGCCAGGCACTAACTGGTTGAGTGGTCTTGGGTATGTCCTTTCTCTCTCTGAGGCTCAAATTTTCTGATAGGCAATTGAGATGTTTCTAACTCTGTCATTCTATAAATGGGGACAATCAAATGGTTCTAGACCACATGCCTCCATTTTTACCTACCAGATAAGGAAACTGAGGCTCAGAGAGGTTAGATGAGTTGCCCAGATTTTGAACTTAATAAATATTTCCAGACTCAATGGCAGTGTCAAGGTTTGAATATAGGATCCCTGCTTCCAAATCCAGCTTTTCTTTCCATGGTATCATGGATTCTTCTGCCTACTGTACTACCTACCTCCCAGGCTTGTTGTGAAGTTTGAATGAGACAACATGCCTAAATACTTTGTAGTCCTTAAAATACTATAGAAATGTCAGCCATTATTATTCTAAGACATCACGTTATTAACTAATGAAAAATCACATTAGGGACATGAAATAATATTTTAGAAAAGGTATTAGCAGATGAGTTAGTTTATGGTTCTGTTGTGAAAGATAATAGCTTGTTAGCTAAAGTAAGATCCTGTGCTTAGTTGTATGTTAAACAGCTGAGCCTCATGGGCCCTGATTTGAGAAGGTCCAAAAACTTGAGAAAGTGTTATATAAATCACTCCAGATAATAGGTAGAAGTTATTAAAATAATCGAGGGAATTTTAGCTCAGATGAAACAAGGGGCAACTTCTGTCTGCCTCCATTTCTTTATCTGCAAAATGGAGATAACAGGCGCACTTATGTCTCAGGGTTGTGATGCAGATCAAATTAGAAAATATTTGTAAATTGCTTTGCAAAACACATACAAATGTTGGCTAGGATTATTACGGAGCTGAGAAGAAGAGACTGTTAGATTGTGAACTCCCTGTGGGACGGAATTGTCTTTGCCTCTTTCTGTATCCCCGGCACTTAGTTTCTGGCCCATGAGTAGGGTTAACAAATGTTTATTGACTATTTTGCAAATAAAGAGCAATACTTTTACATCCATTATCTCATCTGAGCTCAGGACATCCCTGGGAGTTAGGTATTATGACCCCCAGTTTACAAATGAGGAATCTATGTCTGAGATAGGTGACTCATTTATTAGATGTAAGACCTTTGGCAAGTCAAAAGTGCACAAGATGATCTCTAAGATTCCTTCCATCCGGGCCTTCCCAACTATAGACCTAGTACACTGTTTATTTTGCCATTTTGCCTCAGTGAAAGTGTAAGCACACATCTCAGGAGTATATTTGGCAACAGGTTTTCAAGTCAATTTAGTAACATCTGCTAAGCACCTACTGTATGAAGGGTTCTAAACTAGACCTGAAGAAACAAGGACAAAAACAAAACAGCTCCTTCCTTCAGTGCACTTATACTTTAATTTTGGGGGTATTACATAGAATATTACCTTCTTGCCCATGTATGGGACAATTATGGGGAATCATGTCAGCAGTACTTATTAGAGGAGGGGCTTGAGCCTAGATCTTTCTGTCCCTGAGTTAAGTTCTTTATATCCCACTGTCTCTTTTAAAATTTTAAATGATGATGATGATGATTAATAATAGATATATTATAACCTCTCTGAACCTCAGTTTCTTTTATAACATGGGGGGGGGCAGGGAAACTGATAGGTTCTGAGGACACTTCCAGCTCTGAATCTATGATCCTACATACATCTTTTGACTATCTACTCTGTGTGAGTCAGTGGGCCACTGAACCTAGGTCTCTGTTTCAGTATCCTACACTGTAATGGCAACAGAAAGAACATCTCTGTATTACGCTGTCTAGTTCACAAAACCCTTCTTTGTATTTCAAACCTTAGGAGATAAGCAGGCAGGTCTTATCTATATTTTACAGATGAGGAAACTGATACTCAAAGGGGAAGTGGCTAGTCTGCAAGTCTCTTGACTCCTTAGCTAGGACTCATTCCACTCTTCCACATAATTTCTCTCTAATAGCAAGTTTAAGGGGAGAAGAGGAGTGGCAGCAGTGGTTAGGGGAAGAAGAATCTTTTGCTTGTTTTCTCTTTCATTAGATTGTGATCATCTTGAGGGCAGGGTTTGTCTTTTGCCTCATTTCATATCCCCAGCACTTAGCATAGAATAGGCACTTAATCAATACTCATTGACGGATGGACTTCATACACCAGTACTTCAAGAATCTGTGATGTTATCTGTACCAATTTTACTCCTTCGTGCCCTCTCTATGAGACCAATCTTCTTGAGCTGCTGTGTCTTAAAAGTCCATCCCTCAAGGTGGCCGGGGGTGGGGGGTGGGGCGGGGTTGGGGCGGTGAGGCAGAATCAAGATGGTGGAGTAGAAGGACAAACCTGCTCTATCTCTCCCCTCATAGACCATACAGTACCTGTAAAAATGACTTTAAACAAATTCTAGAGCAGCATAAGCCACAAAACGACAGAGAGAAAGAGAATTCCAGCCCAAGACAGCCTGGAAAGCTGACAGAAAAGGTCTATCGCACCGGGCTCAGAGCAGAACACAGCCCAGCCTTGGCTGTGGAGCAAGGCAGGGACAGGACTGGAGCAGGGTTCAGGGCACAAAATCACAAATAGTAGCTGCTGTTCCCAGATTTCTCAACCCACAAACACTAAAGATAGCTTAAAAGGTCAGCGAGAAAGCTCTTTTACCTCGGTGAGAGAGAGGTGTGGGTCTTTCCCCAGCCCCAGGGCAGTGGCAGTCACTGCAGCAGTTTCCACTTTTGGATTCCTTGGCCTAAAGACCCTGGGAGAAGAGAGCTGCTGATCTGGATCTCAGCCCTGAGTGGAGGTCCTGGGGTAAGAGCAGCACTGGTGCTGGTGTAGTGGAGGTGGTAGCTGTGGAGAGGGAACCCTACTCGCAGATCCTAGGCAGAAAAGAGTGCTTGTGGTTGCTCACAGACCAGCGTGCAGGCCAGGAGAAGAGTAAACTCCTCTCTCTTGATTGTGCCACCTTGGAGGAATTGAGAACTTATAGGTTCCTAGAGTATACCCTCCACTTGACAAGGGACTCAAAAGTCAAGTAACTGGCTGAGAAAATGCCCAAAAAAGGGAAAAAATAAGAAGTTATTTTCTTGGTGAAAAGGTATTTTCTTCCATCCTTTCAGACTATGAGGAACAAAGCATACCATCATAGGAAGACATTAAAATCAAGGCTTCTACATCCAAAATCTCCAAAAAATGCAATGGTTTCAGGCCATGAAAGAGCTCAAAAAGAATTTTGAAAATCAGGTAAGAGATGGGAGGAAAAATTGGGAAGAGAAATGAGAGTGATACAAGAAAATCATGAAAAGTGAGTCAACAGCTTGCTAAAGGAGAATCAGAAAATGCTGAAGAAAGTAACACCTTTAAAAATAGATTAACCCAAATGGCAAAAGAAGTCCAAAAAGTCAATAAGGAGAAGAATGCTTAAAAAGCAGAATCGGTCAAATGGAGAAAGAGGTTCAAAAACTCACTGAAGAAAATAGTTATTTAAAAATTAGAACGGAGCCAATAGAATCTAATAACTTTATGAGAAACCAAAAAATTACAGAACAAAACCAAAAGAATGAAAAAATAGAAGACAATGTGAAATATCTCATTGGAGAAACAACTGACCTGGAAAATAGATTCAGAAGAGATAATTTAAAAATTATTGGTCTACCTGAAAGCCATGATCAAAAAAAGAGCTTAGATATCATCTTCCAAGAAATTATCAAGGAAAAATGCCCTGATATTCTAGAACCAGAGGACAAAATAGAAATGGAAAGAATTCACCAATCACTTCCTGAAAGAGACCCCAAAAGGAAAACTGCTAGGAATATTGCAGCCAAATTCCAGAGTTCCCAGTTCAAGGAGAATATACTACAAGTAGTTAGAAAGAAACAATTCAAGTATTTAATCAGGATAACAGGATTTAGTAGCTTCTACATTAAGGGATCAAGGGGCTTGAAATATGATATTTTGGGGGAATATCCAAAGGAACTAGGATTAAAACCAAGAGTCATCTACCCAGCAAAACTGAGTATAATACTTCAGGGGGAAAATATGGAATTTCAATAAAATAGAGAACTTCCAAGCATTCTTGTTGAAAAGACCAGAGCTGAATAGAAAATTTGACTTTCAAATACAAGAATCAAGAGAAACATGAAAAGGTAAACAGAAAAGAGAAGCCTTAAGGAACTCATTAAAGCTGAACTGTTTACATTCCTACATGAAAAGATGTTATTTGTAACTCTTGAGACCTTTCCCAGTACTAGGGTATTAGAGGAAATATATATATATATGCAGGTGTGTATGGGTATGTATATATGTGTATATTATATATGTGTAAGTATGTATATGTACATGGGTGTATATGTGTATGTATATATGCATAAATATATATATATATATATATATATATATATATATAAAATCAAGGGTTAGGGTGAAGGAGAATACCTAAAAAATAAAATATACTTTTGAATGGAATGTACTAGGAGTAAGAGAAAGGAAGAGGTAGAATGTAACAAATCATCTCACATGAAAGAGGGAAGAAAGAGCTTTTACAGTGGAGGGGAAAAAGGGGGACTTGAAAGGAAATAATTGTGTCTTACTCTGATGGAATTTGACTTACGAAGGGAATAACACATACTCAGTTAGATATAGAGATCTATTTTACCCTGCAGGAAAGCAAGGGGGAAGGAGATAGGAGAGGGAAGATAATAGAAGGGACAGTAAATTGGGGAAAGGGATAATCAGAAGCTAACACTATTGTGGGAGGATAGGTCAAGGGAGAGAATGAAATAAATGAAAGGCAGGATAGGACAGAAGGAAATGTGGTTAGTCTTTTACAATGTAATTATTATGGAAATGTTTTGCATTGTTGCACATTTATGATCTATACTGAATTGCTTGTTTTCTCATTGAGGGTGGGTGGGGAGGGAGGGAGAGAATATTGAACTCAAAGTTATAAGAATGAATGTTAAAAATTGCTTTAGCATGCCACTGGAAATTAAGCTATACAGGCAATGGAATATAGAAATCTATTTTGCCCTACAGGAAAATAGAGGGGAAGGGGGATGGAAGAAGGGTGGGTAATAGAGAGGAGGACAGACTAGAGGAAGTGTTGGATGAGGTACATGCTGTCCTGCGATGGGTCATGGGGAGAGATGGGGAGAAAATTTTGAATTCAAATTCTTATGGAAGAGTATGTTAAGAACTAAAAAATAAATAAATTATATTTTGAAAAAAAAATCCATCTCTCTTTGGCCAAGCTGATCATGAAGCCCTTCAAACTTTGATCATCTGGCCCAGATGTGGACATTTTGTTTCGTTGCTGAGCCCATAAATGAAATCCTTTTGGTTTGGCAGGATCTTTTAGAGTTTGCCCTCTGTTGCTGAAACCTTTGAGAACCCAGAGTCTCCTGTAAGGTAGTGTAAATAATGTTTGATTTGGAATCAGAGGAACTGGATTCAAATCATGACTTCATCAGTCACAAAATGTGTGACTTTGAGCTCATCACATCCCTTCTCCAGTCTTCAGTTTTTTCAACTATAAATTGAGGGGGAATGACCAGACGACCTCAAACGTTCTGCCTCTCAGTTTATGATTCCATGACTCTTTGAGGCCCTTCAGCAGGCTTTGGGGAGAAGAATGAATCATGGAGGGTGGATTTAGTTCAACTACTGTTTAGGGAAGTGGCATTCTGGCTGATATCTCACATTGTTAGCCTCAACCTCTTTTCCTTCAGTACCTGCTTAGTAATTGATTCAGAATGCTTGCTAGTTTACTTAACAACAGATCAGCCAATAAACAAGCATAAAAGCCTAAATATCTCTTCCTTATGGCAGGCTTCCAAATACTTGAAGATAGCAATTATGTCTACTAAGTCTTCTCTCCTCCAGGTTAAGCATTTCCTTTTCCTTAATTCTATAAATGTGGATAATCAAATAGAATGCAGACTTAGGGCTAGAAGGGACCTTAAAGGCCATCCAGTCTAAACCCCTCATCATTTTACAGCTAAGGAAACTGAGACTCCAAGAGGTTACATGGAGATATTTGTTGACTGAGTGGCAGAATCAGGATCTGAACCTTTGTCCTCTATTCTCCAAATCCACTGCTCTTTTCATTGCACCCCAGGTACCTCACCAATAATCCTTATACACTCTACTTTCCAGGCTTGTTGTGATGCTCAAATGAGAGAGTAAAAGTATAAAGTACTCTGTAATCCTTAAAGTATTATATAAATTTGAGCTATTATTATTCTGAGATTTTAATTGATTAGCTTATTAGGAGCTTAAAAAATCAATATCAAGGCCCTTTACCATTCTGGTTGTCCTCTGGATATTCTCCAAAATTTAATGTCCTTCCTAAAATGTGGCATCCAAAATGGAACACAATTCTCCAGCTGTGGTCTGACCAGGCAGAGGACAGAGGGACTATATAACCTTCTGTGTTCTGCACTCTATGCCTCTCTTAATTCAGTCTAAGATCAAACTTGGCTGGGTTTTTTTGGGCGAGGGTGTTCATATCTAATTCTTAACTCATGCTGACCATTAAAACTGACCCTCTAATTTTAGGTGAACTTTGATCATTCCCCAGGAAAGGGTATTACATGTCCTGGCCATGTGGATAAATTTCCTGACCTCTGTTAAGCAATTTAAACTGTTTGGTCTCCATTTTCTAATCTGTAAAATGAAGGAGTAGGCTTCTGAAGATCCTTCTAAATTGAATTCCTGAGAGACCTGCTGCATAGATTTCCCCTAAGCTCTGTTTTAGAGGAACTTAGACTCTAATGAGCCCTGGGTTTCTTAATAACCACTGAATTTTATAGAATCTATGAGTTATGAGTCCTCCAAGGTCTTCTATCTAGTTTTGTCTGTCTCTGATCAAGAATCTTCTTCAAAGTATCTGCTACTACAAATGGTCATTCAGTCTTTGCTTGATGACCTCTAGAAATGGAAGTACCACTACTTCCCAAGGCAGTGCTTTATACTTTTGGATAATTCTGTTAGGATACATAAAGAAGAGATCTGATGACAACTTCCACATCTTACTCCCAGGTATGCCCTATGAGGCCAAGGAAAGCAAGTCTGGTCCCTTTTTCATGTGTCTTGAAGATAGATTTCACCTACCCCAAGTCTTCCCTTGTCTTTATTAACTACCTCCAGGTCTATCGTAGATCTTTGCATGGGATGATCTTGCCATTCTTTGCTATCCTGATTGCCTACCTTTAGACACAATGTAACTTATCGTTATTCTTCCTAAAAATATGACTTCTGGAACTACACCTGATAGTCTGCTGTGATCTGACCAGGGTGAAGTCCATTGGCGCTATGATCTCCTGCATATTATGCTTCCTTAAGTTCCATTGCATCGGTTTTTTAGGCTACCATATTCTTTCACTGATGACTCCAGCTTGCTAAATGAGTCAACAATAACCAAAAAAACCATCCAGATCTTTTTTTGACTGGAGACTTTTCAGTCACACTCAGCTCATTTCTAGCTTACAAAGTTGATTTTTTTAACCTGAGTGTAAGACTTTACATTTATCTCAGTTGAATTTTATACAAAAATCCTTGAGTAGGAGTTGTTTCATTCTCCGTGCTTGCATCCCTGAATGGGAGGATTGTTGATGGATTGATTACGCTTGGCCCACTGGTCAAGCCTATTAAGATCAAATTAAGTACTTTCACCCAATGTGCTTCCCATTCTTCCACTTTGCCTTCTTAGCGATCTTGTTAGGTTGCTATGATTAATACGGCCTTAGTGAATTGGACAAGCCAAGTGAGCTAGATGTGATAATCTAGACCTTTTGTGTTATTACTGAGGGGAAAGTGTAGCCTGGCATATAAAGTACTTGCCTTGGAGACAGGAAGACTTGGTTTCAAATTCTGCCTCTGATACTCACTCGATGTGATGACCACTCAATTGATATGCTTTTGTGGGTTCTACCTTCCACATTTATAAACTGGGGTGACACCCACCTTACAGGGTTAGGCCAAATGAAATAATGAAAGTGACAAATAGCAAGCTGCAAACCTTGAAGTGTTAACAGCTGTTATTAGTATTAGTCGTTCACATGTACAGACGGGTTTAGATCACAGAGAAGGTCGTGGTGATCTGGCAGTAATTGTTTTAGGTTAGTCTCATCTTTATAGATGGCATTCCAGGTTTCATTCTGGCACATGAACCATCTGAATGGAACATGTCTGTTGATCTTTGGGTAATTGCTGAATATCCTTTCCTTTTGTGCTGTGTAGTGTCTGCTTGGATTTATCTGCTTGTTGCAGATAAATTGAAATATGAAGTTTACTATATTTATTTCTGCTTCCTTTGAATTTTTTTTTTGATGTATGAGCTTTTTCATTTGAGGAAACAATTGATACAGCAAACACAATAAAGCTTCCTCGCTTTTTTTAAAGTTAACTGCTTGGCACAAAATTAAAAGCATTCATCAGCAGTCCTGGACGAAGCCATGTGAAACTTTGAATTTTGCTCTTAAAAAAAAGATAGTGTAAAGAAGGAGAAACATCCCCTTGAGGGTGAAGGTGGCAGAGAGGTTGCCTTGATTTTATGTGGTGCTTTATAAGAACATTTTATTGGGCCTCAAAAGCAAACACATATTTTTAGCAAGAGGCCTTTTGCTTGAATACTTCAGAAAAGGCCTTTGCAGACTGAATGAGCAAAACACTTTCGTTTTCTGTCTGCTCAGGAGGCCTGTCCGAAAGAACTCTAACCTTGGTGAGGCAAGGAATGTGTTACTCAAGGAATCTGCGGTTCTTGGTTCAGGAACTAAAGATCCTGTGAAGTAACTAACAGCAAAAAGAGAGTCTTAGGTGTGGGGTGGCCCTGCCTCACTGTTAAATGGGTTCAAAGCCCAGCTCCTGCTGGTCACACAGCCTGTGTGACCTGGGATAAAGTTTTCCCACTTCTCTGGAACTTAGTTTCCTCCTTTGTAAAATGAGGGAGCTGGACTTGACAGCTGTTTCCAGATTTAAATCTGAGTCTATGATTATGGATTCACAGCTCTCAAAATACCTATTTGGGGATGTAGTAATAGTTTGGAATTTTTAAATCTAATTTTAAAAATATTTTTTTCTAAAATTCTGAGTTCCAAATTCTATTCCTCCTTCTCTTCCTTCCTCCCTCCCTGAGATGGCAAGCAAGTACACATGCTTGCATGCATATGTAATATATGACAGATTATATAACATATAACACTGAATATATAGCAATATACATGTGCAATTCTGCAAAACATTTCCATATTAGTCATTTTGTACAAGAAGACTCGAATAAAATAAAAGAAAGTGACAAATAGCATGCTTCAGTCTGTATTCAATCAATTACATTTCTTTCTCTGGAGGCAGATCCTATGCTTCATTATTAATCCTTCGATATTGTCAGATCATTGTATTGCTGAGAATAGCCAAGTCTTTCACAATTCTTCATTGTTGTTATCATGTGCAACATTCTCTCTGTTCACTTTACTATACATCAATTCATGTAAGTCTTTCCAGGGTGTTCTGAAATCATCCTGCTTGTCACTTCTTATAACACAATAATATTCAATTACAATCATATACTACAGTGTGTTTCGTCATTCCCCAATGGATGGGCATCCCTTCAATTTCCAATTCTTAGCCACTACAAAAAAGAACTGCCACAAATATTTTTGTACAAATAGGTCCTTTACTCTCTTTTTGGATGTGTTTGGGAACAGCTTGGATTTTTAAAGATCCATTTCTGAAGGGAGAGCTGAAGCACGCCTTATGATTCCGAAATAGGTAAGTGCTAAGGACCAGGTATCCTCTCTAAGCTCTATTGGTTGTTGGGTTTCTCCATCTACTTAATTCAGCCAATCATAAGAAGTGAGACTTCAGTCCACTAGGGAACAAATTCAGTTCAATTTGGCAACTATTTATTTATTAAAATAGCTATAAGGTATTTTAGCTATATGCTGGCCACTGTGGGAACAAAACTAAACAGTCCCTGCCCTCAAGGAGCTAGAAATAATGTGTTTATACACATATATAATATAGATGCATATATGAATATATATTTTCTAATATATAATATTTTGTTTTCTCCCAATTACATGTTAAAACTTTTTTTTTTAACATTTTTTAAGTTTTGAGTTCCAAATTCTATCCCTTCCCCTGCAATCTGATATAGGTTTGTATCTTTTCACACATACTCTCTCTCTCTCTCTCTCTCTCTCTCTCTCTCTCTCTCACACTCACACACACACACACACACACACACACACACACACACACACACGAGGGCTGCTAGGTGGCACAGCAAGTAGAGCCTGGGTTTGGAATCAGGAAGATTCATCTTCCTGAGTTCAAATCTGGCCACACTCACTTACTAGCTGTGCTACCCATGACAAGTCACAGTTTGCTTCAGTTCCTCATCTGTAAAATGAACTGGAGAAGGAAATAGCAAAGTACTCCATCATCTCTGCCAAGAAAACCCCAAATGAAGTCATGAAGAGCCAGCCATGAAAGAAACAACTGAACAATAATTGTTTCATCTATACGAAACAATGTGTGTACATACATATCTCCCAAATAAATACAAAATAAAATAAATACAAGATAATTTCTAAAATATATGCAATATAGATAATTTCTTGAACAGAAGCAGGAGTGAGGGTTCAGGTTTGAGGACAAGGAGAGCCCTAACAATTGAGGATAATTAATTGATAAATGGTCAAAGGATATGAACAGGCAGTTTTCCAAGGAAATTAAAGCTATGTATAGTCATATAAAAAATGCTCTAAATCACTATTGATTAGAGAGATGCAAATCAAAACAACTCTGAAGCACTATATCACACCTATCAGATTGGCTAACATGTCAAAACAGGAAGATGATAAATGTTGGAGAAAGTGTGGGAGAATTGGAACACTAATTCATTGTTGGTTGAGCTGTGAGATGATCCAACCACTCTGGAGAGCAGTTTGGAACTATGCCCAAAAGGCTACAAAAATATGCATACCCTTTGACCCGACAACACTGCTTTTAGGGCTGGATACCAAAAAGATCATAAAAATGGAAAAAAATTTCCAAGAACTGGAAATCGAAGAGATGCCCATCAATTGGTGAATGGCTGAACAAGTTGTAGTATATGAATGTAAGAAATGATGAACAGGAAGATTTCAGAGAGGCCTGGAAGGACTTAAATCAACTGATGCTGAGTGAAACGAGCAGAACCAGGAGAACTTTGTACACAGTAACAACCACAGAGTGTGAGGAATTTTTCTGGTAGACTTAGCCCTTCACAGCAATGCAAGGACCTAAAACATTCCCAATGGACTCAGGCAAAATGCCATCCATATCCAGAGAAAGAACTATGGGATTGGATAGCAGAATGAATCAGAATATTTTCTCTTGTGTTATGTTTTGTTTTGGTTTATTTTTTTCTCATGGTTTCTCCCGTTCATTTTAATTCTTCTATGCAACATGACTAATGTGAAAATGTGCTTAATAAGAATGTATGTATAGAACCCATATAAGACTGCATGCCCTCTCGGAGAAGGAGGTTGGAGGGAAAGGGAGAAAATCTAAGATTTATGGAAGTGATTGTAGAAAGCTGAAAAAAAATTAATAATAAAAAAGAAAAAAATCTTGAGGGTAATTAAGAAAATTCTCTTGTAGAGAGAGGCTCACTGTAGTTAAGTAAAAAGAGCACCAGCTCAGGGATCAATGGAACGAGTTTCAAATACAGTCTCTGCTGTTGACTTCCTACATGACCTTGGGCTGTAGTTCCCTCATTTGCGAAACTAGGGGGTTGGATTCTTCAGTCTCTGAAGTCCTGTCCACTGCTAAGTCATATAATCCCATGATTTATGGAGCACTTTAAGATTTGTGAAGTTCTCTACATAGTAATTTTATTTGGTCATCACAAAAATTCTGTGAATATTGTCCCCACTTTACGGATAAGAAAATTGAAGTGGGTAAGCATGCTTACATAGCTAGCAAGTGTCTGGGGCAGCATTCAAAGGTCTTCTTGACCCCAATTCTCCACTCATTCCACTGTACCTTCTGACAACTCCCAAACAAATAGGTTAAATGCCTAGCCTGTGATCAGAGAGCTTAGGGCTTTCAAAGGTAGAAGCATCGGTCGCAGGGGATAGAATACTGTGAATGAGGATTGTCTAATAGACCAATATGACTAACATGGAGTGGGTGAGGATGAATAATGGGCAATCAGCCCATTATTCTGGAATGTATACTGCAAAGATAGTTTGGAATGAAATTGTGAAGGACTTTCAACAACAAATGACTCTTCATTTGAATTTCATCTTAGAGATTACAGGGAGAAAAGTTTTAAGACGAGAGATCTTAGATGTAAGCAAGCAGCCCCAGAACTCTGTAGGACTTGATCATATAGTCTGATTAGAATGCAAACTCCCTAAAGGCAGGAACTATTTTTGCTTTTTCTTTCTGTTCTTTAGTGCTTAGAATGGTGCCAAGCACAAAGCAAGTGTGTGTTAAC
This sequence comes from Potorous gilbertii, assembly GCA_028658325.1. NCBI lineage: Eukaryota > Metazoa > Chordata > Mammalia > Diprotodontia > Potoroidae > Potorous > Potorous gilbertii. The sequence goes on along the minus strand of CM053771.1, from coordinate 516,524,027 downwards.
CGATTGATTAGATAATAAAAGTATACTAGTGGGGGATCTCAACTTTCCCCTCTCAGAGCTAGATAAATCTAATCAAAAAATAAACAATAAAGAATTTAAGCAGATGGATAAAATTCTGGAAAAGTTAGAAATGAGATATCCGAAGAAAAATTGAATGAGAATATAAAGGAATATATATTTTTTTCAGTACATGGCATCTACAGAAAAATTGACTATCTAACAGGACATAAAAACCTCAAAACAAATGCTGAAATGGTAAACACAGATCTTAAGGCAATAAAAATTACATTCACTAATGGATAATGGAAAGAGGGATTAAAATTAACTGGAAATTAAATTAATTCTTAAAAATTAAGTGGATCAAAAAACAAATCAGAGAAACAATAATTTCGTTAAAGCAAATGAGACAACAGAAGATGCAGCCAGAGCAGTACGTGGGGAAAATTTATATCTCTAATTGTTTATATCAATATAATAGAGGAAAAAGTAGATCAATAAATCAAGCATGTAACTAAAAAAAAATCAGAAAAAGAGCAAATCGAAAATCCCTAAATTAAACACCAAATTAGAAAACTTGAAAATCAAAGGAGAGATTAATAAAATTGAAAGAAAAAAAACCACTGAACCAATAAAGGAAAGTAGAAGCTGGTTTTATGGGGGAAATCAATAAAATAGATAAACCATTAGCTAATTTGATTTCAAAAAAGGAAAGAAGAAAACCAAATTACTAATATCAAAATTGACAGGATGAATTCACCAATGAAGAGGAAATTAAATAATTGTTAAAAGCAATTTTGCCCAATCATATGCCAATAAATTTGACAATCAAGATGAAATGGATGAATATCTACAAAAATATAAATCACTCAGATTAAAAGAAGAAAGAAAATATTTAAATAACCCAATCTCAGAAAAAGAAATTGGACAAGCCATCAATGAACTTCCTAAGAAAAATTCCTCAGGACCAGATGAATTCACAAGTGAATGCTACCAAACATTTAAAGAACAATTAATCCCAATAGAATATAAACTATTTGGAAAAATGGGCAAAGAAGGAATCCTACAAAATTCCTTTTACAACACAAATATAGTGCTGATACCTAAACCAGAAAGAGCCAAAACAGAGAAAAAAAATTATAGACCAATTTCCATAATGAATATTGATGTAAAATTTTAAAAGAAAATACTAGCTAAAAGACTACAGGAGTATATTGCAAGGATCATACATGATGACCAGATAAAACTTATACCAGCAATGCAGGGCTGGTTCAACATTAGGAATAATATTGGGGGGGGAGAGAAACTTGCAATAGGCATCTATGATGAAAGCCTCATTTCTCAACTATAGAGAGAACTGAGTCAAATTTATTTAAATACAAGTAATTCTCCAATTGATAAATGGTCAAAGAATATGAACAGGGAGTTTTCAGAATTAAGGCTATGTATAGTCACATAAAAATGCTCTAAATCACTATTGATCAGAGAAATGCAAATTAAAAGAATTCTAAGGTACCACCTCACACCTATCAGATTGACTAATATGACAAAAAAGGAAAATATTGGATGTTGGAAGAGATGTGGAAAAACTGGGACACTAATGCTCTGTTGGTGAAGTTGTGAACTGATGCAACCATTCTGGAGAATACTTTGGGACTACAAGCCAAGGACTATAAAACTGTGCATACCTTTTGATTCAGTAGTACCATTGCTAGGTCTATATCTCAAAGAGATTACGAAAAAGGGAGAGAGGACCTATTTGGACAAAAATATTTATAGCAGCTCTTTTTATAGTGACTAAAAATATTGAGGAATGGTCACACAGATTGTGGTATATGCTTTTCATGGAATATCATTGTGCTATAAGAAATTACAAGCAGGCTAATTTCAGGAAAACCTGGAAACACTTACATGAACTGATGCATAGTAAAGCGAACAGAATCAGAAGAACATTGTACACAGTGATAGCGATATTGTCCAGTGAAGACTTAGCTATTTTCAGCCCTACAACTATCCAAGACAATCCCAAGAGACTAATGATGAAGCACACTATTTTCCTCCAGAGAAAGCACTAATATTGTTTGAATACAGACTGAAGCATGCTATTTTTTATTTTCTTTCATTTTTTCTTTTAGTCAAGTTTTCTTGCACAAAATGACTAATATAGAATTTATTGCACATGTATAACCTACATCTGATTGTTTCCCATATCAGGGAGGAGGAAGGGCAGGAAGGGATAGGATTTGTAACTCAAAACTTTAAATTAAAACTTTTTAAACAAAGAAAACTCAGCCTCCAAAGGGAAGATTGCTGACTGTGGTCTGGCATCAGAGGATCCACAAACAGCAGGATCCTAATCTCACTATGGGAACAGTTTGCTCCTTCACTGAGTTTTCCTGAATGATGCCATCTCAGGAAAAACCAGGTGAAGTTCATCTGCTTCTAAAAGTCATTCTTCTTTTCAATGATTTCAGACTCCTCATTCCTTCCCAGGCTTGAACTGTTTTCATATTTTCAGTGAAAACTGTACATGAAAAAGCCAACACAAGCCAACTGAAAAGAAGTAAAAAAAAAAAGAGCAAGTCAATTTATATTTTAGCCTTTTCTATAGAAGTGTCATAAATCCATCTTGACTGGGAAAAAGTGCTGATGTTTAGTTTAAGGATTTAGAAATGAAAAGAAAATTCACTTCAGGTCTCAGGTCTCTGACATACTTGGATAGTTCCTTCAAACTCAAGTTAAACTACGGGATAATGACTTTCTAATTTGCGAGGTGCTGAGTTTGAATTTTATTTTAAATGAAAATGTCATATGCCCATTAAGACATTTCTAGCACAGCAGGCCAACCAGCTGAAATGCCATTTGGCAGCCTGACTCTTCAAAGGTGGGGAGGATTTTTTGAGTCTTCGAGTCATGATATTATTGACAGTTAACCCAGTTTAATAAAAGTTGTAGAAATCAGCTGGATTATGAAATGATAGCATAAGCAGAATTTACATAGGCCTGCCTGGATCTCACTAATGAAGCAGAGACTGATGGCATTCTGTGGGTTGTGGTCCCTATTGGATGAGGATCTTGGGATTCTGACTTTATAGATATGGGATTAGAGCGAAACTTAGAATGCCATTGAGTCCAACCCCCTCATTTTATAGTTGAGGAAACTGAGGCTCTGCTATTGCATAACTTAGTCACGTTGGGTAAGAGTCACCTAGCTTCCAAGTTCCTTCCTCAGCAAAACTGAGATATTCCATGTCTTAACTAGATCTCTAGAGTCAGCCAGTAGCACAGTAGAGACAGCATGACTTGAGTACACATTTTTCTTTGGATACTTAATAGCTCTATGACCCCAGGCAAGTCCTTTATACTCTCAGTTCCAATTCTATAAAAGAGGGATAATGACAGCACCTATTTCCCAGGGTTGTTGTGAACATAAAATGGGATAACATATGTAAAGTGTTTTGTTAACCTTTAAATACTGTATACATTCTAGCTATCGTTTTTGTAACATCATTACTATAGACATATTGTGAAGGATGTGCTTTGTACAATTCAGAGAACTCCTGAAGTATGCACCACTGCTGGGTGGGGGGCTATCTGAAGGCTTCCTTAACATGAGGCTTAATGGTTTCTGAAGTAAAGGGGTTAGTATGGAGTAATACACCTATAAAGTCAAAGATCTCAGACTCATACTCAGGTTTTCTGCTCCTTTACCTTCTCTTACTCTGCCTGTTCATCTGATGGGCTAACTATGACTGCTCCAAGCATTAAATCGTGGTAGAGCAAGGGACTTTTAACTGTCATCCAGCCTCTCCCCTGTTCTGTAGCTAATCTGTTCCTGACAGAAGGTAAAGCAGATCCAAAGTCACCCCACACAGTCAATCATTCAACACTTGCTGAGCCACTGGGAGCAGAGGACACCTGTGTTGCTAGTTGATAAGAGGATGCATGGGGGATATTTTGACCCCATCCTTGTCTTTAAAGAGATGAGATTCTCTTTGGAATGCTTTCTGCTACAAAAGGGCCATGGATTTTTTGAAAGTGACAAGCACAAATTAATAGATTGTAAACAGTGCCTATGCTGCTACTGATTGATTATACCAATCAATAAGTCAATCACAGAGCATTTATTAAATCTCATCCATATGTCTGACCCTGCTGAATGGATTGATCATTTTAGTGGGAGGGATATTAAGGCTTTGGGTTTGAGGGTGGGGGGAAGAAAGCTTCAAGTATAAGGTAGGGTTTGAGCTGACCACTAAGTGGAGATAAAAGAGAATGACCAGGGTTAAGTGGAGCTGATATTTTGCTGGTAATAGTTGCTAAAAAAAAAAAAGTTTGTGTGTGTGTGTGTGTGTGTGTGTGTGTGTGTGTGTGTGTGTGTGTGTGTGTGAGAGAGAGAGAGAGAGAGAGAGACAGAGAGAGAGAGAGAGAGAGAGTTGTAGTTTCCCAGTAGATTATAAACTCCTTGGGGGCAAAGTCTGTTCTGTCTTTATATCTGCTTGATTTACACGGTTTATGACACACTGTAGATGCTTAAAACTGTTTCTGAATTGGGTTGGACTGAACTAAATTATCAGAAATAGGAGAGAAAATTCATTTTTAAAAGCCTAGAATAGTGCCTTGCGCTCAGTAGATGTTCAATAAGTGTTTAATGATTTGAATCAAATTGAAACAGCTAAAAAATAGCATCCAGATACATGTATTAGCAGTGTAGTCATTCACTGAAATAGGATTAAAATGAAGTGTATTGATAATACTCTATCTGCCCTATATGACGTGAGCGAAAGAAAACTTTGATATAGTGAAATAATTATATTGTTGATGATGATATTGAAATACTTATTTAAAAATTTTGGTTGTTCCACAACATAATGAAATAGTTATATACTGAAAGGCATTATGGTGTAGGGAAGCTGGGAAGACGTGGGCTGCAACCCCACCTCTGAAAGCTTTTTGACTGTATGACCCCAGAAGAGTCACTGGATGGTTCTGCACCTCAAGTCCCTCATCTGTAAAAAGAAGGGGTTGGACTTGATGTCTTCTGAGGTCCCTTCTGCTTTTAGATCTCGATCATTTGAAACTTCTTGGCCCAGCATTTCATGCCATTCTCCATAATTTGGCCCCAGCCAGCCTTTCCAACCAAATTTGACATCACTCCCATTCCCTGGATGGGAAGTAGGAGGCTTGAGGACCATGGAGGTCCTCTAGTCTCACTATCTCATTTTGCAAATGAAGAACCTGAGCTCCAGAGAACGGAAGTGACTTTCTCAAGATCACACAGTGAAATAGTAGAGCAAGAACCTAAATGCAAGTCTGAGTTTATTTAAGCATAGGTTGGTGAATGCTTGTTGGGTATACTGGAGGAAGGATTCTTGACAGCTTGGACTGGGTGTCTACTGCAAGCCCTTCCAACTCTGAGAACCTGGGACTCCCACCAGCACTCTTTGCTGCTCCTAATTATTTTGTTCTTCCTTCTCCCAGATCCATGAATTCATGCAGGTTTTCATACATCCCTGGCATGTGGTCTCCCCATATCTTTACCTCCTGAAACCAGTCTCTTCCTTCAAATTAGAAACAATCCATACTCTCTAAGAGCTTATGTTCTAATCAAGGAGAGAATTTGTAAATAACTAGGAATTTACAAGATTTATAGGGAAGGAATCTGAGGGTAGAAGGTACCAATAGCTGGGGTAGGGACCAGGAAAGGATTCCTGCCGAAAGTGAGGTTTGACCTGAGTCTTGCAGTCATAGTTTAAGAGGGAGTGAAGCCCAAGCATTTTATAGACATCTCATGTGCCTCTCACAAACATCCGTGTGAGAAAGGTACTACTATTATTTGCATTTTAGGAATAAGGAAACTGAGTCAGAGAGAGGTAAAGTGACCTAGAGTTACACAGCTAGTAAGTACCTGAGGCTGCATTTGGACTCACTTCCTTTTGAGTCTAGATCCAGGGCTCTATCCATTGGGCTACCTAGTTGCCTCCAATGTACAGTATATTTACTATTCATTGACTACATAGGTAAGGGGCATAATGTTATTGTTTTCTCCATGTTGAATCACATCAAAGGACTCATTTTGGTTGGGGGAAGGAAATATATTGAAAAGTGGCACCCCAGCTCCCCTCCTATCATCCAATTGAACTTAAAATGTTCAAAATACTCAGCTGCAAATGAGAACATAATTTTACTAAAGTGGATTTTCACTCTGGTGATTAGAAATAAAAATTTGAAGGAAAAAAAGAAGCCACATCAATGAATCTTAAACCTTATTTTTTTAATGAAGACCACGGTGGAACTAGAATTCAGAATTAAAAGAGTCCTGAGAGGTCTTCTAATCTACACTCTTCTTTTATGGAGGACCAGGGAGGGGAGGCCAGACCGCTAATGAGTGCCAGAGTCCTCTGATTCCCAATCCAGCATTATTTCCACTGCTTCCCATTGTCAATAAGCAAGCGTTTTGATACTTACTTAGATACTGATTTAGATATGCAAAAACAGATACTTATCTACCATATTCCAGATACAAAGACACAAGGGACACAAAGAAAGGCAAGTCAATCAAAATCCCTACACTCAAGGAGCTCACAGTGTAATGGGGGAAACAAGTATGTACTAATAAAATGAACATACACCCAAGTATTTACAAACTTCCTCCCCTTCCACATCATTGGACCTTGGGGTGGTTCACCAGAGCGTGCTTCAAAGACAAGATTTCATCAGTGCCTTCTAGCTCAGTCAGGGCTGAAAGACATAGGCATATGCGTATCCATATCCCAAAGGGGGATCTGCCATTTCAAGAATGAGACCTGCTCCATCCTTGGAAACAGAAGTCATCAAATTTCCCCTTGAAATGAAATTGATCCCAGACCATAGAGTAATTAACCAAAAAAGCCTCACAAACTCCCCCCAACCTCATTGCATGCGTTAATTGCCATTGCTTCTCTATAACTACAGCCAATGACACTTTTAATTAATTACTGCAGGAACTTCATTCCTATTCAGAGTAACCGTCTCACATTCCCTTTCTTTCCTCCTTTATTAACTCTTTTATTGTGATTGTCCACCCACCTAACCCTGATTCTGGCACATGTGAAGACATTACCTTAGGTCAAAGAGCACTGCATATGCATATAGGAGAAGCACACTTAACCTCCCATGCAAAATACCCATTTTGAAGGAGAGGCAACTTGGAAACATCAATTAAATAAAGCAGCCCATGCTCCCTGAAGAAAGCTATCCTCAAATTCGCATAAGTGGGTCCCATTAGAAATGCTGGTTTTTATTTTTTTCCTACTCACACATATCTTCAGCTCTCCAGTAATCTCCTTCCTCCCCACATACATCCTCAGGTGTTTTCGGTCTTAGTTTGGCCTTATGCACAGCCAAACTAAGGCTGGAGGTCTCAGTTCAGTCTTAATGCTCTTTCCTTCTTTCTTTAGCTTGTCTTGTGGGCTGTGTTAGATTCCAGCAGTATGTCATAAAGATTATACTATTATGACCAGATTTGATTTATACCAGAAATGCAAGATTGGTTCAATTTTAGAAAAACTATCAACGTAATAGACCACTATAATAATAAGCAAAACTCATATGATTATTTCAATCGATGCAGACAGAGCTTTTGATGAGGTAAAATGCCCATTTCCATAAAAACACTAGAAAACATAGAAATACATAGGCTAGCTTAGTCTTTAGTCTTATCTAATATATTTCCATGATTTTTTCCTCCAAAATCTTATCCCATTTAGATGTCTACTTTTTCTTTTAGGATCATAGGATTATAGATTTAGAAAAGTAAGGAAACTTTCAGGTTATTTTGTCCCATCTTCTCACAGTCTGAGGTCCAGAGATGTAAGTACGTAATTTGCCCAAAGTTATACAGTTAATTAGCAGTATTTGAACTCATCGTCATGAATTCAGATTCAGCCCTCAGATACTTATTAGCTGTGTGTATCTATTCTGATTATTAATTGAGTCTGCAGGCATTTCTTAAGCTCCTACTATATGTCCAACACATATTCTGGAGATACAAAGACAAGAGAAAATAATTCCTGTCCCCAATGTGATTGCATTCCACTGGAAAATACAATACCTAACCAGATAGGTCAATACAAGGTAATGTGAGGAGACAGAGGTCACAAAAACTAGGGAAATCTGGGAAGGCTCCCACTACCACTCTTAATCTTCCTCCTCTTCCTTTCTTGAGTGTGTTTCTTGACCACTGATGACTATCATCGCCATCTATTAGTGTAACCCAATATCACAAGGTTATTTTTTTTACAGTTTCTAATTCACTAGGTCTAGCTATATACCTCCTAATCTCACTAATAGGATAAAATAAGTTAAGGGGATAAGACTCAACAGGAGAGGCAATATAAACGCCATACAAACTTGGGCAAAGTGACAAACCCTAGAAAAGAAGCTTGGGAATGACTAATTTAAAAAATCAGGCCAATTATTACTTGTAGATTAGTAGCAGCTATGGAGGAAAGAGCACTAGAAAGGGAATTCCCAAAGTTCAGAAACAGAAAGACTCCCAAACCCATCTGGTTGAATCTGTGCCTGCAAAAATTCTTGCAGTTCAATAGTTCTCAATTTCAGGGGGGAGCTCAGAAACTGCTCCACACCCTTAACACTTATTGGGGAGTGCCACAAAGCTTTTGTTTATATGGGTTGTATTTATCTATAGTTACTGTACCAGAAATTAAAACATTATCATGAACATAGTTTTGACTTCATAAACCCAGAAAAAACCTTGAGGGCATCCAAGTGAGCCTGGACCAAACTTTTGAGAAACACAGCTCTAGTGGAAAGCGCGCTTAATTTGGGGTCAGAAGAACTGGGTTTAAATCTCAGCTCCACCACCTACTGCTTGTATGATCTAGGATAATTTGCTTAATTTCCCTGGCCTTAAATTTCCTTAGCTATACAAAGGAAGGGATTTGATTAAATTGACTCTAAGCTCTTGATTCCCGCTTGAAATCTAGGATCCTATGATGCTTCTACAATGTACCCCACAATCATTCAGCTTCTGTTCGAAGACCTTTAGTGAGAGGGAAACCCACACCTGGCTTTGACACTATGACCTAGCTGATAGGTGACACAATGGATTGAGTATTGGATCTGGAGACAGGAAGACCTCACTTCAATTCCAGACTCAGGTGTCCAATGAGCAAATCTGCTTAACTTTCTGTACCTCAGTTTTGTCATCTGTAAAATGGATATAGTAATAAAGACCTGCCTCCCAAGGTTGTTGTGCGGAAAAAATGAAATGATATTTGTAAAGTGCTTTATAAACTTTTTTAAAAAGTACTATGTAAGTGCTAGCTATTATTACCTGAGTGACTTGGGGAAAATTGCTTATAATTATTAATAGAAAATGCCGTATTGTTATATTAATTATGTTATTATATTTTATATAATTATATTGTTATAATATAATTAATTAATTTATAATTATTAACAAGATTCACATCTAACATTCATATAGTGTTTCAAGGTTTGCAAAGCACTCTATACATTATATCTCTATTTTATTTGATTCACCATTTTTTTTCTACTGAGATATTTTGTATCTTGAGATGATCATTTAACATGCCAATTATTCCTTTTCAATTCCGTATCACCTGCAAATTTGAGACATATATTTTCTAAGGTTTCATCCAAATCACCAATAACAATATTGAAGACTTTGTCAGAACTCATGGACTTGAATTCTGGCTCTACGACTTTCTTATTTGTAAATAGTGGGCAAGTTAATGGTGGAATAAATGATCTATAATGTCCTTTGCAGCCCCAATCGCTACTGATCCTCCTATCTGGGTTGCATTAGGAGAGACAGAATATCTTATGGTAGGAGTGCACAGTCTCGCTGTTCTCTGGACTCATCAGGTTTCATGGGGAGTTCTATATTTATTTTATTTATTTGTTCATTTAGTTCTATGTGCTACAGGTTTGGAAAGGCATTGATAGACTTGAGAGATTCATGAGGAGGGCAGCCAGAATGGTGAATATGATAGTCATTTGAAAGAAATATGCATGTCTAATGGGGAGAAAAACCTCCGTAGGGATGTGCTAACTGTCTTCTAGTATTTGAAGGGTTGTCATGTAGATAGAGGTTAGACTTAGTCTATTTGGCCACCAAGAGAAGAACCAGAAGCAGTAGAATGAAGTTAGAAAGAGGCAAAATAGGCTTTACGTAAGGAAAACTTCCTAAGAATCAGGGTTGTTCTGAAGTGAAATGGACGATGCCCAAAGGAGGTAGTCTCTCCCTCCTTGGAGGTCTGACAGATGTTAACGAGTGATCACTGTCAGGTTATAATTGGGGTTCCTTTCCTATATGGGTCAGACCAGATGGTCACCGAGACTCCCTCCAATTATAAAATTCTGTGAGTCTACAATTGCATAGCAGATAGTTCACTGAACCTGGAAATTCTGGGATTCAAATCTCACCTTTGACATTAACTATATGACCTTGGTTAAGTCACTTAACTGCTCTCAGACTCAGTTTCCTCATATGTAAAATGTGGTTGATACTTACAGCTATGTCATTGGGCTATTGGGAGGTTTAAGCGAAATAATGGTATAATGTGCTTTATAAACTTAAAAGCACTACATGAATAAGTAATTAATAATAATAAAGCAGTGTTAATCAAAACTGAAAAGTTTCGGGGCGTTCCTGCAAGAACAGAGAATCCTGAAACAATTAGAGCCCAACGGTGACAACTATTCAGAGCAAGTGGCCTGTCTACCTGAAAAGATGCCGAATTATGTTAATTATTCAAAAGGTCAACGTGACTATATTTTAAGGAATGGATAGTTCTTTCCTTTAGACTTGACTGGAAGGAAGGAATGTCAGTATATCTTCAATCTAGGGACATGACCAAATCCTCATTCATAATTATAGAAATTGACTGCGCATCTAGACCTTGATAACTAATTAAAGGATATAACCTTGCCTGCCTTCCCTGATCCTTCTTTCTCCTCCTCCCCTGCCAACCATTTTCACTCATTAAGAAATTTATTAAACAACATTGTTAGGAGATCTGTGTGAAATTTTCCTAAGTGACATTAAAAGAAAACCAGATCTAACAGTTTAAACTAAATCAATAAACGAAGCTTTCAAATTCAGCCTTTTGCCTCTGGTGGAGCTGTAGATAGGCACTTTTTTTGTCCCTGGGGGAAACAGCACAAATTGCCTGTGAGACAAGATGCTAGAAAAACCTCTTAGGTGGGGGAAGGGGAGGGATACCACCTCAGGTTCGAGAGACATTATCCACTGGGATAATGGAATGATGCCATTGCTACCAGCAGAGAGAGAAGAAGGGAAATATTGGCATATATGGGAGGAGATGTGTTCACCCCAGACACCATCTACAATATCCTCCTATTTTAACAAATTATTCCTGCTAAAGGGTGTTAATATCATTTATTTCTATGAGCTGAAGGACTACAAAATGTTTTCAGTGCCCCCTCAATTTGGCATCCTGGGGCAAAGTCCTTTTTTTTTTTTCCCAACCTTGTTATGGTTTTGACCCCAGATGATTAAAATATAAGGCAGTATTGACCGATATCAGTACCTCGTGGTGAAAATTCAATATCACATTCTCTAATCAGATAGTGAATATTTGTTATTGTCTGAGAACAAAGCGTAGAAAGTGACAACAATCTCAAAAGCAGATCTGAGAGAGATGAGTAGAATTTTAAAATTTTCAGTGAATTTTTAAATTTTAAGGCAGTCAGGTAGCCTTGACCCTAGATCAACAACTTATCTGTTGGAAGTATCAGAAGGGAAGGGAAGATGGGAGATATCCAAGGGAGAAAATAGCCATAGAAAGACTCAATAAATAAGGGAACTTTGTAGAATAACAGTAGTTACACTATTGATTCATGTGAGTTTGCTTATAGAAATTATGGAAAGGTTTATAATAGCAATTCAGCACCAGGTCCTTGTCATCACAAATTATAGATATGTTAGCTAGAGGAAGCCAGAATTATTGATTAATTGATTATGCAAGGAAAAAGTAGAAACTGTGCAACATATCACTCCAGGCTGCAAAAAAATTAGCACCTACTGAATCCCTAGAAAGACACAATCGGATGGCCAAAATTATATACTAAAAGACTGACATCCTTCCTAAACTTGCAGATAACAGATTCCTTAGCTAGAAATAAAGATCACACAAATATCTTGTGAATTAGAGGCAGTAAAGTCTAAGACAGGCAGAAGGGTGTGATGGAAAGAGCCCTAGGTCTGGAGACAGAATAATTTGGCTCAAGTCTTGGCTCCGGTGTTTACTGCCTGTGTGACCTTGGGCAAGTCATTGAACTTTCCAGTGCTTCAGTTTGTATAACGAAGGTTTGGGTCACATGACTTTGAAGGTCTCTTCCATCTCTCTATCAATGATACTATGATTAGCCCTGAAATTGAAGCATTATCATAGACTGAATTCTTGACTATGACATAATTTGCCCAGTTATAACATTAATCCTTCAGAATTTGAGGAGAGTATTAATAGCTGTCATGATACCAGATATTATACTTTGCCATAGACACTTACTAGTTGTGTAACCCTGGGAAAGTCACTTAACCACTCACTGTCTGTCTCAGTTTCCTCATCTGTAAAATGCAGAATATAATAAAAACACCTATTTCGCAGGGCTGTTGTGAATATAAAATGTGATAATATTTTAAAAATGCTTTTTAAACCTGAAAGTATTCTATAAATGCTACCTAAAAAGATACAGAATGAAAAGTTTTTATAGTATAGGATGTCCCCAAAGTGTTAGGACAATTTTCAACTTTAAGCTTGAAACTATACTAAGACTTTTGGGACACTCTGTATAAAGATCTAATGAAAGCAATCAGAACCTTATGGAAGCAGGATATGGTACATACTATTCCTGTCTTCCTATCCAAAGAATTGGGATATACGTTCATTATCTGTTGGCTCATCTGCTTAATGAAATCTAGGGGAGATAAACTTATACCCTAATGCTTTTTTAATTAAATTACCAAAAGTAGTAATTTAATTCACTTGTGCAATAATTTGCAGAATATTAAACATAAAAGAATGAAAGTGACTTAACTTGTCCTAAGACCATTTCTATTGGAATTTCATTGATCAAGATGAAAAGAATGAGAAAATAATAATCTTGATATTAATAACTGGTGATTGTACAGTGCTTTAAGGTTTTCAAAGCATTCTGTATACATTATGTAATTTGAATAGTACAAGCTTTATTATCTCCATTTTACAGATGAGGAGACTGAATTTCACAAAGATGAAATGATTTGCTTAAGGTCACACAGGTAGTAAGTGTTGACAGCAGACATCTCTTTTCATTCCAAGGTAATTTATTTCTTTCATTCTAGAGAGATTTTCTTTTTAAAAGAAAAAAATACTTGAGAAACATTTTTTTTAAATCCTAGAAGAAATAATGAGTGAAACAAGAGTATCTTAGAAGAAAATAAAGTTAAAAATGCAGGCACTGGAAGGAACAAAAACTCTTAGCAGGATCTGTCCAAGGAGAGGTCATGAAATTCAATATCTCATTTGGCAGCAGGGAAACTAGCAAAAAGAAACTGCTATCTTATGCTCTTAATTTTATTTTCTCCTCTCATCAACTCAGGGCAATTTGTTGAGAAGGAGGAAGTCAAACAGCTTGAAATGACCTAATCCTGAAATGAGTTTATCGACCTCACCTTCCTGGTAATCCCTACAGTCCTGAGTTTTGTAAATATTTCTCTCAGATAAATGATGCAATACTTAATTAGCACATTGTAACCTACTGTGGACTGAGCAAAAGAGGAGATGGTTTCCATTACGGTGTATTTGTCTATCTAACAAGGACAGATGGGAGACTTCTCTTGTCTATGTATAATAACTTTGTGCCCACAAAAAATACTAACAGTCTCATAGTTCCTATCTTATTAACGCTGGGCTAAACTTCATTTAACTAGAACTCTCTACTCTGCAGAAATTGCAATTAACCAGACTCTTTTTACCCTACTTTTATTAAAAACATTTTTAATGGAGATTTTTTGTTCCATCCTCATTTTATTAATGAAAAGATGTCTGCTAATTCAAATCAGAAACTTCTCTGAATTTTATAGTCACAAAAGAGTTGAGACCTACACATGATCCACTAGCTAGCATGTGGCAGAGACTTGAACGTAGAGATCTCAGGATTTAGAATTGGAAGGGAATTTAAATTTAAATTTAGATATGGAAGGAACTTATAGGTTTTTGAGTAAACCTCTCTCATTTTATAAATGATGAAGCAGATCCAGAGAGATCAAGTTACTTCCTCAGAGTCATAAAGCATCTGAGATAGGATCAGAACCCTGATGTTCTTGATTTCAAGCCATCATTCCATCCATTACACCATGTTTCCACTTGTCCAGTTTTTCTATTTTATTTCTCTCAAAACCACTTCAAGATTTTCTTTAGAGAGAGGTGCATGTTGTGACAGGCTAATACCCAAATATTTTATACAACATTTTTGTCATTATTATAAATGGGTTATTCTTTTCTAGCAATTTTTTCCTGGGTTTGCTTTGTTTATAGATGACTTTTTTTGAGGGTATTTTATTGTAACCTCCTACTTTCTTAAAGTAATTTATTATTTCAATCTTTTTTGTTGAGTCCCTTGAGTTTTCTGGTTTTATAACAAAGATATCAGAAAATAGAGATATATGAGCCTCTTCATTGCAATGTTTATTGCTTCTATTACTTTTTCAAAAATGATTGCCATAGTTAGCATTTTAAAAAGTTCTATTCAATGGCAATGGTGGAAATTGATTGCATAAAGTTTTTAAGGTAAATGCTTTTAATATTTTCCCATTACATGGAGTATTTTTTCTTGGTTCCAGAGAGATGCTTTTTTTTATCATGTAAAGAAATATCTTCCTATGCCTATTTTTGTAGCTTAAAATCATAAATGGATTCTGTATTTTATGTAGGTCAAATTATTGTGTTTTAAAAAATTGTTTGTGTACATCTTATCGCATTACTATAGTTTAAGGTCTATGATGGCCAAGACTTTTCAGTAGGTGCTTAATAAATATTTGCTAAATTGTAAATTTTCTGAAAGAACTATCTCCACATATTGTTATAATCACCTAAAATTGATTTTGACATTGAAATATGTAATAATAACGAACAATTATTGCATTTATAGTCTTATCACAACTTGGTAGCAATGGATACTTTTTGGTTATATTTCTTTCTGCTATTCACTACATTTTGTTGGAGACTTTGTGTCAATTGATAAGATTGGCATAAGATTTTCTTTTTTTTTGTTATTGTCTCTTTCTGCTTTGGGGAACAAAATCATATTTGCTTCATGAAAAACATTTGAAATAGTGTACTTCTTTATATTTACAATCCATGTAACACAAAGAACACTCTTAAAAGTGTTGGAAAATTTTCATTCCATCAGGTCCCTGTCTCTTCAAAAGGCATCTCATTAACAGCTTATTTGATTCTCTCTCTCTCTCTCTCTCTCTCTCTCTCTCTCTCTCTCTCTCTCTCTCTCTCTCTCTCCCTCCCTCTTCTTCTCTCTCCTTCCCCATTTCTGTCTCTGTCTCTGCCTGTCTGTCTGTGTGTGTCTCTCTCCCTCCATCCTGCTCCTGTCCCTCCCTTAGATAGGGCTAGTTTGTCTATTTCCTAGTTTATTTTTGATGTTACATATACTTGTGGATATTTGTTCACTTTTTTCAAGTTATCAAAATTATTAACATAGATTTATAAACAATAATTGCAGGTTATTAAAATTTTATTTTGTATTTCTTTTGGTCTCCACTTTCTTATTTCTAATTTCAACCATTTAATTGTTCTTCTCTTTTTAGGCTAAATTTGCATTTTCTTGGTCTTGACAACTATTATTTTATCTATTTAAATTGCAGTTTTGTCTCCATTATTACTTAGAGCCCTGATCCTAATAATCTATCTTTTCCTACTTATTGATCCCCCCTTTTATAGTTTATTTGAGTGAAGATTCAATTCTTTTTATCTATTAGTATTATCCCATAGTTAACCAGAGCATAGCATTTGATGAGCTCTTACTTTAGTGCGTTTGGGAAAGGTCCATTCATTTGCTGGCAATGATTTTGTTTAAAGTAAATTCAGGAACCTTATAATTTAGTGGAAAAAGTTTTTAGAGCCAGAGGACCTAGGTTCACAGTCCTGGCCATGTAACTTACTATCTTTGTTAAAGTGACCTATTGTGGAGGAAAGATCTTGTATTTGGAGGCTATAGGTTTAGATTTTGAATTTGCTACCTTCTTTCTCTATGATCTTGGACAAGTTATTTCATTTTTATGAGTCTCAGCTTCCTCATCTGTATTAAAATGCATGATCTCTAAGGTCCTTTCCAATGCTAAAACCATGATGCTGTAGCAAACCTCTGGGCTATAGTTTTTTCCATCTGTAATATAAAGGAGCTTGTTTATGACATCTAAGCTTCCTTCTAGTGCTATATTTAAGGTGCTACAGTAGAATTATTCTAAAAATATTGATTCAGCCCTCAGTGATGCTATTACATAGTCATAGATTTAGAGATGGAAGTGCCTTTAGAAGTCAGCTTCTTCATTTTGTGCAGGCTTAGAGGTAAAATGACTGGCCCAAGGTCACAAAGATAGTAAATAGGATAGCCAAGAGCAAAGCTCTAGCCATTGGACTCCAAAGCCAGTGCTCTTTCTGTTTTGCCACACTACTTTTTCTGTACTAATAATATTATAAACCTATAAAAATGAACATAATTCCATTGATGGTTATATTCTGAAGGAAATATTTTTCTTGTTATTTGACTTTCTTTTTAATAGACTACACACTATTCTTTAGTGAACTTTCTTTTGTTCTAAATAAAGAACTCCTTCAAGGATTGTTTTCATTTTTGACATTTTGACAAAGTGATCCATTTAGTGCCTCCAAACACATCATATTTATCTGCATACAATTTAAATGCTTACTTTTTTACCATACATAAATATTTAACATAAATGATGGAGAGATAAGTATCCAAAAGAATGATATGATTTCCATTATTCAGATGTTGAAATCCCTTTTCAATATCTTCCCCTGCTCACTTCGCATCATTCTGTTCCTGTCTTCCTCTTCCCAAAAGGCATTAGGCTGGATAATTCTAAATTCTATGCAAAGCATTTTTTTTAAAAAGTAAAAAATTTGGCTCTAAAAACTGAATCTCTTGTTGTCTCAACAAATTATTTAAAGCAGTGGTCTAATTAATAATTTATTGTCAAGCTTTATGATTCAGCCAACTTCCTGACCATAAGTATATGCAACATTTATGACAAAAGGCTCTGCTTTCAATGTCAAGTTGCCTCTGGTCCTTGGCCTGAGAAGGCCCCAAGCTTTCATCAGCATGGAGATTATATGACTTATCACCAAGATAGCATCGGCCATCAGAATTTTCATTTCATAAATCCCTAGGGGTTCTACCTCATTTTCTCAAAGGAATCTTTCAAATGTTGCTGTTGTATGAACAGATAGGAAAAGAGCATTTATTAAATACCTACTATGTACTAGACACTGTGCTAAGTACCTGGGATACAAATATAAAAGTCAAGTCAGTCTCTGACCTCAAGGAACTTCATTCTAAAAGAGGGAGATGACACATAGGGAAGTGATGGCCAAGGAAGTGGTTTCTAATTTAGAGAGCTATTGAGATGATAAATGGTCATAGGGGAGTAGACCAACACAAAATGTTTTTTATTAATTTGATTATGGTTAAAGAACTAAAAAAGAAAAGGAATGAGGGGAAGCTATGAAGGATACACAAGCAGTGCAAAAGCATCTGTCAGGAACGTGATAGAGGAATAAAGCGAAGCAGGATTGGAGTCTGCTTAGATGTAGTGGGTCACAGGAAGCCCTCATCAGTCTGGACAGTGTTTCTCCTGAAAGGCATTTCTGGAGGTAAAAAGGTTAAGGTCTCCAGGTCATTGTCTCTGGTATGGGCAGCAATGTGGCTGTCAATAAGATGGTTGGAGGGCAAAGTGGTCAGTTTGCATCACTAGTTAATGATAAGGTGGAGCTTCTTTTAGAAGGGGACAATGCTGTTGAAGAGTTTTTAAAACAATTCAAAATTTGGAACCAAATCTGAAATGAAACATCCCAATCTACACAAAGCTTCCCAATAGATTAAAATTGCTCATAGATTTAGAAGTGGAAGGGAACTCAGAAATCATTTCACCAAATTCCTGTAGTTTATAGATGCAGAAACTGAGTCTCAGAGAGGCAAATTGCCCTTCTCTCAAGGTCACCCAGATAGGAAGCAATAGAGTAAGATCTCTGACCTCCCAAAGAGTGGGAGTTCACACTGTCCTACATGAAAAGCCTTTAAAAATGTTGAGCAAAGAAATGGAAGAGGGAAATAGAAAGTATTCAGAACTCTCAGAAGACTTGTGTAAACTGATGCAGGATAAAATGAGCAGAGCTGGGAGAACAACCCCGCAATGACTAGGATGATATAAAATAAACCAACGCTACAAGACTTCAGAATTCTAATCAAGGTGCTAACTAATTGGGACTTAAAAGAACTGACAGTGAAGTATGTCTCCCATCTATCAGCAGAGAGGCGCTGGATTGTAGGTGAGGGATAAGGCATACCATGCCAGACATGGACAATGTGCTCAGTTTGACTTCTCTCTTACAAGGGAGGGTTGCATTTCCTGTTGGAGGGTAGTAGTCATGCTGAAGTGACAACAATGTTTAAAAAAAGAGCATCAGTAAGATAAAAAAGAAAAACAAAATGAATGAAAAGTGTTTTTGTTGGTTTTCTGTGAAACCTCTGAATACATTTATTAGATTTTTTTGGTGAAAGTTAAGAGAAAAGAAACCATTACTTTGTTAGACATTTCTTCCTAAGTGACCTGAAATATTCTTCCCTATAACTTCCACCCCCAATCCTAGTTTTCAAAATATCTGCTCTTCCACATGACAACTCATTGAAGTATCTGAAGACAGGTATCATAAAAATCACAAGTTCATGCTTACATAACTCCTTTCATTATTATAGCAACCTTTAGTCTTGTTATATTGATTATATATTACTATTAACCCCATTTTACACATGAACAAACTAAGGCAAAAGGATATGAAGTTGCTTGATCTTGTCACATGGCTGGTGTCAGAGTTAGGGTTAGAAGCCTGGCCTTCAATAACACACTGCCTTTTGAATATAAAGCCATTGGGCTAGGAGGGACCTCAAAGGCTTTAGTGCAATGTGCAGAGTTCCCCTCTATAATATGCTTCACAAGTGGTCTTCTACCCTTTCTTTGAAGGCGTTAAGTGATGGAGCACATCCTACATCCTGAAACAGTGTATTAAGATATCCCTAAAGTTTTTTTCCTTCTCCTAGTTCAGTATTCTCAGTTCTGTCAAGAGCACTTCATATAATAAGACTTTAATCTTTTACCTTCCTCTTTCACATTCCTTCTCTAGTTGGTCAACGTCCTTCTTAAAATGTGACTTCCAAGAAGAGACCCCAGTGTGGTTCAGATGTGGTCTGATCAGGCAGTATAGAGTGGCATTCTTCTTTGCCTTCTTTTGGACACCATATTAATACATACTCATGTTAACTTCTCAGGAGGTCACATCACAAAGACATGGCACAAAGCTTCTTAGAAAGGCTATTCATCTTTATACTCAGCATATGCTGCTGGTTTTTCTGTAAACTTC
Organism: Potorous gilbertii; assembly: GCA_028658325.1. NCBI lineage: Eukaryota > Metazoa > Chordata > Mammalia > Diprotodontia > Potoroidae > Potorous > Potorous gilbertii. The sequence goes on along the minus strand of CM053771.1, from coordinate 516,504,327 downwards.
CACTGCCTTGTTAGCACTGAAGTCAGAAAAATGTTCAAAAAGTCCTTGGACACCTGTTTAAGGCCTTACTTCTGCAGAGTTTCAAGGTTTCTGTTAGATTTAGAGCAATTACTAGCAACTGTGGTACTGAGGCAAGGAACATGAATGATGCCCTCACATCAGCTATGTAATTCATGATGTAAAATAATGCAATAATTAGGGCAAAGTCAGTTGAGTGGGAGGGATAATTAGTTACTAAAATGGATTCTCTGGCACTGTGAAGGAGTGCCTATGTAAGATAGCTATCACTTAAAAATTTTGGGACCCTGAGTAAAATCTCCATGATTCAATTAACCAATCAATAAACATTTACTAAGTGTTTATTATTTTCCAGCCATTGTGCTGAGCAGTAGGGACACAAAAAAAGGCAAAAACAGGCCTTCCTCTCAAAGACTTTATATTCTAAGGGATGGACAACATACATAAAGAAGATACAGGGAAAATGCAGAGAAGATGGAAAATAATGTTACAAAAGATGGCCCCAGGATCTGGGGTGGGAGGAACCAGAGAAGATCTCTTAGAGGGAGCAGAACTTGAACTAGGTCTAAAAGGAAGCCAGGGATTCTAAAAGTTGGAAGTTGATGAGAAAGGTATCCAAGAACGAGGAATAATGAGAAGTATAAAGGCACAGAGATAGGTGGGAACCAGTTATGAATGAACCAGTATCGTTTGATTATAAAAGATGTGGAAGAGAGAACAGAAGATGAATAGAAAAATAGGAAGGGGCCACCTTTTGAAGAGCTTTAAATGAGAAACATAAGACATTTATTTGATCCTGGGAGGAATAGGGAGCCATTGGAGTTTGTAGAGTAGGGGGTGACAGATCTATGCTTTAGTAAATTATTTTGGCAGTTATGTGGAGGATAAACTCTAATGGAAAGAGATTTGAGTCAGGGACACCAACTTGAAGACCATTGTAATAGTTTAGAAGAAAAAAGATGGCTGTTTGAGCCAAGAGAAAGGATATATTCCAAGATTTTTGAACTGGTTGGCTTTGTGAGGCAAGTGAGAGTGACACAGAAATTGGAAACCTGGGTGACTGGAAGGATTGAAATGTCCTCAGTAGCAATTTATCCCAGTCCTAATTTGCCCTACCCTTGTTCCTGCTCTTACTTACTGCTGACAAGCCCCTACCCTGCCCAAGCCTGTATTTTATTCACCTATGATATGAAAATCAGAGGTAATATTAACTTTGTAAGCATAGAATATACTCTGAAACTTCAAAAGGTGAATAAGTGATAATGAACCTGAAATAATTAATTCCTTTGACTAAAAGGCTAAAAGCATAATAAACCATCTGGATATTAAGTGATGGGAAAATATAATTTGGCATTTAAGACTTATGGAAATGAATACTTGAAGACTGAAAATAACACTGGCCAAAACAAATGTATGTGATGGTATTAGAAGAAAGACAAATAAATTAAGAAACCAAGAACTGAACAGAACAAGATATTATCACCCTGCTCTGGTTTTTTTTTTTTTTACAGTCTTGGTAGCATTTGGATATAATTTAGAACATGTTATATTTGGTACAATTTCCATCACAAGAAAAGAGAAATTAGAGGATTAATCTAAGCATGTTGATAAAAAAATTACAGAATTAGAGTTCATCTAATCCACCCCTTCACATTATAAATGAAGACAATGAGGCCCAGAAATGGGATATGACTTGCTCAAAATACCATAGATAGTCATCCCTGGAACTGGGATTTGAATTCAGGACCTCTGGTGTTACAACCAGGCTTCTAGCCCTTATATGACATGACTTTCTGTTAAATTCATTACAAATTAAATGTTTTCTGAATGGCTAAAATCACTAGAAATGGTTTTTTTTTAATTAATTAGGTATAAGTTCAGTTCTGTGAATTATGCATTGTATACATTACAGCACATAGTCCTCAAGGGAACAGACTATTTTGCCATTACTTGACTCTCTGGCACTTAGCACTTTGTAGATGTTTAATAAGTGCTTCTCCACTGATGAAGTGATAGACACAATTCTTACCCTCAAGGACACTGCAATTTAAAGTAGCACCTTCACAAATAGCTTTTCTTACTCTTCCCTTCAGCCTCCTTCTCAACAGATACATGTTCATACCCTTGATATCCCAGTGATTCTAAACTTTTGTAAATCATCATCCTAAGCATCCTAGGCCCTCTTCTCTTCTCCCCCTATTCTACTACACTTGGTGATCTCACCAGCTCTCATGGATTTAATTAGCCATCTCTAAACTGACAGTTCTCAGATCGTGCACCAAATGTTTGCTAATCTCACATTTCCAACTGCATTTCATACATCTTGAACTGAATTTCTAGTAGACATCTTAAACTCAACATGTACAAAATAGAACTCATTATCTTTCCCCCAACATCTTCCTTATTACTATAGAGGGCAACATCATTTTCCCTGCCCCTTAGACAACCTAGGAGTCATCCTGGATTCCTCACTCTCTCAATCCCCCACTCCCCCCACCATATCCAATCTATTGCTAATGCCTGTTCTCATCATCTTTGCAACATTTCTCATATAAGTCCCCTTCCCTCCTTGCCAGCACTCTAATGGAAGCCTCATCCCTTCATGCTTGGATGGTTACAAAAGCCACTTGGTGGGTCTGTCTGCCTCAAGTCTCTCCCCATTCTAGTCTTGTGGCTGTGTTTGTCCTTCGTTTTTGAAGAGGACCATGACATCAGGGAAATGATGACATGACTTGCAGTTGACTTTGATCTGAGTGAGAGAGGGCTGTACAAGCTCACCAACCCCACTTTCTCCTCCAGAGCCATCTGGGTCCACATCAGGATGACTGGAGATGGCCCAGGATGCTCCATTCTCATCTATGCTTTATTCAAACACTGCAGTGATCCAGTCTAATCCAGTCACAGTCTAGTCAAGTAGGTGCTTAATAAATGTTTATTTATTGACTGATTGTCTCTGGTGATAGACATCTGTGTTTGCTTGCCCTGGGGGTACCCAAATGAGAAGATATCTGTCACTTTCATTCTAAGAGGGATAGATCAACTTGGGTTAGTTTCTATGTATGGAGTGACTCTGACCTTGGGGATTAGAGAAACTTTACTTTTTAAACTCCCAGGTCTTTGATTGACTGTGGACATGCTGGAAGTATCATTGATAGTACTAGCAATTTTTTGCAGGGGTAGGGAGAACTGAACTTGCCTGCTGGTCCATCTCATAGAAGCAAGACATTCTATTATATGCAATATTGAATAATAGCCTTCGCTGAATTTTTTTTTACTCCAACTATACAGCATTCCTTAAGGACTCGAGACAGATTCAAAAGCTAAAAAAAGTCAGACCATTGACAAATTTAGTAACATACTTGTTTTTTCTTTGTTCCTATTTGTTACCCTTGTTTCTGGGACTGTACAGATAAAATCACTCATCTCTCTCTGTGATGAATAATCAGTTCACAAGGTCAGTCACATGGTGAGTGAATTGTTCCTTACCCCTACTCTTTATCCCTTCTTGATTCTCAAATATCCCAAAGCACAGATTTAACAGCAATTTGACAGTTGATCCTTAAATTAGTGGCAGTGGCACTGACAGTAAGCCAACACTTGGTAAAACATGCCCCAAAATGGAAGTTCCAAGAGGTTCAAATCAGTAACCGTGCTCCTGCTAATTGACATGAAAAGAAGAGATAGGTAGCTGTTCCCTAAAATTTCTTCTCAACAAATTTTGCTCCAGTTATGTAAGATTACTGTGTAGGCTGTCTTTCATTTCTTTGGTGACTGGCTACAACTCATCCATTTAGAAAGCAGTTGCTGCTAAATGGTGGGGCAAGTAGACAAGATAGTTTGAGTATCTTCTCTGTCCAGCAAGTCGCATCTTAAGTCAGTAAGAGACCCAGAAATTCTAAAATGTGTTAATGAATTTTATCAGTGAAACAGATTGTGCATTGATGATATCATCATGGATATTGACATGCAATGTGCCAGTCACATAATGAAAATGAAGGATAACAGATGGACATCCTTCCTGTTTGCTGTAGCATACATGAAATATTAAAAAATCCAAAGGAAGGTCTCTGAGGAATTGGACAAGTTCTTTATGCATAATTTACATGAATACATGGAAAATAGCTGTACAGGATGCAAAGATGTGGAGGAGTTTGGCTCTGTATCCTTGAAAGGAGTGCTCCCAACAGATGCTGCAGTCACTGACAAAGGATGATAATGTTCCTGTCCATAGTCATGAGCATTGTTTAGAGATAGCTCACATTTATAATTTCTGCCACTTGAGTTGTGCAAACAAGCATGTATATGTTACTTATCAACATAAATGGTTTAATTTACAGACTTGTTTTCCTTCTGTACAGATTCTCTAGGCTCAGAATTTTAGAATGCTAAAATTGGAAGAGACTTTAGAGATCATTTAATTTAACTTTCTTACTTAATCATTGGAGAAACTCTGGCTTCTCTAGCACTTAGATATCCTGAGGAACACAGTGGTCCCTATGGATACTCAAAGAAAATATTTGATTTAAAAACATTCATGAAGCCTTAAGCAAAAAAGAAATAAAATGGTGAGGGTAATGTTCATGAGAATATAATAAATTTAATATGTCTGATATGGAAGCAATGAAGCAAGACGTCCTTGATGAAATACAGCATTGGGCTAATAATAGGGAATTTTATAGCACGTTCAGCTTTGCAAAGCACTTTTCATGTGTTTCTTCATGTTAAGTCATTTGGTCCTCACAACAACTCCAAGAGATAGGGGCCATTATTGCCCCCATTTTAGAGATGAAGAAACTGAGGTTGAGAAAGATTAAATGACTTGCCCAGAGTCACACGACTAGGAAGCGTCTGAAGGAACTTAGCTTTTCTAGATCCTAAGTCCATCACTTTATCCACTGCATCACTCACCTGGCTAGCCTCTATTTTTAAAACAACTTCCAGTGGTTAGTAAATTATGTCATAGTAATAAGAGAAAAGATGTTTTTATAGTTTTGAGCTCATCTATTTTGGGGAGGAAGGAAACCTGCCGGGCCACAGTATTTTTCAGACTTAGGAAAAGTTTCTCCCACTGAAGTCTCAGTCTGCTCTCTCATCATGAGATGGGAGTGAACCTGTGCTCTCTGGGGCAGTGTCAGCATCCTTCAAATACTGAAAATTCCTTTCAAGCACCTTTTCAGGCCTGGAGTTCGGCTATGTTTGGCCTTGCTAAATTCTGAGAGGCTCCACAGCGAGCAGCAACTTGGCCCCACTTGCTTTGGTTCCATTAACTCACCAAGAGGGAGAGAGTTCGGCAGCGCTGTCAGTAGCAGCAGCATGCATATGATGAAATCATGGATCCTTGAAAGTGAAAGCTATGAATAACTTAAAAATGTTAAGTTACCAAATCAAGATCTGTTTTCCCAAGCCCCAGGCATCCACTTCCGCTCGCTAGCTAATTTGTTCTCTAGAGAGGAGCTCTGATGTATACTGAAACAACAATGGAACCAGAGTCAGAGGAGCGTTTTTTTGTATACTTCCTACCTGACTGTAGTCACTTAGCCTCTCTGGGCCTTAGTTTCCTTCTCTTTCAAATGTCACTGAGAAACTAAGGTCCTTGAGGCTTGAAATTTTTGTTTATCTTATCCTATTTAGGGAATGGGATTTTCTCGACATTCTAACTAAAAACCAACTAATACTTATAAAGAATATATGAAATGATAGTATTCAGATCATCCAAATTACTTAAGCCACCTTACTTCCTTTATAAATTGTTAGATATTAACATTTAAAACTTGTGATCATTTCAAGTCAGAGTGACAGTGGCTTCACAAATTTTTTTTTAAAGTCTATTTGATTGATGAGTCACTATTGATCCATTTTTAAACTTATTATAGATTTGAAGGAACACTTTCTTATCTCACAAATTAATTTAGTTTCACAAATTATGTACGCATTTCTTGTGAGCCAAGAATAAAAGAACCTCAAGGTTGATAGGGATGGCAAAAGTAGTAGGATCATGGATGTTGAGCTAGAAAAGACTTTAGAGATCATCAAGTGCAACCATTTTCATTGTACATGTTAGGAAACTGAGGCAAGAGGGTTTAGGTGACTTGTCCATGGTTATAGGAGTAGTAAATATCTAAGGCAGAATTTGAACCAGGTTTTCTGATTTTAAGTGTCCTATCCATTATACCATACTGCCTGGCAAAAAAAAAAGTACAAGTTCTCTAATTCAACCTTTATCCAAATGATGAATCCTGTCTATTATGTCTGAAACATGATTGTCCAACATCCTCTTGAAGGCTAGTGATGAGGACCTCCCACTTTGGAACAACTCAGTGTTAGGAAGCCAGGCTTTCATTATGTTTTTTTCCAATGGTACTTCCCTCTCCCCATTTATTTAAAACCTTTCTAGCCTCTAGGGCCCAGCTCAAGTCCCACATCCTCTAGAAAGGTCTCTCTGATCTCTCCAGCCCACTAAGCTCTTACTTTCTGAATTCCTAACATTTCCACCCACCCCCTCTCCTTTAGGAATTCATGACTTCCTGCCTTGTGACAGCTCTCATATTATTGTCTAGTGCTACCTTCAGTGTTTCATGCAAATGTGAATATTCTGCAACTAGATTTGAAGCTCCCTAGGGGAAAAGGGCCTATCTAGGATATCTCCCAGCATCCCCACTATGGTACCTAGCATGGTACAGTGGAATGAGGGCTGAACTTTGAGATATCATATCTGAGTTCATTTCCCAGCTCTGACACATTGCCTGTGAGACCCTGGACAGCTCACTTTACTGTCTGGGGCCTCAGTTTCCTCATTTGTGAAAAGAGGTGGTTGGTCTAGGTGGTTTCTGAGATCCCTTCTAGCTCTAAACCAATGATCTTATGACCTCCCTGGGCTTTAATTTCCTTATCTATAAAATGAAAGGTTAAACTAGATTCTCTAGCTCTAGGATCCTGTGACCTCCTTTGTCTCTTTGATGGCTTAGATGACCCCTGAAAGGCCTTCCAGTGCTAAATCTATGATCTTAGAACTTCTCTGGGTCTCAGTTTCCTCACCTGTAAAATGAGGGAGAGTGGACAAGATATGTTCCAGCTCTGGAGTTTTGATCCCATACTTCCAGGACCTAAGATTTGCTGGTATGGGACCTTGCCTCCATTCTCTCCCATCACAAACCAATCTTATCTACATTAGTAGATGGCCTTCTAGCATTGCTGGCTGAAAATTCCCCTTAACTGCAGCCTTTCTGGTGCTGAACCTCTTGAAACTTATCTGGGTTAGACTTTGGTCAAAAGACATCTAGACCCTATTTCAAAAACCCCTTTACAGCCTTGCCAATACAGAATGAGCTATCTCAGCTTGTTTTGTGCTGCTGGAGCCTTCAGGAGCCCAGGCTCATATCATGTCACAGGGAGACACTGCAGGGGGACTCAAAGGGGGTACACATAATTGGTGAAAAATAAATATAGAGCAAAAGAATGAACAAAAAACATAATTATCCTAAATATTTACATCTGAAGTAGAATGGTAGGTTTTTTTGGGAGACAGAGGAGAAAGGGCAGATCAAGAGTAAAGACCAGGGGTGGGCAGATGGCAGATATTTTGAAGGGATTCACTCCTTGTTTTGCTCTGCATGTCTTAGATGTCATTTAGGCAGCAGAATCGCTGCCTTCACTGAAGCTTTGCTGGGAGGAGAGCCAGGAAAAGATTTGGCTGTTACTGACTGGTATTTATTATGGATGAATGATAAGTTGGGCCCAATACAGAACTCCTCCATTGCACCAGACTCATTTGGATTCTAGTTCACAGTCTGTCCAAGGTAGTCTGTTCAGACTCAAATGCCTCACAGACAGTTTTATTTTTAAACTTCAGTTCCCTTCTCTTGTCTTCCTTTGTTTTATGTTCTGCTTCCTTCCTTTTGCCTTTCCATACATAGGTCTTCCATTTCACTCCCATGCTCAAAAACCTTCAGTGGCTCCCAGTTACCTAGAGGCTAAAATTCAAACTCCTTGGCCTGGCAGTTAAAGCCACTACAATTGGGTTCGAATTCACCTTTCTAGTTTTATTTTTTAGTGCTGCTTTTCAGACATTTCTTGTTGTTCAGTTGTTTCAGTAGTGTCCTTTGTGACCCTATTTGGGGTACTCTTGGCAAAGATACTAGAATGATTTGCCATTTCCTTCTCCAGCTCATTTTACAGGTGAAGAAACTGAAGCAAACAGGACTTCAGTGACTTGCCCGGGATCTCACAGCTACTAAGTGACTGAGGTTTGAACTCAGGAAGATGAGTCTTCCTGACTTCAGGCCTAGCACTCTATGTACTATGGTACCACCTAGTTGTACTCTGCTCTAGCTAAGTTGGACCAATCCTAATTTTTCTGTCTGCCTTTCCTCATATGCTCTATATTATGAATAAGAACTAAACAGAAACATAGGGCAGTGGAGTGAGCACAAGACTTACTTGGAGTCAAGATACCTGGGTTTGGATCCTAGCTCTAGCACTTCTTAGCTCTGTGACCATAGAAGTCATTTAATCTTTCTGTTTATGCCTCAGTTTCCTCATTTGCAAAATGAGGTAGTAGCTATTTCCTAGGATTGTTATTAGGGAAAGTGTTTGGAGAGATGATAACATCTGGTGGAAAACATTTTCAATTTAGAGTATGATAGTAGAATATAACTCCTTGAGGGCAGGGATTGTATCAATTGGCTCTTTGAAACCCTAGTCCATAGGCTTGTACACAGTAGATGCTTAATAAATACTCATTGATTGGTTGGTTGAGTAAGAGTAGTGCTTCTATTTATTCCATATGGAATTCTGGATCATTCATTTCGTGTCTTTAGGTCTTAGTTTCCTCATCCACAAAATGAGGGGGTTGGATCACTAAACTTCTTTCCAGCATTCAATTCTATCTCACTCATCCCAATACTTCTACCTTTGTGCAGGCTGAGATCTCTGCTTGGAATGCACTCCCTCCTCTCTGCCTGTCGGAACATTCCTCTTCCTTCAGGGCCTCAACTATGACCTCCTCATGAAGCTTTCTCTGAATGGTGCTGAAGGAGTTCTCTCTCTTCTTGAGGTCTTAGGATCACAGAGCTAGGGCTGAAAGGGACCTCAGAGGACATCTACGCTGATCTCATTTTACATATATGGAAACTGAGGCCCAGGGAGATGAAGTGGTTTACCCAAGGCCACATAGATGGCAGGATAACAGGGGAAGGATTTGAACTCAAATCCTCTGGCTTCAGAGTCAGTGCTCCTTTGTCTGTACTATCTTAAATCTTTTTGTCTAGATCCTTCCCTTTACTCATATCCTACCGTATCTCATATCTATCTGTACAATATCTTTCCTCTACAAGAGGCTTTAAGAACCTTGATAACAAGCCCTTTGGGCTTTCCATTCAATCCTAGCACAGAGTAGGTTCTTCAATAGCTTTTTGTGAGATCGAACTGAAGTAATGACCCAGAAACAGGAAGGCCAGAGTACTGGGCCTCTGGCAGGTGGCAAGGTTGACTGCTTGAGCTGCAACCAACTGGATCAGCCACATTTTCTGCTCCAGGCTGAATGGCCTGTGGAAAAATATGGCATTTTTTCTCCATCTATCTGGGTCTGTTCCAATTATGCCTGTGTGGATGAGGAATGAGAAGGAATGTGTCATTCAAATAATCCCTAGCCTTTATTAAGCACCTACTATGTGCTAGGCTAAGGGCTGGGAATACAAAAAAGGGCAAAAGGCAAATTCTATCCTCAAGGAAACAATTGTGTACAAATAAGATTTCCCCCTCCTCCACCCCCATTTTGGGGCTACAGTAGGTTGTCTTTTCCTTCTTCAGCTCATTTTACAGATTAGAAAACTGGGACAAACAGGGTTAACTGACTTGCCCAAGGTCACGTAGCTACTGTCTGAAGCCAGATTTGAACCCAGGAAGATGTATCTTCTTGACTTAAGATGCAGCACTCTAATCCCTGAACCGCCTGGCTGCCCACACAAATAAGATATTTATAGGATAAAGTGAGGCTAATTTCAGGGGCAGGTCCTAAGATTAAAGAGGACTGGGAAAGACTTTTTCCAGAAAGTGAAACTTTCACTGAGACTTGAAGGAAGTCAGAGGAACCAGGAGGTGGACCCTAAAATCTTTATTATTCAATGGAGTGCACTGGGTTGGAGGAAGGGTGGGGTGGGGCAGGGGTAGTGAAAGAATGAGATCACATGGGTAGATCTCACATAGTCACATGTCAGGTTTGGGGTTTTGAATGCACACCCTTCATGTTTCTAGTCTCTTGCTTTCACTCTGAATCACAGCGTGAATGAAGTAGAATGAGTGCTCTATTTGGAGTCAGAAGACCTAGGTCCAAATTCCAATTTCAACACTTACAATATGTGTGACTTGGGTAGGCCCCTCCCAACTTCAGTGTCCTCAAGGATAAAATAAGGGTGTTGGGCTAGATGTCCTCAAAGACCCCATGTAATTCTTAATCTACACATCAATGAATAGAATTTTGGAGGCGATACGTAGTAGTAACTGACTTTATATAGTCAGGTTTTTGAGGCAATGTGGTATAGTGTCTGAGGAGCTGGTCTTGTAATCAGGGAGACCTTGGCCTCTGATACTGGCTAGCTGAGCAACCCTAGTAAAGTCACTTAATGTATAAGAGCTCTAGACAATTTTCAAAGACTCTTAGCTGCAGAACTCTCATCAATTGATTTGCATTGTTAAAAAGCCTTTCTTCTCTGGCAGCTCCCTGATACACTGGACCTAAGTACATAGATAGTTCTTCCAAGTTTTTAGAGTACTTTACATGTATTATCTCATTACTCACAACAACCCTGTAAGACATGTACTGCAGGTAATATTATCTCCATTTTACAGAGGAGAAAACTGAGTCTCAGAAAGGGAAGGTAACTTACAGAAGATGGCAGAATCAGATCTTAAATTCAGGTCTTACCCTCATTCTAGGGCCTCTTCCACTAGGCCTCACTGATGTAGAAAGAAATCTCCAAATATCTTACCCTAGAGTCGTTACATTCTGTTGCACAATTAATTACCCTGGTAATTTTACTGTGGATCTGTCCCTGGTACTGGAAAACTGGAAGAGCCTGGGTATATTCCTGTTGTGATGAAACATTTACATAGTAATTTCTTCTTATGGAGAATCCTCTGGGACTCTAATTTCATCGGTGTAGGGGACTCTTGGTGTGGAAAGCTCCTCCACTTATACAAATCGACAGCTCATTGACAGCTAATAGTCTTAACTAATTTCCTGGAAGCCTGAGATATTACAGAACTCATATCTATGTCAGAGGCAATACATAAATCCAAGTATTCCTGATGTTAAAGCCAGTCTTCACTGACACAATGCCTCTAATATTCATATGTACACACACACATACACACACACACACACACACACACACACACACACACACACACCCCTTGATGAAACGAAGGCCCATCTTTATCATACCAGTATTCTCAGAATGAGAGGTACAGAACTCTGCAGTTTCAGAAGAACTACAATGAATATTACCCAGAGGTAATGCCACAGGGCAACAGAGGGACACATGGCAAGCATGTGTGACTACAGAAAGGCAATCAGAACAAAATAAATAATTAATTAAATGTATGGACAGAAAAAGAAAATGAGTCTGGTTACGTGGCAAGAATGAGAATGCATTTGTGTTCTACTAGGATCTTCTCAATGTCAAGAAAAATAGATGAAAGCACCCAGCATATTGGGTATATCATGGCAATGTTATGGGAAGATATGGATAGGATCCATCAAGGATGGTCAAGCATCAGTGATTGCACTCTATCTTATTGTATTACTCATATCAGTGGGATTCCAGAACCATTTCAAAATTGAGTGTTTATGTGAATGCATGTATATGTGTGTATATATAAATATATATATATATATATGCATACACTTAATATACAAAGTCAGGATGGAACCTTGGGTGTGTATATTTCATTTTTGTCATTATAATTTCCCAGTGCTTAGCACAATGCCTGGCATGGAGTAGGTGCCTAATAAATGCTTGTTCGCTATTTTCATTTGAGGATTTAAACAGATCTGAACTTTATAACAACTGTGAGGTGAGAATGACAGGTTTCACTATCATTATTTTAGAGAGGAAACTGAGGCTCAGAATGGTTAAGTGACTTCTTCATGGTCACAAAGCTAGTGGGTGCTTGAGGTTGAATTCACACCCAGGTATTCTACGATCAAACTGTGATAGAAAAAGAGGTGAGAAAAATGGAGACTTTGAGCCTGACCAAGTCCCAAAATACTATTAACTTCCTCTTCCCTCAGGTCCATGTTTGCAAGTCTTTATGAAGTCACTGAATTATATTAAAGTTAGTCCCATTCCTGGTGCTTCAATTACTTGGGTGAATGAGGATGACTAACCACTTTCCTTTGAACTCCAAGTCCTTGTCACCACATGGTATCTCTGAAGACTGACAAAGGGTGACTGTTCTATGCACAATTGTTCTTGAACCCCAGAGGCACAGAAGGATTTCTTTGATGAAGGAGCCTATACCAGAATATAATTCCAGACCTGGATTCCTCTTAAGGCCAATAGTCATATCAAGGTTTTCATGAGGGTTTCAGGTAACCTGAGCAGCACTTTAGGCTCTGATTACTCTGGAACCTCCAAAGGTTTTGGTTGTACAAGTGGGCTTTGCATGTCAAGCAGGATTTCTGAAGCCATGGCACAAGAAGAATGACCAATTTCCATAGGTAAGGCTATGGCTGTTTTGGGAAAATTGTCCTGTTTCTCACCAATAGACAAGATGTTCATATGAGTAGGATTTGTAAATATGAGACTGGCTCTACAATTAAGTTCTGGATAAAAATGATGCAGCATGATGAAAATCATATAGAAAATTAGACAGTTGGACAATAACTCTAACACCTTGAAGACCTAGGTGAGTCATTGTGATATAAAGGAATGGAAGATGGACGCCAGTTACTTTATATTAAACTTGTAAAACCAAGTCATTATCTACAAAACAGACAAACCAATGAAGTCAAAAACCTGTCAGGATAAATGAATCATCTCTCTGAAAATCACTTAGGCATATTGAAAAATCTTGTACAATTACAGTATTACAGTGAAAAATAAAGATTTCAGTCAGTCATTCAACACAAAATATTGAGATATTTGTTGAAAAGGAGCTGAAATATCTGAATGATTGGCTGAAGTTTTTACTTTTCCTCTGAATCCTTTCACATCTGATCCATATATCCTTGGTGAATGAGATTTGATCATGGAAGAGTGAGTCATGGTTCACTTGGGGAGCCCTCTTTGTCTCTTGCTAAGAGCCTTTATCTAGAACCTCTAAAAGCTTGAAATAAAAATTTTAAAAGTAGAATGAGGGCTTCAGGAAGGGAACAGAGAATTTGATTGATTCTGTTCTACTAAAAGACCGTGTCTGATTCATCGACAGAAAATACTTTTATGTATATATGTAATGGTTTGGACAATGGAAGGAGAAAGAAAATACTTAGATTCTCTTCCCCAAACTCTCACAACAGTTCCTGACAAAACTTGTGCAAGTCTGTTAATGTCTCTCTGGACATCATTTTTTCCTCCTTCATGTGGAATAATCAATGGTCTACACCCTACCGTACTCATCAGAACTGTGAGGATTAAGTCCTGGTAATCTCTGGCAAGAAAGGAACTTTCACAATGCAATCAATAAAACTCATTCAACAAGCATTTATTGAGAGCAGGACACTAGTGTTAGAGCTGAGCACTGAAGTGACACATAGCCTCAGCTCAAAGCATTTATCAGATATTTAAATGAGAAATTTGAAAAAGTGCTAGATTAGAGACCACTCCCTTCTCCCAACCTCCCTCCTCTTAAAAAATTGGAGTCTTCAATAAGCAATGGTCACTGGGTCCTGTAGTTTTCTTTTTTTTAAATAGTATTTTATTTTTCTATTACATGTAGACATTTATTAACATTCTTTTTTAAAAATAAAATCTTGAGTTCCAAATTTCCCCCCTTCTTCCCTCTCCTCCCTAAGAAGGTAAGCATTTTGATACGGGTTATATATGTGCAATCATATAAAGTCTATTTCCATATTAGTCATGTTGTAAAAGAAGAAACCATTTGCAAAATAATTACAGTTTACAGAAGAAAAAAAACAAAAATAAAGAAAGTTAAACTAGCATGCTTTAATCTGCATTCAGACTCCATCCATTCTTTCTCTGGAAGTGGATAGCATTTACAATGATGAGATTTTTGGAATTTTTTTTGGATCACTGTATTGCTGAAAAGAACTGTCAGTAATAGTTAATCATGGCACAATGTTATAATGTACAATATTCTCCTGGTTCTGTTCATTTCACTTTGCATCAGTTCATCTAAGTCTTTCCAGGTTTTTCTGAAATCTGCCTGCTCATCATTTTTTTATAGCACAATATTATGCATTACATTCACATACCATAAGTTGCTCACTCATTCCCCAATTGATGGGCATCTCCTAGACTTCTAATTTTTTGCCACCACAAAAAAGAACTATTACAACTATTTTTGTACAGGCAGGTCCTTTTCCCTTTCCCATTATCTCTTTGGAATACAGATCTGGTGGTGGCATTGCTGGATCAAAGGGTATGTATAGTTTGATTGCCCTCCAGCCCTATGATTTTCAGAAGGCAATATGGTGTGATGGATAAAAGGATGATCTGGGAGTCAGGAAGGTTTGGGTTCAAATCCTATGTTTGATACACATGATCTGTGAGACCTGGGGCAAAGTCACTTAACCTCTCAGTCTCCCCGACAACTCTCTAAGTCTAGAAGTTGTAAATTATCTGCATTGGTAGTAGGAGTTTCTGCACAGACCATCCTGGTTAAATCATAAATCTGAACCCCAAATCAACCAAGCCACACCTCCAAAGTAACTGATTTATAAGACCAAGTGATATTTCAGTGAGTCATTTGCTAATTAGTATCTTGATGTAATGAATAGAAAGTTAATCACAGGTTAAAATGAGGAGGCAATAGGTATTTTGGACTTCAAACTATATTATAAAGCATCTCACATCAAAACCATTTGGTACTAGTTAAGAAAAGGAGATCAATGGAACAGACTACGCAAAGGAGAATCAGAAATAATGGAACTCAATAATCCAGTGAACAAATCACCTCAGAAACAAGTCTCTATTTGATTTTTAAAAACTGCCGGAAAAGCTGGAAAGAAGTCTGGAAGAAACTAGGCTTAGACCAACATTTGACACCATATTCCACAACCATTTCAAAATGTATTTATGGCCAGAATATTGAAAATTAGAATATAATGAAATCATATACCTTTCACAGCTTTAGGCAGGAGATGCATTTTAACCAAATGATAGAGACAATTACAAAAGATAAAATAGACATTTTGATTACATGAAATGAAAAAGATTTTGCACAAACAAAATTAATGCATCTAGGACAAGGAAGGGAAGTGAAAGAACAAAAAGAAATCCTTCTATCAGATTTCTCAGATATGGGCTTGCCGTCCAAGATATATAGTCAAATAATAGAAATCTATAAAATTAAAATCCATTTCTTAATAGCTAAACGGTCAAGGGATATGAATAAATAGTTCTGAAAAGAAAAACTGAAAACTTTTGGGAATCATTTGAAAGAATGTTCCAAATTACTAATCATAAGAAAAATGCAAACCAAAACAACTTGAGATTCCATCTCACACTCAGCAAAGTTGACAAAAATGACTAATTAATGATAGAGGATTTGTGGAAAGATAGGCACACCAATGCATTATTGATGGAACTGTGAATTGGTGCAATCATTTGGAAAACAATTTGGAATTATTCAAATAAAATGACTAAAATGTCCAGATCTTTTGATCTAGAGATTCCATTACTAAGTTTATATCCCAAGAAGATCATTGATTAAAAGGAAGTTCCCAAATATACCAATTTATTTATAGCAGCACTTTTTGTAAAGAACTAGAAACAAAGTAGATGCCCTTCAACTGGGAAATGGCTAAACAAATTGTGGTTCATAGATGTAATTGGAATAAAAGCAGAAATGAACATGCTTACTATGGGGAAGCTTGAAAAGACTTATATGCACTGATGCAAAATGAAGTAAGTAGGGCCATGAAAATAATATAAACAATATCCACAACAATGTGAATGGAAAGGACAATGACAGATAATCAAGAATGAAAGTTGCAAAATTATAAAAAACAAGCATGGCCCCAAAGAGGAGATATGAAAGATACCTCCTCTGGCTCTTATGTAGTTTTAGAACATTATATAAAATGTGAATGTTTGATGAATTTTCTCTTTTTCCTTTCTTTTTTTAAAAAAAATTCTTTATTATGAGGGAGGACTCTTTGGGAGACAGGAAAAGGGATACATGGGAAACCTAAACAATATGAAAACAAAATATATCAATAAAAATCTATTTTAAAAAAAAAGAAAGCTCAGAGTCTGGAAAACTTGAACTCAAGTCAGACTGGCTGTGTGACCCTGGATGAGTTAACTAGACTCAGTGCTCTAGGCAGCTCTCTAGGACTGGAAATTGCAAAACAATTGATTTTTACATTTTACCGATGAGGAAACTGAAGCCTTAGATATATGCAAAAGGTCCCACAGGTAATAAATTGCAGAATTGTTTTTGAACCTAGGATATCTCATTCCATATCCAGAACTCTTTTCACTCTTTTTGCTCCAGGGAAATTTTTGGGAAACTATCATCAGTTTTAAATGGATCAACCAACCAACAGTGAAGTAGTCTCTACCCTTAAAGAACTTATATTCTAATAAGAGGGACAACATGTACCCACATAAGTGTGTAGAGACCATACACACACACACACACACACACACACACACAAATGTGGAGAATACAAAGAGAATACAAGAAAGTTTGGGGATGAAGTACACTAACAACTGAGGGGGAAGAGGAAAAACTCCACAAAGAAAGCACATTTGAGCCATCTAGAAGGAACTGAGGATTCCCACAAGTGGAGATAAGGAGAGAGAACATTCCAGTGATTCCAGGGGTTCCCCTGAACTGCAGGGATAGTGTAAAGAAGGGGATGGGCCAATGGAGGACAAAGGATGAAGAGTTTGAGTGAGCACAAGAAGTGTGACTACAAACACAACAGGCAGGCTTTACGCCCTCTGGGAAGATGCTCAGGGCAGTTTTCACTGTTAGCTTTCACAAGGTCCACTTGATGAGGCTGGGAGGTGGGTAGGACACACATTGCTGTCAGTTATACATAGTTTCTTCCCTTGTTTCCAAGTCCAAGGTTCTAACCATTATGCAACACTTCCTCTCTAAGTTGCTTTCTGGCTCTTTATTCTAAATGGCTGATGGCTCTGTAGTTGTAAACACGGTGTACCAAATAAATTGTACCCACCTGAGTGTGATGCTTTAGGTAGCTTCCTTCTGGTTGGTCTATAAAAGGTGCCTGAGGTTGGCTCACCCTAGCTTGGACTAGTTGGTAGGAGTAATAATTCCCTTGGTGAACTTTTGAGTATGAAGAGTTGCATCTTGGCAGTGGGGGAAGTAGAGCCACTTGCTGTCAGTCAGGAGAATGGGACATCTCCTGGTTGAACCTTGTGTGTCATAGCATATCCGGGAATCAGGGACAAGGGGATGATATAATCGGCTGGCACATGCCTTGGCTTTGTCCTTTATTATCATACCAATCAATGACTAAGCTCCCTTTGCTCCTCTCCTTTGCCTACACAAGCCATTCAGTACTTTAGCTATACCATAATAAACTGGCATAGGGGCCAGTGAAGTTTAGGCACCATCTTAAGAGGAAAGGATAAGAATTCAAAATGACCTTGGGAAGTTGGAGAAATGGATAGAAACAAATGGGAGGCTATATTTCTATTTCTAGAACTATAGGCACAGATTGCCCTCAGGGTGTAAGAAGCAGAGGCCACTAAACACGGTAGAAAGCTTTGACAGTGGAAGGCTGGTTAATTACAGTGGCAATCTAATTATAAGGTTTCCCTGTAATTGATTCTTTTTCAACTGTGTAAAAACTTCCCTGGATGTGCATTTGCTCCTGAATCACAAGGGAACTAGGACCAGATCCTAGGGGGAAAGTGGCGGGGAAGGCGGGCATGTACTGTTAAGTACCAGGAAGAACTCTTCAATTCCATGCTGAGAAATGAAAGTGGTGTAAGGAATAATTTTTAAAAAATAAGATTCTTAGGAAAATAAAGTCCAGCAGCCAACATTATAACTAAGAATGGACTACCCACATACCACATGAAATATGCTATCTTATCAGAAATGGGGGCAACTTTTTCAATACTTCAGGTAGCTTATTTGAAGGTTCTGAACCATCTAGAGCAGGGGTGGGGAACCTGCAGCCTTGAGGCCACGTGTGCCTCTCTAGGTGCTCAAGTGCAGCCCTTTGGCTGTATCTAAACTTCACAGAACAAATTCCCTTAATAAAAGGATTTGTTCCATAAAACTTAGACTCAGTCAAAAGGCTGCATCCAAGGACCTAGAAGACCACATAAGACTTCGAGGGCCACGGGTTCCCCACCCCTGAATTCTAGAGAGGAGGGGATCAGTTTGAAAATGTGACCGTGATCATATGATACTCTGCACAATTAAGATATGTGGTAGTTGACTTGGACCAAATGACTTCAACTCTATTTTGTATTGCCTCATCTGTGGACACGTTGTTCCCACCAGGAGAATCTAAACGCCTTCAGGACAAGAGCCAGTTTCATTTTTGTCTTTGTAGCCCCAGCACAGAGCAGAGGGCCTGTCAGCATTTGGAGGAAGCAGAGTATTGTGTCAAAAGACTTGAGTTCATATCTCCCCTCTGACTCTACTTGTGTGAA